>CM052340.1:6870498-7008111 GCA_028455595.1 Lasioglossum vierecki | reverse complement strand
CCTTTTGCGAAATTAGCGGGGTGGCCAAGATACCCGATCTTCGTACTTGACTGAGGCCTTTTGGGGCTAGAATCGTCGCGCATGCGCTCGAATTATATCCCAGTACTGTCTGTGTAGTGCATATTTACATGTGTACTTTACTCCGATTCGATACGATTCTTGTCGAGTTGTCCTCGATGTTTACGAATGGAGTTTGAGGAACTGTAGTTTCTGGAAAACGAACAATTTTTGTGCGTAGCAAACAGAATAAAAGATGGGGTCTGCTGACGATGGACAATCCCTAGTTTCTTATTTTACGATGAGTACGTACGACGAGCAAGTAGACTTATACATCAAATACGTAACCTAAAAACTACCAAACAATTCGTAGGGGTATTGTAAACATGTATGTATATTCCTTGATCGGAGTTGTCATTCTCTTGAATTTATCTTCGAGTAGAATTCTGCTCCTGTAGAACGTAGTTTTATATGTAGGTAGATACTTTCTACTTTGTCGAGTTACGCGCTTCGATAGTTCTACATACAAGCATATTGCACCACGGATTATCGTCGAAGAGTCGTACGAAACGTACTAGCTATGTACCTATCGTATTTTCTCCGATTCATTCGTCGTTTCGATTTCATTAAATCTTAAAAATTTCCACAGTGTGGTCTGCCGTTGCATCCCTGGGATGGTACATAGTGGCCATTCTAATCTCCCTATGGTACGCTTCGCCTTACATTCGAGAGAAATATACAAACTGGAAGATGAAAAGAGACGAGCAAGAATATGCTGCAAAATATCACAAGAGTAAGCTCATCTAGAACCTCAAAGGAAACTGTTCAGGCGTTCACCATTGACAAACAATAGAACGTTCGTCTGTGTCAACAAATAATAACAACAACGTTTTGTTTTAGATCCAGATCTATTGCAGGAGAGACTATCGGCTGTGGAAGCTTCGAGGCAAAAACTGCAACAAGAATATTATGAAAAATGCTCGGTCACACTGAAAGAAAGAGAGGAGGTGAAATCGTTTTTAAATCCGAAGCATTACTTGTAGTTGTCGAACAGAGAAGTAACACAGAACCTTAACTTGTTTATTATTACATTTTTCAGCGTGCGGAAAAAAAGAGAGAAGCATCAAGATTGGTGGACAGCCAGTCTGATAGGCTAGGTCATAGACTGGGATCAGAAACGGATGATCGATTATCTTATCCCAAGGGAAAACCTAACACGATGAAGAAAGGTTCGGAATAAATACAATGAAAAGGTCTCTAAATCGATTTTGAATCGGTGTAACGTGCAAACTGTTTCAGAATACAATCCATTGATGGGGGATAATTCCCGTGGATATCGACCGCCAAAGCGAAGTTGCTGCGGAAAGGGTGGATGTGGATAATTTTCGACTAGCATAGATATGACGATTTTCTTTTCCGCAAAACATCTCTTGCACGCGTACTCAGTCTTTTCTTTCCTTGTCTTTAAAATAACAAGTTCAAAAATAACTATCTCTAATTATTTCTATATATTGCTAGGTACTTTAAATACAAGATATAGTTAGAACGTTTACTTTGAAACAACAGAACTGGCACGAGTCAGTTACACAGTGCAATAAAAAGAAGAGAAATTACATTTTTCTAATAAATAAAAAACAACGTATCGATGCTGTAACATCATTGCTTTGATAATACATAAATTGGATGCTGGGGAACGAGGAGTTTCGACGTTTGTCTTTGATTCCTTGATTTTCTCTCGATGAAACGTTGTTCCTTGGAACTTTCCTTGAACGCGAGAATTCGCTCGGAACGTGGAATGGATAAAGTTCGAGATTTCAACGTAATTTTTTATTAATAATTGTTACCTGTATATTATGTAACGTTTCCGTATATCTTATACGTCTTATACATACGTGTACGTAGTACTTGACAATAATGATCCTTATTCCGTAATTATCTACACTTGTGCGCGCGTGTCTGCTGCGTGTATGCGTACATTGATGTTCCGTATTCATCGACTTTATTTCGCATTCTTGTTTCCTGCAACTCGATGCGCTCGAACTGGACATTAATTCGTGTTTCTTTCGTAATAAATAAGTTATTGCCTACAAAAACGTTTTTCTCCGTTTCCTCCTTACGCGCGTTATTTACAAAATGTAAAGAAGATTTAAGCTAAATCACTCGTCAGCCTTCGCGTTTAGATTCAGACTTAGGAGCTAAAAGACGCTATTAATCAAGAAGATTCGAACTTGCTTGTCATCGAATTAGCATTAGCATTCGGATCCGATTCGGTCCGATCCGCCGGCTGCGGATTACTAATTTTTTTCTTTGCTTTTTCATTTTCCTTTCATCGTTAAAAGTTAATGATATGACACGCGATCAATGTCTCGCTGCTGTAAAATATATATTGACGACCTACGATACCGATAAACTCTTTACGCCGATGCGATCGATAGAATTCTGAATCCCGGCGTACGGTCTTCTCGACAAGCTGGAGAAGAGAGACTAGTCCGTTAATTATATATTGGCAGTCAGGCAGGCAGTGGGACAACAGTCGGGCAGTTGGGTAGTTGGTTGAGCAGGTAGGCAGGCAGATCGGATAAACGCGTTTACCAAATCATTTTCATTCGTCGCGAATCGTTGGGGAGCCGAGTTTCATCGAACATACAAATTTATTTCTACGAATACGAATCATCAGTCGGGATTACGTGTAATTTGGCTGTATCGCGAACGGAAGAATCTTTAGGCGACCTTTCTCGTTTGAAAGGTAAACGTCGTGTCCGGCGTTTCAATTCTCGGCGGGCGGTTTCACGATGGATACGACTCGACGCGGTGATCGACCAACCAAACGAGCTGCGTTACAAGAACAAACGGACAAATGTAACAACGATTTGGCCCGACGGTAATTATGGAAAATTATGGAGAATCATGGAGAATTACGAGCTACGTATGCCGGTGGGAGGTAGGAAATGGATTGGATAGGACCGTGTACGGATCGAGAACGAGATAGTCGGCATCACCGATCGCACAGCGGTTCACGGTGCGATAAATATTGCGTAAAACGACCCCGACCCGTACCCGTATCCGTATCCGTACCCGTACCGTGTACACGAATCTTTCTTTGCGTTAACATCTTCATTCGAACCGCGAAAGTCGACGCGTCACGCATTAGGTGTATTACGCGTTACACGTATGATACAAACGGTGCTGCGCGAACCATCGTAACAATCGCGCGAGCTTGGAAAACTATAAAAATAACGTATTACATTTTTTTTTGTCTCGCAAATTGGTAGGATGGTTCCAACGGTCAAGCGAGTGTCCGTTTTCTCGCGCAACGTTTTTTCTTTGCTCTTTCTTTTCCTGTCTCTTGCTCTTTCCCTGTTTGCATTTTCGTTACGTTTTCCGGTGGCCAAGCAATTTATTACGGCATCTCTGATGTGCTATCGATCGTTCTTTCGTACCACGGAAAACCTCGAGCGCGATCATAATATTTACAGAACCGAAGAAGAAGTCGTTAGTCGTTATAAATGTCGTTCATTAACGTGCCTATGTGTCTAGAACGGCAGCCATTTACTTTCCTTATTAATCTCGGATGAAATTTGGCAAACTCAGCGTACCTACGGTCCAAACAGACCCCCCCGGCCCTATACGGAGGCAATTCGTTCGTTAACGGGTAACGTTTACGGTGAATGTCACTTAAAATACGTGTCCTACGTGCCTATGATTCTCCGATTCGAGTTCTAATCTAAACACGCTACAAAAACGAGAACCCCGAGAATCGATTGATCAAACTTTTTCGCTCCTCGGCTATCTGCTGGATGGATTACACTCGCGTCACTATACACGCTACGAATCGATCAATTTCATTTACGAACTTTGTCTCGAACGACTGATTTAGGCTTCGATTTATTCATTTTTTTACCTTTATATTCCTCTATCTTTATACTTATTCTTAGCGATAAGTTTCTATTCCTTATAATTTCTAGTACCCGGCAGTATTTTCAGTATCGGTCTTTCAAAATTGGTAATTGAACTATCGTCGAGTCGTTTCTCGCCGTTACCACGCTCTTCTCTTTCACCTTTCCTGTCCGTTTTCATCCATTCGTTTTGTCTTTTCCCGTTTTGTTCGTCCAACCGTTAAACTAATCTCACGAGGGATTTTGAGCGATCATCAATGCGAATCTTTTTTTACAAAATTTACTTCGTACAGCGTCGTTATACGATATTTCCCGTTCGACCATCCGCCATTCCTTCTTTCCTTCCTCCCTTACTTCCACCCTTTCTTGGGAAGCAGCGTATCCAAAGTCGTCGAAAAAACTAAATATATATGTGTATGTATAATAGGTACATGCATGTATACTCGAGCGGATTCGCTTCCGATTTCGATTTCGAGCATGATATTGAAATCGTTCGAACGTGCGAGACGCGTTGCGCCGTTGAGCAGCTGCAATTCGATCGCAGTCGGCGATCGAAATTGTTCTACGTGACGTTCGACGCCTTGTTCCGGTAGTTTGTTGAACAACAACGAATCACAGACCAGGAAGCGTTGTTACGATCGCGTCGTCGCGACAAAACCGCGATACGCGCGACTTGTACGAAACAAAATTCCTCGATATGGCAATTGTTTTTTTATCGTTCTATTTGTTCTAGAGTTATATTATATTATATTACGTTATATTATACAATCGGTTTGCACTGGTCGCTACGATCGTCGCGGAAACTCGCTTCCCGAGAGAAACCGTGCCGTCGTGCCATTTGTGCGTCGACACGTGGTCGAGCCATAGTCGAGCCTGCACTAGAGATCGCGGTTTTAAACGTGGTACGTGAACCGTGTAGTACGCATTTAAGGATCCGTGAATACGAATCCGTGAATAAGGATCCGTGTATACCAGGGGTCGGCAACCTGCGGTTCTTTGGATGTGAAGCTGCGGCTCTTTAGTCCCATACGCAAATATTATTTATTTTATAAAAACAAAACATTTAAAAATCGTTCTTAAAATAACAAGTTATGAGCCTGTATCCAAACTTTCTAAAACCATGCAAAGCCAACGCTCCCATTGAATTTGTTTGCTCAAATGTATGTTATTGTTTTTTTTTGTTTTAAGTACAAGTTACATTGTTTAGTAAAGTTTAAATTTTCTACTCGAATTGAATTTGTTTGCTCAATTGTTTGTTATTGAAGTACAAGTTAGTGTTGTAAGTAAATGTTTAATTGTTTTAATTTTTTACTTAAATAATAAGTAATTACCTAATAATGCCATATATATATATATTATCTAATTTGTTGTAAAAAACACTACTTATATATGAATAAATAGATATTTTTTCTTATGAATAGATTAGTTTTTTGTTTTATCAAAAAACATTATTTATGCGAGTACTATTTATTGTTGGCAAGAAAAAATTTTGTGGCTCTTTAAAAACTTTGAAATTTTGTAAATTTTAATTTTTGACTCTTCCGACTCAAAAGATTGCCGACCCCTGGTGTACACGGATCCTTAAATTCGCACTACACGGTTCACGCACCACGTGTATTTACGTACACGTGAAACGGGGATCTCTAGCCTGCACGTGCTTTGGACGCGCGCGACCAACTTTTGCGATTCGTTGCTCGCAAACAAGTTCAGGAACGTTGTGCGTGTGTGTCGTAAAAGTCAACGCACGCACACGCGCGCCAGCGCGCACACACTTACGCGGAACGTCGCGACGAGAATTTCGAATCTTCATAAAATAAATGCCGTCGCTAGATCCAAGTGTGCGCGCGAGCGGATAGTAATTGAAAAGTTTACACTTTAGACTGTAAATTGTAAATTGTAAATTGTAAATTGCTATTCGCTCCGCGAAGTAGGAAAACAACCTATACAGATACACCGTTCAACGTACACCACAATTTCTCACGTTATAATCTCTATTTACGCAATCGTAATCGTAGTCGTAGTAGTAGTCTAGACGATGCTCGTATCCGATCAAGCATACGATTCGCTCGCTCACCTTCTTTCGATTTGCATCATTGTACTCGACGAGGCTAGAAGCTAGAGACGAAATTGAAAATATCTGGACAACTCGAGCATGGAAGTGTCGACCGATCGTTATAATTACGTATATACATGGTGGAACGATTCGAAAAGAGAAAATATTACGAAACTTTGCATAATACGATGGCTCTGAAAAGTTTCCGTACATGACAGCGTCCTTCCCCGAATTTCAAACGATCAACTTTAATCAATAAAATATTTTCTTATTCATTCTTTCTTGCAAAAGATCATCAAACAAAAGGAACAATATTTTATTCATTTAAGTTTATCACTCGGATAAAAAAATTAGGTTCTCCATTTCTCTTGCAAGTACCGAAATCACTTTCTTACCAACCCAGTAGAATAAATTTGAATAAATCTGAATTTTTCTTGTTGAATATAAAAATTGTGCTATACGAGCAAAAATAAAGTGTGGTGCGCGAAACTGGAAACCATTTCGAGCCACTGTACACGCGCGCGACAGGGATTCGGAAAGATCCGAAGAAAAGGAAGAGAGACGAGAACTAAAGGAGAAAGGTGAAGATGACCGAGCGATCTATGTATAAGTGACATCGCGAACACGCGACCTGTTCTCATAGTTCTTATAGATTTTATAGTTGTGAAAGGAATCGGTTCGTCCGTAAACGATAATCGAGAGCAGCGGCAAGGATGCGTTCGTAACGTTGTCGCGTTAACCGTCGCAGAGATCCGTGGGAGGAACGTTCGAGTTGCTACCTCCGACGAATACGTTGCTCAACTTGTTGTACCTTTGACTTCCGGAACTGCTGACCGTGTTCGAACCCGTGGAATTGTGTTGAGAATAACCGCCGACTCTGGTGAAACTAGGCACTTTGTCTGTTCAAAGATAAATATATCAGTATCGTTTTAGAGAATATACATACATATACACATGTACGCGTAATACACATGTACACTACTGCTCGAAAGTATCCGGACACTTCCTTTTTATCTACAAAACATAGTTTCGTTAATGTTGTAATTATTGTTATTATGTGTATTGTGGTATCATATAATTTCTATCCACAAATACGAAATCTAATACTGAGCGAATGCAGAGAATTTTTCGATACAAATAAAAATAATAAATTACTAATAGAATAAAAAAGATTGCCGCGATTAGTGCAAGCGGTAATATCTAATCGCGGTGGATACGTCGACTAATCTAATATTGGTAAGTTTCCACATAGGCAACTTAAGACGTTAGATATTCCGTGAGAAAGTAATAAATATTGATTTTAGTCACTTTTTTTTTATCTGTTGCTATTACACATTTCGCAAGTGTCCGGATACTTTTTAGCGATAGTGTATACATGGAACGGCTATGATAACGGCGTAATTACTAACCTTTCCCACGATTATGCCTCCCCCTTTCCTGCGAGCCGATACTTCCGGATTGCCTCGGGGGAATACAAGAGTAATTGCTATCACCGCTACTGTAGGTTGGCGAAGAGTTTCTAGTGTTTCTTCTGCGCGGACTCCTGCCGGTTCTGCTTCGAGATCCAGTTCTACCGTGAAGACAATTCGCTGACGTCGCGGTGAACTGGTCGTTGCAGTCGAGCGTGTTGCCATAGAGGCAACTCGACTCGGAACAGGAGCAACAAATGTCCGAGTGCGCGTTCGAGTCGCACGATTTTCTGTCCCATTCCTCGGTTTCCGTTTGGTAAAGATTCTCCGTCGGATAACAGTCCTCGTCGTGACGACGATACATGTTTTCGTTTACAACCGATTGTTCCGAGCGAGAATCGGTTCGGTTCACGCGACAATACGCGCTCGAATCGTAATCTTCGAGCGGCGAGTCGTTTCGTTGCCCGTACAAAACCGAACCGCTCTCGTACTCGTTTTCCTGGCTGTTGCACTTGTACTCGTAACGTTCGAATCCCTGCGGAAGAGCAGGCAACAACGGTGGATTCGTCTGCGGTGGCAAGCTCGTGTATCTGTTTGGCTGATTCACGTTGCTCGATTGCGGAACAGCTCCGTCCGTTTGCTGCTGCATTTGCTGCTGATGCTGTTGCTGGCAATGATTGGGGCCGTTCCAAACCAATCCCGAACCGCTCAAGTTGTTGGTCGCTCTGATCGGTGGACTCGGTGGACTTTGAGAGTTTCCCGATCCGGGACCGGAACCACAACCGGACCCGGACCCAGACCCAGACCCAGATCCCGAATTCGAACTTAGACCCAAGCCCAAACCCAGTGGCAATCCCGAACCGGTCATCGAGTCTAAATCGTTTTGCCTGTCGATGCTGCGTTTTCCCAGATGTGGACTAAACGCGGATTGATATTGTTGTTGCTGTGGTTGTTGCTGTTGCTGCTGTTGATAGTGATGCTGGTGTTGATATTGATGGCCGAGTTGCTGCTGTGGTTGCGGCGACTGTTGATGGTGATGATGATACTGATACTGATGCTGGTGTTGGTGTTGGTGTGGATGTGGGTGCGAATGCGAATGAGGATGGGGATGGGAATGTGGATGCGAGTGGGAATGCAAATGCGTCGCTCTGGTCGAGCCGAGGGATCCCTCGAAGGAAGGTGGATGATCCGGTGGAGGAGGTAGCATGTCGCACCAATTCGGCGGTTGATTTTCATTTGGAAGCGGCATTCTATACTGATGTGTCCTTCTGTGGGATTCCGCGTTCTCCTCGCCGTTGTAGATGCTACCCGCGTTGTCGCTGCACGGCGAGATCGTCGACTTGTTGCGATCCAAGTTTGAATCGAGACTGGAGTAGTCCGGCTTGAGGCACGAGTCGCTGGAATTCGACTTGCGACCGCTGGTCTCAGCCGCCGATTCGGGACTACGCGTCGGCATGCAGAGCGTGGTGGTGGCGTACGGTTCCGGTGGAGCCTGCAGCTGTTTCCTCGTGTTGTAGAACGTGGTCAAATTGACCTCGGCGTACTCCGAGCCAGTCATTCCGACGATACCGGGCGGCAGGCCCATCTGATTCGGATTTCCGAGAAGCTTCGTTTCGCAGTCCTTGTCAGTGGTCGAGGCCTGAAGGGTGTTGCTCGGTCGCCAGCCGCGTTCCAACCACAGGGCGTCCTTGTTCAGCTGACATATATCGTTGGCCGTGCCAACGGGTACGTTCAAGTGGCCGAGCTGTTTGCTCATCGCCTGTCTTCGTCGAACATAGATGATCCCCAGAAAAGCGGCAACGCTGATCAGCATCAGCACCGCCGTGATCATTAGTACCAGAAACCACGTTTCGCTGATTACGGAGGCGGTCCTTTGACTCGAATCGGTTCTCGGCGGTAGTTGCGTCAACTGTCTAGGATCCATGTTCAGAATGGTCGGGTTGGAAAACGGGCCGAGACCCGCGCGAGTCAATCCGGCCACGCGGGCAGTGTAAACGTCACCGGTCGTTAAGCTGTTGATAATCACGGAAGTCGTGGGCGCGTTCAACGACATCTGACCCAACACCTTGTTGTTCTTGTTGCATTTGATTTGAATCTGAAACGATCGAGCAAATTAGCAAATTAAAACCGTGTTGCTTCGTGTCGCATTGGTCCGCGTCGATTCGTTACCTTGTATCCTATCAATTGTCCGTTTTGCGCGTTCTTTGGCGGCGGTGACCATCGAACGAACGCCGAGGTTACGTTTATCATGCCGACGTGAACGTTCTCGGGCGCACCGGACGGTACGTCTTCCATCGTCATGGCCAGTTTCACGTTGCTCGGTCTTCCTTCAATGGTTTTGAAAAATGGAACTAGAAAAAACTCGTACCGCGTGTACTTGTTCAAGTTGGTTAGAACGTAGCTGGTTGCTCCGGCGTTCAGCACCGTCACCATCCGATATTCCGGTTTATCGGAAACTTCGCGGTACCGTATGTACAGACCTTCGACCAAGTCCGCGGCTCCGAGAATCTGAACGCAATTGCGAAAAAGAACGGGCAACTCTTATTCAATGAACCCATTATTAAAACAAGACGGTGTGCCGCAACGACACGATTACGTTCTACTTACGTCCCATATGATTTTGACGCTGGTGCTGTTCAAAGGTTGAACCTCTTTTAAGTAGAGAATCTCGCTGTTTAGACGATCCCTCGCGCGAATCAATTCTGATTGGGGTATCGTTTGTTGCTGTCGATCGAGATTGCTGTTGTTGCTATCGCTGTCACTACTGCTGCTACTGCTACTGCTACCGGTGCTGCTGGTCCGCCCTACGTCCGATAGAGGCCCGGGAAGCGAAATACCCTGACCGTTTCTAGCACGGACAAGGAACACGTAATTGGTGTCGGGCTTCAAGTTCGTTACCTGAAGAGACAGAGACAGAGACGGAAAGGGAGAGTGAGAGCGAGAGAGGAAAAGGCGTAATTTATATATGTAATACGAATTATACAAAGAATAAGGAAGAAACGACAAATTGCGAGACAAAGATAAATTGGGCACTGGCAGACTTTCCTAGCCGCAGGGAGCGAATACTCGGTACTCAATCACTAGACTGCGGATCTCTATGCATTTATAGCAAGATCGAGTAGATGAAATTGAAAATTGTGTGGAAAATTTTAAGAATTGAAGATGTCAATATACGATTTCTCTTCTATTAAAATCATTAAGGGAAGAAATTTAAACTTCTTGCAGTCAATACAGACAATTTTTATTAACCGACTAAGAAAAAGAAGGAGGTTACTCAATTCCACCTCAATTCGAGTATGTCCCCGGGGTGGTCCCGTTATAAAATTTTTTTAATTTTTTTCATTTAAAACGACTTTTATTGCAAAAAAACGTAATGCCTCATTTATTATTAACCGACTTCTTCGGCGTTTGCTCAGCAAAGAATGTACCGATCGCGATGAAACCTTTCACATTTAGTAGGAGATACTGTCGCGATGCTCCCAAGAGAAAAAATATATTTTGCATAAAGATCCACGAGTCTACTAATCACTTAATGGATAATGTAGACGATAGATAATAGGTGATAGGTGGTGCCAATTGACTGGAATACGACGCAAATACGATTAAGAGGCGTTCTCTTACGGTGTAAGTGTCGTCGGTAATATCCGTCGCGGCAACTAGCCAACCGGTCTTTGGATCGGTGGCGTAGTATTCGACGGTGTAGTCGATTATCTTGCTGGCGCCAGAGTGGCCCGGAGTCCAGGCGAGCGTGACCGTGTTGCTCGTGGCGTTCATTATCCTCGGTTTGCTCGGGCTTTCGGGCAGAGTCGACGCGTCCGGGACGAGGCTGCGCCGGTAACTCGCATCCGGGCTGACCGCCAGACTCGCGGACCACGACGCGTTACCGGAATCGGAAGAGGCCACGCAGCTGTAGAGGCCGGCGTCGCTCAGCTGAAGATTCTTTATCGAGAGGGTACCGTTGCTCGCGATCGCGAACCGTCCCCCAGAATCCTCTTCCCGCAGAACCTCGTCGTTCTTCAGCCATCGTATCTTGGGAGGTGGTGTTCCGGTCGCTCGACACGCCATCGAAACTTCGCTCGTCGCGGACAATGTTTGATTCGTCGGTCCCATTTCGATGATGGGTGGCGGGGCGTCTTCGATCGATGTTACCTGCCGTCAAATAAATATTCGTTCTATACCTCCTCTACAATAACAGATTTAAGCAGTAATGTAAGAACTTTGTTTATGAATATCTCAAAAACTATTGAGTGTTAGCGTCTAGTGGTATATATTCGTAAATGGGAGATCGAGATCTATAAGTATACAGAGTCTCAACTAAAACGGTGTGACCACGTCCTTGCACTTTCCTTGTTAGACTAAACCGTACCTTTCTATACACATGATCTACATTTTATTCAGAATTTTGTATCTAAATCTGTTTTTTCAGTACATTAATATTGAAAACTCTTTTAAAAAATTTATAGACGCAGTTGTTTCCTCTTTCTTGAAAAGAATGAAAAGGAAACTTCTTGAAAGAGGAACAGGAGAGTCGAGGAAGCGACTAGCTTTCCAGAATACATTAAATCCTTAAATACTGTCCTACAAGCGTATTCTGGGCAGACAGCGTATGCAAAGATGACTTTATTTTTTACGTGACCGAAAAGTGTCGCTATTGCTGGCACAGAGTTGCCCGGCAGTGAAGTGAGTAGATACTGATCAACGTTTACGACCTCAGACAGTATTTAAGGTTTCACTGTAGTATCCAACTGGACGTACCTGCAGGAAAACCGTTGCAGTGCTCGCGCCGGCTTGACTGATCGCGCTGCAGACGTAATGTCCCTCGTCTTTCGCTGTGACTCTCATAACCAGCAGACTTCCGTCCGCCGTCACTCTGTAATGGCCCTGATACTCGTTCCCAGGGAACATCAGTTCCTGAGAGCCTTCGCGGGTCCAAAATATAGAGGGTTTCGGTGCGCCGCGCGCCGCGCAGGAAAACAATGTGTTCGATCCGATGCCGACAATCGCGTCCTTTGGAAGATCGGTGAAGACCGGTCTCGCTGGAAAAAGGGTAATCGATGCACGAACGAGATACTAGCAGAGATATCATATCGAATCGATTACCGCGCGAAAGCGAAAGCGAACTGTTCGATCAATTGATTCCGTATGCGACGCGGCATACGGCATGCGACGCGGGAGTACGGGACATGGGACATGCGACACTCACAATGCACCGTCAGAGTAGCGCTCGCCGATATCGCGCCGACACCGTTCTCGGCGTCGCAAATGTACGTGCCCTGATCCAGCGACGTCACTTTCTCGATCCGCAGACTCTTGTCATCCGAGATGTGCGCCCGGCCGATCGGCATTTTCCCGTCGTCTCGTCGCCAGAGTATCTCGGGCGGAGGATCACCACCGACGCGACAGGTGAACTCGGCATTTTGACCAGTCAAGATCGTCTGGTTCGCCGGTGTCGCAAGAAAGTACGGTTTCACTGTGAACAATCGACGAAAATCGATTAGAGTGATTGAGTCTAGGGATTGCAATCTCGCGCCATTTTCTATCCCGCGGGATTGATGTGGAATTTTTATTTCAATCCCGCGGGGCCCTGCGGGACTAAGGATTTAGTTCTTCGATCTAATATGTATATTATAATATAATATGTATTATTAATAATTATTATATATGTTATATATATTATTATATATAATACATATATTAATAACAATACTATGTATATCTAATATAATAATACATATGTATGTATATTTAATAAAGAAACAAATTTTACTTAATGAGATAATCAACATTGATCGTATATTAGTCAAAAATGAACGAAATAGAAACTAAATCTAAATCTACGTAAACTTAAATGAAAATAAATCTCTTGTTGGAACTACAATTGAAATATATACATACATGTATATGTGTGTGTGTAATGATATTAAATATATAATATAATTTTACATATCTTCGACAAAACATCGAAATAGTTAATCGTGCGCGTCGTTATTAGCGAAATTTTGTTTAAACGCATAGTCCCGCAAAATTTGCGGGATTCCACATAACCTATTTAAGATATGCGAAACCAAAAACTGACTTTGCAGGATTGCACACTGTATTTTTTCAGTTTCGAACGATTCGTTACCGTGAACCGTCAACAATGCCACCGCGGACTCCTTCACCCCCACCATGTTCTCAGCGACGCACTGGTACTTCCCTTGGTCCGTTTGCCTGACATCGGAGATCATCAAATTTCCACCGTCCACCAACGTGATTCTGCGCAAGAAAACACCACATTGAGGAAGATCCACAAGATCGGAGAAGAGTCCAAATTGAAATTGGAACTGGAATCGAGAAGGTCATGAATATCTAAGATGTCACGCGATATGTATACCGTTTAGCATCCAGTTTTATCTTGGCACCGTTCCTCTTCCAATGCAAAGTTGGCTCAGGATTTCCTCGAGGTGGTTCGCACTCCAACAAAGCGGTCTCTCCAGCCGCGACTCTGGTGTTTTGCGGTATTTTGCGGAAGTCATCCCTCAGTACTGCAACAAAGAAATTCGTTTACTCGAGTGTTTTCCCAGGTGTATCGGACCCGAAGGTCTCAGTCATACCTGGGCAGGGAGCTTAGCAGAATATGACTAAGGGTGAGTGTAACATCGCATTCAACAATGGAAGTACACTTCAATGGAAAGTCAGAAATTGTTTTTAACCGACTTTGAAAAAGAAGGAGGTTACTCAATTCGACCTGAATGTGCCTTTTTTCGATTTTTTTTCTATGTATGGTTTAATCGGTACGGAACCTTTTGCATCTTGTAGAGTATGTCCCCGGGGTGATCCCGTTATAAAATTTTTTTCATTTCTTTTATTTAAAACGACTTTTATTGCAAAAGAACGTAATGCTTCATTTATTATTAACCGATTTCTTCGGCGTTTACTCAGCAAAGAATGTACCGATCGCGATGAAACCTTTCACATTTAGTAGGAGATACTGCCGCGATGCTCCCACGTGCAAAAATTAATATAATTTGTTATTATTGGTAATAACAATTGTTACAGCAAATTATATAATTTGTTATTATTGTTAATAAAAGTTGTTATAACAGAAACTCTGCTCATTCTACTAAAAAGTGTGAAAAAAACAATTAAAAAAAATAATTCAAAGTCAAAGACGTATAGAACATTGAACTCGAGGAAATTCGTTTACTCGTCAGCTCGTCAACTCGTTTCTTCGGGTCGTCGATACACGAATCGGGGCACGCTTTTCCCGTTTGAAAAATTTACGCGGACCTCGAACGATTCGACGTTATTCGCTACGCATTACGCGATCGTCGTAGTAGGTGAATCTACGGTCGGGTCATTGCTCGCGCAAGTTTCGTATGAGTTTCGTTGAGTGTCTCGAGTGTCTTGAGTTTCTTGAGCACCGCGAATCGGTTCGACCGAGAAAGCGGTATCCCATTTGGAACAAAGGAGCTGCGTTTAACGTTACGAGCGCACGAGAATACGAGAGGACAAGAGGATTTATAGAAGCTTTAAGTGGAAATACGGTAGCCGGATCGGGACTATTCGGACCAGCGAATCGAAGGGAAACGGAAAATTGGGTACGCTTTTCGATACCGAGGAATTTACTATCGATACTTTCCACGGAACGAGAAGGGCGTAAGCGCCGCTTTGTCTTTCGTTTTTGCTTCTTTTGTTTTTACGTCTATCCCGTTTGGCTCGACGCTGTTCGAGCATCGCGTCCGATCGGCTTTTCCAATTTTCGTTATCGTCACGACGAGTCGCGAGTCGGAATGACGCGTTAATTCGTCTCCGAGGATCGGTTACGGTTCATGAATATGAGATCGTGGGACGCCGCACAGTGCGTTGGCCGAGAGGGACAAAAATAGCAAAATCAATGTTTTTAAAATGTATATGTGTTTACAGGAATTTATTGTAAACATACCATATATTCATGAACAATCGCCAGAAAAAAAAAACTGAATATAGCTTAACACAGAACGCGTTCCTTTCGTCATAATCTGACACGACCATTTCGTGCGTTATAACTTCAAATGCGCGTACATGAAAGGAAAACTGTATACAACGTATTGTAAAGCGCAAAATTAAATAAATTGTGGTGGATCATTTAGATCAAGGTGTGTACTTGTTATTTTGGCTTCCTAGCGGCTTGTGCAATTATTATTTAAAACGCGAAATCAAAAATTCTTATAACTTTAACTAAGGTATTCTCAAAAAAGCTAAAACATGTCTTGGGATTTTTGCTAGAAAATATTCGCAGGACTATCCTCTATTGAATTCTACAAAAGTTTTCTGCTTGAGCTTGCTCCTTTAATTTTTAAAATTATTTATTTAAGAAGACACCCGGAAGAAATATATCTTATTGGCCCTGAACATGACCGTGCTTCTTTAAATTCTAAGGCAAATGCATGTTTAGAAAATTTAGGATACAGATTAAATATAAATATTATTTATTGTTACTATTATTATCATAATTATCATCATTATTTGTTATAAAATCTATATATAAAATGTATATATAA
This sequence comes from Lasioglossum vierecki, assembly GCA_028455595.1. Lineage (NCBI taxonomy): Eukaryota > Metazoa > Arthropoda > Insecta > Hymenoptera > Halictidae > Lasioglossum > Lasioglossum vierecki. The sequence continues at coordinate 6,992,234 of CM052340.1, read as the reverse complement.
AAGAATATATAAGAATATATTCAATACCACCAACTTTGGATGCTTATATCTTGACAACGGTTCATGCAAAAATAATGTTTTTGTAGTGTTCTGAAAATGCCTTAATCTCACCTATTAAAATACATGATCAAAAATATTAATTACCGTATGAAATTTTTAAAGTGACTTTCATAGATCTTCTCAAGGCTACAACAAAATCAAACAAACACAATCGTCGTATACTTTTCCATATACCCTATAACTTTTATTTCAAACAACTTTTTATATCAGTTATAGTTTTCTAGATATGGATTTTTGTCCAAAAAACAGGCATTTCGACATCGCGAGTCGTTCGTCGGAATAGCGCGATAATTCGTCTCCGAGGATCGGTTACAGTTCATGAATATGAGATCGCGGAACACCACGAACGCGAATTTCCTTTCGGCCGGGAATGTCGGGATCGACAAAACGATTTGTCGCGCGTCGTAAATCGCATCGATCGTTCGCGCTTCAACGATAAGCGAGGAAACGGAGAAAAATGTTGGATCGGCATCTGTATGTACCAACACGATCCTTTCTCTTTTCGATCGTCTCGGTCTTCCGACTCTCGTCTCTCATCTCCGAGCGAACGATGAGTCATGCGACCTAGGCAGTGTATCGGCTAAACCGTTCCGCTCTGTTTGCTCATCGTTAGCGCCGTACAAACAGTTCTACGTCCGAGCGGTATGGTTTGAACAGCTTTCGTCGTTTCTTATTCGAAACAAATTCGTGCTGTGGGAGGAGGCGGTTGTCGACTCGCGCGCGTTCCTACGAACGCGGACCCGACGACGCACGACGCCGCACCTCGCCGGTCCACCCTTCTTTCATCGTACATTGCTAAAACAAAGGCGACAGCGCTAAACAAGATAACTCTCTCTCTCTCTCCTCTTGCACCAAGGAATAGTTGGAAACACAAAAACAGACCTAAAAGCCAAAGAGGCAATCACCTTACAGACACGACAACAAGTAACCCAAATTCCAATCCAAGAAGTTATCAAGTAAAAATCGAAAATTCGTAATCAACAATGAATCAAAAAGCTGTCACTTTATCAAATATAAAAATTAATAGAAGATAATGGATGCGAAATGTAATATAAAAATATACATTCCATAATTGTTCTTTTGACATTTCACATCCAATTTATGTTTATTGAGATTTTCTACTGAATCTTCAATAATATAAACACAGACATCTTCATTCTACGAACGATCATCCAAAGTAGCTGTGACACCTTACCCATTTGTCAGCTCACTGCTTCAATTTAAAGCAAGAAGTTATCAAGTATATAAGAGAAGAAATCAAAGAAGAATGGAACAACATATGGAAGTCGAAACCATCTAAGATACATAACATAATCACAGACTTTTTCCAAGAACTGGTCATTGTAAAATAACACATGAATTTCTTTCATAAAGAAGACAGAACCCCCCTCTGCTGTATGAATGCCAAAAATTCTCCACCCAGCGACTAAAATTTCGAATCAACCAGAACACTGCCCTCACATCCGAAAAGCACATAAAGAACACTATTGAATACCTTAAAGATATCAACCACCTCAACAAAATCTAAGAAACACAATAGCAGTTTGTCGCTAATGACCTAGATGTTAATGCGACGTTAAACCCTAATATAAAAAAAAGATAGTTCTCGTGATTTCTCTGTGCAGCTTCCATTGCTCTATCGATAACGAAGAAATAGAACGAATAGATCCTCGGCTCGAGAAACAGAAAAACGGAGAACCGAAGAAACGAAGTGGGAGCAACGGCAAAAAAGAAATAAGCGAAGCGTCGATGTGCGAACAATATAAGAAAAAGAGAGAATAGGCAGGAGGGGTGTGAGCGGGGAGTGAAGAAGAGAGGGGGAGGAGAGAGCGGGAGACAAATTATAAGAGGGAAAGATGTAGGGGGAGAGAAAGAAGGGTGAAGCTGGGTGCGTAGTCAAACAAGCTCCAATTAACGGACGCTAGATCTGGAGCGAAAGAATTGAAGGGTTCTTGGATCTCCCGTCTCGCCCCTTTCGTCTTTTTCACCATTCTCACCCCAGTCGGCCTTCTAACCCCCAGGCTTTTTCGCGAGCCGCAGGAACCAACTAATGAGAGCAGCAGGCGCGCGTACCCTTCGTGCCCGTCTGTGCCCATCTATGCCCCCGTCTATGCCTGTCTACGCCGCGCCGGTGGCACGCACCACGCATCACGCGTGTATAGACGGAGACAAACGGCCTGTGCCCGTTAGACCGTACTCGTGCTCCCGCGCGGGAGTACCACCATCTGCGCGAGACGAATCCTTCGAAACTAGTCGGTGCCCACGTCGTAAAACGAAAGACTACTAAAAACTAGTGATGGCCACCATCGATTAAAACTATCGACTAAATCGATAGTAGCCAACTACTATTTTTAGTCGACTGATCTTTTAAACTATGGACTAAATTGGTTGAATTTTAACGGGCTGGAGTTTTGAATAGATTTTATAAGATTTATTATAATACTTTAGTATAATACGTACACTCAGTAGCTATATCGAATACTTATATATTGCACTTATGGGAATAACAATTTTAATCATCAAACCTCGTTCAGCAGAACGAAAGACGACTAAAAACTAGTGATGGCCACCATCGATTAAAACTATCGAATAAATCGATAGTAGCCAACTACTATTTTCAGTCGATTGACTTTTTGAACTATCAACTAAATTGATTGAAGTTTTGAATAGATTTTATAAGATTTACTATCATACTTTACTATAATACGTTCACTCATTAGCTATATCGAATAATTCGTTCGTTAATAATGTCAAATAACAATTATTATACTAAAAATATTATACAATTATTAAATAACAATTTTAATCATCAAACCTCGTTCAGCAAAACGAAAGACGACTAAAAACTAGTGATGGCCACCATCGATTAAAACTATCGACTAAATCGATAGTAGCCAACTACTATTTTCAGTCGACTGATCTTTTAAATTATCGACTAAATTGATTGAATTTTAACGGGCTGCAGTTTTGAATAGATTTTATAAGATTTACTATCATACTTTACTATAATACGTTCACTCATTAGCTATATCGAATAATTCGTTCGTTAATAATGTTAAATAACAATTATTAAATAGCAATACTATCGACTAAATATTCGATAGTATGTAGCAACTAAATAGTAATTAATCGATGATGCCCGTCACTACTAAAAACGGCCAGACACTTTGCTCAACTACGCACGTAGGAATCGGTGCTGGCCGTACATTCCAATTTCGAAAGATCGATTACCTTAATAAACAGTTTTTACTGTGTAATCGTCGAAGCCGACAACGACGCCGAACGAACGCAGCCACCTACATACATGCATACGCGTAGGCAGACATCTCCAGGTAATCGCACAGTTACGCGTACCTTTTTTCCCGAGATGCTGGACTAGCAGTAGTCTCTCGAGATAAGTGTTTCTCGATCGAGCGCAGACATTCCGCGAGTCTTCCTCCACGACTTTGACCAAATTCTATCCGGATTGCCTGTATTCTTGCGATTCCGGTCGAATCGATTCAATGCGGTATTGATAAAAGGAAACTGCGTGTGTGCGCGTGTGTGCGCGCGTGCGCCGCGCCGATCCTCGCAACAGAGCGCGATAGGAACCGAAAGAGATGAAACATACGAGGACAAAGAAAGAGATAGTAAGCACACACGCGCGCGCACCCACACACACACTTGTACCAACCAGAGAGAAAAAGATGAAAGTCTGACGACAGGGTTCTCCCAGAACCATATTCGATATAATTAAAGTGCATAAATAAACACAATGGTACAAGGACCGGTTAGAAAGGGCGAGAACCAGTGGCCGCGGTGGCAATGCCTACGTAGAAGGGATACTCGCTTGGTAGGTAAGAGCATTGAATGCAAATACTCGCAGAGATATATCTCCGTATGAGTGCGCGTTAGCATGCTTGCATGTTTGCACGCTTGGTTGCTCGGTTCCTTGCCGCAAGTTTTAGCCGAGGTGACCGCTGCCTTTATGCCTGTACGGTCTCCGTACGTGTGCACACGAACGCGAAGCGCGAACGCGATCACGAGCACCGGTACAAGCGCGTTTAATGTGTGTCCATGTACGCGTACGGTAAGCATATCCGTATACGGGTGGTCGATCGCGAATCCCCATACCCGTGGTAGGCGTAAAAGTAGGCGCTCTAGCCTATACTCTACACACCATACACACTGTATGCAGGTACACTAGGTACGTTCATCCGGTGACTCTCAATTTTCGAAACAGAAATTTCTGCACCGTCGCACGCGATCAACATTTCTCCAATGTTCATTTACCGGTCGTTCGCCTTACGGGATAATCAGCTTTTCCTCTGATATTCGGCTCGCACTTGCTCTACTGACTTCTATAAGTTTTTTTCAACTTTTCTTATAATTCCCACAACCAACAATGGCTCTCGCCAAATTTGAATCCCCCCTGATTCTAATAACCATCTCTCATTCATGTTAAACGGTGGTGAGCACTTGCTCAAGGTACCTTTACATTAAACCCTCATATTCTAATTACAGGCTAGACCCGTTAAAAAAAATGTTCGGATCGCACTTGCTCTGTGTTTTCAAACGCACGCGTTTGCTGTGTCTAGTCGATCCTCGAACAACGGTTCCGAACTTGTTTATGTTTCTTTTTGAACGTACCGTGAACGGTGTGTACCGCGTCCGCCATCGATCGAAGACAGCGAACGGTGTGCACACCGCACGCGTAGGCGGACGAACTACGAAACTTCAACTCGCCAACTTGCCCGGTAGAAAAGTTTAACGTCGCGGTTATCGAACGGAGCTGGCCTCTTCGAGAGCGTGCACTTAAAAACGTGTTGAAGACTTTCGTTTTTCGGTGTCTGCTCCAATTCGAGTCGCTTAGACGAAAAGAAAAAAATTGTACAGAGGCGGAATCGTCGGAGGAAGCAGATCCGGAATTGACAGGTCTATTTTTCGTTTGAATTTCTACCTGGTGTGAAACTTGGACCGTGAATGTCCAAGTTTCTATTTGTAACTAGCTGACCCGATAGACGTTCTTCTGTTCGAATTTCAATAAATTATGATGTTTACTGTTTGCCCGAATTTTCCAACTTTCCTTTGTAATTGTCTCGAATTTTTTCCTGGAAACTTTTCCAGGGCCGTCAAGAACAAAACAAAAAAAGAATTAGTTATGGTATTGAATTCGTACAAAAATCCCATAGAAGAAAGCACTTTTATTTCTCCCAAATTTTCTATTTTTCCGGACAACTTTTCCAATTTTTCTTTCCCTAAAAACCTTATTCGGACTACAACGAACATTTTAAAATTAATTAGCCAAATCGGTCCAGGGGGTGTCGTGACCAACGAACAGCATTTCATTTTTATTATATAGATTGAAGCTTACCATTTACCGCTCGCTACGAGACAAAATATGTTCGTACTCGTGTGCAAGGACAATGCGGAACGTATTTCTTCTCAGTGAAAAGTCTACTCGAAAAGTTCTTCGATATTTTGACGACTCGAAGGCTATTGACCGACTTACGGACTCGTGTATGGTATTCGACGAGTGAGACGAACGATTTGCGCCGAGACAGGAGACGAGAGAAACTAGGGACGAGAGAGGCGGAACCAACAGGGCACGCACGCCGCTTCGGTTCATCGAGATCGTCTATCGCTGACGCTCTCGATCGGCGGAACAACTCAGGACCGTAACAACGAGAACCGACTCCGGTAACTAGTATCAAAAATTTATACCAGGTACCAATATTTATAGGAACCAGTACCTATCAAAAAAGATCTCTTTCAATTTACGTGTCTATTTCAGAGAACTTCAGCTTGCTCTTGGAGATTGATGGGAGACTCACCGCTCTTGGGAAGTCCTCTCAGGACTTTAACAACGAGAACCGATTCCGGCAACCAGTATCGAAAATTTATACAGGAACCAATATTTATAAAAACCAGTACCTATCAAAAACGATTACTCTTAATTTAAGTGTCCATTTGAGAGTGTCTTCTGAGGTATGTGTCGGTTTGAATTTCCTGCCACTGAGGATTTTAAACATTCACGATATAAATGGGTGCGTACAATTTAAAGCAGTGGACTTGTTAAAAATGTTTAAGGACATCAATGTGTTCTATTCAGTTTAATGGAAGAATTAGAAGAAGAATACAATTTTTATGAAAAGAATGGATGGGCCAAAGTTTGCTGCGATGTACTTAATAAGAGAAAAAAAATATTTCGAGAAGCGAAAATGATGGACTAAACCATGGATGGTGTTTGGTTGACGTATCTAATAGCCGAAACCGTAGCATCTACGTGCAAGATACCTCTGTAGGTTCGGTTATAACGGCATCAGCTTACTAGTCAGATGGTCCGGATTAAATTCCGACGTGGGTATTTCGTTTCCAATTTTTACCATGGAAATGCATTGCTTATATGTATATTATTTATGATATACTGTAAAAATAACCGTAAAAGAGGAGATTAGAATAATATGTTAGCGGGCTCTGTCAGCCGTTCGTATTATACTGACGATGAGCCCACCTGAATAAAAGGCAATATTTCAAGCAATATTGTTAACCATAAATGCAGTACCGTATTAAACTAGCACGGGCTCGTAGCACATGTTACCAGTAGGCCCTAGTAAAGCACGATAATATAGTAAAACATAATGAATGAGCTTTTTTTTGAAGTGACACTCCTTTGTTGAGGGGCGACAATTTTTAAGTGTTATGAAAATTCTTGTCTCATAAGGGAAATAATTAGATACGTGGTGGGGAACTTATAGAGGAGTAGAGTGCGTCAGCGGCGACGCCCTTAAATTATAAAATAAAATAAAATTCAAACAAAATTAAGAAAAAATCATACGGGTATACAGTACGATAAAATCATACAATATAATTCCCATACGCTGTCCTTCTTCGAATCTTTTGATTGTTCATTACTTGTTTAGCAAAAATATCTGTAGAATGCTGGTAGAATTTGCTGTTCCGAATATGAGGCTTAATCCGGCACTGCATAAATGCTACCAGGGTTTAGTCTGATTCTTTGCGGAGAACGCGTTGTTCGCGCGGTAGTAGCACCGATTCGCTTCCCCTAAGTTTATCCTAAGCGAACCGGGCGTTCTCGAGAAACCGTGTCCGCAGTGTCGCGGAAATCACCGGCTCGCCAGGGACCGAGGACTGGGGACCAAGGACCAAAGACCAGGGACCAGAGTTGCGGCGAGTCGCGACGCGACGCGCCAGTCTGGTCCGGTATGCCCACGGATTCGATATAAATAGACGCGGCTCGCGGCACCGCGCTGCTCCGCGTTGCGAGACGTGCAAGCAGCGTTCGTTCCCCTGTGCAACCACACTATTCGATAGATAAGCGTCGTTATCGATGGACGATCCTAGTTCTGCTTTGGCCAAGTCAAACGGCTCAAAGCTTATCTGTGTACGCAACCGGCCGATGCGCGGAACGAACCACAGAATATGTATTCGCGCTACGTATTCGCTATCCATTTCTATCCCGTTGTTCCCCTCTGCACCTACGTCTAAATACATGCTCGCGCATCAATTCCGTTTCTCACCCTTTGTCTTCGTTTATCGATTACCGCGGAGCGCAATTCGGACGAGGCCAAACTTCTTCCCGTCTTAATTGGACGATACAGGATATCGAATCTTGGTGGGGCTTTTACTTTTCACTTTCGACTTCTAGCATTCTTCGCCGTTTATGATCGAGCGGTTCTACGTCGAACGACTAGAGCTGTGACTTCTGAGAAACTCGGGTAAACAAAAATTACTCGGGTAAACAGCATTACCCGGATACCCGGGTATTCGTGTAAACAAAAATTACCCGGGTACTCGGGTATCTCATGAATACGCTGCGGATCTTTATGGAAAATAGAAATCGTTTGTGTCAATAGGAAAAAGTTATTATTATACATTAATTTCATTATTGTTTTAAATTGCACAAAATCATTTATGACGTATGTCTTATAAGATACCAGGGTAGTTTCGCTCTACCCGGGTATCTCATGGGTACTCGGGTAAAAGTCCGAGCTCTACCACCGACAACGTAAGTGAAATGTCAGAAATTCGGAGAGAGAGAAGGGACCGATGAAATTGCTCGAAATGGATCGTTGAAATTGTATGCAACGTAGCTAGGTAACTAATCTACGCTAGGAAATGTCCCCGAGGAAAAGGTACGGGAACGCGGCCAGACCGTGGGTTAAAAGAAAAGGTAGAACTATAGCGACTGCACCAACTGCAACGGGGAAAACGGTAGAAGGGCGTAGCGGGCGAGCGGGTAGATGAGGAAAGAAGGGGCGGAGAGGGTTCAAAGTGATTCTCCTCCTGGTTCGGGTCCGGGGAATGTTGCGAGGGTACTCGATTACTCGATTAAACCGTAGTGTCGGTAGGCGTGGCAGTCGGACGTACTCGCGCGCGCATATATCACCGAGAAACATCGCGCGCGCTACGGGATTTCTATGCGGTGTCCATGTATACATATGAACGCGTTCCTCGTGGAAACGGAAAAGGAAGAGGTTGCTTTCCCGATCGACCGCCGGCAGTTGATCGCTCGTTTGCGAACGGATGTGAAGCGTTCGCGGCAAATCGATCGGATCCGAGTCGAATCGCAAAACGAGAATTCTTGCGAGAATATACGAGAAACCACGGTTGTCGCATTGTATCCTGATTTTCGCGAAACCGTGCTCTAAAACTCGTAGTAGAATTGTAACTTATGAGATACCCGGGTTACCCGGGTAAACAAAAATTACTCGGGTACCCAGGTACTCGGGTAAACAGCATTAGCCGGCTACCCAGGTATTCAGGTAAACAAAAATTATCCACAAATTATATGCTTGCATCAATAGGAAAAAGCAGACTATTACGATTACTTATTCTCTTGAACGATTTTAATAAATTCAAATTAATATATCAACGTGTTCTTTTAATTTCATTATTGTTTTAAATTGCACGATATCATTTGTGACTTATGTCTTATGAGATACCTGGGTACCCGGGTTACCCGTGAGATATCCGGGTAAACAAAAATTACTCGGGTAAACAGCATTACCCAGATACCCGGGTATTCGTGTAAACAAAAATTACTCGGGTAAACAGCATTACCCAGATACCCGGGTATTCGTGTAAAAAAAATTACCCGGGTACTCGGGTATCTCATGAATATACTGCGGATCTTTATGGAAAATAGAAATCGTTTGCATCAATAGGAAAAAGCAGACGATATATTACGATTACTTATTCTCTTGAACGATTTTAATAAATTTAAATTAATATATCAACGTGTTCTTTTAATTTCATTTCACTATTTTAAATTGCACGAAATCATCTATGACTTATGTCTTATGACCCGGGTACCCGGATACTCGGCTATCTCATGGGTACTCGAGTACCCGGGTAAAAGTCCGAGCTCTAACTCGTACCCGACGGCCAAGACGCGAACAAACGCTAATACCAAAGGGGCCGATGAATTCGTCCGCATTTTTTTGTCGCCCGTAGATCGTATCTCGCGATAAACGTTTGCACGCGTCACGATCCTCGGACTATGCCTCGCCAGCTTGGCTGTCCACGCCGGAAGTACCTACTACACCATCGGGACTGAATGAAGTCGTTGTTTCGACAACATTTGCTCGCTCCTTGTGCGACGAGATGCGGGGAGGCGGCGAAGGGCGAAGGACGAGAAACGAGGGGCGAGAGACGAGAAACGAGGGGCGAGAGACGAGAAACGAGAGACGACAGACGGGAATACGCGAGTCGAACACATACTATGTATGTACATGCATGTCTACTCGCCATGCAACTGCGCGGCATATCACGGTTTTTCTCTGAAACGAATAACATTTGTCGACCAAACTTCTCCTCCTACGTTTGATCGCTGAAAACATTTAGAATGTTTTCCGAATCCATGTTCTCTGGCAATGTAATTCATATGAAGCTCAAAGATTGGTGCTTTTGAAAAGACTATATACATTGGGATTTCAGTTGCCTCTGGACGTCTCCATGCTTTTTGGCTGGGCCAGATATCAGGGCTCGCATTGTATCGTTCCTTAATGATTGTGATCTGCGTGTGTCAGAATTTTACAAAAAGTAAAAATGTTAATTTGTATGCTTTTATGTCGGGGTTGTAAATGCTTCACACTATGCATACGGTATTTTTGTTTATGTATTATTGCCAAACGTTGTAATAAATCTTTTCAAAGATTTTCTTAATAAATAAAAAAAATGTTAATTCGTATGCTTTTCTGTCGGGATTGTTAATGCTTCACACCATTTGCGTTATTCGTTATTCTGGTTCAACGTATTGAATAGAAAAGTCGTATTTGATCTCAGACGGAGATTTAAATGAGACAATTTAATTAATTGTATTCAAGATAACTGGAATTAAACGTTAAACTATTGTGTTTACGGACGTGTTATTTCTAGTCACGACTTAATTCCTACAGTATTTTTGTTTATATATTATTGCCAAACGTTGTAATAAATCTTTCCAAAGATTTTCTTAATAAAAAAAAAATGTTTTCAGAATCCAAAGGTCCATTTATCAATTTAACAACTCTCGGCAAAGTTTCTAGCATCCGTGCCAGTTTCCCCGTAGATACTACGCAGGTGTTCATGTCAATACTGTCAATACATATCAGAGACGATCCGTGGTTCTCTGGCTTGTTCCACGGCGTGCAATCGCCGGCCTAAGAAGGAACGTGAAAGTGGAAGGGGTTCATGGCACGTATCGCAGCAAATACGTATTGTATAGAACGCAGTAGCCGATGATCTTACCGTTCTGGCCTCGCACGAATACGGCTACGATCCGACTAACATAAGATCCGATTGTGAGCGGCGAGAATCGTTCGAGGATTAGGTTTACGATGCGAAAAGATTTCGTTCTTTTGAATTTAATAGAAACAAAGGCTGCTCGAATCTCGTCGTGAACGGTAAGTAAGTGGTCGATTAAAGGCTCGACGTAAGCAACGAGGGTATTGTTTCCGTTCCTCGAGGTACCATTCGCGCGAGACAATGGTCCGTTAAATAATAATCGCGATACCCTTCGACGTTTTCGTTCTCTCGAAAATCGCTTCTCTCCGCATCTAACCTCCGTTACTCCTGTCCCGACTGCTTTCGTTTGATTCGGAACCTGAAAGAAACGTTGCTCGTTGCTTTCATCGTTGTCCGATACATATGTACGTTGTTTCTTTTCACCCGCGAATCGCGGTTACTCCTTATCTCTTTTATCCTTAACACAATGGATTCCGAACAATTTTCTGACTTCTAATAAAAGAAACATACGCGATTTAAGTGTACAATTAACCCTTAGCACTCGAGTGGCGCCTCTTGAGCGCCACTAAAAATTCCTGTACTAGTATTTAAAATATTAACAATTGTTAAATGATCTCGGCGCTATGGTTCGATCGTAAAAAACAAACTTAACTAAGCAATTTTGCTACTTATTTTAAATAGTCAACGTTTCGGTCACTGATTTGGACCATTTTCAAGATTAACTTAAAATTGCGTCTGTAAGAAAAAAAACTAAAACTAATAACAATTGTTATTAGCAATGATACGATCGATATAAGAAGTTTATTTATTTAAAATATTGTTTACATTATCAGATATGTCGGTATCTAACTAATTAATAAACATTTACGTCTTGTATGAGGTATTATATCAACTCCGTATCTACCAAATTTAAAAGATCACAGAGAATGGAAATATTCTAGGTCGGCAGAACCGTTTGATTTTCGAGTTAAATAGCTCCGAGTGCAAAGGGTTAAAAGATGTTCGAGTGTACAACGAAATCCACGAAACACACGGAGGAGAAAAGGTGTTTTTTGACCTGAAGTTTGTTACACTTCAAGCATCGCTATTTCTTACCCAGAAGAAACCAGATAGTCACAGCACACCTCTTCATTTTACTTTTTGGTGTATAATTTCACTTCAACGTGCTAATAATAAAGTGTCATATTGTGTTACACGTAAACAATTTTCATCCACAACTGAAAAACGTTTATTCCATGGTGCGCTGGAGTTTAAATAAACATTTATTAAATGTAGGGTATATATTTCATCTTCTAACCTCATCATCCCAATAAAAGAAAAGTAAGGAACCGATAATGTAAGTCGACTTTTACGGTATCAGAGAATTCACCGATACAATGTGGAGCACCGTGGTCCTCCGTAGAGATTAAAAAACTATAACGAGCCCCCTCTCCCCTTTCTCTTGCTATGACAATAGTTTCGTTCGTCCCTGTTCAGCTTTCTCGCTGAATCCTTACTCTCGTGCCTACTCGAATCGTCTCTTCTAGCGGTATCCTTTCCCTTCGACCGTATCTCGCTCGGTTCGCTCGTCTCCGACCTTTAGATCGCAGTTTCTTCATCTCTTTTCCCCCTAAAAGCCATGCGAAGTAAACCCTGGCACAGGCACAGTAATAGGCGCATACACACACGCACACAGACACAGCAGAGCATAGAAGAGCAGGGCAGAGGCAGAGCGGTACTATGCCGGCCGGCTAATCGATACGCGGGGATGGAGCGAACGAGGCACCCGAATAGGGTCCCGGATAGCGGAGGGTTGAAAGCAAACGATGGATAGGTGTTATTTCGCCGAGGCGAGAATCGAAGAAAAGAGAGACAGGGGAGAATCGGTAGCTGAGCAGCTTGAATCGCTCGAATCGATTGCGCGTTTCCCTGAATTCTAGCTCTGTAGTCTCGCGCTGTAGTCGCGGGAATTCGAGGTCGATCTCGTTGTTTCTCAAAATTCGATATCGTGTACCTCCGGTATACAGGGCGTCGCAAAATTACTTCATCATCCGGAACTCGGAGGTTCTTGAGATCATTTCAAGCAACATTTTCCTTTGCAAAAATATCGTCCGCGGCTTTGTTAACGAGTTATTAAAGAAAAACACAGACCAATCAGAACGCGACTTACAAAGTTCTTACATTACTGCTTAAATCTGCTATTGCAGAGGAGGTATACAACGAATATTTATTTGAGAGTTATATAACGAATTAATTTCGGCTAATTTATTTATATGTAATTCATTAATACGTTTGTTCTTTAACTTGTACATAAAGAAATGTGCAATATCTTACGAACAAGTTAATGTTACACAGCGAATTTATCTATAATTTATTAATCCTTTTGTTCTTCAGCTTGTAATAAATGTGGAATCTCATATAGACAAGTCAATGTTACACAGCGAATAAATAATATAAATAAATATGAAAAAAAAATTTTCACCAAACGATAATCGAACCCTAGCCCACCGGTTGGAAGTCTCGTTGTATACCACTTAAGAACTTTGTTTATGAATATGTCAAAAACTATTAAGTGTTAGCGTCCATAATGGTATATATTCGTAAATGGGAGATCGAGATCTATAAGTATACAGTCTCAACTAAATCGGTGTGACAACGTCCTTGCAGTATCCTTGTTAGACGCGTGTTGGTACAGTCGACCAATTGACAGGTGGCGCGCTGGACCGACTGTGCCAACACGCGTCTAGGTCGCGTTCTGATTGGTCTGTGTTTTTCGTTAATAACTCCTAAACAAAGCCGCGGATTCCAGTTATACAAAGGAAAAAGTTGCTTCAAATGATCTCGGGAATCACCAATTTGATGTTGAAGGAATTTTGAGATACCCTGTATGTATATATCGGCTGGCCGGGACGTTCACCGATTTTCTTTTGCCTCGTTTCAATTTGCAATTCGCAATTTGCAGGCAGTTTGGCTTCGATGGAAGTTGAAAGAACCACGAGGTCGCGGCACAAAAGGTTTATTCATAGCGACCGGTGTGGTGTGGTGCGGCACGGCGCGACGGTTACCATCGTTTGTACCTACCGCCATTGCTATATCACCATCTTAACTGTCGAGTATCACGGTACATGCGACAAAGATTAACAAAGCAGGGAAGATCGGCCGGGGTACCGTGTAACGCGTACGATAACCAGAAATGTGCGTGAAAAGTAAAATAAATTTTTTCAAAGATATCGAGCCGAATCACGCGAATCTGATCGCGTGATGCATTTCGTAGCTCGTCGATCTTCGTTCTTGTTAACGGCGAACGAGGGGAGAGAGAGACCGAGAGATCCCCCGCGATCCGCGGCCAACGATATTTCACTTTCGGTTTGACGGTGAATTCGAGTTTCTACGTCCTCGCGAATGGCGGCGAAGACGAGTGCTCGGGTACAACGGAAATTTCAACACCACCGGTGCATCCTGTCTCGATCATAATATTCCGAAACCAAGGCGAAGTAGCATGGCGTTAATAGAGCGAACGCTAGCCGGTTAGAATATGCGTTCAGACTTTGCTAAGTTTGCCGCTCGTAATATAGTGATGAAAATGAAAAAAATTTTATAACGGGACCAGCCTGGGGACATACTCTGCAAGATGCAAAAGGTTTCGTACCGATTGGTCCATCCATCTCGGCGTAATCGGTGAACATACATAGAAAAAAAGGCACATACAGGTCGAATTGAGTAACCTCCTTCTTTTTCGAAGTCGGTTAAAGAAGCGACATTTCGGACGGTTTTCCAAGCAATATTGCAAAGAAGACCCAGCAAAATGTCAACCATAAATACAGTACTAGCTTTTGCACGATAATATAGTAAAACATAATGAATGAGCTTTTTTTTTAAGTGAAACTCCTTTGAAAATTCCAGTCGCATGAAGGGAATAGTTAGATAAGTGGTGGAGGAACCTATAGGTAGAGTGCGTCAGCGGCGACGCCCCTAAATTATAAAATAAAATTCAAACAAAATTAAAAATATAATCATACGCGTAGAAAAGCACAGAAGTGAAACTTCTTGTAGTCTAGATTATGGTGAATTCGAGTTTGTACGTCCCCGCGAATGGAAGATGAGTGCTCGGCTACAACGGAAGTTTCAACACCTCCGGTGCATCCTGTCTCGTTCATAATGTTCCGAAATCAAGGCGAAGTAGCATGGCAGTAATAGAGCGGACGCCGGTTAGAATATGCGTTCAGACTTTGCGCCGTTTTGTAGGTACACGTATGGACGTTGCGCGTTGAGAGCCGACGAGCCGTCGCGTCGAGCCGTCGGGCTATCCTGCATCGCGTCGCGCAACATAGCATAGCACCGATGTTGGCCAAGCATACGTTCGATGTAGATACAGCTTGGTATCGATTTCTATTCTCCTTCTCTTCCTCCTCTTCCTCCTCCTCCCTCTGGCCCTCTAGCTCTCTCTCTCGTTCTCTCGCGCTTTCCGTTATACATTGTACACTATACGATATGCGTATAGAGTATACCGTATACGAACGCAGGTTGGCTCGGCGAGCACCGTTGCCGTATAAAAGCGGGAGCGCGGCGCTCACCACATGAACGAATGGTTAAATTTCAACTAAAAACTATAACATACCATGGTTTCCCCCTTGTATTTGTTTTCGAATCGAATTACCCATCCCTGAATCATTTTACGCTTTGTCCGAGAATCAATCTACATGCACGAGCCGCTTTTACGGTCCGGAGCTTTTTCCTTTTTTTTCTGTATCGAAAAATCGCCGGCGGAGGAAAGCTGCAGAGAGAAACTTGAACAGTTACTTATCAACAACGAAGGAACGAAAGATTACGAATCGAAGCGCCGGTGCTTCGAGCGGACATTTCTTTTCTTTTTATTTCTTTAAAGTGATGTGATTCACAGAGCGAAAAACCTTTATCGCATAGATAACTACGCAAACTCGACACCCGTTCGATACCCGTTCGATACCCGGTCGATTTGTATCGCGACTGTAACGAGTTCTCCATTTTTTTTTATTGTTCAAAACAATTTCTCGTAGCTGGTCGTGGAAATTGACGCGATACGCGCGTCCAATAAAAATATACGTCAATATGAAATTTACCGTTACACATAGAAAAGATTGCGTTGCCGATATCGGCGTCGCGACGCTAGCATCGCGCCGGTCCAACGATAAGACCGGAGCACGACGCGAAGAGCAACGAAGGAGAGAGGAAGGAAAGCGAAAGGAATAAGAATGAGACAGAGAATGTGAAAAACGAAGAGAGAACATACCTGCGACAGTGAGAGTGGCGTTCCGGCTCGAAACAGAACCAGCATCATTTCGCGCGACACACCAATAAACTCCGCCGTCTTGTTCCTTTTTCCCGTGCATTACTTTTAAGAAAAATAGAGATCCCGTCGGGAGAAGAACACGATGGGACTTTGCATCTCCTGTCGACGTGTGAACCAGTTCCCCGTCTTTGTACCACTCGATTACCGGCTGAGGTTTACCTTCCGCCTTGCAATTCAACGTTATCGGCTCGTGTTTCACCACAATTATGTCCGAAGGATGTTCCGTTATGCGCGGCGATCTCCATTGCCCTGAAACAAACATTTCGTTTTCGATTAGAACACCAATTGGAAAGAAAAGAAAGAAACAGTTAACGTGTAATTAGGAGTATGTTTCGCCAGAAACTAGGGGATATATTTTAAGTGATATAATGAACAGAGTGAATGTACAGAAGGAGATTTTACGTCTGAACGGCAAGTCAGATGTATGTCATCGTTAATTGGACAATAGGTGTCCCTTCTAATTTTTTTTATTAATAACATCTTAGGCCATTATTGGCCCATAGATACATGTTAAATACAAAAAAATACGTCTTATGTCTTAAGTTGTCTAAATACTATCCTCTCCTTCTTATATAAACTTAAAAATTAATGTCGCACTTTTTACAAAAATCATTAATTATTTTAAGCGCATTGACATTGAGGCTTTTGAGAAAGTTATCAATATTATATGGGGGAGCCCACTTCAATACTCTCAGCTTTTTCATCATCTCCTCTCTTTGGTCGAGGTATAATGGGCAATTCCAAAATAGATGGTTCGCATCCTGACTCGGGTGTAAACAGTCACAACTTGGGTCATCGATGTACCCAATTCTAGTCTTTTCTTTGGAATTGTAGTGATAACTCCTTAGCACATTATCGACATCTATAGAGAACCTGCAGTTACACATAATTCCATGTTCAGTATATCTATATGTTTAATATAACCAACAAATCGTCGTGCCTCTACTACTACTTTTACTTCTATTTCCATTTCCTACATATTTCTATAGATATTCCTATTTCTATCGCATCGAACGACCATGTGGAAACGCGTTACTCGACAATCGCATCTTGTATGCACGGTAGCTAGTTACCGTACACCACGCGACGTGACGGTTTTAAGTATGCAACTCTGCCTATGTACTATTCCTGGTCTGTGGATCATCGACGACGATTGACATCGATGACAGACGCGTTCGCGCGTGTTACCAGATTCGATGTTCGTACACGCGTTCGAACAAAGATATTACCACCATATTTCTAGCGACGAGAATTCTAAATTGGAACCATATCGGTACCGGTAAGCAGTATAGACACGGATATCCGACAAGACAAACCAACAGCGTGTGCGCGCATCCGTACACACAGATGTACCTACATGGTACACATAGGATATACATAGATATACGTGTATATGGATATATTGTACATACATATACGGAGATATGCGGAGATATGCGGAGATATACGGTCCGCGATCGCTTCGCGCGGTCTGCAAATTCTATTCCCGTGGAACGTCCGAAGCGAGGCCACTCTCGAGAAATGTTTCGCATCTGTAAGAACGTTTGCTCGAATTCCGAAGCCGTCGTACTTCACGTTATACGCCGCGTTTGTAGACGGTGCACGAATTTTCGCGCGATCGTTACTCCTAGATAGTCGAACCTAAATTTTGTTACGTGACTCGATAAAAATTATTGCGGACACCACACGGTTTCCCTGAAATCGTATATTCGCCTCGGGAAACGCGTACCGATAACAATAGAAAGAGTGACGGACAAGGGACCGGTACTTAATAAATATCCATATATACATAATATTGTTAGTATTAATTAATTAATTGATTATCGATCGTAATTTATCTTAAGGATAATACAAAACGCTCGATTTGGATTTGAATCTTCAGGTTCGAGAACCACGTTAGCTATTAATAATGTTTTTAATCAGTTTTTAAAAGAAGGAAGGTGTTTCGTCCTAGACCCGCTAGAGAACTCATCAGTAAGGCTATCTAGCGGGCCCTGCCTTATGCACGGGATGTTCGAAGGCAATTTGTGAAAAATTGTTAGTATTACTCAGCGGAGACGACGAATATCCGCGCGAATCGCACGAGTTAGGCTCGGCTCGGGGCACCCTGAAACGCGAGCATCCCCTGAGCCGCGCACGCGCGCGCGCACACCGGCAGATTTTTCTTTTGTGTTCTTGCCTCGGTACTCGGAAACAATAGACGCTGTGGCTAAATTAAAATCGCCTCCGGAGTTTTCATATTTCGCTGTTGAACAGAGTCGTAGGCAAGCAGAACGCGCGAGGACGAACGCGCAGCTTTTGCGTTCAGTAGGCCCGAGGCATCTCGTTTCATTTCAGTTCCAACTCCTCCGAATCAAGCTATCCAGACAACCTGTGCATTGCCAACTCTTCCCCACTCGCGGTTCTTTTGTGTTCCAACGTATCTGCCGTTTCTCGTTCCATTTGATCCTCTTCGTTCGTGCGCTTTTGCGCTCGTTCTTGTTCTCATTCTCGTTCTCGTTCGTTTCTCCTCGTATTAAACTCGGCTTCTTTCGATCCGAAACTTTCTTTCTTTTCCCGATGAAATAGTCCGCTTTGGTCTAATCTCGTCGGATACGCGAGACAACGTCTGCCTCTCCGCTTCGGTCTCTCGCTGTACGAAGACCGCGACGTTTGCTACTCGAGACGGTCGAGAATGGTCGAGATGAGGATTTTTCTTTTTCTCGTTTTCTTTTCAACAATTTTTGTACAACAAATATAGTATGATTTCGGCGCACAGGTTCGATCAAAATAGAAATTTTAAATCTATAACAACATGTGCAATTAAGATCTCGACGTTTCGATCCTGGTGAGGATCATTCTCAAGAGATTTTTGCGTCTGTAACGAAATGTAAATGTAATATAATACCAAAATACCATAATTTAAAGATACGTTTTAAACTGGAAGATCCATAATTTTTCTCACATTGTTATAAGAAGTAAAAATACAGTTAGAGAACAACGTGCTAATACATGCTGGTAAATATTCGACTGTTCCTTGTTGAAGGTTACAACGTAGATAATAATATAACATGAACACAGAAAAGAAACTCGAAGATCGATAAAATTTTTGTACAACGATTCCTATATCGAAGATCGTTTCCAACATCGAGTGACTCGTTTCAAGCGTCGTAACAGTGCACATATTGGGTCTATAACTTAAAAACCGGAATTTTGTTAAGAGGTTTGAACGTTTATTACAGAAAATCTTGTATAATTCTGTTATTCAAAAAAGTATTGTCCATCGGAAGTTACAATATTTTCCTATCTTTCTGGAAATTTGTGGATGCCATCCCAAAAAACCGGTCATCTTTTGAATCAAAGAACGAATCGAGCCAATTTTTGATGCCTTGGCATCAAGTGATGCGTATTTCGGAAAGTGCATTCTGCATCGACCGAAACAAATGGTAATCAGAAGGCACCAAGTCTGGACTATGTAACGGGTGGGGCAGAACTTCCCATCCGCTATTTTCCAAATAGTTTTTAACGGGTTTAGCAACATGTGGCCGAGCATTGTCGTGTTGTAAAATCAATGTCTCGTGTCTGATCTCCCATTCTGGCCGTCTTTCCGTCAATGCTCTCTTTAAACGAATCAGTTGTTTTCGGTGATTAATTCTGCAAGCTCTTCTTGTGTTTTTTAACACGAGTTTTGATCGAGTAACGCTTCCAATTCTTCATCTTCAAACTTTTTCAACTGTCCAGACCGCTCTTTATCTTTGATATCAAAATCGCCACTTTTAAAGCGTTGAAATCACTTGAACACCGTGTTTCCGCAAGAGCATGTTCGCCAAACAATTCCACGAGCAAACGATGACTTCCGACTGCAGTTTTCTTTGCAAAAAAGAATTCTCGCGAATGCTGTTTCTTTCAAAATTTTCCATGATTGAAAAAAATATGATGCGCACAAGCGAATCGAACACTGTTGACTGATCTTGCAGGTTATGAATAGAGCTTCACAATTACGTGTATGTCAATGATTTGCTACAGCGCATACACAAGTGTTGGCATCTAGAGTCAAATTCTGGTTTTTAAGTTATAGACCCAATACAATACAGACAGCATACGAAATTGGTTCGAGCGAGCCAGATAAAATATACATAATACGTGAAACAAAAACGATCGAAAACTCCAAGATAATACTGGACGATTAAAGCGCGGAACGCTCGAATGCACGATGACTTGGCATACGGCTTCACGGCTGCGACGCGAGTATTGATTTGCCGCTGTTGCTTCGGCTCTGTTAGTTCTGCCATGCCGGTTTCGCTGCCCTTAGCCCTTAGCTCCTAGCCCCTAGCCCCTGGTCCTTGCCAATTTCATCGGATCTACCAGGCTACGATGCTGTTTTCTCTCCTCCGGCTCCTGTCTCGTATCCCTCTTTGCCCTCCTTCACCGTTTCGTTCGAGTTTTCCAGATTCCCAATAGTTTTCTATTCTATCGGTGTCCTATTCCCTCGAACGTTTCTCGAGCAACTATTTTTATGCCTTGCCATCCCGTTTACTCTAGCTTCCCCCCTGTTCGTCGTGACGAAACAAAAAACAAAACGGATGAAAAATATAGAACGGACCGAGAAAGGGAACGTTGCGTTTCAAAGGTTTCGCAAAAAGGGCATAAAAGTCGAAGGAATGGGAAACGAATACAAAGAACAAGGGGGGGAGGAAAGAACGGAATATAGCTTCGCGAGTACGCATTATGGACTACCAAACTGCATTTGGCACGTCTCCAGAAGCATACCACGGCAAACCGTCGCGAGGATTGTCCTATTTTGAAATCATTACCACGCTGTGGACTACCATTTTTACCCGTTCGTTCCGGCTGAAAGGGTAAGCACACGAATATCTGTACAACTGTGTGTACATACGGGTACATATTAGAGCTCGGACTTTTTCGAGTACCCATCAAGTACCCGACTATTCGGGTACCCGGGAACTCTGGTAGAGTACTCCGGGTAGACTTGTTGGTATTTTAACATGAGAATAAAAATGCCTAATTTGATAATTAAGTAATTGATTTTTTAAATTATTTCCCCTAAAAACACACGAATTGCTTTGTAAACGTTAAAAGAAATCTAATATAAATTATTTCATGTAATAATAAAAAAACTATCTCATGATTTAAATGATTTTGTGCAATTTAAAATAATAAAGAAATTAAAAGAACGTTGATATATTAATTTAAATTTATACAAATCGTTCAAGAGAATAAGTAATCGTAATATATCGTCTGCTTTTTCCTATTGATGCAAACGATTTGTATTTTGCATAAAGATCCGCAATGGATTCATGAGATACCCGGGTACTCGGGTAATTTTTGTTTACACGAATATTCAGGTATCCGGGTAATGCTGTTTACCCGAGTAATTTTTGTTTACCCGGGTATCTTATAAGTCACAGCTCTAGTACACATACATGTTCGATTTACCCCGATTTCCAAGTAGGCACGCATCGATATCGGCTCGTACAAAATTCTCCGTGCCCTTCGTCCGGTGGCAAAGATGTTTCGCGTATGTACGATACGCGGGCCATGTACACGTGTACATACGCGAGCATGTAAGGCACGTTTTTATCGTCGCGTGTAAAAGATTAATAGATGTCGAGATTAGATGGAAAGGGGCCGCAAAGGTGGAGGGGTAAGAAAACGAGAGAGGAGGACCAGGGAGCCGGGATCAGTATCGAGGAGAGGGACGAGGAGGGAAGTGAAACTATGGAGGAAGAAACAGTTTCATTACTTTCTTTCCCCCGATCCCCTAAGAAGGATATTCTTTCGAGAGGGGAAGCCAGAAGACGAAACGGGAATAACCATTGAATTCCTCGAGACGCAGGGGAAACCTAAGACGCGCAGAACCCTGGAAGGGAGTTTAGCCGACACACCCTCCTCGAGTTCTTTCTTCCTTCGACGCGGCGGCAAGCTCGTCTAAACGCGTAGAGGAAAAAAAATAGCAACGTTCTCCTAGAGTAAATAACGTAACCATAGCCCCGTAGCTAGTAACTCCGGAAAGAATCGATGATCCTCGCCGCGCCGCTTCTATTTCCGTTTCTACACGGTTTTCCATTTGCTTTTAGCTGTTTTTCTCGTTTCTCTCGATTTATATGACTTTACCAAAAATAGCGATACCTAATGGAGGGAACTTTGCCGTGTGACCCAACGACTACAGTTACAGCTACAGCTACGAGCACAACCGCAACCACCACCCTCCCTCTTGCCCTTCGGCTCCCTTCGGCCGGGCCTCGCTGTTTCCTCTGTCTCTCCGACCTCGGAAGAAATTGTCTTGCGAACCGAGGCTATCGATCGTCCAGTTTCTCCCTCGCAAGTATCGCGCGCACATCCCGACGTCTGTCGATACGATACAGGATACGTTTAAACAATAAGAACAAAGATCGATGACCGCACGATTCGGCCTATTTTGTCACATCTAGAGATAGATCCCGAGGATTCGTCTCTTGCGACGTCATGGAAACCACACCAGTAGCACAAAAATATTGGAAACATTTTTTAAGTCACATTTTTTCATATGAGAAAAATATTGGATCTGAATATTGTATACATGTACAAGAATAAAGATTATCTGTATATTAGGAAAAAATATTCTATTTCTAATATTAAATAAAGATTCATTTTGTATGTAGAAAAAAATTTTTCTCGTAACATGAAATAGACATTTTCTGCATATTTAAACAGAAATATTTGTTACTTAATATAAAATAAATATTGTATGTATATTTAAATATTAAGAAGAGATTGAATCTCTTTTTAATATTATATGAACGTGTATATAATATTTTGTGCTACTAGGGCAAGTGTATTCTAGAAATAAATAATTAATTAGTTTATCGATCGTAATTTATCGTTCTGACATTGTGAATTTAAATTAATATATCAACGTTCTTTTAATTTCATTATTGTTTTAAATTGCACAAAATAATTTATGACTTATGTCTTATGAGATACCCGGGTTACCCGTGAAATACCTGGGTAAACAAAAATGACTCGGGTAAACAGCATTACCCGGATACTCGGGTATTCGGGTAAACAAAAATTATCTTGAACGATTTGAATAAACTTAAATTCATATATCAACGTTCTTTTAATTTCATTATTGTTTTAAATTGCAGAATATCATTTATGACTTATGTCTTATGAGATACCCGGGTAGTTTTGCTCTACTCGGGTATCTCATAGGTGCTCGGGTACCCGGGTATCTCATATACCCGGGTAAAAGTCCGAGTTCTACTAGAAACGTCGAAATTGAACCGTTTTCAGAATCGCGAGACTATGAAAAACGAGTATGTCGAGAAACGGGAGAAAGAAGAAGAAAGAAACAGGAGTACGTTGGAGAAAGTCAGGAATCCGTACGCGGCTTGGACGCTCGAGATTTCTTCGTTGCTCTCGGCCGCTCGCTTTTCATAGAACAACCGTGCAGAACGCTATCGTGTTCCGAAGGTAGAGAAAAGCGGAACGATTTTCCCGACATTGTTTCCAAGCGCTTCCTCGCTGTTCCCGTTCCGAAATAGAACAGTTTCGTACTTCTTTTCTCTGTATAAGATCGTCCACGTATACCTGCATACGATTTACGTCAGCGAGACGACACGCTTTTCCAGCGAGACGAAGCTTGTCGCTTAAACCAATCGATATCGAGCACCGACCAGCAAAACGTTTATTACAAAACTTTTTTGCCCCGATCGGGAAGCAGTTTTATACGATAAGTCGTTTCTTGTAGCGGTATCACGGCGAACGAAGTTCGATGAGTTTCGCGATCGACGGAAATTCGGTGAACGATCGGAACCAACGACAAACGGTTCGATCGTTTTATCGTATAAAGTTTCTCGAATAACACGAACGTACATACCATCTACACGTTTATGTACTTTCGTTTAAAATAATAAATGTAAAAGTATATATGTGGTGTAATGTACAGGTACACAAAACTGTGCAAAAGGGAGAAAATTATTTTTTAGATATTAGTGACTATAAATAAAAACGTGGAATGTCCACCAAGATTACGTTAATATAGTTTATTTATAGTCACTAATATCTAAAAAAATAATTTTCTCTTTTTTAGTGCACCTTAATATAAGCGTGGTTTTTAAGAAGTTTGTTTATATATTTTTATCAGAGAACATGCTTCTTGGTGGTAGGTTCAGTGTTAATAGAAAAGCTGAAAAAATCAAATAAGGACACAATAAGTTTATGAAAAGGATTCCGTTGTTTAATTGAATAGTAATCTAATACTTTGAATGCAATAAATCAATCATTGTACAATACAATTTGTACATAAAGATATTGTTTGTCATTATGTAATTATACTGGGTGCATCTTTCTTTTGCACAGCTTTGTGTACATATTCATTATACCACATATATACTTTTACATTTTTTCTTTTAAAGCTCGGTAGGTTTAGTGTTAAATATGGCCGGAAACTTCTTTCTTTTGCAGAGTAGTGTATACACAACGCATACATAGTACATTGTACATGGCGTGGTACGCGTTTCTATTATAATGGAAAAGCTATTGTCGCTACACGCTCGTCCACGTGCAACTTTATAGTTTCGTTTACGGTCGTGTCGCGTCAGTGGAACTCGGCCGTGTTCGCAACTTTCCAACCACGAAAATGGTACGACCCGCCGATATCTGTTGCGTAGAGTTCGATCGTGTCGTTGCTTACTGCACTGGAATGTCGTGTACTTGTAAATACCAATAATTGTTTGTTCGATATACGGACGTTTGTGTCACAGAGACAGAATGTACGAGTCGCGTTTTTTACGAGGTATCTACACGTGTACATTCTACATATGTATTATATTCTACGTACACGTATGCACGCGATGTGTTAAACGCTCATCAAACAACGTATCGTTTCGAACAATCGAGCGACTCGGAACAACTTGTTAATTGTTATCGACGTGTAAGAGGTGAAAGGTAAAAATGCTCGATAGGTAGTAGAGTAATATTTTCGACGCGACAGAGTTCCGAACGCAAAGCATCGTAAATAGACGGTGCATCGTCTAGCGTGGACCAGTTCGATCAACCGGATGAACAAATCGAGCAAGTCGTTCGACTGTCGGCTCTATGAATATCGAACTATACCATATTCTTTGAAACTACTCGAGATGGAAAAAATGGAATGTAATAAGAGCAAATCTCTATGGAAAGTAAGAATTTTCTATCTGAATTGCAATGAACTGGAGTGAAATGAAAATAGATTTTCTTTCTTAATATGTTCAATAAATCAGAAGTAATATAAAAATATTTTTTAATTCTTCTAATGTTTTCACTGTTTTAAATCAAACTACTCGAGATTTTCATACGCAATGAACTGCAGTGAAATAAAAATAGATTTTCTTGCTTGATATGTTCAATAAGTCAGAAGTAATATAAAAATATTTTTTAATTCTTCTAATGTTTTCACTGTTTTAAATCAAACTACTCGAGATGGAAAAAATGGAATGTAATAATAGCGAATCTCTATAGAAAATAAGAATTTTATATTTAAATTGCAATGAACTGCAGTGAAATAAAAATAGATTTTCTTTCTTAATATGTTCAATAATTCGGAAGTAATATAAAAGTATTTTTTAATTCTTCAAATGTTTTCACTGTTTTAAATCACACTAACTCATTGTTCCTATGAATGCATGAAATCCGTTGCTAGTCAGAAGAATAGAATTGGCAACGACCGGCGAATATAATTGCTCCTCTCCCGAAAAGAAACAACAGGGCAATAAAGTAGCAATAAATACAACATACTCGAAATATGAATCCAAAAGAAAATAAGAATTTTATAACTAAATTGCAATGAACTGGAGTGAAGTAAAATTAGATTTTCTTTCTTAATATGTTCAATAAATCGGAAGTAATATAAAAGTATTTTTTAATTCTTCAAATGTTTTCACTGTTTTAAATCACACCAACTCATTGCTGCTATGAATGCATGAAATCCGCTGTCTAGTAAGATGAATAGAATTGGCAACAAAAGCTGTAGCAGTACTTATTTTATACAAGAAGTGTACCGACATCTAACAATCATTGCCAAGTGAAACGGTGCAAAGGAAAATGTATTTTATATAAATGCTGTCAATTTTTTAATTAAAATGCTTTTAAAAAAATACTGCGCCACAGCAACGCGTGGCGGGAGAAAGCTAATAATAAATAAATAAATAGTAATAATAATATGTACTATACACATTTGTCGCTTTTGACGGACGGTAGGGTTTAGTGGTAAAGCTTATAAATTCGATCGCGCAGAACGTACAACTCGCTTTAAAGATATTTATAATGGTTTGCCGTGGTTGCGCGAAACATCCTGCATGGACGTACGTAGACTTACATATTACAATACACGGAGACGTAAGTACACGTGTCCTTGAACATACTACGAATCCGTTAAACGTTCGCGTTCTATCTACTACCATGTAAGTACGATGGTTCTCGACTGCCCGAACGTTGATACGACGCGACGTGTACCTGGATCCTACTGTCAGCCTCGTTTCGATATTCTCGATCGGAGCGCAAGCCGATGCATTTGTATTTGTGTATGTACGTAGAATTATTGGGCCAATCGATTCTTCCACGTGTGTATCCTGGAAGAAACGTACATATTTTGCGCGTTGCAAAAGACATTGTGAACGTTTCGCGAAAGAAATTACGGTTGCGAACATCGTCCGAGAGTAGACTTCATAAGATTCGGCGAGAGACCGTTTCTAATCCTTAACCCTTCACTGCATGATTTTTTTAATTAACATAAAAAAATTGAAAAATTTATTCCCCTTACTAGACTCCGGATTTTGTGCAATTTAAAACAGTGAAAAGATCAGAACACTTTATAGGTATTAATACATTATTTTCAATGTATTAAAATTATTAGAGAAAAATATAAATTTATATTTAGTTTCTGTGTCTAGCAATAGTTGCTTAAACCTTCTCTGCTTTTTTTAATTGAGGTAAAAAAAATTGAAAGAATGTCAGTTTTTGTGTTTTACTTAAGGGAAAAATATTGAAAAAATTAAAACATTTTCAGAAAAATAAACATAGTAAGAAAACACATTCTTAGTTTACTACAATATATACAAAATTTTTTAACTGTATCAGATATGATACAGTATGCAGCGAAGGGTTAACTATTAATTAATATGTACGTAGTTAGGTTTTCCTCTGATCGTGAACTCATACGCCCAAGCTAGAAATATAGTTTCCGATCGTATTCGGTATAATAAATTAATCATTTCAACTGACCGCGTTTCTGGTTTTTTAGTTTCCAGTTATTGAAATTATAACGCTCCTCTCACTGGATAGGAGTAGGGATGGGATCAAGCACCGCGCGAACATGTTCAAACTTTGATTGATTGAATTCGACTTCTCTAAAAATACTTCGAAGAACGGAAATAGTAGTCCTAAGTATACTCAAATCTATGTCAGACAGTTTCGACCCTTGTGGTAAACGGAAATAATACTTGCAAGTATATTCGAATCTTGATCGAACAGATTCGAAGTTTTTATTAATATCGTACCTACTATGCGATTCTGATTTCCAAGATTCCTGTGCTACTTGTAAAAGCTTCGATTCCTTTCAACATTGGAGTAAGTATCTTTTATAAACTTGCAAGTAGTCGTTTCGAAGTTCGATATCAATTTGCATAAAATACATACTTGCCAAATATTATCATTGGAACATTATTGATTTTAACTAGTAATCAAAACCCATAAAATAAAACTTGGTTATTAAAATTAACTCGGATTCGTGAGTACATATTGAACTTGATCCCACCCCTAGATACTAAAAATCACAGAGAAGCTATACCATAAATTCTGTGATAGTCAACACATTTTCCGAGCTCGGTAGTTTCAGTATTAAACAACTGGAAACGTAAAAATTCCAACGATCGTGATCGTAAAATCTGTTCGTCGGTTTCGGCCTCACGTTCCGTTACAATGGCCGCAGACTTTTCACGTTCTTGTGTTTACCACGAAATAATTGAATTAGTCCGAACGATCGCGAACACGCCGATCACATCGATGGAACCGATCGACTCTGAGTTATACGCTTATTGCTCGTCGAGTCGTTTGGAGTTTACAGCAAAAGCAACATCCGGTTGCGCCCTCTTTTCGCATTTGATTCGGTAAGGTTAAGGATAGTCGAACGGATGCAACGTCCATAGAATGCTGTTGCGAGATAAATAATGCAAACTGAAACGCGTACGTACTTGTACCGTCACACTATGGGGTACTTGGCCGATAGCTAGCTGCCTAAAATTATTTTTTCTGCTTAACGTGTTTAAAATGTACCTACTAACTTATTTATAGTATTTTTTGTTAAAAAAAATAATTTTAAACAAATAAAAATTAACCATTCCTATTGAAAATATTATTTTTAACTAATTTAACGATACGCACAAATTACTATAATATAAACAATAGAAATAAGAACAAACATAATATAATATATAATAATAATTTCATTTTTTTTGGCAAAAATTAGACATAACGATATCTTGTGCATCTGCAAACTTCTGCAACTTTTTTTAGGCGAAAATAAAGCTGATACCTTCCACTTTACAGTGGTTAAACAAACATTACCGGGACGGACCCGGAAGCACAACTAATTCCTTCCAAATGTATGAACTTCGAGATTAAAACTGCCTTCAAATTGATTTTTTTCAGTAACCGTTATTTTAATTATGTAAATACACATCTGATTGCAATTTTGTGAAATACACACACTTACCTGCTACAACACTGTCCATCATCGGTTTTCTTAAAATAACTTTCGTGACACAAAATATTTCACTTCGAACATTGCTAATGCGGACGACACGACGAAAGGTACGAGCCACTGTACTATATGATTAAACTTCAAGTGATTACACCTCCACTATTTAACTTTTTCAGGTAACAACTCATTTTTACCTGGGACGAGTTTGACAAAATCGACTTTTGGCCAGCTAGATCGGCCAAGTACCCCATAGTGCAACTGTTTGATTCGCGCGAACGATTCGTATTCGTCGTTCGTCGGTCTTCCAACGAATATATAGTTAAAACACCATAAACTTTTAAATGGCCGAAGATAGGAAGAAGAGTGGGTAAAGCTTGAAACGTAAAGACGCGTCCTCGACCTCTAACTCGATGCGTGAGTGAATCGAACTGCTGCGTCGAGGAAGAGGGATCGATTGAAATTTAGAGGATGCGGCATGCGTATCCGCGCGAATAGAAATAATCGTGCTATGGTATCTAGATTATTTCCGTTTCGCGCGGTCCGTTTGATTCCCTGTGGAAACGACACGATAACGACCGGCGACAATTTTCGCTGCATCCGGAGGCTCGCACGATTTAGGATTCAGGAAAGAGGCGAGGCAAAAAACGAAGCAAATACGAGAGAGGAAATATTTATCGGTGAATCGCTATATAGACCGATATCGATCCCAACAATCGCCCTTTTGTTAGGCCCCCTCTCTCGTTCTCGTTCGCGTCTCCTCCCCCTCGTCGACAGTTAACGCGTTTCCAGATCCGTGCATGGAAACGAGACACCGTAATGGAAGAAGCACGTACACGTTTCTATTGCACTCGTTTTCGGTAAACCGTCGGGCGCGTATCGATTCGCCGAAACGAATGGCGCTAAAGCGAGCGCACGGTCGCCGGTCGATGCGATCAGCTAAGAAACGCGAGACTCGTTATCTGTTTGCTCCAATGTCGGTCGCGTTTACTCCTTCGTTTCTTTTCCGATGGTCGGTTTCCAATAAATGTCGCGATAACGCGTCGCAGCGGAGAAAAAAATATATAATAGAGGGGTTAAAGAGGAAAACAGAAAGAAAAAGAGCGTACAAGATACGTTTAAATAGAGAAGGAACGGAGTGAACTTACCGTGAACCGTGGTAAGGGCGAATACTGCTATCGCGATCAAGTTTCTTAGCCACTCGTTGCGCATCTTTTCTTTCGGTGTCCAAAGATTTCGGGATGTCGTGAATCACGAACGAGGCCCTTTGCGGTTGCTCGACGATTCGATGCTATCGCATGCTGCGTGTTATGAGTGGCAATGCCAGAACGGTTGGCGGCAGCGTTGGCGGTCGTCGAAACCGAAACAAAGCCGACAAAAAAAGCTCTAGTTCCGCGGTGAAACGGAACTCCGTAGTTAAAGGTCGAAACTCACACTCGATTGGTCGAAATCGGCCGGAAAATGCGACCGAGGTTACACCGGTAACGGATAACACCCGCGAGAGGATTCCACTTTGGAGTTTGGGGCACAGAGTAGCTTTCCAGGCGAGAGGCGTATCTTTCGAGATGACACTTGCGGGCGCCTCATTTCCATGCCATTACACGTTAACACTGAAATACGCGTACGCATGTACGTGCTACAAAGATCGGCGACGATGCTGATGCTGCTCACCCACACCCACATCCACATCCACGTCCACATCATACCGTAAACCCACCCACGCGAACGTACAACGTATTCGCCATTACGTGTGTGACTGGACTCGGTGTTCGCGAGACGTACGTGTAAACGGGTACGTGCACCCGTGTACTCGTGTATCCCGTGCACGCCGCGAGTCCGAATATATTCTCGCGTGCGGAGCAACGTAACATTAATGCACCGACCGTCGACCAATCACCACCAATCCCATTCTTATCGGACAAAACGAACGACCGCTTTCGTACGACGAACTTCTGACATCGACATGCCTGGCGCGCGCGCGCGTGCACGCACGCTCGCACACGCGAAACGCACACCTATGCACCACACCGTACGTGGGGAAGAATATACGTGTCTACACACGGATGGATACAGAGTCACACGCGTACACACGAGCTTACACCAGCTTGCACACCGATTCACGAGCGACGTATGCGCGCGCGCACCAACGCACGCACGCACCCACACCGTCGGCGAGAAGGCGGAACCACCACCGACGCACTCTGGATACCGTTCTTCTAATACACTTTCATCCTCTTTTGGAACGGGTACTGCTACTCTAATTTTTTCATCGATCCAAGCGGCGCGTCCTCATTGCCATCGTACGCGAAGTCGCGGACACCGATATCGAGACAGATCGAAATATATATTGTATACGCGCGCGCGCGTGTGTGTGTGTGTGTATAGAGGAGAGAAAGGGAGGAAGCTTCGTGTTAGATTCTTCTCTCTATTGCCTCGAGTCAACGTTCGAACGATTCGTTCCGTTTCGGAGGAGGACGGCGTTTCTTCCGAAATCGATCTCTGCGTGACCGACCGTTGAACCGTACACCGTTTCTATGCCTTCCGGACGACGATCATTCTTCTCCTCCGTTGCGGCATCTGCCATTTTCTATTGACGAACACACTTCGATCACAGAAATGAATTGAACGATTATACGCGCGTGTGCAGTCGAACGTAGAATTTTAAATCGGAAACGAAACACGCAATCGTGAACCAACAAACACCGCAACCGCGACGATCGAGTCACGACTGACGGTACAGGCCAGAATCGGAGGAACCGAGGAACTTGCCCCTCTAGCGGCTCGGGCCGGCTGGGCCCCCCACTTTTACTTCTCAGCTCTTGTGAGTCTCCGATGGTATTATCAGTGTGCGAGTCTCACACGGACAGGGTAGATGTCGTCGTGTGTAACGCGTGCGCAGTAGAAGATCACTGGATGAGGGCAAAGTGCCATATGTAGTCTGTTGACTCCACACTGATATTATATTATATAGAAAAATTGGATACACTGGACATCGTGGTAACATTTCATTCGTAACATTCTACAAAACAATCTTTGCTTCATTGTTACGGACAACAGACCAATATTATAGTAATGATTTTTCAAATAAACCATCAATTTTCATGGTGAAAAATGGTGCTTATGAAATGTTCATATTTATTCCAACTACAATCTCTTAGAAAATAGGTGCTGAACATTTACAAAGTCGATTAGAATCTGAACAGCTATATAATTCCTCTTGGAACGTTCATTGTACTTTGAGATTGTACAATGTTCCCCTAGTGGCAAAACAAAGAAGTTCGGTAATTTAAATGAATTCGCAATCATGATTATACCGGTACGTTGTTTCACTTGCGGAAAAGTAATTGGGAATAAATGGGAATCTTACCTGGGCTTGCTACAGGCAGAATACACGGAAGGGTAATTATTATTTATAAATCAACGTGTAAATAATTAGCAGCGTATCATTTACGATCTGCTCATGCATTAATGAGAACCTAACCTTACTTTTGTGGACTTCATAGAATTTTCCAGTGAGATAAATCTATTTGCAGTAGCTAAAATTTGTAGCCATATTAAAGTTGTATTTTTAGAAGCAACCATTATAGTAGTAGCATCTTTGTTAAGAAATTCTATGTAAACATATTTCGTTTGTTTATTGCAGAGATGCTCTTGATGCACTAGGATTGAAGCGGTACTGTTGCCGTAGAATGCTCCTGGGACACGTTGATTTGATCGAGAAGCTGCTGAATTATGCGCCGTTGGAAAAATAATAAGAAGAATGATTTAATTTAATAAATAAAAAGGAAAACGCGTGTAATCCTAGCAAATTTGAAGACTGATGTATACGCGTGTTTATCAATGTTACCACAAAATTAACTTTCTCTCTGCGCAGAATTTTTCACGGAAGTTAGTATATATATATCAATGGTGGACTCACAAGAGTCTGAGAAATAAGAGTGGAGGACCCAGTCGTCGGAGGGGCAAGTTTCTCGGTTCCTCCGATTCTGGCATCACTGATTTCGCTTCGATTTTCGCATCTCGGTTCTCGATGTTCGATGCTCGGCTCTTGGTCCGCGTACCTGGTTCCCGTTTTCCTGTTCCTGGAGATGATTCTATTGTAATGCGATCGTATTCGCGGTCATCTCCGTTCTATACATGCGCATAAAAGCATGCGCACGTGTTTCAAGAAAAGCACGTCAGATGCGATTGGTTTCAAGATCCAGCTATGCACCCCATTTATCGCTCCAAAGTTTGCTGCTTGTCGTAGGCATCAAACCGTGAAAACTGTCACGGGAATGCAACGGAACAAATCTGTTGCAGCTGCGACTGTGACAACGAGAGCAACCAAGATGGTGCGACGCTTATGGCGTCGAGCGTATCGCGCGTGTTACCGCCCGAGCAGTTCACGAACGATTGGCTGGCAAGTTTAGCTGTTAGAGTTGGGGATGATCACATTGAGAAGAAGATTAGGAAATTAGTATAATTAAATCAAATGCGACGCATCGCGAGATCAAAGTGTCGCTAATGTCGTTTCTCATTTCTTCTTTTGATATATGATACAGACGTATACTATGAAAGATAATCGATAAACGTTTGAAGTTTCAGCGAACCGTTCAGCATCCGAGTGTTTCTATCTGCTCCTTCAAATTTTTCTAGCGAGTCTAGACGAATGATCTCGTTCAATATTCAAATTAGTACGAGTTTGTGTTCCAGCTTACTTTCATCGGGGCTCAACGCGATAGGGATTAGCTCGCTCGAAGTTAATTAATGCATCTGCGACACGCACCGTTTCAATGTTCATTTTATGCAGACAATGAGTGCATTGTACCTGCGAAAATTGTATAGATACAAGCGGGTGGGCGGGCACGTATGGCGCGGACGCATTTACCGTAAGTACGTACGGGTGTGTAACGAATAATTATATATTATTAACGGCAATACGCCGACGATGCGTTTTAGCGGTACGCGGAATCCGATCGATGTAAAATGAGAATCGATGTTCGAATCGGCTCGAACAATGCGAACGAGACGGTAATAGCGGCACGGATCGAGTAATGAGAATAAAGGAAAGCAACATCTACCTACGCCCTTTCACACCGGAAATTAATTAACTGATCAAACAATCGTAAACTTCCTTTCGTAAACAGCCGGAAACTAGACGGAAGTACTCAGGTACGTAGCATGATAGCATTTACGTGCAGGTATACGAGCACGTATCTGCCGACCGACTATTTCTATTTCTATTTCTCCTTATACTTGTCCCACCATAAAGATACATATACAATACCGAGTGTCTCGTGTGACTCAACCGGCAGCTGCATCTTTGAGGTTCTTCGAACGAGTACACAATTCGATGGTCCGATGCATCTGAAAGTCACAATGCTCCCCTGCAATTTTATTATTATTATTATTATTTATTATGAACGGACCGAGGTCCATTTATACAAATGTTTACAATATAACAAAGACTTAACATAAATTACTATGAAAGGACATGCATAAAAAAACTGTTGGTATAGAGGTATTGATATTATAAGTTAATCACGCGTAATTTTTTTGAAGGTGTGGAACGACCCATTAAAATAATCAATACTATTATATAGTTTGGAGTTTGCAATAATTCGATTTATAGGATTTATTAATCCATATGTGGATTTGCATTTAAGTGTTTGAAAACCTGCTCGAGATCTCAAAGCACGTTCAGGTGCATAAAAATTGATCTGCATAAGGAGAGAGGGACAATGTATATGGTTATTAATTAAGTTAAAAATAAAGCTCTGGTCGGATACTCTTCTTCGAGCAGACAATGTTTCCAGGTTGACTATGTTTAATATTTTAACGTTTCTACTTTCATTCTCCTCCTGTTCTTAATTTTTCATTTTTTTTTAATTCTATAGGTACATTGCAATAAAAAGTTTTAGAGCGATCCGCTAGAACGTTTGTCGATCTTCGGAATTCGATGTGGTCTGAACAGCCAGTGTGCAAGAAATAATCGAGGAGTTCCAGCAGTATTTGTCGGCGTGGTCTGTTGAAAAATTCGCCCACAGTTTCGTGGATGTTTACGTCGGGCCGGCTGCACAGTATGCACCTACGCGATAACGATGTCTGTATCGTTAGGGTGTTTGGCTAGCATCGTAATTGTAACCTAAAAATACCTGTAACATGTATAGCACAGATATGCATACAGTATACAGGTACACATACAGGGTGTCCCAAAATTCGTGTACTTCCCGGAAATGGGAGGTTCCTTGGGTCATTTGAAGCGACATTTTCCTTTACAAAAATGACGTCGGCGGCTTTGTTTAGAAGTTATTAACGAAAAACACGGACCAATCAGAGCGCGGCTACAGCGGATTGATTCTGGCTCTTCCAATGGCGCCGCCACGCTGAGCGGAACCTGTCGCTGAGTTCGCTATAGCCGCACTCTGATTGGTCCGTGTTTTTCGTTAATAACTCCTAAACAAAGCCGCCGACGTCATTTTTGTAAAGGAAAATGTCGCTTCAAATGACCCAAGGAACCTTCCATTTCCGGGAAGTACACGAATTTTGGGACACCCTGTATAAGGACATGCATATCTACATAAAGTAGGAAACTTGTGGATGTTGTGCAAAGAATAATTTTATGCAAAGAAGTAATATTTCGAATAACGTGTTGAACGATGTCGCAATGCCAAAGTATTCATTTATACTATTCTTCGGAATATACGCGTTACGCGACGATCATCGTGTAGTTGTACGGTTCGAAGGACAAACTCGGAGGAAAGGAAGAGATAAATAGAAAAACACCAAATAGAGTTTACTTAAGCAACAGTGAGATCAGAGCCTTGATTTCTGGATGCTTCGCCAGATATATTTCGTTTTCGTTTCGTACGGTCGTTTTTCTTTGATTCAATTTCTTTTTCTGATGCCTGCTCAAGGCGCCGATATCGTAATTTCGCGAGCCATGTGCCTGATCTTTTGGATGAAAGGCGCGATACGGTCTTGGAAGCCAATCATCCATTTGGTCGAGCATATAGAGAAACCCTTTGTAAATTTTCTTTCGATTAACCGAGGATGGAACGAGCTTGATCTCCGACCAACAAACCGAATAACCTTTTCACGCCTGATACGACGCGTGACAGTACTTTGTTCTCGGTGAAAAATATCAAACAAAAAGAACAGCCGCGACTGACGGCTAGGCGTGCGATGAAAAAATATGAATGAAGTGCATGAAGTTTCAGCAACGAAGCAGGATCCCGGAATAAGTGCGCGGCACTTCGCCTGCACTTTATTTTTTTTAGAAATAATGATTTCAGATATTATAGAATACACAACACCAGAAAGTGCTCTCGTTTAGCAACAAATGAGGATATGTTAAACATACTTTTGATAACTTCGAATCCATATATTAATCTTTTAAGACCAGAGCCGAAGACAAAATCACTGCCACTTAGCGAACAAGCGCAGTCTCTGATGAAATAGAGTTAATGTACATTTCATAAATATTATTATAATAACATAATAATGTAGGATTTAAATATGTTAAGGTATTCGTGATATTATGTAAATAAGATTATATTAAGTTTTTTGTTTAATACTGTTTCAAGTTTGTTTGTTTAATTCTATTTCTAGTTTGTTTGCTTAATACCATTTCAAGTTTTCAATTTTAATATGCTGAAATAATAGTTCGTAATGTAGTAAACAATATGTTAGTTTAATAATATGAGAAGTGTGAAGATTAAGAAGTGGTATAAAAAAGAAGTATTAAGAAATATTGAGAAATACCAAAGTTATGGGTTTTTTCCATTATTTCTATAGGTTCCGACCACTGTGGGGCGTGAGTTAGCAGAGATCATCGTGTACCAGGGGAAGGACTGGATGCGTAAGTCCGAAGATCGAATAGGGAGGGGGACGCTGATCAACGAGAAAAAGAGAACTCTTGTTTTGTGTGCCGCGAAACGAGACAGCAATCACCGAAGACAATATTCAAAGGAGGGCGGACAAGGTGGGACTTGAGAGGATCGCTTAGTGTTTGCGTGTCTTCGAACCAGGGTCATCGGCTGTCGTAACGTCAACACGAGAAACTGAAAGAACGCGAGAGGAGCTCAGAAATGATCGAAACCGTGGAGATCCTTCACACAATAGGTAAACGATGGGACGATACAGAAGATTCAAATCGAACAACTCTGTTCTAGTCGCTGTAATTCTACTCTACCTGAGCCGGGTCTTGGTGCAGTGCACGCGCAACGGCATTACACCGAGGGAAGAGTTTTTCGAAACCTGCTGCTTCGACAACGTTAGCGACACGAGTGATCGTCGATGCGACTCGTTCGACGA
Organism: Lasioglossum vierecki; assembly: GCA_028455595.1. Lineage (NCBI taxonomy): Eukaryota > Metazoa > Arthropoda > Insecta > Hymenoptera > Halictidae > Lasioglossum > Lasioglossum vierecki. Next base: position 6,955,122 of record CM052340.1, on the reverse strand, counting down.
TTCGAACGGTACGTGGTCGACGATACCTTTAGAATACGATACACCAAACAACGCGTCCTCGACACCATGCTGTACGGTCTGCGTTTCAAGTGAGTATACCGGGATAGGATACGTTTTTGCCTGGTTTTCTACGCGACGTACCATCCCAGCATCACGCGTGCGTAAATCGTTGCAATCCGAAACGTGGGAATGCTCTTGACCGATCGATCGCATCCTTTTTTTCCTTTTCATTTTCGGTTTCGTTTGAAGGGCCTTCGTCGTTCTATGTAGATACCTGCCCATACTTATGAATGGGTTAACACTAGAGTTGGGCAAAAAATGTATTTAGATACAAATATCGGATCACAAATAATAGATGCAAAATTTTTAATTAGTTACTCGAAGATTTAGATACAAAAGTATCTTGTATCCGACGTTTAATTCGATACTTTCCTTTTCATTTTCGGTTTCGTTTGAAGGACCTTCGTCCTTCTATGTAGATACCTGCCCATACTTATGAATGGGTTGAGACCAAAGTTGGGCAAAAAATGTATTTAGATACAAATTTCGGATCGCAAATAATAGATACTTATCTTTTAGTTGACTCAGGATATAGATACTTTTGTATTCAAATACTGCCGAACTCTGGTTAAGACATATATGTTTTGTTTCGAGATATTTAAAGGGAAAGGGTAATCAAATAGCTAAAATGTGAACAAATAAAAGGGGAAAAACGGAAAACACGCTTATCAGGGACTCGATCTGTCTCCTACGCCTCTGTTTAGTCGGTTGCGGGTTCGCTTTAACCTTTAGACTTATGTTAGTTAGCAATATCACGCACCGGTGCGGTGTCCCGCTCCGTTTCCGAGTCGTACATTCTGTACGATACTATAGAATGTGTAGAATATGTAAATTTCATTCGGATTCAAGGAAGTTAGTAAATAGAAAAATTGCCTATAAATCCAAGAGTTCTATGAAACGATTAAGCGTTGGCAAATCACAAATTAATATGCATGTCGGATATAATGACGTGGCAGTAGATTTAGGATAAGGATAATGATTAAGATTAGAATTAGACACGAAGGATGTGTTTCAGAAGAGTTGGAATTGGAGACAGAAATCGGATCGCAAGAACCAAGAAGAAGAAACGAGCGAAACCGCTCCGAAGTGGAATCACGGACGATCGCGAGCACGAATACGAGTACGGGTATCAACCCGAACCGAAACACGAGTCGGGTTTGTTCCGAACTGTGTTTCTCTAGACATAAAAACGACGAGAATTTCGTAGCGACTCGGTTTTCGAACGAAGGAACGGCGGTTGATCGACGACGGTGTGACAGCGTGTTTTCTCCGTTAAATTTCTGGGGTGCCAACATCGTTGTGTTCGCGAACGTGATATACATATTCCCGTACGTGGTGGTCGTGGTGATTTATTTTATCATACCAGGCCTGAATGTCCGAGCGTTCGGCAGAATCGTAATATGTTACAACGTGACGCAGATTGTTCTGAATCTGATTCTAATCGTCATAGGAGTCTGCGATTTGTGCCACGTGCGGTTGTATCCGAATGTTTATATCACTGTTGGACTAGCTTTGATGTTCTTAACGATCTCTTCGACGTTCTGGCTTTTCATGATTTGCGTCGACCTGACGTTAGCGATCACCAGCTTTCATCAGGAGTCGCGGATCGAGTCGAAGAATCGTATGGAGAGAACGAAATTTTTATTTTACGCCGGTTGTACGTGGGGCGGATCATTGCTGCCGACGCTGTTGGCTTGCATCGCGGAGTTGTCGCCGCTGTTGCCCGAATCCTCCCCGATGCGACCGAATTTCGCTAATTTCGAACAAGGTCGGAACTTGCCAGCGATTCTGTACGTGATCACTTTTCCGATCCTAACTTTGCTCGCGAACAGCTTCCTCTTCTGCTACGCGTCGTACAAGATGCACTCGATACAGAGGTCGACGAAGCTGGCCTCCACGAGCAGCACCGCTAACGCGAACAAAGCCAGAAAGCGATATTTTGTTTACCTCAGGCTCTATCTGTTGATGGACGCACCGTGGATCACGAGCGCGCTCGCCGCCGCTTTCTCCGAGCTGTGGCTATTCAAATTCTTTCGAATAATTCAACCGATCCTCATGCTGTTGAGCATTTTACCTCCTCAAACGACAAAGCTTGTCTGCGGCTGCGGTTATTTTCGCGGTCTTAAGCGTGGCCGTGATTTGGATCGAGATCGTAACAGCCAAGTTCCGAAACCGATGGCTACTTTAAAAATTATCGAGGTACCCTAAATTCGGAGATTTTCGATCGCTGGAATCCTTCAGGATTTTAAGAAATTTTTGATATTGTTTTCGCGATTTTAAGTGTAGTTGTGATTTGGATCGAGATCGTAACAGCCAACTTCCGAAACCGATGGCTACTTTAAAAATTCTCGAGGTACCCTAAAATCGGAGATTGTCGATCGATTGAATTTCTTCAGGGTTTCAAGAAATTTTTAGAAAAATATCCCCTGGACGTCACGAAGCTAGTTGGTTTATAAGTTTACGAGCCACGATCGATTTAAATGATTGCAAATAACACGTGCGAATTTGTGCAAGTATTGTGGGTATGGGTATAGGTAAGACCGTAAGACGTATTCTCAGGGATTTTTGGACATTGCTTCTTAGACTAGTAGACTAGCAGAATATACGACGCGTCGCACACTGGGCCAGATAGTATATATACACGACTACATAATAAATATATAAATAAAAGTATATATACATAATACATAACTACAGATTTATTTCAATTTGTGCGATTCAGATTATTTTTATGTTTCCGGAAATCTTGGCAGTCATAATGTTCGTTTCGTGTAAGCTATTTCACATTCTGTAAAGTGTACATTCTAAGTTACCAAATGTTACTAATTGAAACTATTTTTAGTTGCTGTATCATGAGAAATATTTTTTTTTGGTAGATCGTAAACCTGTTATAACTCGACGCGATATGATACTTCATCCGAACAAAATTAGGATGAATGCAACCCACTTCAACAAAAAATCGGCAAATTCTTGTGACTTATTTACAAATTTAGACTTAAACCTTTTAAACGTTTAAACCTTTACCACAGCTACGTATGTCTGCAATAACAATTTCTCTAAATCTGACGAAAAAATGTTTCAAATAAAAGTTTAACAGTATTCATACATGTATAAATTGCAACATAAAAAGCATTGAAAAAATTTTGTTCAAAAGAAAAAACAATGATGCTTCGATTTTTTAAATATTACATTGTATTTTTGATTTGATAATGTTGTAGCTGGCGTTAAGACGAATTCACTGATGTATAATATCATGATTTTGACACTACTAATAACGTTGCAATACTTTTGGAGCACTATACTAGATAAATGGCCCACTGTGCGTCGCTTCGATTCCGCCGCGGTGAATACTCTCGCAAAGACGTTGGAAACGCTTACGACAAACTTTCGAAGCGATCGATGCTCTTTTATACCTCGAAAGGAATCCCTACTCCAACGCGTAACCTAATTGTAAGAGGAGTTTAAGAGCTCGTCCGATTTCATGTACGCAATCGTGTACGAACATGAACTTGTCCAGCTATGCTACACCTCTACGATGGATTGGATCGGATCCGATCGCATCGAATCGTTGTCGCGCGCACGATAAAGTTACACAAATCGAGCGATTCCTTGAAGCTCTCCTAGAGTTACTCGACTCGCGCACACCGAATCAAACACGTGATAACACGATACATCTTAGCTGCTACTTTGCGATCTCCGCGCCTGCCGAGACGCCGAGGTTTTGTTACTGAATTGCACAATGATACCAATTATTAGCTTACATTAGTATTAGCTATCGTGTGATCCAGCTCTCGCAAACCGACCGCAACATATTACGTTTCTTTTCGGCTAGTTTTGTCTTATCGCTTCGCGGCTTACGGCTAATGGCTTATGGCTCGCGGTTTGCGGTCGAATTCAACCAATGTAACCCTATAATATTTAATCTTAATTGAGCTAATCGTTTATATTTTTGTCAACGGTCAGCCAAATTTTTTGTGGCGCGCATGCTGTGTTCACACGATGACAGGATCGATTATCGATCGATACGATCTAACAACCTATGAAGATTCAGGCATTACGCATAGCATATAGAAGATGCGTCGTGTTACAGTATTATTATAATAGATTATATTATGGTATTCTTTATTTAAATATATTTTATATCTTTAACCATTAAATGTGCTTCTTAACATTCACGCTCCCACATGATGGTGCTCTCAATAAAGAGTTTTGGAAAGCACCTTCAACGAGCATCCCTTTCGTCGAAAGGCTCGAATGTTTTCGAACGATGAAGCATTTTGTTTATTACTTGTTTTTCGAAAGAATGGTCCGCGAAGATCAAAGAGACTCGATTCGATATGAATGTATGACCCTCGGCTCTCTCGGCGACAAATGTAGTACACCCGTCTCGAGTAACGAGTATGTCTTTAGAGGGAGTAAGGCTATCATAAGATTCTATTCTTACGAAAGACGGCAAAACGATCGGCGGTCGTATTCGCCCGCATACTACAACGATTCCGACGTAAGAAAGCAAGTAAATGTGCCGGTGGAGTACGCGTTCTTCGATACAGTGGGGCGTGTGTTCGTGTCATCGTAGAAAAGTCGCGGGTGGGGTCAACCCGGGCCAGCCGGTATAAAATACACGCTAACAGAAAGCAACGACACGCAGTTGTCAAAGAAACGCATCCCATCGCACCTCATTGCATCGTATCGCAGTCAAAGCATCGGGCATCATGGACACCCAAGTAATTTCAATTTTTTCTTACCCTGTGTCTGTTCCCGCGATTTTTCCTTGTCGCAGGAACTCAGTGGAGGCTCGAATCGGGAGGCACCAAGCGGTGAAAGTTTTGGGGCTCTCAAACTCAAGTTAGAAGTTGCAAGAAAACTCTTATAAACTTAATTAATAAAAAAATTGCTAAATTTCATACCGTTACACATTAAATAAATTTATTAAAAAATGTATAAATTTATTTACGATTCGGGGCTCTATGGTATCGTTAGATCCGCCACTGCGTAGGGTTGAAAAAGTACAAACCGAAGAAATGGAAAGAAAAACGAGTGGGAACTTTTGATTAATGTGATTAATTTGTTCATTTTTTGAATCTCTGTAGATCTTCTGTTGTCTGGTCGGTTTGATAGGCGTCGCGCGCGCAGGAATAATTGGACCGAGCGCGGGAATTCTCAGCCCTGCGGGAGCGACGGTGGCCGCGGCCATTCCAGCACAGGCGGTCGTCAGAGCGGAGAATTACGATCCGAATCCGCAGTACAGTTTCAGTTACAGCGTGGCGGACGGTTTAACAGGTATCGTTGTTGTCGTCGTTAAATTGTAGTCGAGTAGCAATTAGAGATTAAGTAATTAATTAATTAATTGCTCTGGTAGCAATTAGTTCGAAGCGATCATCTGACGAGGAAAGATAAGAGAACTCGGATTTCTTCCAGGTGATAACAAAGCCCAAGAAGAGACCCGCAATGGCGACGTGGTCCAGGGCAGTTACAGTTTGATCGAGCCAGACGGTTCCCGACGCGTGGTATCGTACGCCGCGGATCCCATTAACGGATTCAACGCTATTGTGCAGAAGGACCCTAGCATCACGGTGAAGACAGCCGTGCGACCCGTCATCGCGGCACGACCAGCAGCCGCGTCCGTAATCGCTGCACCGGCTACCGCTGCGGCTGTCGCTGTTCGTCCGCAGGTTCGTTCTTTGGTACCTTTCTGTTTCGACACTAGAACTGCGACTTACGAGTAGACTGCGGATCTTTATGCACTTATAAATGAAATTTAACCCTTAGCACTCGAATGGCGCCTCTTAAGCGCCATTAAAAATTCCTGGGCTGTGGTTCCAATAACGTCCATCCTCAGAATTCGATGAAATTTTGAAAATAGGTTCTTTTTTTACTAAAATGATAATTGCCAGAAGGATTTTTTCCGACTCGTATTCACATATGTGTGAATTTTTATGGCGCTGAGAGGTGAACCAGGCTTGTGATGATCCATTTTTACAATTAATTGAAGATATTCTATAGAAAATAGAAAGCCGCTGAGTTGGTAAGGTAAAGAGCGACATTAAAATGAAAAAATATTTTCGAGTCGGGAAAAATCCTTCTGGCAATCTTCATTTTAGTAAAAAAAGAATCTATTTTCAAAATAGTGTCTTCTATGCAAACGCTGTCCGTCCAGAAGATGACTGTTGGACAGTATTTAAGAATTTACTTTAGCTCTATTCGACACCGAAAACAGACTAATCTTGACATATCTTGTAATGCGACTCTGCTCGAGCCAGTTTGATATTTCGTTGAATTAAACGAATCGCATGTTTGGTCACAGCTGTTGGCGGCAGGACCTACGGTGGCTGCCACGAACCTCGTGGCCGCTAACGCAGGATTGCTGGGTCTCGGAGGACTCGGCGTTGGACTTGGAGGACTCGGAGGACTTGGTGGACTCGGGCTGCGACAAGGCTCACTCTACGGTACGCAGGCTCTGCTCGCTGGTGCTGCTTACGGTGCCGGAGGCATCGTCAAAGTTCACTAAACTAGGCAACGCGACGCGAATTTTTACTCGGCTAGGCTTTATCCCATTCTCTCTACCGCGCTGATGGTTCACTTCGCTCTGCTTTTCCTAATCGTTCTGTATGCCGTATCGTAATCGTTCGATGTCGATTCGAATCGCTCCTTCTTTTCCACGTTCTTCTTCTTCTACCTCTTCTACCGAGTTTGCCATCTCCTCTTCCACCCATCTCCCCGAACGATACTCCTCTTTCTTCTCGGAATCGTGTTCGGGTTCGCTGATTAGTTTTGTCTCGAAAAATTTTTTGGTCCCGCAGCGTCGCGGAACTCGAGTAAATGTTGACAACGTCCAAACGGTTTCTTTTTCATTTTCGAGCATGCTTTCGCGTATCTCCTTCATCAAGCAACGAGGAGTTCTCTATTCTATATACGATACGTTAGCAGGCAAATTGAAACGATCGCCGAACGAGCAAAGTTGAAATTGTTCTAGACTCTAGACAAGTATATGTATAAAGTCGTAGGTGAAATTCTATTTGAGTTTGTATTCTGTGACACGTGATACTCGTAAGATGCTACATTTTCTATATCGAACGAAGACCAGAAAGAAGTTAACGCTAATCCACGGCGAAACGTTGGGCCTTGTATAATCGTCTCTTTGCTATTTGCTCGCGAGACGCGGTCGCCGAACGATAGAAACGACCATAGGCACACCAAAAAACGATGCACTAAGTCCCATCGTTCGGTTCTCGAGATGCGAAAAACTGTTCATACGGTACTTACCAACGAGTAGCGTTAACGTCGAAAAGAAAATAAATCATTTATTTAGCAACCGAATCTTTCATCCTTGTACGATCCTGCACCGAAAACTCACACCGACACCAACAAAAGATTGAATTAATTAATTGGTTATCGATCGTAATTTATCTTCAGGATAATACAAAGTTTTATTCGCGACGCAAAGATTCGACCATTTACAACAACAAATAGCCATTTTGTCATATACTAAAAGCGGGATTCGGATTTGAATCTTCAGGTTCGAGAACTACGTTAGCTATTAAAAACATTTTTAATAGCTAACGTGGAGATTCAAATTCGAATCCAGCGTTTAGTATATCACAAAATGGCTATTTGTTGTAAATGATCGAACCTTTGCGCCCCGAATAAAACTTTGTATTATCCAAACGATTGAATGTTTGCGATCGGTGTTGCAGAAACGTCCGAGGCAAATGAAGCGCGTCGCCGGCCAGCCAACGGAAAAAGGGCTATATTTACGTCTGTACTTCGTCGAGCTATACACTGTATACTCGAAAATTACGGACTAGCTGGGTTTAGGGGTTCAAAAGCGATGCTTTGGAAATATTGCGAGCGCCATTTCGAATCGAATGTTTCCAACGCGCGGAGTTCCATCCGATCGCCACGCGGTTAGACCAATCGAACGACCGTAGAAATTAGAAATATACTTAAATGTATAAATGTCCGCGCGCGCGCAACGCTTTTCTTATCGCAAGATTTACCTTTTCGCATTCGATGCGAGTCTTGCTCGGTCATGGTTCTTATTGGCTGATGCTGTCGTGGCTGGCATTTGAACTATAAAATGTAATATTCTTTCGAGGGGTGAGGGGAGCTGTACTTATCAGTTATCGCGTAGCGTCGTTCGAGCAAAGAATGCGTTCCGTCGAACGCATAAACTGCCGAGGATTACGAAGAAAACCGATGGTTCAACGAACCACCAAAGTATATAAAAGATTAGCTCAAAATTTATTAAAATATGATATTTCGATCACTGAGAAATGTATAGCGTTTGAAAAATGCGCGTGACAACCGTAAAAAGATTACAAAGGAAACAAAAACATGGTTAAATCGGAACGAAGGATTTGCGACGGTTATTCGACGAAGAAATTGTTCTCTTTCTCTACCGACGAGATAAGACCATCCGAAAACGCGTTGATCCGAACTACTCGTTGATATCGGTCAACTTTCTATTGCTACTGCTATCACTATGTATTAAGTTTTTCGTTTCATATAATACATCCGTAGATCTTTCAGTCAATGGTAAGAAGCGCGACGTAAAATATAGTTAAGTACGTATATACATGCTGCGCGAAGCTATCAAAGATTCATTGCAGGTTTTTTCTATTCCGATCGTTAAAATATAGTAAAATAGAGTAAGATAAGATAAAATAAAGTAAAATAAAATAAAAAAATCCAATCCAGGTACAACGAAGTTGTAATTATGTACAAGTAGGTTCCGTGTAGAAAGATACATGCACTCGTAATCTACATGTTTAAGAGTAAGTACCTACCGCGTGGTCGCTTGCGCGGGTAGCGAATGCCAGTGCGAGTACAAGTACGAGTGCGAGTGTACACGACCTATGCTTCGCAAACAACAAGAACATTCTGTGTCACCGATTCCTAACGTTTGGCTGAAAGCCTTAGGTGGCAGACTGACTTGGAAATTGAGCAACATTTCCCTGAAAAGTTGACACGGTGTGCAAATACGACAACATTGTACACCCGTTTGTCTACGCTTATCCTATATCACATTTGTAACGCGTAAAGCAACGCCCTTCTACTCGTTTCTTTTCTCGATTCTCTCTCTCGCTCTCTCTCTTTCCTTCTCTTTCTCTCGCTTTCATTCTTCTCACTTTCTCTCTCCCTCCCTCCCCCCATACATTTTCATTTCTGTCAGCTAGCATTCCATTCGAATCTCCTTTCCTTTCTTCCTTCAACTAATTCCATAGCACGTTTAACACGCGTATTACGATTTTCGATGAGAAAACAGCGCGATGCATCGCGATCCTCCGACAAGACGATCACGAGCACATGAAAATGTAGCAGGCAAACTTTGTAGTCGCGTCGACGATGTGAAATTTTTCTCCACGTCACGGCGTAACGGACGAACGTTCGATCTTTTCAATCGATTGCATTTATTTTTGTGTCCTTGGTGGCGGTGGCGTCCTTAGTCGGCGTCGGTGGCCCGGACAGTGTCATCTGTTCCTTCAGGTATTGGTAGTTCTTCAATCGGGTCACCGCATAGTCCTGCAACGTCGTAACCATAATACAATAAACCCGAAAGTGGAACAGACTAATAACGAAATTCGACGGTTGTACAAACTTAAGCCATTGCACTCGGAGTTATTTTAACTAAAAAATCAAACGTTTCTTCTGATATTCACGCTCTCTATGAGTTTTTAAATTTGGTAGATATAAAATTGATATTATACCTCATACAATATTTAAATGTTTAAATAATAACTAAATAATATTTAAATATTTATTTAAATATTTTCAATAATAGGACAGAAACTTTTAGTGACGCCTCAGAGGCGCCACTCGAGTGCCAAGAGTTAATATCATTCGCTTACCCAGTAGCCAAATGGAATTTCGGAGAGTTTCGCGTTGACGATGCTCCACAAGCCCCAAAACAAATGACTAGCCAAAGAGAATATTTTGATTTCCGCCATGACGCGCTCTTCTTCCGATGCACCTTCTTTCCCGACCGTTCTTAAATAACTTTTTATGAAGTTGAGCTGTCGAGAAAAAGGAGAATGTCAAACGCGTACAAAAAAATGGCTCCGAACGAGAGTAAAATAATCATAAAACGATACGTGAAAAGATAAGTGATATTAATACGTATCATATGCATATGCTTTCACATACGCGCATACACGCGCACGTACACAGATACGTTCGTAGACGTAAAGACAGAGATGAAGGCACGCGAGTGAGAGCGTGTCGGTGAATTTTGAAAATTACGTGCACGCGCGTGTATGCGCGAACATGTCGATTCATCGAGGAAAATTCAAGTAAATTTTTCTAGAAATAAGATTTTCTCTAAAGGGCATATATGCATATTATAGAGAAAACGCGAAAGTGATACCGCATAGTAGTTAGCACATAGCGGATCGAAAACTCGTGTCAATTTTCTATAATGGTACGAATCAATGATCGGAATAAATACGCGTTCGTATAGAGGGGCGAGGGTATTCTACCATAATGCGGAAAGCGGATATATAATTTGCGGTGATTCGAGTGAAGTGTCTTAATTGGAAATAACGCGGTTTTACCACCCATAAGACACTGTACATTTATGGACCGACTATCGAGAGTGCGTGTAGAAGTACTCTAGAGTCGTAGATGCGCAGGTACGGGACTGATGTTGCAAAGATGGGTGATGGTGGCACCGGTCGTTCTGGTTCCACAACGTACGGTGCGAGACAGACAGGATCCATCATCGCATTGGCAGATCGATATGCCTCCCATTATTCCGATTAGCCGATCGCAGGCATCAGCCTTGTCTCACCGAATCGTGGTCCTGTGAAACTAATATATACACACGCAGCACACGCCAACCAGTCCTCGATCAGCACTCGAAAACTCTCGAATTCGCTCGACCGAGTATGTACAGTTATACGCTATTCTTCTTTGCGCATATCATTTCTTGCGTCAAACGATAGGCTATTTTGGGATTTCGATAACGAATAGGAGAACGAGGAATGGTATAGTGTATCGTGCATAGTGTGCAATGTAAAAATGTATTGTGTACAGTGTACGGTTAATGGTTTGTGTGTGTACGTGTGGATGATGGACGATAGGAAGTGATGGGCGGTGATGGGTGTTGGGAGTGGATTTGGCAGATAAGAATCCGGAATACATCGTATTCGAGTCGGTGGCCGCGAATATGAAAAGAAATCGAAAGAATCAGCGTTGCAGCTCTTGTAGGACAGTTGGTTTCCTTAGCGAGAACAAATCTGAAGCGTTCTTTTACTCTTTTCGAGCTTTTTCATGTAGAGAAGAATCGGCATAGAAAAATCGATGTACGCTGTTGGAAACAACGTGTCCTTCGAGGCAACGTCCTCCTCTAGCGAATACCTAAAACCAATAGAAAACGCGTTTGTCACTGGAATGATGTAGCCACCTTGGCCCAATGCCTTGCTACTGAAGCTTCATCGATTCCGTGAACGGTGGAACGAGTTTTATCGTGATCATTATCTTTATCTTTATCGTTAGCTTTATCGTTCAGCCTCATCGTTATCGGTATTCTTATCGGCATTCTTATCGCCGTCGTTATCGTTTGTGCTGATCGTCGCGATACAAAATCGCATACTTGTCGTTCGATTACGTTTCAAACGTACAATCGAGTTCTTTCGTTAAAAATCGAATAACTTTAGCCGAGAACCGAGGCACGAATTGGTCAAAAAATCTGCGTATGTGTGGACAGGATGGATCGGATCTGGATATGGATCGGATCATAATGGAACGTCTTACCCGTCTTGAAATATTTGCTAATGGTTTGAGAATCGGAGCCGTCGATCTTCGTCACATACCTTCTGCTCTTCCGTAGGTCCGGATCCCGTGCGTTCGTGAAAGAAAGGATATTCTGCCGCTGTATAATCGTATTGCCACTCGACGAAGTGATTCGCTATATCGAATCCCCGGTAGTTGTAAGAACAGTATTCGAAGTCGATAAGAACCAGTTCCGGTTTACGCGTGTTCTGTCTCAACAATATGTTACCCTCCTGCATGTCGTTGTGACAAAACACGACCGGATGTTTCTGACGCGTTGCGAGGGATCTGAAAACAATAATTCCATTTCCATATCATTGTTGTTATGCCGATCGTAACGATACTAGAGCTCGGACTTTTACCAGGGTATATGAGATGCCCGGGTACCCGAGTACCCATGAGGTACCTGGGTAGAGTATATCATAAATGATTTCGTGCAATTTAAAACAATAATGAAATTAAAAGAACGTTAATATATTAATTTAAATTTATTAAAATCGTTCAAGAGAATAAGTAATCGTAATAAAGCTTTTTCCTATTGATGCAAACGATTTGTATTTTGCATAAAGATCCGCAATCCATTCATGAGATACCCGGGTACTCGGGTAATTTTTGTTTACACGAATACCCGGGTAATGCTGTTTACCCGAGTACCCGGGTAATTTTTGTTTACCCGGGTATCTCATAAGTCACAGCTCTAAACGATACCCCGCGTGTTATCGAGTTATACATACATTCTGCGCTGCGAGCGAACGCAATTGATCGTACCACCGTTTCTTCTTATCAAAACGGAAACGATTATTCTCCTCCTACTCACCTGAACCAATCGATCTCTTGATCTAGGTCGATCGATCGTATCGCGTTTACGTTCTTCGCGTGTCGCTCGTCTATATCTTCAAGATTCTCGAGGATATCGGTGGCCGTGTCCAACCATTTGGCCATCGTGTCCCACAGCCAGGTCGGTTCTTTGCTTATGGGAACTTGCATCGTGTGAATCTGTCCCATTTTCTCAGCGATCATCGTGCTCAATGTCGGGTCAGCCAACTCTTTGGTGAGCAACGGTCTCGCGGGTATATACTCCTCTATGCGACCTCCGGGGAATATACCGTGCAACTTTGGCCCGAGTCGTCTTTCCGAGAGCAACGTGAAGATCACCGACTCCGTGATCAACCCCTCGAGTGCTCTCTCCCCGTGTACTTGCCCGTACAATCGCAATAGAACTTGTCGTGGTTCGCCGCGAATCGGTACGGCTCCGTTCGGCAGTTGAACGTTGTACAGCCAATTGCTCAGCCCGCCGCTGTAAAAAGAAACGAACGTTTGGTTACGCAATCGAGACCCCTACTTTTTGGTCGCGATCACCGTTTGTCGGACGATCGCGCGACTCGCGAATTACAAGTCGCGACGAAACGCGTGTCCCAAATACCGTCATGTATCCAAGGCCGCTATCGGACCAATATACATACAAATGGATACAAATACGTGCTAGCCTCTCTCTAGCTTCTCGCTACTAACCTGATGCGTTTCAGCGCGATGTTCTCCGCGGTAACGTGCTTCCAAACTCCGTGAAGGTAATCGCGACATATGCGTGCTGCCATTTGCCGCATCTCTGGGTTGTCCTCGGACATCTAATGAAGAAAACGTTCAAAATTTTAATTCGATTGAAAGGATCAGATTCCATAGGTGTAATAAAATAATGAAAAATATGAACAGGATAAATTGGGTAAACAAAATGCCGGAGACGAACGTTTTGAAACTTTTCATCTTGCTCGTCGATCTATCGCATTTCCCAGAAAGATTCCGTTTTTCGGAAGAGGCGGTTAACGTTTTCAAACGTGTTTACTTATAACCCTGCTCTCAACGATATTGATAGCAAGTTATAAATTATTATTTTTTTTTATATTTTTTTATATATATATTTATTCTATATAAAATTTTTTTATATAAAAATTCAATATAAACCTTAATAATATTAAATTTTCTATGTAAATTACTATAAATCTTATAATTTTTTAAATTTATATGAAATTTATATAAATTTTTATATACACAAATTTTATATAAAATTAAATATTTTATTATAAATTCTAATATTTAAAAAAAATATATTTTTTATTTTTGTTCGAGTCAGGCTGCCGATATGTACGAGGGTGGAACGTGGATCGAGAAAATGATATTCGATTTTTTAAAAACAAAATAACGAAGACGAACGTTTCGAAACTTTACATCTTGCTCGTCGATCTATCGCATTTCCCAGAAAGATTCCGTTTCTCGGAAGAGGCGGTTAACATTTTCACACGTGTCTACTTAGAACCCTGCCCTCAATGATATTGATAGCAAGTTGTTGTTCGAGTCAGGCTGCCGATATGCACGGGGGTGGAATGTGGATCGAGAAAATGATATTCGATTTTTTGAAGCTTATTGTTCAACAGTCTAACCGTGTGCATACATACTATGTACATACATACACAAACACACTCGTACGAGAAAGCATTCGCAGTTTGCCAGGCCGGATGCAAGCGTGGCTTTTCTACTCCCTTTTTCCCTTCACCCCTTTCTTCTTGTGTAGATCAATGAGCGTAACCTTGGAACATTGACTGAAATTTACGACGACCGGCCGCCCGGCACGCGTCACATTTCGCGTCGACTATTCGACGTGAAACGAGACGAAGACGCCTGCTCCGACGCTGGTCAAACAGTCTTGCGCGAAACTATCGATCGATATTTCATCCGACGTCTCTGCGTACCGCCCACGTTTCTCTCGACGCTCGGTGGATCAAATGTTTCGATTGTTGTCAATTTTCAACCGCGGATCTACATCTCGAGTTATCGACGCGCTCGTTTGCCGAATCAAATAATATTAAATTTTCTATATGAAATCAATATATAAAATTTTTTTATATAAAAATTTAATAGAAACCTCAATAAAATTAAATTTTTTAAGTAAATTACTATAAATCTCATAAAAGTGGATAATAACTAGTTTAACTCTAGGGTTAACTTTTTTATTATTTTTTTTGTAATTTATATAAAATTTATATAAATTTTTATATACACAAATTTTATATAAAATAAAATATTTTATTAGAAATTCTAATATTAAAAAAAACTATATTTTTATTAATTAAAAAGTAACCCTCAACGAAAATCGAATCAGCTTGTTCAAAGGTTTCGGGAAACAGGACACAAACGCGTTACCTACCGGCGGTATTTTCGAAAAATCTATGACTCACGGGAATTCCTTAATGCGTTTTTTAATAGCAATAACGATATAAAATATCGGTTAAATCGCGGACCGACAAGCACCGCACCAAGAGTACAAAGGGATAATTTCTTTCGGGATCATGATCAAAAACATTCTAGTACTCGGTAAAGTTTCGTCAAGGAATAAAATGTTTGGGATTGGCGAAGAAAGGTGTGACCCGTGGAGTATCGCCGATGTGGCATTCGCAGTAATAAGAACGCGCGCACGCGCGAAAGTATGTCGAAGAATCGAAAGAAAACGTTCGCCGATTATTTATCAGCTTCTGCTACATCTGCTACGTTATTCGTATTCCGTTATCGCGTTCGTTCGGCCCGAACGATAATGCATACGTATTTATCGATTCAAAGTTTTTCAACCTTCCTCTACTTGGTATTTACGCGATACGCGTCGTGTCACGGTCATTGTTGCACCGCTGGCCTCGTGACAAAGATTGTTTAAACGCTCCGTAACGCGACCGTCCATCGTCGCCAAACGCGAAACGACCGTTTCCAATTTTATCGTGAAAAACTGATCGCTTGGCATCGATAAACATCCTGTACGACAACACTCATTACGTAATATTACCGTGAAACGCGCAAACGTGCGCGCGACACTTCGTACCTCGTTAATTGAATGGCCGCACCGATGGAAACATTATTATCGATTAGTTTCTTTATATTCCCTCCGGGCATCAGAGAGAACGATTTTCATGCTACTCGCGTTTTCCTCGAATTCTCAGAAATTCTCTTACAATTACGTAACACGTTAAAAGCTCCTAAAGAGAACTCGTGTTCCCGGTGTTCTAAGATAGAGCCAATTATCGTTTCACGAACGTAACGAAGCGGCTATACGTTTTAATTTTCCCTTCGAAGTTCATCTCGAAAGAAAGCTGGGACGCGTCGGTTTCGATTTGTCTCGCTACTTTCGTTTATTACTATAAGTATATTATATCGTATATAAATTACATTATGTTATATTACATTGTATCATACTACATCATATTATGGTATATTATACTATATTATTTTATATTATTTGTATTATACAATATTTACAGACACGCATAGTTTGCGACTTTTACTTGGATCACAAAAAAGCTTTTAATAGAAAAATATTTCGTAAATATTCCGTGCAGGATCACACGGCTCTGCATTTTCCAGCTGCAGATTCAAATCCTGGAACGAAACTTAGTTCTGTTAGCATCCCTACCCTCCCCCTTTAGGGGTAATACGGCACGCGTAGATCAGCGAAAAATAAATTAATCACGGAGCAATCGATTCGAGGATACCTGAGAAGTTCGGAAACATTTACAC
This sequence comes from Lasioglossum vierecki, assembly GCA_028455595.1. NCBI lineage: Eukaryota > Metazoa > Arthropoda > Insecta > Hymenoptera > Halictidae > Lasioglossum > Lasioglossum vierecki. The sequence goes on along the minus strand of CM052340.1, from coordinate 6,938,739 downwards.
GCTTCGATGTTTCTATCGCGACGATACATATTATACGTACAGTGAGTGTAGAAAGCATTCGTACACCTTTTAAAAACGAATAACTTTTTTATAATTTGCCCCAACAGCTTGAGTCCTCTTTTTTAGACGTTAGAAGTATTGGTTTACTAGCTGTTATGTAAATAATTCGTTTCTTTATATTGGTCGTAATCGCGGAGGAAATAGTATGTAAAGATTTTTAAATTTTTTATCTGTGCTTAATATTGTAATTAAGTAATTAATTACTTAATATTACTCAAATATGTATTTTGTAAATGTAAGTAAGTTATATATGTACAAAGTTTCATTGAAATCAATTGATGCATAAAAAAACTATAGACATTGGTAAGATGTAAAAATATTTGATTTTAGAATTTGCAATCCGTTTGAATCATAGATTATTACAATTTTTGCTATTTTTAAATTTTTTATCTGTGCTTGTAATGAAAATTTCAAATATGTATTTTGTAAATCTAAGTAAGTTATATATGTACAAAGTTTCATTGAAATCAGTTTATGCATAACAAAATAAAATATGGACATTGATAAGATGTAAAAATATTTGATTTTAGACTTTGCAATCTGTTTGAATCAGAGATTATTACAATTTTTAATATTTTCAATCAATTATGTTTCGCAACAACCTCGTTCGATTCCGATTGAACTTAGTACATTAAAGTTACTTAGACCTACCAAGTGCACCTTCCAAATACGACCAATAATTTTTTTTAATTATTTACAAATTAGTAAACCAATCCTTCTAACAATTGAGCAAAACTCAAGCAGCTGGGTCCAATTTCGAAGAAGTTATACGTTTCGAAAACGTGTACGAATACTTTGTACATCCACTGCAAATAGATTTCACTCCAGAGGTACGAGTGGAAAAATCGTTTGAGAAGGGTGCTGCGGCTACATACTATATCCGATCAAGAAACTTTGCATCTGCGTAGTTCCAGATATTTTCCTCGTACATACAAGGCAAGCGTGAACCAACAATGTGCAAGATTACGAGCTCGGCCGTCATTTAAAATCCTTCGTTCGCGTATATCTCGATTTTCCTCGGCCTAGCTACTTCGTCCCCTGCATCTGTTTCTCTCAAAATATGCGTGGAAAACTAGCATCACGCTTGATTAGAATTTAATCGCGCTGGCTTATCCTTAGAAGATAACGCGTTTTGTCTGTCTGTCCGTTGCCTGTACGTACGTAACCGCACTAGATCACGTACGGTGCGGTGCGGTGCGGCACGATCATTTGGCAAAGGAACAAGAAAACCATCGGATAATGAAATTACGATAACACAACGGAAAAGAATGGATGGAGCGTAAGAGATGGAATCGTTTACGCACCTTATATCCCAAGCCCATTTTTGTGGTTATCGGTCGCCGGAAATACTTGGAACAATGTGGCACAGCTTCTGCTTGGTTCCCCTGCACTTTGACTACTCTGTTATAGTACGAGAGTAACGTGAATCAGTTGTTGTCCTATGTACACGACAAATCCGTAACGAGAACAAGGTTAGGTAGCGGTTGCAACGGTAGTATCTACTAGGTAGAGAGTTAAAATACTACAGTAGCCTTGCGAGAACAAGTTTCCGGATTTTCTTTTCTGCGAAACGATCGTTGTATCGATGGACAACGGAAATTCAATGGCGATCGAGCGAACGTTGAAAATCGATTGTCTATCGACTTTGATCAGCCACCGAAAATTCTTCGAACGCGAACGAACTCTATTGGATCTACAATCCCGTTTCGCACGGAATCGTTTCGATAAAATACAAATAACTATCACACCACCGTTAAATATAGGATCGAGAGCTTAAGGTCGACCACTGCGACACACAAATATCGCGAGCTTTCACGCGGTGTCCCTTCTTAGAAAGATATTCTTTTACGCGTGTATGGCTTTTACGTGATTCTAGATACGGATCCGTTCGAGTCGAAACACAGCTACCGAGAGAGAGAGTATACCGAGCGAGTATGCGTACGTTACTAGTGGTCGTGCACAAATGTGCACAAATCAACACGAATATGCGGAGGCGAAGCAAGAAGTAAACATCTACGAAAAGAGAGATGCCATGATACGACGCGTTACGAGTTACCAGCGACAGCCAATCGTCGTTCAGCTCTTCCCCACTCTTCCATCGTGTTCTAACGACGACAGCGCCGCTCGCGCCGCGTGCATGTACGATTTCGAGCATCTACCCGTGAATACAGTGTGTCTGTGTTAGTGGTGTATGTGTTTACTAAGTGGCCGACGTTACACGTAAGCAATCGCTTGTACGTTCTGCGCTTGCGCTCGCTCTTCCTGAAACACCGGTGAGTTTGTTTATCATCGCTCGATTCTCCAAGTATGCGATCGATTCCGAATACATATTCTTTCTACATTTCGAATACGTATCTTCTTTTACGAAATCTCGGTTTTCCCGCGTACGAACGAACAGTGTGTAAGTATATGTTGTGTATATGCGTATTCAGATCCATATCCGTAAACAATGCACCTGCGTGTACATATCTCCAGATAGCCAAGCGACTATCGAGCTGAAATCGAGACCGTCGTGCCAAAGGCAGGTATCGGGAATTATACGAGAATTATGCTGAAAACTGACAGAGACACAATATGACCGTTTGGGCTCGTAAAATTTCTTCGGCCCAAACCGAGAATAAGCTGTCTTCGGACCGACGGTCTCGTTTTCTGCCCTATTTTACGTAGGTCCGAGACTGTAAGGGGGCAGCACCTATACCTCGGACCCATTTAAAATAGGGCAGAAAACGAGACCGTCGGTCCGAAGATAGCTTGATCTCGGTTTGGGCCGAAGACAGCTTGTGTTCGATTTGGGCCGAAGGAATTTTACGAGCCCATACAGTCATATTGTGTCAATTTTTATTATCTGGGTCTTGTTCGGAATAACAAAATTTTACGGAATTGTATCAATGAGATCGACAATTTCGAGTTTCTCTAGTTTTGGCAACTTCGGGAATACACAGCTGGTGTTCACACTATATCATTAGCAAGCTTTTTTATTATAAATGGTAATATTCGAATAAAATGAATGCTGTATATTTTTCTAATATCACGTGAACTGCACAGCAAAGTTGTGCTAATTCAATTACATTGTAAATTAATTACGTAGTTGAATTACAACGTATTTCAATTAATTACATCGTAAATGAATTACTATATAATTCAAATACAACGTAATTCAATTACTAAGTATTTCAATCAGATTTGTAATTGAAATACAATATAATATAAAGACGCACGCTCTTTCAAGTTATATAAAAAGATTCGCAGTATTACATTAAAAAAATTGAAGGTCACCTTCATATCTAACGAAATAGTATAAACAGAAAAAAATTATATACGCCATTTTTTGCTTATATTTCCTATTTACAAGAAAAACGTTGGCTTGTTATAGTGTGAACACACCCTCTCTGTATATGTAAATATTATACTACTGTGCAAAAGGAGAAGCACCCGGCCATATTTAACAGAAATTGCGTAAAAAATCAAGTATACGAGCACAGTAAGCTTTGAAAAAGAATTCCGCTGTTAGTTCTGAATAGTTCTCAGAATCGTGTGTTATTGAGGATTATCTAATACTTTGAATTCAATAAATCAATCATTGTACAATACAATTCCTGCATGAAGAGATTGTTTGTCACTATATCTTATAATTATACCGAGTGCTTCTTTCTTTTCCACAGTATGTTGCGTATATAACACGAGTGCGTTGCTGGACTGTCGTTTTAGAATATTCGGCAGTCTAATCGAATATATGTATACGTACATATAATTTCGAAATACATATACGTTCATTGTTAGTCAATCTGTCTACGTTGAACGATAAGCTTCTTCCACTTATGTAGAAACGTCGAGTTTGCGCAGTTTCGTTTGTATGTCTATTATGTACACAACGATGATGCATCGATGGAAAGATGCGAAACATTCCTAACAAATTAATCACTGTATCGCTAGGAAGTAATCGTTTTTATAAATTGTACGGAACACGATACGGAGATCGAGATTATTAAATTCCAGTGTGTTGTAATATCCATCTATACGTGACGATCGATCGGTCGATTGAACCGCGATAAGTTTGCTGCGCGTTTCGGAATTTCAACAACGATCTAAGCCTTTTATAGTTGAATTCTGTCAACAGTTTTGCCTGGAAAATTTTGCGATCATATAGATAGAGGAAATTCTCGCGTGGTGATATCGTGGACACGCTGTGATCGGTATTTTGCGTAACGGATAACAGAGATTAGATAAGCTATACTGTTTTTCTCTTTCCAATGTATAGAGTATACATAGACTACGATCCAAATCATTGAAAGTTGCGTCTCTCCTCGTCCCGGACCTTCTCCACGCTTTTCTCGCGATATGTTTCCCTCGTGCGACCGGTTAGCTTGGCAAATAGAAAATTCGCTAACGATTCGCTTGCAAAATAATATGCATAGAGGGCAGGGATACATGAGACACCAAGGTTTTGACCGATATACAATATTGCTACTTTTAAGGATGGCTGTACATCACATATGTATCATACGAACTAGAACACAATCCATGATGCTAAGCATCGATCTTTTACATCTTTTAAAAGTGAAATTTACTGTTATTTATTTCGTGACTTTCAAAGAGAGACAAAAATGGCTGGTTACACCACACATGTTATAATCGTACTATCAGTACGTGGTATTTGGAAAGAAACAAGTGAAATCGTGAAACAGTGAAGTAGTTACAATTTCGCAATATGAGACACTTGAATGAACAACTAGAATCGAATGATGCAATGTGCATATATTGCGATATGAATTTTTATGAAGATTGCTCAGGCAAATTGTGAATACAGTGGTTGTCGTGTTACTTATACCTTATGTTATCTAACTTAAACCCTTCACGATTGCGAGGGCCCAGAAAGCACTGTTTATGTATGTGTAGGATGATTGCAAAGTAAAATTAATTTTCTCTCCAGGAACGAAAATGCTGATACAAACGTCCACTCGCGAGCCTTGACCCGGAAATCGGTTTCCTCTGCTTCATTCATTTCCCTTCTGATCCGAGAAAGTGCTGTACCAGGCACCAACCGGCTGATTCTGAAAAAGTAGTAATCTACGCGGCTTAATTGTTGTATATTAATCGACCAATCGCTCGATGTACCTTTCTGACACACTCTTGCAGGCATTTAGATGCCCATTACCATTTTTTAACTCGGGATTTTAGACTTGTTAGTGGAAATTAAGTGTTCTGTATACTTTGATGGAGGGGACAAAATTATAAGGCGCGTATACAGGGTGAGTCATTTAAAACAAACTACCTGAGTAACTTCTACATTTTTTCTTCTTCTATCTTCTACATTTAAGAAATGTTTCAGATAAACATTGTTGTTTTCGAGTGGCCCATTACGTGGTGTCCATAATATCTATTTGTCAGGTGGAGGTACTTAGGTGATTAGTCAACCTAGCTTTTTGAAATGGAAAATTTCTGAACTCCTACGTTTATAGTCCTTTGCGAGACAATTTCAACGATATAGTCGTTCAAGGACAGAAATTAAACGATGCAAAATGTAAATTGACTGTGAATGCTTACGAAATGGGATATTCCTAGCAGGAAACAAATTCATTATTTTAGAGGTGGGGATTGCAAGCAACCGTTTGAGTGATCTCATTAATAAAGCTGAATATCCCATTAAAATTTATATTTTTCATACTTTTTTATGTTTTTGACTTTGAAAATGTAGGAGTTCAGCAGAGTTGTGCTAATTCAATTACATTGTAATTCAATTACGTAGTTGAATTGCATTGTATTTCAATCAGATTTGTAATTGAATTACGATATAATTGAAATTCAATTTGTAATTGAATTACAGTATAATTAAAATACAATATACTTGAAATACAATACTATACAATACATGAAAACAATGTATTTTATAATTGTACTCCATTGCAATTACGAATTACATTGTAATTTAATTGACTAAAGATCTCAATTATAAATTACAACATAATTGAATTACAATTTCATTCATAACAATCATAATTGTGCTCCATTGCAATTACGAATTACATTGTAATTTAATTGACTGAATTAAAACGTGTGGTTACATTTTAAAAAATTAGTTTGTACACCACGTGAAGTGCCCCTAGAAACCAAAACACTTTTGTCTGAAGTATTTCTTCGTATCTTAAAAAATGCAGAAATCATTCTGTTGGCTTGTCTTAGGTGACTCACCCTGTATTTACACTCTGCGCCAATACGGAACACGAATCGGGAACCAGGAACCAAAACTGGCGGGCGCGGTCTTATCGTTGCTTGTCTTTGACTCCGTGAGCAGCGCTGTCAGTCAGTGACGTCAGTGTCAGTCCTCAACTCACCAGTTGTCATCGTTGCCAATAGTCGGCAGTCGTCGTGTTAGGCGTTGGGAATTCGCGCCAATTTGCAGAAAGTCCGTATGCCTAAGAATTGAACGATTTGATCGGTGAGTTTGCGGTGCATAGTGAAAGTTAGGTAAGCGAGCAGAGATATTCAGATATTGTTCGGGGGAGTAGTTGTTCGTGAACGTTAATAAAAGAAATGAACGTGAATAAGTTTGACACGTGCACGGTTTCGAAAACAAAAGGCATTCTGTTTATTTTCATGAAGCTGCGTGCGAATCGTCAAAGTTGAATCGTATAAGTATTCAGCCGCGCGATTTTCCGATTACAAAATTAAATACGTAATAAGGGATACGTCCAATGAGCTGTATTATGCGTGTTTGTTTACATTCAAACATACATTTCACCTTTGATTACAGATCCATTACTGATTTACACAGAATTGATTTCGCTTGCGCGCCTTACCGTCGTTGCATTCGAATTTCTGTATTCTTCTATATTCGCGCAATTTATTTCGCGACATCGTCGTAATCCACTCGAGATCCAAGAACAGATATTACGCTGTCCAAATTGTAACAATATACGTACAGAAGAATATACGTACATACACAGATTCATACACTCGTATCAGTCGATTGTTTCTATTGCGCCTACGTGTCTCGGTTGATTCTTCTTCTTTTTATTGTGTTTTATTTTACACATCATTACGTCGCAAATTAATATTCCACGATTCTTCGAAGTTAAAGCTATTTCATCGTACCGTATCGTATCGTGTCGTGTCGTGTCGTATCGTAACGTCAACGTTTCTTGCGACCATTGCACAAAATAAACCCTTAACTACTTTGTACAAATACAATATAAGTATGTATAATTCTATGCGCGAATTTGGTTTTAGTAATAGAATACTAGAGGACCTCTACTTGACTAGTTTTATGCATCACTAGATTCCATTCCACTGCGAATTCGTAACTGTCTGGAAAAATCACGTTACCGGGAAAGTGCAAGACAAATACGCGTAATTCTATTACATATAATCTAACTGTAGCTTTTTTTCGAGTACTTTGTTTACGTATCTGATGCTGCTGCTGTTGTTGTTATTATTGTTGTTGCTGTTCCTCTACCTATTTCCCTCGACAGATTTTTCACAAAAGCAAACAGTTTGCTAACGCGCGGTTCTTATTCCTTCGCCGATATATCATTGTCGGTGGCCCGGCCACGTAAGGTCGACGGTGGTTTTTCAAAGAGATCTTGTTCCCCTGTGTGCACGTGTCTAAATATACACAGCGCATATGTACGTTTCGGAGACTATCGAACGTATCGAAACGTAATCAATCGAAAATACCGAACCGAAAACACGGTATCGCGTACGCGTAGCCGATTCTATATCGGCTCTCAACTAGTTTTCCATATATTCAATGTCACTATCGTAGAGTTGCTGAAGTACATCGAACGGAATCGGTGCAAACTGTTTTCATCGTACAAACTACCGAGAATAGTCGGAACGAAAAGAACGGAAAAGAACAAGCTACGTTTTAAGAAGAATTTGTTAAGCGTGGTCGGTGATGTTTCAACGTCTCGCGGCACGAACGGAAACAACACGTTATAGTATCTCGTCGAAAGAAGGAAACGAGAAACTAAGAAAGAGCGAGATAGCGCGAGAGAAAGAGGAGAGAAAGGTATATTAGATAGATCGAAAGAAAAGTGTGCAGCAAGAATTTGTTCTCGTCGTAAACGCGGACTACTTCCTCGACATCTTTTCAAAAACGCCGTTAACGCGTTGCAGTAACTTGGTAACGTGCACCATTTACACATAATCGTTAATATTTATCATAATTATCATCGGACGCATTTAAGGACTAGGAAGTGTAATCTTTGAAGCACCACCAATTCATATAATGTTCGCGTTTCGCGAGAGAATTCTGCATCGAAAATAAACAGTACGTGGAACGCGCACGGATGGACTGAACGAATAATCGTCGAGGCTGAACGCGTGGACGCGTCGAGCCAAAAATTACGAAAGTTTCTCGAATCTGATTAAACCGTGCTGTCGATCTGTTCTGAGAACGTGTAACGTTCGCGAAAAATAACCAGAATCGCTTGCTCGTCCAGAAAAGCAATTCCAATTCGTGGATTATCGTGTTCCTTTGTTCGATCGATTATTCCCTCGAGTTTCTTTTACGCTTATGAAGCTGAACGACTGTTCGGTGACAGTGTAGTACGGGGGCGTACGTTTCAATTGCCGCCAAATGGCGAATCGCGGATGGTTTCCTTCGCGTCACGTGGAAAGAAAGGCTTCGCACGTTCGAAGAACCAGTTGACCGCAAAGTTCTGTTGCGATCGTGATATTAGAAAGAAACGGACCGTTTCCCTTCTCGTCGTCGACGTTGTACCTCACGATTCCCGGCTGACTAACGTTGCGTCCGGTATAGGTCGGAATCTGCGGCATCTGTGATTGGAACGAGACATCGCTGATCAACGACACTCTATGCAGAGTCTAACAAAAAGCGGAAAGCAACAAATAAAATGTAGAGATCCCTACTTCAAGTATATATAAATACACGCGATACGTGAATCGTGATTATAACATTTTATACAGGGTGTCTCAAAATTCCTTCAACATCCGGAAATCAGAGATTCCTGAGCTTAAAGGTGAAGTTTGTTTCTTGATCGGAAAGTGAATATGAATTTATGATTTCGGCGCAAGATTCGATCAATTTAACACAAACAACAAATGTGCAATTATTTAAACATGTATCTTGACGTTTCGATCCCTATGTGAATCATTTTCATAAAGAACATATATTGCGACTAAAAAAAGGCAAAAGAATTATAATATGGCAAATAAAATTAAAAACACAGCCAGGTCAATAAACAGAATCCACAAAATTATTGTACTTAAATTCGTACTACATGATTCACGTACCACGTGTATTTTAGTACACATTGAAAACCGTGATCTCTAATAAACAGGAGAAACAAAAAAAAAGAAGGGCGGGTAAGAGGTGTACCTGGCATTGTTTTCTGCAACGTGCGGTGGCAAGGACGTCGGGGGTGGTGGAGGTTGAGCATTCGGTGGACCACTGCTGCCGGAATCGCTGTCGCTGCTCTCTTCCGTTTGTTTGGCCGCTTCTCCTAGGAGATGAGAAGGCACTCCTCTAGGAGAAAATCGAGACAGTATTTCGGAATTGGGTCTGACTCTGCGTTGCAGTCTTTGGAATCGCAGATTCAGTTGACTAGCATCCGTCACGTATTTCTCGCTTTGTCTTCGGCGACGTAACGCAGGGGTGCATCCGGTCAAATTTTCATCTTCCGCCGAATTAGCCGACGATACCGGTGAAAAGATCTGTCGTGCGTCGGGCAAGGTTGCGCATCGTCGTATCCGGGCCTCACAGTTCCTGGGCGCTGTCAAGGGTTTGCCTTTGATAGCTAAAATTTGCCAATGTTAGTATCGCTACGAATCGCTATTACTTCCGACAAATCAGCTTATCCGAAACAAATACGGTTAACCAAGCGCGCAGACCTTCCTTTCCATTTCCTTCTCCTCCTTTCTCGCCTTTCTTTCTTTCTTTCTTTCTTTCTATCTTTCTTTCTTTTTCTTTCTTTTTCTTTCTTTCTCAAGACTTTACTGTTTTTTTTACCGTTTACTTTTTCCTGGACCGGACGACCATACGCAAAAACTTTGGAAAAGAAAACGAAAAGTTCACCGAATGGCCTGCTGTTCTTGGATTAGAACGCGCGTCGATCGAAAAACTTTGGAAGAATTTTCGATACGGAAAAATAGTGAAACAATCGCGATGCAACTATTTGTATAGTGACTCAAGACAGAATCCGTAAATGTGTACATGTATTATGTATAATGTATATGTATATGTATATTTTATACATATACAGATACATATATGTATAATTGAGAATATTATCATTTATTCCGTAACTCTTTTATTATCTGCGTCAAGCATTCACTTTTTTTTCGTGGCAACGATTATGATCGACAGGGGTACACAAGATTACGCGCGAAACCCGTCTCTATCATATTAGTTGAATTTCATTAGTTTGAAAATGTAATGACAAAATGGAACGGAATGGAACGAAACTATGTTTGCAGTGTCGAGTGTCGAGTGTCAAATGTCGAGTGTCGAGTGTCAATAGTCAAGAGTCGCGAGTCGCATAAGGGACTCGAAAGAGAATCGTACGATTACAATTTAATCGAAAAAAGGCTTACTAACTAGCATCTTTTTCCCTGGTTATAGCCGCGGGTGTAGACGATTTTTCAATTTCATTAGCCACGCAAGTCCTGGTATTCGGAGTATTCGTTTCTGGAGTGGACTCTGATAGCGAACATCTGGGACTTTTAACCGGGACCGGTATTTTACTGACAGTGTTATAAATCCTACAAGGAGCTTCCTTTTCTTTATTGTCCTTATATTCACGAGTGGCTACTACGTTCGATATAGTGGTCGAGACGGTTGTGGTATTGTTTTCCTTATGTGCCGATGCGACAGCATCGGCAGGTGGCCGATTCTCGACAGCATCGTCGTATACCGACGACTCTTCCGATCCTGGATTAGGGCCAGCTGGACTATCCACTGTACCGTTTGCCATGCTTCCTGTCGAATCACAAAATTGTTTTCTTCGTTGCCGAGAATTGTGTTTGAACGAAGAGAAAGTTACTGTGAAACGAAGTGTCTGCGATGCTAGAAAGCTTGTTTCTTTCGGCCAGATGGATGACGAGGAAATAAGACGAAAAAGAAGCAGGCAGCCGCAAACACGTTAAAGTATATTGAACAAATTATTGGGCGTTAGGCGCACAGACAGACGGGAACGCGGAAACACGGGAGACACGTGAAACACTTGGGAAACACGAGGGAAACACGTGAAATCTATTCTCTGCGGTAAACGATTCGCACACTTACTCTGCAACGGTTCTCTGTCCGTGGTAGTTTGTACAACGGTAGCGCCAGCCGTCGCGTCCACGACCCTAATTTCCAGTCTACCCGCCACTGCCCCCGCTTCTTCTTCTTCTCCACCGGGTGTATTGGGTATCGTGTTTGGAGGTGAAAAAGCAACCGCCGGTACGCTCGCCCTTCGTGGCGGCGGACTTTCTCGTGGCGAATCGTAACGTGTTGCGATGTTTCTCATCACGTCGACCTCGTACAACAAATCGTCGAACGCCGCCTGTTGAACCTGTTCCGATCCGGTCCGTGCCAAACAAATTCACACATTGATTAGTAATCAATTTCTAACAAAATACTAATAGGTTGTATGTATACGAACCAATGGTGCTTCGAGGTTGGCGCGGACATGTGATGCCAATGCTGGAACGCTCCAAGCGCTCGGAAGCGCCCCTTGGAGATCGGGATATTTTTCGATGCCAGCAATGTTCAAGCATCGATGAGGTACCGAAGGTTTCGGAGAATCTTCGCTGATTCGAGACAGGGCGGAAGGTACAACCGAATGCTGATGAGACACGACCGACGTGGCTGATTGTACCACCGCTGTTTTCGCATCGATAGACGCAGGCACTGAAGATGCGGTAGTCACAGCATCACTGACAACTGTCGACTGGATATACAAGCATGGTAAAAACACAAAACGTTTCCGTACGGAATGTACGTATATACATACATAGATACATAATAATATGCATGAGTATACATGTACATGTCTGTTGATCCACTCAAACAAAAACATGTGTAGGATAAGTGCGAGGTATTGGACGGTCAAACGTGAATGCAACTCGCACTTTCGATTTTGCGTTTCTCGTATCGTTTGATATACATAGACTGTACTACACCACACATATATGTATATCCCCTTTCCACAATGTCTCGCCGGTTTGTAACGCATGCGTCTCTACAAACTACGGTAAACTACACGACAGAATCAAGTTATCTATGGGCGTGTATGGTGTATGTGCCTCCTTCGTAAGGGTCTGTAATTTCTAGAGGCGCGGAGAAATGAGAGGTAGTCGAAAATTGATCTAAGATCACAGATATGAAAAAGACAAGCAACACGAGCGACGGTGACGAAGAATACGCAAGTACGCGTCAAGTTTCGAACGATGGCATATAAAGGGTCGATTCGATTCTGTGGCAGGTAACAACGGTCGCATCAAACGAGGGCATCGATACTCGCCAGACGTGGCTAGAATGTCAAACATATCGTCCATAAGTCGATATAGAAATATCGTATATCGTTCTTTTTTTCAATTGCTTTTCCACTTTCTTTTTTCGAACTGAAAAAGTATGTGGGATTTAGAAAGGTAGACACGATATTCGAAACTGGATTCACCTGCGGAACTATCGCTGGCAAGGTGGTTCCTTTATGTTCAGGACTTTGTAAATTCTCTCCTTTCCACTCGTTGTCGGTCTCTTCGGAATCGTCGAATTGCGACTTCCATTGAGAGGCCAAGGTCAAGCCACCACCGCCTTTGGTTACTTGTTGCAATGCGGATACGTTGTCGTCGTCGATCTGTGCGAACTGTGTGATAGAACAGTCTTTTATCGCCGCACGGCTGGCTCGTGTCTGTTGTCGACCGTCCGTTCTTCTGCGCGGTTCTCTTTTCAGTGGCTCTCTTTGTTCTGTAACCTATCGGTTAACGGTCGAACATTAGAAAAATGCAAAATGTAAAATGTAATATTGCATAATAAAGTATCCTTTTAAAAGGGTGGAATACGGTCGCTCGATCGATACGTACGGGACTCTGATTGCCAACGTATTTTGGATTGGTAACATCGTAGGAACAATAGGAGGCGTCGACTTCGGTTTGCACTCGTGGGCTGGGCGGTTCTTCAGTTGTCGGTTCGGGTGCAGGTCTCACTCGTACTCGAACGAACGCGCCGCTCTGCGACTTTCTCAGCGGTGCCGGCAGCTTCGCGCTAATTTTATATCGAGTCACCTCCGAAGCGGAACGCGCAGAGGCCATCAGCGCGTTCCCCTCGTTGTCCACTGGTTTCTCCTCCGTAACCGCTCCCGTCTGCGGTTCCGCAGCCATCGAAACTGCGCGCCTTTTCTTCGGCGAACCTGTAAACCACATACAGATACGACCACATGAAACGGAGGTTGTAAGGGAAACGGAAATACGAAATTTGTTTGAGAGAAAAAGACATATGACCATGAGTCGACGGTGGAAGAACAGCCTGCTGTCTGGTCTGCTGGTGGGTATTGTCGATCGTCGGTATCGTGGCGTTACAATTCTTATCTCGGCCATGATTGCTGATGGCCGATGTAAACGGCCCCGAACATCCTTCCACAGCGCGTTGTTTGTTTCTTCTGACTATGCTCTCGTAATCCAATTGTGCCTGCAAAAGGACACGGAATAATAGTACAAGATAACCGATGGTCCGAAACACATTACAATCCGTCCAGCGTACGCAATTTATATGCCAAAAAGGCGCAATAGTCCGTCCAGTTCGCTGTTAGCGTCATCACGTCTTACGTCTAATTCTTTCCTGTTATCGGGTTCGACGTTTTCTTGGTTGTTCGTGTCGACGTTCGGCGTGGGCGGCGGCTGATTGATCGTGGTCGCTGTAGTCAGTACGGGAGGTATGGTCACAGCAGGCAAAGACCTGGTAGTTGGCACGCTTTCGTTTGCCATTAACATTCTTTCCCAGTCGTAAGGATCGTTCGTCTTCACCCCTCTACGTTTCATGCAACGCTCGAACATCCCCGTCAGCATCTCGTAGTCTGGTTTGTCCGCGTATTCCAAACTCTAAAACGGATTTGTTCTATACGAAATACTAAATTTCTCCTAGTAATCTTGTTACCGTATTTTTCAAAACACATACCTGAATGTGTTTTGAGGGATGAGGGACTGTCAAGGGAGGAAGAGCTGATAAAAAAGGAGAAAAGTATTCAAAGGGAGGCAAGGTGGAGAAGGATAAGGGAGTCGAGGTACAATAGGTGGTATAAGTGGGTAAAGGGAGAAGGTGTACCAGGCTACCTGAAGAAAAATTGGGAGGAAAAGAGGCAAGGTGGAGAAGGATAAGGGAGTCGAGGTACAATAGGTGGTATAAGTGGGTAAAGGGAGAAGGTGTACCAGGCTACCTGAAGAAAAATTGGGAGGAAAAGAGGTGGCAGTTATATATAGGGATATAGGTTATGGAGTAAAATGAAAGAGGGAAGGTATTAGGAGGAGGATATGTGGGAGAGGAATAGAGTTGTGGGAACACGTATGGGAGGAATGTACAGATTAGGGGAGTGATAAAGGGTGGCAGGAAATGGTGGCAGAAGTGTTAGGGGAGGTATTGATGAAGAGAGTGGAAGAGATGAGAGAAAGGATGAGCAGCGGAAACGGGGGTCTACAGAATGAATGTGTGTGAGGAATGAGTGAATGGTGTTAATTAGTAGAAGGTGGAGTTTGTAAACGGAGCGGAGGTCCGTGTTTTGTACCCGGAATGGGAATAAAATACATGCATACATACCTGAATGTGTTCTAGGAAACCTCGAAAGTCGGATGGAAGATGTTTCAAAAGTAAATGATGATCGTACTTCTCTTTTATGAGACCCACCTGTATTGTAAAATTACGTTAAAAACTATCGACCAATCGGTTTAACCCGTGTCTCTGATAGCATACTCTTTGTTAGATACCTGTTCTTTGTCCTTTATTTTTCGCCATGGAAGTTGCCCGTTAACAAATTCTACCAACATGTAGAACAACGACCATAAATCGTCGTGTCTGCCCATCTCTTTATTCTTGTGTGCATTTACCGATGCGTAACGGACGGTTCCTCTAAATCCTGCCGCGCTGCGAGGTGGTCGAACTTCACCGGTGCTGGTCGTAAATTGGCGTGATAGTCCAAAGTCGAGCATGTACAGCAGCCTCGAGTTGTGTGGAAGTCGTCCAATTGAAAAATTCGACTGCAAACGTATATGCAAGAGTATGAATCGATTGCAAAAAAGATAACAACAGTGAGGCTAATTAAATATTATATAGTAATCATGTTTACCGGTTTAATATCCCTATGAAGAAAGCCTACTTCGTGTATACTCTCTATTGCCTGGAGAATTTGAAGTCCTAAACGAAGAGTGGTGGATAAAGAAAAGGAGCCTCTCGGTTGGGCACGACGTAATTCAGCTAAATTTTTGCCTTGTAATTGCATCACGACGTAATTGAATCGATCATTTCGGCCACAACCGATAAATCTGCACACATGTTCCCTACCTGCAATAGGTATATTTGTGTAGATGCGTGCAATATTAACGTAACATAAAATAACGTAAAATCTTCACGAACCCTGGAGTTTTTTTAGTACAGCTACTTCCATTTTAAGAACTTGTTTTGGCTGACGAGCGGATTCGACTTTTAACGCGACTTGCTCCTTGGTCATTAAATCTTGACCTTCATAGATCTCCCCGAATCCTCCTCCTCCTATTTTTCTAATCTACAAGACGGATAAGAAGAACGGTTAGATATAAAATGGAAAGGAAACAAGAACAGAATTAATTTGTTGAATGACTCACGACTTTCCAACGTTCTTTGACCACATGGCCAGGCTGTAGTAAATCCTCACTCGTCATAGTTATATTATTATTCTGGTCCGTGCTTTCGTCGCCTACATTCCTCAGCAGCAAATTGGTTGAATGAACGGGATGCCTGAAAAATGCAAGCGATCCCTGATGCGTTGCGATTGATTCAGGAGACGTTGAAGAGCTCGCATACTCGATGCGTTTAGGCCTCTGTGGGCCTCTCTCGAGAACTCGCGAAAAGGCGACATATAATTAAATAAAAAATAAATAGAAAGGCGGAAGCAGAATTGCAAGATATCGATGCGACGTTGGTCGCAGAGAACGGAGTAACGACTCGATCCAACAAACTTTGTAGCTGTCAACGCGAGACAAGCGACACGCCCCGAAACCGAAACCGAACTGAGACCGTAATAGGTTAGGTTTTTAACCTAAAGCAGCGTATTACGGTAGAAAATTGGTCGATACCGAGCGCCCTGTGTTAGGCAGCCATGATTGCGTGCAAGCGAAGGGTACAGTGGATATGTAGGGAACGACGATCAACTGTTCTATCCGTCATGCGACAGCGTTCGAGCCGTCACCCGTCACCCGTCACATTTCATTCTTTCATTTTCTTTTTCTCCTCCTCTGCGGAAATCGTTCGTGGATTATTTCTCGTTTAGCGACAATTACACCTTTGAAACTTTTTCAGCGATTCTTCCAGCAAGTTTACGCTGGCAGTCGCTAAGTCGCGTTAACTCGCGTCAATCATTACGAACACAACCGAATGAATCCGAGCCGAGCAATGAAACTGAGAGAGGGAACACGGCTAAAGAAAATAATACATGTAAGTTCGTTCGGTTCCTTTGGTTTCGTTGCTCGTCGCAGTCTTGTATGAAACATTTCATCTAATAGAGCGTTTCTAATTCGAAATTCTCTCCCGCACACCCATCGATCCAGATTTTAATGTAATATCTCATTTTTTTTACTAACGATCTTGTACGTCGTTACTATTAATCCACGACGATGTTTCCTCGCAAGCAGAACTTTCCCCAACCAGTGTACAGGTCTCTCACGATTGCACACTTTCCGTCCGCATCTCTCTCCTTTTCTGCTTTTTCCCCGATACTTCGTATCCGTATCACACGTATTTCGTCCCCTTCCCGCTAGTTTCACTCTATCTTCGCTTCACCCTTCCATCTTTCTTTCTCTCCTTTTTCCTTCTCACCCTCTCCCACTCTTTTACTCGCCCACTATCCCACTCTCCTAACTCATTCCACCGTGTTCTTCTCTCTCTCTCCCTCTCCTTTACCCTCTCCCTCTCCCTCGCCCTCTTTGTTGCGAGTTGATTCGACCCGACCGACCGCTCGCTATTTTACCCTTTCTTTTTTTCTGTTCTCTCCCCTCATTTTATCTTTGCGATCACTTTGTCCGCGACGATGCGAAATCTATAGGATACGTTTGCGAGAGCCGTGGGTACGTACTATTTCCCGTGAAACACCGATAGAACAGCCATTTTTCGATTTTGTACCACTATACTCGTAATACTTGTAAACGCCGCGAGATAGCGACCTGAATGCTCGATCGATGTCTGTCTCTATCGTCCTCTCTTTTCTCACTATCCTTTCAAATATTTCAGGGTTTAATCAGTTGATCATGTGAACGCTCCGCGTGACCGATATACGGGTACATAGAATACATGCATGTGTCTACTTACTCGTGTTTCTTTACAATTTTCTTTTTACACGTGTATTATATACTCGTTATAATTTTCATAAGAAACGTTTCGTTTTAGTAGAGTTCATCTGTGCGTTCGATTATATGTATTTAGCGTATTCTACTCTACGGGTATGTCGTTTACATTGATCTATAATCTATAGCGTAACTAGCGTTTCAGCTAATACCTATCTGTATAGCTACTCTGCGGCAGTTATCGCACCGTATGTATTTACAGAAGAAAGCACAGAATCAAATCGTTCGAATTTATAATTTATAGATAGGCATGATTTAGAGATCAGTGATAGATTACGGAATTGAAACGTAATTTACAGGCAATCTCATGAATTAATTCTCTACGCGAATTGAGGTTATGGTAATCGATACTCCAAATTGTTTAGATTAGTAAATAATAAGTAACAATAGTAGTAGCGGTAAATAACAATATTTATTAGTGATTATAATAATGATTAACAATTAATTGATCATCAAATAAAAACTTGTTGAAACTTGTAGGTGTGTCCTATTCGTGTTCAATTGTTTCACGTGATCTGCTTCAGTGTGGGGCAAAAAGTAATAACAATTACAATTACTTACCAATGACTGTAATTTGTAATTGCAAAAATAAAATTACAATTACATGTAATTGTAATTGGCAATTGTAATTACTTTTCGAATCACTGTAATTGTAATTGTGGTCCGCAATTACATTTACTGGTTGAGCCAAAGTAATTGCAATTACAATTACTTACCAATTAATGTAATTTGTAATTTCAGAAATAAAAGTACAATTACATGTAATTGTAATTGTGGTCCGCAATTACAATTACTGTGATTCGAAAAGTAATTTCAATTGCAAATTACAATTACATGTAATTGTACTTTTATTTCTGCAATTACAAATTACATTAATTGGTAAGTAATTGTAATTGTAATTGCAATTACTTTGGCTCAACCAGTAATTGTAATTGCGGACCACAATTACAATTACAGCGATTCGAAAAGTAATTGCAATTGCCAATTACAATTACATGTAATTGTACTTTTATTTCTGCAATCTCTTAAACCATTAATTTTTATGTTTTGGACCATTATCTGTTTTCGCGTATTGAAATTGTAGTCCACTTTTGCTCGTGTAATTGCAGATGTAATTAATTACTCGCGTAATTAATTACTGCCCAACTCTGATCTGCTTGAACCCCTAACTCGAGCTACTGGTCGCGTCTCTTTCGATTCTTGAAAATACGAATCGACTCGGTGCGATTTCAAATGTCGCGCGTAACGCGCTGCGGTGCCAGACACGATTCGCGGTTCGAAGTTCGCCACTGTGAAGCAGTGCCCAAGTTTAATGATTATTTTGGCACTCGGCACTCGGCACTCGTGGTTTACCGTTGTCGATAATATTTTACGGAGAACTTTCACCGTAGCGTACACTGTCTACTTGCACTCTTCTTATACGAAACAGATAAAGGTAGATTGGAACAACTCTATCTCGTAGGCAAGAAAGTATTATTGTAGTGGTATCCGTATTATCTTAAAATCTACGGAACGGCATTACCAAATGATGTTGCTTTTAATAACCAGTGCTTAAGTAATTCAAAGCTACCGAATATATATATCAAAATGTCTACCTACATCCCACTAGTTCAGACTCTATTACTATAGCAATAATGCTTCTAAAATGTTGAGCTCCTCGAAATATTCGTTATAAAAGTATTATGTGTATAGCTAGTCGAAACACATTTAGAATTAAGACTGGTATTAACTAGTCACCGGCAATACCTACGCTTCTAGAAAGATGGAATTTCGACTTTCATATTTTTCGAAATAGAAATTAATCTCATATTTCAGACATAACTATATGAGTCTGTTATCAGCAGCAATGTCTCGTTACTGTACAATGTACAACACCAAAGACTTTTCAGTTCCGTTTGAAAATTCGAAACCTTCGTATGTCATACGACTATAGGATATATGTAGACATCTTCTTCGATACATAACCTTCGTCCAGAAATACAATTCATAACGAACGTATTTAATTATAATGCGAATATGAAATAAACAAAGGTAGCTGAGAATGTAAAACGTTATTCGCGAACAGCGAATATAATCGTTGCGTTTTATACTGCCGCGTGATTTTTTGTTTTGCTATCTTGCACGTATGGGATCTTACTCCGTTAGGAGGAAAATAAATTCTTATATACACATGTACCATACAATTTAAGTTTAAACATCTATTTTTAAACGACCCCACTTTGTATGTGTATACATATAATACGCGGAGTAGCATCTTTCACCGCGCCAAGGTACTTTTCGAGGTACATAGTTCTGTCTGCTTGCTAACCATCTACCGGTTAAACGAGAAGTCTATTCTCTTCTATTAATTGGCCCATCACAATTTCTATCTATCGAAACACGCGTAAAAGGTTGGGGACAAAAGCGCGAAAACGCACGCGAAGAAACACGCGTGCGCGCGTTCATGCGTGTTCTCCAGGGTGATTAAGGGGGTCAGGTACAGGCAGAATATTACTAGAATATTATTGTTTTGCTAATGAAAACAGCGTTTGCGGCTCATTATAAAGAGGAAGGTTGATTGTTCTAAGGTGCACCCATGATTTCAGTTAAAAAAATCGTTTTGTATTAAAAAAATACATGGGAATCTAAGGGTGGTTGTCTCGATTTTCCCCCTATTTTAGACGCTCATATTATTAATTATAAACATAATCTCGTTAAATCATGATGAAAACAAGCTACGATCAACCTTGCTTGTATAATGACAAACAACTCGATCTCGCTAACATGTTTCACTTGCTTTTCTAGTAATATTCTAGTAATATTTTGCTTAGCCCTTATCCCCTTAACAGTACTCGCACACTTCGGCATGCTCTGTTTATGCAAAATATACGAATATGCGTATGGGAAAGAGAACGGATCAAAGTTAGCAGTCACCGCAAGGGAGGAGAACACACACTTTGGAGCAAACCGATTGGCCAAGGGAAAGAGAAGAAAGAGGGTAGATAGGTATAAGTAGTAGGGAGAAGATAGGAGAGAAATAGAAAGGGAGAGAGAGAGAGAGGGAGTATGTATGTATGTATGGTGTGTGCGTGCGTGTGTAGGTGTAAGAGAGAAAGAGAAGAGATAAAGGAGGAGCAAAAGGGGATCGAATACCAAGATTGAATCGTCTTGAAAGAAATAATGATCACGTACCATTTCATGGCTCCGAACGAAAGAGGGACTGGGCGATAAATAAAGGCAATGAAAAGATCGTGCCGAGTGGAAAGGTGGTTACACGAAGATGACGCAGAGCAGAATGATTACGGCAACGGTAGCGTTGGCGGTGGCGGTGGCGGTGGTGGTGGCGGTGATGATGCCGATGGTGACAGCGGCGGTGGTGACGGTGGTGAATCGACGCGTTGCTCAAAATCAAACACAAAATGCGAACGAAATGCTCGTGAGACCGGAAAGGATCTGTGTGATCGTTCTACCGTGGAATTGTCCACGGCCCCTCCCATGCAGAGCACGAGCAACGATGGTCAGAGAATATGTCTCGCGTGGTCCAGGGAGGAAAACACAGAGGGGAGATTTGCTGAACAAACCGATGGCTAAAGTTCTTTTGGGCGAGCCAGAGTCAGAGAGCTCGAACGCGAGTCGTCGCGTTCCACTGGCATTGGACTGACACGCGAGTATCGCGTTGTTCCTTTTCTTCCATCGCCTCCTTCTCTTTTCGATCCTCTCTCCCTCCACCCAGACTGGCGGTCGGCGGTCGCCCGGTCGCGCGGTCGCCCGGTCGCCTGGCCTGTCTTGAACCGAACCGATCGTGGACGCCGCTTCGTGTACCAGACCTTGGCTCCTACGCTCCTACACTTATACACCCGCAGACTCGTACCTATCAGCCTATTTACCACGTGTCTGCCATTCAATTATATGCGTGGTACGAGTACTCTTGTTCGTGGCTCGTCTCTTCTCTCTTCTTCTTTATTCCACCTACTCCGATTCTTATCTCTCGAACCATTCATCGATTTTCGATCGTCGCCGCGCTCGCGTATATACACGCATTCTATACGTGTTCTCTCGACGCCTGTTCTTCGAGCTATCTTTGAAAATTTCATGTTTGCCGTTGAATTTTTGCAATTACTCATTCCGAGAATAAAGAATGCTAGTTCCTCGAAGTGGCGATTAAACCGGAGTTCTAAAAGTACGATTGTCTTGAAATCCTGTACGAGAAAATATACATAGCTATATTTCGCGTATCACGCCTTCGCGTTTAGCAAACTTGTGTTATTTCGGTACTGCGTGGCGTCGGTTAAAGCGTGCTCGGCCATTTCTCGCGTACAATTTTTACTGGTCGATGGTGTCGCAACTTATATGTATACGACGAGTCAAGATCTCGTTCGAATTCATATTTCTTTTCTTTTCGAAAACGTCGACTTGATTCGCGGTAAACGTGGCGAAACGAGATGTCCAATTAGAAGAAGAAAGGTGTTATAGAAGTATATACGATGATAACATTCGATAATAAAGTATACATACATAATGTGATAATATTAGCAACGATTAGGAAAAGTTCGTTCCCGTCCTATTTTCACGCGTGCCACTCTGCTTGCTCTCTACCTTCTGTTTCACCTTCGTTTTAGATTCGGATAAACGGTCGACGGCACGATTGTGTTACCCATGCCAGACTCGAGAATAGCATCGGTCAGATGAAATACCGGAATACCAGACGTTGATCGAATATTCCATGTCTACGGACTCGGACCATATTTGTATTATAATTCAACGATTCAGCCATTTCACGATATCCAAACTCTCATGTTCACCCATGTTCTCCTATTTACCGAATACCTTCTTCCCATGAGTCTCACTGTCTCCGAGTCATCTGTTTATTCACCCGCAAATCTTTGTCGTCAAACGATTTTATATCTTTAAAACACGGACGAAGTATAAGCATTTTACTAGTAATAAAATATACAATAATAATAATAATAATAATAAAAATAATATTATATATATAATACATATATATGAGTAATAATATATAATAATAATAATATAATATATATAATAATATATATATATATTTTATTGTAATTCAAGCATTCGGTAATTCTCAGTAGAATTACATACTGATACCAATTCCCTATCAACGCGAGTAAAAATCAATAAACGCTGTTATCGAAGCAGTAAACTTCTTTTTTTTCTATCTAAACAGACACATTTCTATATACATAAGTATACATATACGTGTAATTCAATACAAATTAAATAAATATATTTTATGTTATGTTGCATATATTCTTTGACACCTATCCATTTTGACATTAGGTTCAGGTTGCTGATCATCTATTCTTCCGTAACATGTTTGTAAGAACGTTTTCACAGGGAAAGAAAGTCGTATCAAAAACTAATAAGATGAAAATTGTCTGAACAATGACTACATACGTATTGACAAGAGGTATTCTTATATATTGTACGCGTAGCATTCACGTATGTACCATATATGTAATAAGTTGACATTTTTTTCCAATAGAACTCGCAACGAGTATGTAACGAGTCCACGTTCGAAACAGCTGTTTCGATGCGCGCGGCTCGAGAATTCGTAGGAGGTCGCTACATTCGTCGACCTTGCTTTGACATTGCCGAGTCAAAGTGTTTCGGTGATAAAACGTTCCGAAAGGTAGTCGAGAGTTTTGTCAGAAGTTGCTGTCAGAGGTTACCCGAGTTGAGAAACAACACCGACGACGCATTGCAAATCGTTGAAAGGAGAATCGCTTCGAAACTAATACATTGCAGTAGCAAAACTATGGCGTTGAACAAGCTCAGCATCGACAAAGTGGATCTGACGGACAAACGGGTTTTGATACGGTACATATTCCTTGATCGTACCTCTCGCGATTTTATTTCACTACTAACATTCGCAAACTGTTGCGAGCTTGTCGAACTATTGTGCAACTTTACGTTAAAATACTCCAGTTCTTTTTTTCGGTGTTCGATGTAACCTTAGTACGATAAAGTTCGGAAGCCGGTCAAAGAATTTCGAATTTTTGTATGAAAATTAACATATTTCGCTGACAGTTAGTTTGTAACGTTCGCACGGTTTGTCTCATATATAATATATAATAATTTATATGTATATATTATGTATAAATAAATTGTAAGTGTGATTGTATTCCAGGGTGGACTTTAATGTGCCGTTAAAGGAAGGCAAGATAACCAACAACCAAAGAATTGTAGCAGCATTAGATACTGTTAAATATGCTCTTGAAAAAAAAGCAAAGAGCGTTGTGTTAATGTCCCACTTGGGCCGCCCAGATGGTAAACAAGATATGAAATATACTTTAAAGCCAGTAGTGGAAGAATTGAAATCGCTGCTTGGGAAGGAGATTTTGTTTTTGAATGATTGCGTTGGACCGGAAGTGGAAGCTGCTTGCAGCAATCCTGCACCTGGGACTATCATCTTGTTAGAAAATTTAAGGTTTCACGTAGAGGAGGAAGGCAAGGGGGTTGGACCCGATGGAAATAAAGTACAAAGTTCTTTCTTCCTACATTGATGCAACTTTTCAAAGTGCGTGTAAAGTAGTACAGTCTAAAAAATTTCTTTTCTTTTAGATAAAAGCAGATAAAGAAAAAGTTGTAGAATTCCGAAAATCCCTGAGAAAACTTGGAGATGTTTATGTTAACGATGCGTTCGGCACTGCACACCGAGCTCATAGCTCAATGATGGGAGAGGGATACGATACGAGGGCAAGCGGCTTTCTTCTAAAGAAAGAATTAGACTATTTTGCTAAGGCGTTGGACAATCCTGCGAGGCCATTTTTGGCAATATTAGGTGGTGCAAAAGTTGCAGATAAGATACAGTTAATAAACAATATGTTAGACAAAGTCAACGAAATGATCATCGGTGGTGGTATGGCATATACTTTCTTAAAAGTATCGAAGAACATGAAGGTAAATATTGTGGAACAGTATTTGGTTCCTTTTTGTTTCTACTTTTGTTTCTAGAATATGTTAACGCATAACGTTCTCCATACACAGATCGGTAACTCGTTATTCGACGAAGAAGGTGCGAAGATAGTTAATGATCTGTTAGCGAAGGCAGAGAAGAACAAAGTTCAAATACATTTACCCGTTGATTTTGTTACCGCGGATAAATTTGCGGAAAATGCGACTGTCGGTGCAGCAGACTTAGAGAGTGGCATACCCGATGGTTGGATGGGCCTCGATGTTGGGCCAAAAACGAGAGAATTATTCGCAGGTAAAAAATACTCCGACAAAAACAACAATTTTCTTCTTGCGTCTATGATGTATAGGTATTTATCGATATACAATTTACAGAACCCATCAAAAGAGCAAAAACTATTGTGTGGAACGGTCCAGCAGGCGTGTTCGAGTTTGAAAATTTCAGCAAAGGTACAAAGGGTTTGATGGACAATGTAGTGAACGCTACATCGCAGGGTGCCATTACCATAATCGGAGGCGGCGATACAGCTACGTGTGCCGCCAAATGGAAAACCGAGGATAAAGTGAGCCACGTGAGCACCGGAGGTGGTGCCAGTTTAGAACTCCTCGAAGGGAAAGTCTTGCCGGGAGTCGAGGCTCTTTCTCCAGCATAAATTAGTAATATTGAAAGGTACCAGGTGGTATTCGAATTTGAAAGATTTGACATCGAACAAGTCCGAATATCTGGCACACAAATGTTTAATGTTATAGATAAAACATTAATAATTTTGTAACAACAACCCTGTTGTTGCAGTTTCCATGTAAAAAGTATTGTGTTTGGTGAAACACGGTTTTCGTTTCTCCGCGTGAGATGTATTGAAGTGTATGGGAAAGATGAAATCTACCCAATTCATTAGCAATAGTCTTTTGTAGAAACGACTGAATCATACAAATATATTCTACTTAATCTTCGGAAAAGTCATCTTGTGTTAAAATACATGTATGAACAGATCAGTTTGTAGATAGGTGAAATATAAACAGCCCTTCTATAACGAAATCTTCAACATGAATATAAACATAAATCCAACTTATTTAGGTAAATAAAACTTAGCTATTGCAGATTTCATGATGTGTTAATTCCCACAAGTTAAAACATACAATTACAAAACGCGGATTTAAACATAATACCGTCTAGTAACTTTGTACGCGTGTAAACAGCTATACATATGTATATATATACACGTATATATATGTATATATGTATAGAAGTATGTATGTACAAATTGTAAAACATACAGACACGCTTACGCGTGTTTCAATTTATTTACAGACATGAGTTCTGTCTCGTAATATTATTATCGAGAATAATATTACTTTTCATTAAATAGATTACCGTTTGTCGGTTGTACGTACAATTAGAATGTACACGCTTAAAATATCATCGTGTTA
The DNA here is from genome assembly GCA_028455595.1 of Lasioglossum vierecki. Classification (NCBI taxonomy): domain Eukaryota; kingdom Metazoa; phylum Arthropoda; class Insecta; order Hymenoptera; family Halictidae; genus Lasioglossum; species Lasioglossum vierecki. The sequence goes on along the minus strand of CM052340.1, from coordinate 6,912,801 downwards.
CAAATCCCTACACGAGTTTATGCCGATTTTTTCCTCTCTGTGAAATGATTTTAACGACTGGTTTACATTAATTGACAATTTTGCGGTGAATCCATTCCGCGAAGTAACGAAGGAATAATAGGGTCCCCTTCGGAATCGACTTGAAATGGCATTGTGTCACCTACAAGTTCTTCAGGTAACTGTCCACATCCTTGTACATCTTGCATCAACGATACCACCGTTTTGAAACGTTCATTCTTCGTTTCTTTCGTATCTTCATCTTTTTCCTTCTCCAGTTCAGAACATACCTAAAGAACGCGATACTTCGATCATAGTAGTTCATCATATTTGTTATATTTTTCCTACTTACTTGTCTCATTAGCTCTAATTGTTTATTGAATTTCTGTAGATCGTCGGGGGATATCGATGCCTTTTTTGATTCTAACCATTCGGGGTATTTAGCTACTAATTCTTTCAACGATGGATACAAAATTTCTTTGGACAGTAGGTGTTGTAGCATGCCTTGCATGATTGGTAGAATAGTGCCAGCTCCATCCTCCAAAGATGCTTGGCCAAGTAGTTCAGAAATATCAACATCGTTCTACAATATTTTTGCAAAAGACATCTTGTCAGAATAAAATAAATTTATTTAAACAAATGGCCACGCTGTGAACACCTACCTGCAGTGTTTCGGATGTTGCAGATAGGTCATTCAGTGCTTGAGCAATAACAGATTCGAAGTCTGTATTTGTACCGTCTTTACTGGTCTTACCATCTTCCGATACTACATTCGCAAGCGTTTGTGCCATTTTTTTAACAGAAGCACACAACTCGCTATCTGCTCCTAACAGAGAAATATTAAAATATGTCCTTCCTGAAATTTTCACAAATAATCTTTACCATTCTTAATTAAATTCTGTAAATCCTCTTCCAATTGATCAACAGCTCCTCCGATGACATTAGAGCTCCAACCATCCTCTATCGTTTCGAAACTATCCCCGCCTGCTCCGGGTGTGGAAGATTTCTTTTTCTCATCTACTTTACCTACTTTTTGTTCTTTGTTGAAATCTTCCAGTGCACCTATAACAGTACAATTGCATTGGACAACATTAATGTTAGAAACAAATGCTTTTCCTTATCATAAGTATGTAACAATATTCTAATTTTGTTTGTTCGTTCTAGTAAAATTTTTATGGATCATTCATCAAGGAAATTACTCTGCGAGTCGCAAATATAATCTGATAAAACAACAAGAAATAATTGGTCTCTTTTTATTTTTGTATTCTTGATAAAAAAAGTAGTTTTATTAATTTTATCGATAGCATACGCTTGATCGGTGTTACCTTCATCCGATACTACGCTTGCAATTGTTTGTGCCATCTTTTTAAAAGAGGCATCCAGTTCGCTATCTGTTTATAATAAGAACATATTAAAAATAACACCTTTTCCAAACATTTCAAAAATCTTTACCATTCTTAATTAAATTCTGTAAATTCTCCTTAAAGTGATCGACAGCTCCTTCAATAATATTTGAGGTCCAAGCATCTTCTAACGTTTCAAAGTTCTCTTCGTTTGTTGAAACTGCCAAAGACTCCTTTTTTCCAACCACTTCATTTACCTTTTGTTCTTTGTTGAAATCTTCCAAAGCACCTATGATGTTACAATTGTAATGAGAATAAGAATTATTTACGATATCGTGATGTTAATAAAATTACAGTCTCATTTGTATTCGTTGGAAACAAAAATTGTATGAATTACATAACAAAAATTATTTTCAAAACACCAATGATTTTGCAAATTCTCTTATGATAATGAGAAATTGCTTAATTCCTCTTGCATTAAGACTCTAATAAAATTATTTTGCTAGTCATATTGATAGAAATAAAAATACATATTATTGTTCCATGTTTTAGGTTATAAAACTTTTACAGCACGTTTATTCAGTTATATTTTGATAAACGAACGAATTACTTACTGTCTAATAAATCATTTAATTCTTGATCCTCTAATGGATTTACGGGTTTTTCATCAGCCATATTTACCGTGTTCTTCGAACTCGATGACAACTTGAAAATTATAGCATAAAAGCGCACGTATCAAAACGGTATATAAATACGTTTATCACCATATATACGTATATATATACATATTATAAATACACTTTAGGTGAACTAACACAAATAAACTCATGTAATTTTGGTGAGTTCGGTAATTAATACGTTATTAATAATTTTGAATAACAGTGTTTCAATCATTCGCAATCGTTCTTTAAATCTTTTCGAAAAAATAGTTAGAAATAGTTGTCCAATTAATCAAACCTCTGCTTCGTGCAAATTTTGATCAATGTAATCGTATTTTGTAAGCAAAAGGAGATTTTATTAATACCAAGATCTTGCTTAGAGCAGAATTTGCCACCAAAACTTGTTGACAAATTATTTTTGCCATCAACCTATTTATATTTAATTAATAATACCATGATACTGTTCGTATATTTTCTTAAAATAGTTTTCATAATTTTCATTAAACAGAATTTGAATTTTAAAATATCTATATAAATTATATAATTATATATATATGGGGGGGGGGGGGAGGTGCATTATAAAAGTCAGATATCAGTGACAAAAAGAAAGCCATTCTGTTGGTAATAAATAATCTTCATTGCTATTAGTTTCTTTGGAAATAAATTTTTTTATTAAATGAAAAATTCTGTTCACAGTAATTACAATCATATATGTAAAATATAGTTGGTTTTTATCTATTAACAACATTATTTGACAAAGTACAGGGAGTAAGAGAAGTAAGGATGATCGCTTCTACAGGTGAATTTACATCCCTGGACTGGTGCACATGTTGCAAAAACTTCACCAATAATTATATTTGTTTGTATCACATGATACCTTTCGAACCTTTTCTCTTTACTATGAGTAAAAGAGTTCATGTGAAAAGTAATGTTCAACAATTTGTTTATTTTGCTAGTTACTATCGATCTGAAGATATAGATTCAGCCCTAGAAGCGACAATCAATATTTCGTATTTACTCTGTACATGTTCAATAGACGCAAAAAATAATTTGTTAATATTATTCAGAACTAATTATCTCTCCTGACTTGTATCGCTTTCAGGGAACACTTTGTTTAATAATCGATAACATATATCCAATTGATCCACATTCTCCTCTTGTTGTAAATCTTTTATGTAACGTTCCAATGTGGATTGTAAACGAAGTTCCGGGCGCCTACATTCAGTTAAGGCTGGGAGAAAATTGTTATTGGTCAAAGCATCGAGAATATTTAACAGCTGATCTCTGAAACAACGAATGTTTCATTTTAGTCTACGAAGTTAGATAAGCAAAGTAAAATAGAAACGCGACAATACCGAATTTCTGGAAGTAATTCATTGGCGACTAATAATCCAGTTGCTTGTTCGATGAAACCCATATTAACCAGCATGAGTTTCAAATCGTTTGTGTGCTCTTTGTTGCAAAGAGAACATAAAAGGAAAGCAGATTTAATCTGTAACTTTTTCACTGGACTTTGCATAGCTCTTAATAGTACAGAGTATCCGTCATGTGTTTCCATATGCTTCAGAGACATGGATTGTTCACGAACTATACCTAAATTGTTAGAATTTATTTGTTAACATAATCTATAAAGAAGTGTTATTTGTGTTGCAATAAATGAGATCCATACTTACAAGACACAGCGTACAAAGCTTTGATTCTGGCTGTATCCACAGGATCTGAATCTACCATGTTCAGCAATACAGGGAACAAACCAGTTTCTAGAAATTTCTCTTGGCAGAAAGGATTATTTTGAGTTAATGTGGCTATCACGTCGGCTGTTCTCCATCTGATGTTGCCATGTGGAGAGTTTAAACATGGACTGAAAATTGAGAAACCTCCAATTTTATAGAAGTCATTCGCAAGATCCATATTATCTACAAAATCCGCTATTTTTTCCAAGGCAACTTCTTGCTGCGAGGTATCGTCGTCCGGACGTAATTCGACTACATTCGACAATATTTTAATACCTTTTTGCAATTCTTCGATAACATTACAGGACAAGGAAGAAAGCGCTTCCTTTAAAAATTGTTGTCTCTGTAAATATATGTGTATTATGATTATATTTTCATTAAGATTATATTTGATGGATTTATATCTATGATATCTACTTCTTCGTCCATTGGATTTAATCGAGTACTCCTACTAGAATCTTCAGAATTAGTTGCTTCCATGGCATATCTCAACACTCCTTGTAAATTTCGTGGTTGTCTGGGTTGATTCGGCATTATATCCATTGTTTCTGATTCGGCGTTGTCTATGTTTGGAGGACCTTGAATAGATAATGGTCTCGCTCTGCTACTCGCACTGGACTTAGCCGCTGCTTTGTCATCCATGTTCGAACACTTAGACCTTAAATAGTTGTTCGAATTAGTTAATAAAAGGAAATCGTAGATAACGATAATTATTAATATAATAAGTAGTCAAATAAAGAGATTTGTCATACTTCTCCATTCTTTTTGTAACCTTCGTCGCATGCGCTGCACCCATCAATCAAATATATCGTTCTCAAATAGACGTTCTTGTGATATTACAAAAAAGACACATTATGAAATATATACTGCGATCACTGCTATTTTTTTTAGATGATTTTGTTGCCTTTCGAAGGTTTGTTATTAGAGGTTGCGATGTACACACATACGTAAAGTAGCTTGTAAGTACATACACGTGCACCCGTTTTTGCAATGGAAGTTTAACACGATCGACACTGCACTATAACTGACTCACGCGATAAAGAAAGCCGAGAATAAAACGAGAGAAATTCACATCGATCGATGTTAGAACGCTTGTTTTGCTGTTTTTCAGCGCAAGTGTCCGAATAATTCCCTAGCGTAGGACGTAGGGACAAGGCGATCAGGTGATGTCACGTTGATCTATATATGTAGGCGTAGAGTAGTAAGCGCAAGTACTGTACTTACATGGTACCTGATGGTACATACACTATGTATTTGCGTGGGTACAGTGTCACGAAGACGACATCTCCACAAGAGATTGTGAAGTATTCCGTAATGTACTTACATGGACATGTAAGCACTCCAGAATGTCCATATTAGTTTATTACATATTTTCTTAAACACCATTGTTAACCCCATTCCTAATAGAATGTAGGCATATATCCTTAATGTCGAGTCTAACAGAAGATTATTATTTTCGTGCGAGACGTGATAAAAAAAGGTTTTTCTTCAGTAAAATTCAGCTCACGAAATTACGTGTCTATGCAGCATTGATATCAATCACATTCAAATATACCCGCGCTTCTTCAATTGTCTATACAGCGCCACGTAGCAAAAATATATGTACTACGGTCTATCTCAGGGTAGTTTCACTCGAATAGGAGAACAGCAATATATTCTATTAAATAAATGTGCTACACACAAAGATAAAAAGGACACGTTGTTAATAAATAAAATTATTGTACTTTCGTATTTTTTCAAATTATCTACAATTGTAAATATTCGAACAGTTGCGCCGCGAACGGCGATCTTCCGAACTACAATTCAGCCTCCGTACAGCGCCATTCTGTGTAGCGGCGAAACGCTCAAACTGTTAGCCAAATGTTATCGACTGTCGATAACCAAGATGGCCGGCTAACAGTTTGAGCGTTCCGCCACTACGCGGAATGGCGCTGTACGGAGGCTGAATTGTAGTTCGGAAGATCGCCGTTCGCGGCGCAACTGTTCGAATATATACAATTGTAGATAATTTTAAAAAATTACGAAAGTACAATAATTTTATTTGTTAACAACGTGACCTTTTTATCTTTGAGTGTAGCACATTTATTTAATAGATAATATTGCTGTTCTCCTATTAAAGAACTAGTGACACTACCCTGTACTTGGACTGGCTTGGACCACTTGGACCAATAGAAAGGACAGGGATATTAATTTGGAGAAGTGGCAATACTGATCGTATATAGGTATATAAAAAATGTCAAGGTGGCGAAGATCAAAGGCTCCGACGAGGGTTTCGCTTCTGTGAGAACATTCTATGCACTTTATGTACTAGTTCATGTACGTCACCAATGTAGGCTGGTGCACGTGAGACGACCGTCTGCTAGACAGGTCAGCCGCTAGCTGCACGAGAACGACGACGTTCCTCGAACGTTATCCCGGGTTGTTTTTCAAAGTCTCGTCAACTTTGTCAGTTCCGCGTGATTATGTTACATAGATCCGTGGCGGTCGAGGATAGGCACTATGTTCACGGTATTTCGCACGCTACTGGTACTCACGCATTTTCTCTACGACTTAATCATCGCGGTTTATAATTGCTGTGTTTTACTTCACCGCAAATGCACCGAGATTTGGTACGGTGAAAACTCGAGGACAGAAGTGGAGTGGTTAGTGCGCGCCGCGAGCAAAACGAAAAAGCTGCCGCGACACGTTCTGATTATTTTCGGCGCGAAGCAGGACACTACTTTAGATTGCGTGCGAATAATCGGCTGGTGCATCACCCTCGGTATACCCTATGTCAGCTTCTTTGATATCAATGGTAAACCTCGTCTCTTCTCATTTATTTATTCGAACGTGTATCGTTAAATCCAGTCAAGCCTAATTCTCAAATATTTCTGTGTTTCACAACCTGTACCTCAAATTCATGAAACAAGCAAGAATTGTTATTAATGTATCTATGTTAAATAGGTTTTTGTATTGTAATGTGCTTCCTGTGTCAGTTGTTACATTAGCTGTTCAACCACGAAGAGACTGCATGTTTTACCGGAGGTTCAAAAGCCGTGCGCTATGATATGTTAGAAGAATTCCAAACGACGATGCGGAGGGCTCTCATTGGATATTCTGTGTACATTCATTGTTAATACGCTTTAGAAATTCATTTGTGAAAACCGACGCCACGAATCACTTTACATAGTATTTGTTCGAAGCGATGAGTCATGTAGTTTCTTAGATATGTGTTTGTATCAATGAAAATGTTTATCTCTTTTATCTTTTCTGATCTTGGAACATTTATCCTTCATTCGCGTTGCACACTAAGTAGTTTCTGCTGGTTATCTGCATCTATTTTGTAACATTATGTATGTTGTTTAATTCAGTATTTACTTAACTTAGTTCATGGAAAAACTATAAATTTGTATGTTCCATATCAGAGATTACTATATTATCTAATGGCAATACAGATAAGGTTGCAAATTACACGTGGCCCTGTATATATAGATATGTTAAGGATACAGTATTTTATACAGTTGGTATTATTTGATAATTGTATAAAATAAATTAATATTATTCCATTTTTAATTATTATCTTGATTATTCTCTATCTGGAATTGTATGATGTAACGTTACACAAGTGTTCTACTACATACAACCAAGGACAAATAAAACGCTCCCATATGTTGTGTGTTATCATTCAGATAACTATCGGCGTAATGTATACATAATCAGGCTGTCAGTATATCGTTTAATACCAGACAATCATTTAAATTTAAGTAAAGAATCCCAAGCCACATAGTTATATCGAAAGAAGTAAATTATGCGAACAGTCTATAAAATGATTAATGAACTTCTATTTCATATAACTGTTGTACGTGTTACAGGTTTCCTAGTGAGGAACGAAAGCATTTTGAAACATGAGATCGCCAAGAGAAGACCTGATTTATTGGATCATATCAGTTGGAGCAAACCGAAAACAGTATTTACTCAAAACGGAGTGACCGGTAATGCACATACTATATCTTCTAAAAGATCTTTGTATAAAAATTATTTTGTTAATCAATATTTCTCCCTTTCAGATTTTAAACTGAAGACAAGAGTATCTTTGTTAAGTGCTTTGGATGGGAAAGAAGAAATAGTTACATTAACAAAGAATTTGGCTGAAGCGGTTCTCACAGGGACAATCAAGCCCGATGAAATAGATGCTGATCTGCTTAACGAGAAATTGAATTCCCGGGGAATACCTGATCCCGATTTAGGAGTAATCTTTGGCCGCCTTTGTTCTACGTATGGAGCTTTGCCATGGCAGACGCGAGTAACGGAATTTTTGTAAGTTCAACGAATTCATTGGAATTCACGAGGGAAATACCTTATGCATTTGCCAACTGGTCGTTAAACGCTATTCTCTAATCGTTTTTAGTACGATACCTCTGCACAGTAGCCTATCAGCCAAGGACTTCACGTGTCTGCTGGAGAAGTACAATAAATGCGAGCAACGATATGGGAAATAACTGGAATTGTTATTTTTATTTGTGTAAAGTTTTTGTATATCGAACAAATGAAAAAAGAAAGAATATGGAAAAGAAAATGAAACAAGAAATAGATATTTAAGAAGACTTACAAAGACTGAATTTAAAACAATTTACAGATACTATTTTATAAGTGCTAGTGAAATAATAACGGAGCGGCATGTGTAACCCTTGCAAGCCAAGTTGGAACGAGTGTCCGTAAGGAGGAACTTACGTAGGCTTAACTTCAAGACATTCGCACGAGCATCGAGAGAAGAGGATTTCCACCGAACACCGAGAGAACGGACTAGTTTAATTTAGAGCCAATTATTTTACCACAAAATGTAAAAACACAGGAAAGAGAAGGATAGTCGCAGAGAGAAGCGTGGTGTTTCTATTGTCTTCTTGATATCGTCAGGCTCTTTGTTATTTAATTTCGCGTAAACAAGAAGTACTTTTACAGGGTACAGAAAGAAAAATGATTTGACTAACAAAATGTTTGCGTTCAACGTCAGGAGTACAAATTTATTTTTTAATTTATTTAATAAATCTTAATAACATTTTCATAGATTTTCAACGGATGGTATCATTTTCGTCGAATCTTTTTACACATATATAGCCTGAAGAAGAAACATTAGAAAAGCCGATGCTCTTGCGCACGAATCCATCTGCTTCACGAAAGAGACTCGGAACAAAATTGCTCCATTTAATGTTCAACATCGTCAGCGACAACACCGACATTCCGTGTACATAATAGTTTATCCGTGACACCTCCGTGCACGTGGATTTTTAATATTAAAATGAAAAGCGTATTTTTTCATTTGATTTTAGTTATATTTTCTTGGGAAGAAGCGTCAATCGGGTCTGACATTTCTGAACATGTAAATACAATCCTCTTTTGCAGAAACGCTGTGTTCGTGCTTTATTCTAAAACCCGTACTAAGTTCTATGATTAAAATTCACGTTAAGCATGTTAGGTTTTTAGATTTTCGTTTGTGCTTCCGAAACACTGAGTCAAACTGAGCAGCTATACTGTAAATCACTGTATCTAGTTGAAGGCTAAGGAATATTATTACCACGAGCGAAACGCTATGAATGTATAAATAAATTATTTTAAATTATTTTCTTTCCCTTATTCTCTGCACGAATGTCGATTTATTCCCTGCTCGAACTATTTTAGAAACTGCAGAATTAATAAGAGACGCCCCTTGAAAGCATTTGCGAACTATCAAAAAATTTTGGAATTCTATGTAATCGAGTCTATGCATGTGAAGAATGAGTTATGTATAAAATAATTTCATTCAATGGGGATAACATATGTACAAGAAAGAAGAATGTAGTTTTTCAAGGGGTGGTTTTACAAAAGAAAGAAGATCCCGAATAGGAGGACAGCAACGATCCATGGATCACGGTTCGGATATCCTGCGATCCCCAGGATGTCTAGGACACATCTCAGCAAGTTCATCGGCTTAACACCGGATTATGTACTTCCAGGATGTCAGTCCGGCTTCGGCGGACACAAAGCATACACAATGGTTGTTGTCGACTTCTGGCGACCAAACATTTTTCAAGATAAGGTATACTATATTGTTCTACCTTTGTGCGGCGCTCCTACGTGTATATCGGCCAACAACGGAGACATCGTGAATAAAAGTCAATCCTCGAAGAAATGCGGTCACATGACTCGAGTAGCGTTAAAATATTGTTTAAACTTCAGGCTCGCGTTGTAAATTCCTTGTACGCTTAACAGGCTCGCGTTATTCTTATCTTGGACAGTTATAATATATACGCTATCTCGCGCGTGCTCGTCAAGTTTATCAAGCTCGTTTAAATTATCGACATTTATATACTCTACTTATTTAGTTTTACAGTCGTCAGGTGAAGATACTTCTTTTAACGTTCGAAAAAGTGCTAATAGTTGCATTTTCCTTCAAAATTAACAAATCATGTTTAATTTGTAATGTCGCATTTTAACGAAATTATTAATATTTAATGGTATAATATTGTATTACTTATAATACTTTTTTTAACGTTCAAAAAAGTGCTAATAGTTGCATTTTCCTTTAAAATTAACAGATCATGTTTAATTTGTAATGTCGTATTTTAATGGAATTATTAATATTTAATGGAATAATATTGTAATGGTCAGTATATATGTAAATAGGTGAATTTTCACCTTGACAAACGTATGATGGTAAAAAAGGAAAGGTTTCTGTTGGTACGGGGTTGATTCATCCCCTATAATTTGACTGGGAACAATACTTGATCCCTAGTCGAAGTGAATTATTTTGCAATTTGCTCCATATTTTTGTATACTAAATTGTGTAAATGATACAGCGCATATACTGGGTGAGGCGCCACATTTTGCCATCTAGATTTACGTCATTATTATTACGCATACGAAACAATGTTTTAGATGAAGTTGAATGGTTTTGAGAGGGACACATTCTGATGGTACATTTTTTTTGTAGGTGGACGTGTAAAGCACATATGGAGGTCATTAATGTTTTTTTAAATGGAGTCATATATTTTTTATTGCGTCAGCTGATGCTCCTTCATATTCTTTACAAAAAAGTATTAATCTATTTGAAGTTTTAAGAATGTCCGATTATAAGTGAGAGTCACTATACGACTGTACGTGCTATTGCTGGAGTCGTCTATCGCGTCTGATCATGACCAACCGATTCTACTTCCTGCGTATAATACTAAAGTTTAGTATAGGAAGTAGAATCGGTTGGTCATGATCAGACTTGTCAAACGATTACGTGCTATTGATAGGAGTCGTCTATCGCGTCTGATCATGACCAACCGATTCTACTTCCTGCGTATAATACTAAAGTTTAGTGTAGGAAGTAGAATCGGTTGGTCATGATCAGACGCGATAGATGGCTCCTATCAAGAGCACGTAATCGTTTGACAAGTCTGATCATGACCAACCGATTCTAGTTCCTGTTTATAAAACTAAAGTTTAGTACACTGAAGTAGAATCGGTTGGTCATGATCAGACGCGATAGATGACTCGTATCAAGAGCACGTAATCGTTTGACAAGTCTGATCATGGCCAACCGATTCTACTTCCTACACTAATCTTTAGTATTATACGCTATGTTTAGGAGATATTTTAATTATTTTGTAGTGCTTTCCTACTACATTATCACATTGAATTCATATTATTAACCAGAGAGTCGAGATTTCCTAATAAATTATAATTAAAATATCTCCTAAACTAATGATTTTTTTACACAAATAGATTAATACTTTTTTGTAAAGAATATGAAGGAGCATCAGCTGATGCAATAAAAAATATATGATTCCATTTAAAAAAACATTAATGACCTTCCTATGTCCTTTACACGTCCACCTAAAAAAATGCACCATCAGAATGTGCCCCTCTTAAAACCATTCAACTTCATCTGAAACATTGTCTGCTATGCGTAATAATAATGACGTAAATCTAGATGGAAAAATGTAGCGCCCTGCCCTGTATCTCGTGTGCAACTCTTTAGAAAATTGAATTTACATGATTATGCACTGCGTACGAGCAATAATTTATGTTTAATCTGTTTCTGTTTGATTTCCATGTAAATAGAGACTTGTATATTAATAAGTCGTGTTACGCATTCGGCCGGACACCATTGTGTTCGAATTAGGGAACGAATATACGGTTTTTTTTTAATACCGTGGTTTCCGGGCGACGCGACGCTGAAAAATTCATCGCTGCATTCCGCGCGTTTCATTTTCGCATAGCTTGTCCGACGAATTTTGTTTCCCGCCTATTCGTTGTACAGGAACACGTGAAATAGGGTGACGAACGACTTCCGGGCTCTTTTATTGAGAGAACAATACTTACTGCGAATGGAAAGAGGTTCAGAGTTAATAACACCCCCGCGAAACACAGAAAAAAAATGTTTAATCTTCTTCAGGCGTGATTAGGATAGGATATGTTACGTTGTCTATATTTGCACGTTAATACGCGAATCTAAAATTCAAAATAAATAAAATAAAATAAAAAAAATAAAATAGATAAATATTAAATGTTATTTAAATATTTATTTTATAATAAATAAAATTCAATTTGAATCGATTCAGTTAGAATTGCAACAGAGTAGATTATTTTTCTTGTTAAGGATGGCAACGCAGGGGAAATTGAAGCGAAATTTTTCTCGCAATGGGAAACGGGTGACCCAGATTCAACCCTAGAAAACAAGTGTTTCTACCTGTTGCACTTCGTTCCCCATTCACGAAATACTATACAGTATACAGGGTATGTCAGGATTAAGGATTAACAGGATACACTGTTTGTCTCGTAAGAATAAAGTGCTTCGACGAATAAATATATCCTTTCGTTAAGTCCCTGCTTCGATGAATTTCAATTGAAAAAAAAATATTTTAATATTCACGTGCTGTCGATTACTTGTCATCCTTGCATACCATTTTCAATTAATTTTTGATATTATAATCTTAATATTTTTAATTTTTGATGTTGAAATTATTTTAATTTTACCTATGTATTTTAAATTTATTAAATAACCTCTCTTACTTATCAATTTATATATTCTTTATTTTTTAAAAGTAATTTTAATTATTAGACTTTGAATTGTATGATTTTTTAATTTATTTAAATGAATTTATAAAAAAATTTTTTTAATATAATACATTATAATAATTATTATGATTACCATTTATATTTATTTATTTATATAATATGTTTATATAATACCATTTTCATTTTATACCGCCATTTCGTACCGGAAGAAAATTTGCCGGCTCTTTAATTTGAATAAAAACCAATTAGGTTTTAGTAAATACATATTGTATGCCATTCTATCTCGACGTTGATCAGTTTAAACACTATTTTTATACAAACTAGTAATTTTTTTCTGTTAGAATAATTAATTCCTCATGGACGATTCGTTTCAACGTTTAGAAATTATAATTGATAATAATTGATCGATGTGCTGTCGCATTATCGACCTTGTTTCGGTTAAGGGATGAAGAAATGTGTACAATAGAAATACTTGTTACTTTATCAAGTAAACTGGAAGGTTGAATCCTCTGCTCTGAGGTTTTCTTAATTTCTAAATAAAATGATCGCACCTGGGATATCGATTCTGTGATCTATCTGCTCTAAAAGTTGTCTCATCAAGGATTACACATGCGTTTTATTGAATTATTACTGATTGCTAATCCCGCCAAGGACATGTAAGAACGCCCACAGGAACTGACGGAAGTGACAGTAATAAACGAGGTCGGCAGCGTTACAAATGAAAAACAAATACAAAACAAATGATTAAAAACAAACACTGCCGGCGTACTAATATTTGTCTAAATCCTGTGGATCTCCAAAGAGTTCTTCGAAAGTTACATTTCTCGGCGTTGTTATTCTTGCTCTTGAAAATCATTTGTTCATTCAAATAGAACAGGTCTCGTTAATCGTTTAAGTTCTTACCAGCCTCCCTATTCAAACGAATCAGCATTTTCACTTAAATATTGAGAGTTTGCTTAATGTCGATGATTTTGAAAGAGAGAGAAGCTTAGAAACTCTTCAACTTCATTCCATTATTCTCCGTCTTCAAAATCGGCTCGAGAAGTCCCCTATCAATGAATTACATGGTTCGAAGTTTGATTCAAGGAAGCTTAAAATTCGTCTAGGTGATTATCATACTTAATCACACATAAGCAAGTGAGTGAAAAATTGTGAATATGTTTTTCCCTTGCATTTAAACATTTAGTAGTTAATTCTCTTGAAAATTGTATGTTTTCGTGTTTTTTAATTTTATTTTTATTTATATATTTTTTTACAGACGCAATTTTAAGTTGATCTTGAAAATGGTCCAAATCAGTGATCGAAACGTTGATTATTTAAAATAATTAGCAAAACTGCTTAGTTCAGTTTGTTTTTTACGATCGAACCGTAGCGCCGAGATCATTTAACAATTGTTATTTCTATAAAAAGTTTAGAAATCTCTTCTTGAGAACATTATTACTAGCTTCAAGACCACCATCCATTTTAACATACCTTACTTGAAAATCGGTATAGATCAAGAAATTGCTGATCGATCTAAGGGGACCAGAATGTTCATTTAAATGAGCAAGGATTGGAGTAGTTGAATATAATCATTAGCCTGTGGATATTTATTCATTTATAGCAAAATTGAGGACTTGAAATTCAAAATTTTTGGGAAATTTATTATAATATAATATAATATATATGGACTATATTCCAAAAGAAGAATTTGTTATTTTTTAAAATATATTTCCCTTCATAATATAATCACTAGACTGTGGATATTTATGCATTTATAGTAAAATTTAGGACATGAAATTCAAAATTGTTGAGAAATTTATTATAATGTAATATAATATAATATATATGTACATTATATTCCAAAAGAAAAATTTGTTATTTTTTAAAATGTATTTAAAATATCTTTTTTGAAAGATATTTTTAAAAATATATTGAGGACATGAAATTCAAAATTGTTGGGAGTCTAAAAAATTGAAGATGTCAATATATGATTGATTCTCGGTTAAAATCATCAAGGGAAAAAATAACATTCAAAATTTAATTTCTATTTCTTAGTCTATACAGAAAATTTTTATTTTGCATAAAGATCCGCGTTTAAATCATATTTAAACGCACATTTGTTTATAATCAGGATCCGGCTAATCCTATTGTACTTTGCTTGCAGGTTGAGACAGATCAAGATATCGCTTATCCCCTGACGGATGCGAACAATCTGATCAAGGTCAGTCTGTGCGGGGTCCATTGGGCGACGAATGGCATCATCATCGTTGGATCCTCCGAAGGTGACCGATACCACGAAAGACGAAGGCGAATGGCGCCGCGGCAGGTTGGTTCGTGCCGATGATGATTATTATTCGCCGGGCGGTCATAAATAATAAAGGGGAGATTACGTAGGTCGGTAGCCGGTGGTGTAATTGAATCAAAATAATGTAGAGGTATCGTGTTGTACGCTCGGCCAATCATAACTCAGGTGAGGCTATCCCGTTTCTCTGTCTCTCGGGCCAGAGAGGATGCGGGGATGCGGCGAGGATGCCTCTATATAAAGGGTGTCATCTCTAACCCCGGACACACTCGTTTCCAACCAGCAACAGGCCGCAAGCGTCGTCGACGCCGCGACGTCGTACACGCGATATCTTGTCCTTCCTTTTTTTCACCTCTTCTTTCCGCCTCCGGGAAAGCCGCGAGAAGAATTCAACGAGAGCCACTCCGAAACACTCAATCCGGCAGTCGTCCACACGAACCCCCAACACTTACGACTATGGTGAGTGCATCGTGACAGCTTGTGTGTTACACTCTTCATTCTCATTTTTCGCGAATTTTTATCGTCTCTCTTAAAATATCACTCGAACGACCAGGAAAAACAATGACAAATAGTTTTGAACAATGTGGTCTTTGTTGAGGGTAGTCCACGTTGTCGTACCTGCATGTTCGTATGCAACTGCAATTTTCATGACGTTTTCTACCTTGCAAATTTACTTTTTTTGTTTAGTTTGTGTTTGTGTGAATAGTTTTCAACATCTCGTGCGTTTTTAAACTAGATTTTTAGATTATTAAATTTGATCATTAAATTCAATGTCGATCGATTTTGATAATAAAAAACAAGAAAAAATAAGTAGCTTGGATTGATGATAGAGGATGTCGCTACGTTTCCATTCCTCTGCAATTTCAATTTTTACGTGGTTTAGGCTGAATTGAAAATTTATTTTCTTTTTTCATTCGCGTTGTTTTAAAGTTTCCTTTCCTCTGGCCATTCGCAAATTTTGTTATTTGTCTACCTTCTAAATTCAGTCTTCTTTAATTTCGTACAGACTTTGAGTTCGTTTGTGGTTTTTTATTATTGAATAAATTTTACCAATGCATTTAAATGGTGAACTACTTTGCAAGATATCTCGCGTTCCTTTTTGACAGGTCTAAACAAATGACCGTTTGGTGTTTTAAATTTTCCGTCTTTTTATGTCGCACTTGCCCTCGACACTTGGACGGCGAGTACTCTGCGAGTTACGTTTCTTCTTTACTTCCGTGAACTTTTATATATCGTTTTTCTTTTTTCGTATCCACCTTTAACCCTTCGCGTTCCGATGATATATTCGCAGTATCTTTTTGTCTGTTCGCGTTAACGTCGTTGGCAATGTGCAATTATATACAATTTTAATATTAACAATACGAGTTTGTAATACGTGAAGCTGAGTCACATATTCGATAAAGGATTGCAAAAGATTAATCTCTTTTTTAATTTTTTTAAAAATTTATTTATTTAATTTTGCTTTAACATCAAAAGCCATTAGCACCACTAATCTCTTTTTGTTTTATATCAATTCGAAGTTTCTCTTGTTTTTTTCCAACCATTGAGTACACAGCAATCCTCTAAGCTTACAATATGTTACTCTAAGTTTATAATCCTCTAAGTTTGCAATTCTAATACATATTAACAATACGAGTTTGTAATACGTGAAGCTGAGATATATTCGATAAAGGACTGCAAAAGGTTAATCTCTTTTTGTTTTATATCAATTCGAAGCTTCTCTTTTTTTTCCACCATTGAGTACACAGCAATCCTCTAAGTTTACAATATGGTGAAGGCTCGAAGGCGAGGTGTTGTGGAGTTCAGCTTTTTTGCGACCGTTTGCACACCTTTCTCTGGATAGTGTAAATTTACTTTATTTACTTTAAATTGATTTCGAATGTTGTTTGTTTTTACGATTGGACACGCATTTGTTCTAGCATACACGTGGCGAGTGCTCCGTGAGATATCGTGTACGTATTTCTTGTTTACCAATTTTCTAGTCTTCGTTCCATTTATATTTTCTAATCTTGTATTGGGGCACGGTGCCTTTGGTTTTGATACTTTCTTTCTTTGATATTTTCTTATTGAAAAAATTAATCTTGACATTTTGGTGACAGTGATTCTATTAATATTGCGGACTATTTATTTTCTTCCGGAGCTTTTCGCGAAATCTACAGTAGTAGGGATTAACAAGAAATCTATTTATACAATGTAATTTTACAATTTTCATGTCCTATCCGCAGAATTGTTCTTCAATTTTTCCCGTGCATTGTAAAAATCTTTTCTCAAATTGTTTGCAGTACTAATTTTACCTGTTTCCGGTTCAGGGTCTTGCGGTAGATTTTCTCAGTGTGATGCAAGTCTTCGAAATGACGGCCCTTAAATGTTTTCTCTTTAAAATAACCCTCGATTGCGATTTTAAAAAATGCGGTAGAAAATCGTTGCGTGAAGATTTATAATTATTGAATGATTCGAATTGTATTTTGATTTCGTTGCTTACATATGTCAGCCCCCTTATGGTGCCACCTGATGCGTCCGCCTCTATGTTCATAGCACGGCCCTGTTCTGGTTAATTGTTCTGTAAATGGTTAGCCTTTCGACGTGGAAGAACGGACGATTAATAATACAATTAATAAGTATAAACAATAGTTTAGATTATTACAAGCATGTACTTGCTGCAGTAGAGTTAACGCCGCAAATATATTAATTCTTATTACAGATCATTATGCAAAATAAAAATTGTCCATATCGATTGATAGAAGTAGAAATCAAATTGAATATTATTTCTTCCCTTAATACTTGTAATAGAGGAGAGAGATCATAGGTTGGCATTTTCAATTTTTTAAATGCAATAATTTAAAAGTTTTTAAATCAAACTCAAAATTTTGCTATAAATGCATAAAGATCCGTAGTTTATTGATGAATATAACACAATGATAAAACAAAGTAGGTATGTAATAATATTTTGATATTATTTTGAAAGGACAGTTTCACTATTCGAGAGTTTGAGAGTTTCACTAATCGATCGCGTGTTCGATAAACGCGTAAACGCAGTCCAGCAATTCGTATTGGCTTTTGTTGGAATTCGCGTGACCGTGTATTCCCATCTCGGATCGAATTAATCGCGTTCCGTTTTCGCAAGTAGTCTCCGCGGGCCGATCTGTCAGCGCGTTTCGTCCCGAGCAAATATTTAAAATTCTCTCGGCAAAACCTTCCGCCTTGCACGATCCCTTTTTGCAAGTTCGTCCAAAGAAATTGCCATCAGGACGCCGCGCGCACCATCGAAGACAGCCAAGGGGCGGCGTTGCTCGAATACAATTTGCGAAGTCAATTTTTCACCCTAATTGCGTGAATTGCATATCACATTTTCACGATATATACCATCTTTGATAGAAGCTCTTCGCTCTGAAAGAATTATTTACAATATTTGGCAAAAGATTACTTTCTACGCTCTGGCAAAATACTTTTACAAATCTTCATGCTTTCATTGTTCCTCCTTGAATTTATACGTTTCATCAGTTACATCTATGTCATCTCAGTTTCGCTTTTTGAAATATATATATAAATATTATTTATTATTATTTTATATTTTTTTTAAATTTTATTATTTTGAAGCTCGAAGATCTTTTCGGTTTTCGCAATTGGTTTCCTGTTTCTTTCAATCAAGCACCGAGAACTACGATCTTCTATGTTTTCGCATGATTTTTGGTTGGAAATCAATATTTCGAATAAAATTTCTAAAAAATTTTCGTAAACTTTCGTACATCTTAGGAACATAAAACAATTTTCCTCGATTTATTTTCTGTATTTGTGTATCAAAATATTTGCACAAAGATGTTTGCGCAAACTGTTCAGAATAACCTGTTCGAAAATCAAATTTCGAAGAAGTCAAATATTCTCTCGCAATTATTTCTTTAAAATCTAATCAAGGAAAAACGTGTGGAGAAGCCTAGAAAAATTTCGTACCCTCTCGGAAAAGTAAACCAATTTTTTCGATTCTTTTCCGTATTTGCGTATAAAAATATTTGCATAAAGATGTTTGCATAAACTGTTGAGACTAACGCGTGTTTGTTTGTTCGGAGAGTTTTCGCAGCACGCTTCACGATGGGAGGAGAGTGTTCGACGTAAATAAATAATAATAACGAGTTGCGTCGTTCGTCGACTGTTCATGGTCTATTCTACGCCATTAATGCTGGTGTTTTTTGCCAGGGCCGGTCATAAACGTGTACGTTTTTAACGGAAACCTATGGTGGGCAAGTTTTGTAGGCGGCGCCATTATGAAGGGTGACCGTCGTCGGTTCATTAAAGTAACGCAAGCCAGCGTATATTAATCTTGCTCGGTATAACACCGGGTATTACTAAACATCCTGTTAAAACAGCTAATAACAGGCCGATATTATTTATTGCGGGGCGCACTATACCCCATCGTTGCAACCGATAATCTCGCAGCATCTTGCACGCAGCTCCTCCACTCGCCTAACCTTGGGGGCTCTTGCGAAGAAACACTTGTGCGTCATCGGTTCTATGAGGTGCACGATCGATCATTTCAGTTTATCATTCGCCCTTTACATATCCGCGTACCAACTAACTCTCTTTAGATTAATTTCATACAATGGCAAGCCGTTCTTATTAAACTTTGCAAGTTAACAATTTACCTACAGAAAGACTATAAACATTTAGAAAGACAAATTAGAAAGACAAATTAGAAGAGACATTGAGAAACATAAATATTTGCAAATACTATTTTCTACAACTATGAAATATGTTTCATTTGAAACAATAATTTAGTAATAGTTTGAAATTAAACATATGTAAGCCTATTAACCCCTTGCTGTATTTCAGACCTGGATAAAAAATATTTCAACTGAGAAATACAAATATTTGCAAATACTATTTCCTACAACTGTGAAAAATGTTTCATTTGAAACTAATACTAAATTACTGTTTCAAATGTAACATATTTAACAGTTGTAAGAAACAGTTTTTGCAAATATTTTTTACACAGGTCTGAAATACAGCAAGGGGTTGATAGGCTTCCGGCAGGTAAATTGTTAACTTGCAAATTTCAGTAACAAGGGCTTTAGTCATAGTATGAAATTAATCTAGAGAGAGAGTTTAATTTGAAATTAAACACGTGTAACACAGTTGTGAGAAATAGCATTTGTATTTCTTCGTTGAAATATTTTTTACCCACGTCAGCTGTATTGTAATGTAGAGTTGCGTTCGTTATGAAGATTTTAAACGAAGTCTAATAAATATGAATGTTACAGCTTTCTTTTTAGATGAAGTAAAACTTGTTTCGTTTTTAATCAAGCATTCAAATAAATCTAGCCATACAAAAGATTGTACATTTTCTTCTCGCTGTAACTGTAAAGGAAATGATCTACGGAAAGGGGTTATTAGATTTTTCAATAATTCTGCTGTACCAAAAGAAAGCATAGAAATCTTCATTTAGATTGCAATGTTAAATGAAACTATTATATGACGTTATTGAGGGTGATTTATCAATTCACAATAAAATTTACTGTTGCCATTGAAGGTTCCATTAAAAAGTATTGCAAAATTATAAATTATAAAATATAAATTATATTGCGAAATAAATATTAAATATAATAAATAGGCAATCAAGAAATATTCTCGAATAAATCTAGTTTGTTAAAGACAGTGGCTCTTGATTCTAACTAGTTCTATTGTTCACATTTCTATTGTTAATTCCATCGACCGGAACCTCCTCTTTCAAACTTCGTCTTTCATAAGAATAAATAATTCGTAACACCAGATTATAAAAGGACATTATTATTAGATGACATAATTCAGAGAGACCTATCGATTTACAATTGAAATTGCTGCTTCTAAAAACATTAAAACAAATTTCTTGAACAATATTTCCTTGCATTTTGTATTTAGAAAAAAATATTTTTCTCGTAATATGAAATAGATATTTCCTGCATATTTAAAAAGAAATATTTGTTACTTAATATAAAATAAATATTGTGTGTATATTTAAATATTAAGAAGAGATTGAATCTCTTTTTAATATTCTATAAATATGTATATAATATTTTGTGCTACTAGGGACGTCAGTTTAAACGAGAAATGAGAATCTTGTTGCGGCAATAACAAGGAAATATTAATCATCCATTGTTCGACATTATTTAAATCTCTTAACGCATCAGATTTAATAGAATTTCACGAGGACAGTTGGGAAATCGTTAGTCTCCTTTCCTCGAGAAGTAAATCGCAGCGTTTCGAAGGTACAACAGGTGTTCGCATTGTTCTCTTTCCGAAGCTGCACAACAGACTCCGTTCTGCTTCCAGATCAAACCCCGATATAACTTCCGAACGGTGGATATTTTCTCTTTTTATTCGCTCTGAACAGATATACGTCCAGCGAAAAAATAGACAGAGGGAATCGCTTAAAATTACTCTCGGGGCCATTGTTCGATTATGATACTTTGGATCCTGATAACTGCCCGCCTATTGTATTCCCGGTTCTATAGAAAGTTGTCTGTATTCTTGGAACGTACGTCTTAATGATGTTACCTGTTTGTGCACTGGGTTACGTGAATAGAAGCGACATTTCTTACGATTGCACCACCTTTTCTCCATTTCATTTTTGCTCGTGGTGTACGCGAACCTTACAAGGAGAGTGCAAGGACGTTGTTACACCGATTTAGTTGAGACTGTATACTTATAGATCTCGATCTCCCATTTACGAATATATACCGTTATAGACGCTAACACTCAATAGTTTTTGAGATATTCATAAACAAAGTTCTTACATTACTGCTTAAATCTGCTATTGTAGAGGAGGTATACAACGAATATTTATTGTAGAGGTATATAACGAATTAATTTCGGCTAATTTATAATTTATTAATACGTTTGTTCATTAACCTGCATATAAATAAATGTGCTATATCTTACGAACAAGTTAATGTTACACAGCGAATAAATAATATAAATAAATATGAAAAAAAAATTTCACCAAACGAGAATCGAACCCCAGCCCACCGGGTGGGAGTCTCGTTGTATACCACTTAAGAACTTTGTTTATGAATATCTCAAAAACTACTGTAGTTAACCCTTCACTGCATGATATTGTAATTGGGATGAAAAAATTGAAAGAAGGTCAGTTTTTGTATTTCATTTAAGGGAAAAATATTAAAAAAAAAACAAATTAAAACAACATTTTCAGAAAATAAACATAATGTAGAATAGTAAGAAAATACATTCTTAGTTTACTATTCACCAGATTTGTTAACTGTATCAGATATGGCATATACTGTGCAGCGAAGGGTTAATTACACTAAAAGAAATTATTTTTCAAATCCTTTATAAATTATCTACAATTCCGACACCACAAATAGTTTCAAACAATATACCGTTCGATTGTTAACAGACCATTATGTCATCGCTGTACGTGTTGCCGTTCCTTTGTAACTGCTTGCTAGTGTCTTCCTCGATGCTAACACCATTGAAAGCTGACGGCAATCTAAGGATCTTTAAGGACGTTCCCAGTGACTTCGAGTACGTGCTGAAGAGGCACAGCGTCGACAGTCGCCCGGACGATTCTGATTCCAAGGAGCGCCGAAGCAACAAAGGTTCATCTTTCATCAGGTTCGGCCGTAGCGACCCGGATAGCCACGGTGAAAACATCCTCGGCGGTGAGAGCGACGGAAACTCGCCGGTAAACAGATATCCTCGTTGGAAGTCGCCGGATATCGTCATCAGGTTCGGTCGTTCGGACTTCAAGGCTGCTTCAAATAGCGACAGGGACTACAAACTTAGAAGGAACGACCTGAATTTCATCAGGTAAGTGATTCTTTTGTGACCGGACACGTAAAACTGACACGGTTTATAATCGTACGAGTAGATAGGAACAATGATTGGTCAGACAAGTAGATCGAGGCTGTTACTGGGGAGACGCGCAGACTGAGAAGGCGAGTGATAACATAAACTGATCATCTTCATGCAAAATAATTGTCAGCATCGATTACAAGTGATAGAAATCAAACATATCTGTTCTTTTTTTAAATAATATTAACCCTTCACTGCATGATTTTTTTAATTGACATGAAAAGATTAGAAGTAGGTTAGTTTTTGTGTTTTATTTAAGGGAAAAATATTTTTAAAAATGGACAAAACGTTTTCAGAAAAATAAACATAATTTAGAATAGTAAGAAAATACATTCTTAATTTACTATATAGCAGTTTTGGGTTAATTAACTTTTGGGTTACTATTAATCAGCGAAGGGTTAATAGATTACAAATAGTATATTGGCATCCCTAAATTCTTTCTATCATCCAATAAAATCTATTGATAAAATTGAAACTCAAAATAAAAATTGTTCATTACAACTGCAAGGAACTGGCACGTAACAGGAATATTCCTTATTTTTTGATAACTTTTGATAACTTAGTATTTTTCGAATAACGCCTACCCATTTTTGCCATAAATGCATGACATCTGATAGAACAATAGTTTGGCACACTCGCTGGTCAGACAAGTAGACGCGGGTATAGCCAATAATTAAACGACTACATAATTCAATTGAATTATACCAGCTTGAGAGGCAAGGGATATCACGTAACATAACTAGAAAGTAACTAGAATCTTACTAGATTTTGTATCGAAACATGGGTTTGCGGGCTGTCGTTTTTTACCTTATACAAACATATTTTTGTTTCTATTTTTTATTTTTGTTTTTTATTCTGAAAAAAATAGACATTTTTAACTCGTATGATGGAGCACAGCGTGGTGCAGTTAACCTTCGTCTATCAGATGAACCCTTGTGCAGCTCAAAATATGCTCGTATAAGGTAAAAAAAGACAGCCCTTGATTGGATTCAATTTCCTCATATTCCATTTATGATGTCAGAGTCTAAAGGAAGTCTAGAGCTAATTTTAGTTCAGCCAGTTAGACTAGATGGCGCCTAGTTAGGACTGTCAACGTGGAATCGTAACAACAAAAATATATGGGGCTAAATCTAGTAAGATTCTAGTTACTTTCTAGCTATGTCACGTGCTACCCTTACCCCCTTAAAGAAAATTCCAAATCGATCGATTTTCTGAAGATGAAAAACCAGAATACTCCTTTAGGACAGTCTCGGAACGGAAAAGTAGATTGGCCACTAGACTATTGACGAGTATGCGAGTCGGTAGATCTTCTTTCTGGCCAGACAGCGAAATATAGACAGTCTTCTTTTTCCTCTCAATTTGGGAACGATTGCGTTCGACAGATTCGGCCGCAGCTCGCAGATGTATCCGATGGAGATCGACATGACGGCGATGTGCTCAGATCTGTTGTTGAACGACGAGATGAAAGGCAGCCTGCACCCGTTCGAGGCGAGGTTACTCCGCCTCTGCAACGTGTTGAGCAACATGGACGCCGACAACAGAAATACCCTGGACTTCCTGGAGGAGCGTGACGGCTCGAAGCACGAGTAAAGAGCACCGTCGTCGTCGGCCGCCGGGAAACGATCCATCGCGAATATAGTCGAGGATTTGTCCGTTGTCAACGGGACATCCGCGGAACGTCCGGGACGCCTCGTCGCACTCCTGGCAGAATTCTCACGGACAACGTTATTCCACCGGTCGATCCTTTCTATTTAGTTATCCAGGTCCTTCATTTTCATCTGATTCAATCTCGCCTACTCCGCGCTGCCCACGGACGCCTCCATTCTCGTTGTTTTATTCTATTAGAAACGCGATCTGCTTGCCAAGGTCTGCCTCATTTGCGCACCGGTCCGCGGGTAGTGCTCTTTGCAATTTCATTTCGGCTTCGAGCTCTGCCTCCCTTTCGCTGGATAATGTGACGCAAGCGTCGCTCATTGATTTTCAAAAGGTCGATGCTTAATGCATCTCGTTTTGCGTTTATTAACAATTGTCTCTTACATTTCGATTATTCATCGAACGATCTAAAATTAATTTTATTCATTAATCGAGCTAAAATGCACAGTGTTTTCGCACAATTCTTGTACCTAGTATTTTTAACATGAGTGAGAATATTTATGTTTTCAGTATTACATTGTGTCTAGTCGCGAGCTGTATATTTAATTTATTGACTGTCATATTTGTCAGGGAACTGTATATATGTCTACGGGAAACGTGATTTTAATATTTTATTTATTATTTTAAAACCATATGCCAAGTGAACATTTTTTTAAAAACGGTTATGTAGTTTATTTATTAGAATGATTCTTGAGAGATTCGATGCAAGTGGAACGATGTTAAATATTTATTTTCGAGGAACGTGATCAAGCAGCATTGCCGACGAATAACGTTGTTCCAAGGTATTTCGTCTGGGTACCTTAATGTGCATCCACCTGTTCCACCGCGTACTCAATGTACATATACAGATTTAATCATTAAACGGCTTCGATGCTGATGACGATTTCACGGCTCGCTGTGAACCGTTTTAGGGATCGTTGTCACTGTCTCTCCGGGAAAATGTGTCGTCATTGTCGAAACGGCACGTTTGTCGTTGTTCCATTCTGCAATTGGTGAATCCACGGAGAATCGCGGCTGAGTCCGTTCGCCAATCGATGTCAATTTCGTCGTTGAAGTGTTAATTACAATTCGAGACTCAACGCTATTGTATCTCGACGCTAATATCTGTGTCTCTATAATTTTCAATACTGTTCTGTGTGAAATGGTACTTTATCATAGTTGAACCACCTGTATCATGTAAAATTAAAAATCGCGAGGTTTACAACATTAAAGTAGTCGAAAGAAATATGATTACAATGTTTTGGGGTTCTAACGAGGCCGCCATTGGGTTTTTAGTTCGAACATTTCTCAGACTGTTCTTTGTTAAAATGGTATTTTATAATCATTGGAACGTCCACACCGAATGCAATTAAAAATTACAAAGTTTGCAATATTAAAGTAGTCGAAAGAACTAAAGTTATAATATTTTGAGGCTTTAGAACCTCGAGGTCGCCATTGGATTTTTAGTTCGAACATTTCTCAGACCGTTCTTTATGAAAATGGCATTTTATTATAATTGGAACGTCCACACCAAATGGAATTAAAAATTTCAAATTTAATAATATTTAAATAGTCGAACGAAATAAAGTTATAATATTTTGAGGCTTTAGAACCTCGAGGTCGCCATTGGATATTTAGTTCGGACATTTCTCAGACTGTTCTTTATGAAAATTGTATTTTATTAGAATTTGAACGTCCACACCAAGAGGAATGAAAAATTGAAAACAATATTACAATAGTCGAAAGAAATATAGTTACAATATTTTGAGGCTTTAGAACCTCTAGGTCACCATTGGATTTTCCATTTGCACATTTCTCAGACTGTTCTTTACGAAAATGGTACTTTATTACAATTGGAACATCCACACCAAATTGAATTCAAAATTTCAAAGAATGCAACGTTGAAGCAGATGAAAAAAACGAGATACCAATTTTAATTTGCACAGAGTACAAAAACGTCACGCTCAGGTCAGGCGGAATGGACTCGGCCATTTTCCTCCCCGATACCCTCCAATTACGATAGGAGTTAGAATTACGGTAATGCGCATTGTCTATAACCTTAAACGTCGTTCTTAAAGTGAATGTAAATTTAATACACGCGTATACATTAAAGGGAAAAAAGTGGCTGGAAACATGGTTTTCTCTGTGTGCGTTTTACCCAATCCCCTTTCAGCTCGCGTCGAAGATAAATCACTATTTATTTCCCGTCGACCACTTGGATCCCTTCGGAAGCGTACGTATAATCTCGCGCGCGCGATAACGAGCATATTTCTTGCGGCGTTATTTCATTCTCCAGATTCATTTCTTTCTTCGATTGTTCGTTAGTCACCGACTCAACTGTTACCGCGAAAATTATTTATTTATTTATTGATGCCGTGAATCTAGTTTGGTTTATATAGCATACATTATTATGACATTATGCAAAAAAACACGAAAATTATAATTTTTTCACATCGTTATTATCGCAAAAGTTAGAGGCTGCATTCCATCAGCTCTCGATAGGAAATCGGTTAAATTGCATTATGTTTTTACATACGTACAAATTCTACACTATAAAGTTCAATAGATGCATAAACTGGAATTACAAAGTTTTTATTCGCGGCGCATAGGTTCGATCATTTACAACAACAAATAGCCATTTTCTGACATACTAAACGCTGGAAAAACTTCCTTCTTCTAAAAACTGATTAAAAACATTTTTCATAGCTAACGTAGTTCTCGAACCTGAAGATTCAAATCCGAATCCAGCGTTTAGTATGTCACAAAATGGCTATTTGTTGTTGTAAATGATCGAACCTATGTACCACAAAAAAAAATTAGTATTATCCTGAAGATAAATTACGATCGATAACATATTAATTAATTATAAACTAGAATGTTTTGAAATTGTGACATGCTGTGGGAGTTTTTAAATATACTTTAAATAATCAATTAACCCAAATATCATATTACAAAGTTATTTATTATGAACACAATTAGAATTGAAGGAAACATAATACATAAATACGTCTGACCGTTGAATATTATATAAGAGGAATGAACTGTTTAATCAATATTGTCGCAAACGAACGATTCTCTTTTTTTATTAACATCTTGTTTCAATGTACTGCATGATCAAATTTAAATAGAACAAATCAGTCCACACATGCGGCGTTTTTCCTGAGAACCACGGATACAGTTTGACTTTCGTTTGTCAGAGAAAATTGAAGCAATTAACGTAACAAACAGGCAATCTTTATCACAACGATTTCCTTCTTCATCTTCTCGGCTCTCATACATTTTAATCAGATCCGTGTTGATTGGCTCCATTACCATAAAAATGAACTTTCGAGTCTCGTCAAAGAAACGTGATCACCTGTACGAAAGCTTTCAAAAGTGTTGAGAAGGATCCTCTCAGGTAGGGATCTAGGAGACACACCGCAGAAATAAAAGATCTCGATCCACACCTCAGCGCTGTCGTCCTTGCTCCAGATGGCCCTTACAGTAGCCAGCACTCTGTGGCTATAGAAAATTAAAAGAAACGAGGTACCCGGTTACGCCTTCATCTCGGCCCCAACCATAACTGCGCCATTTCTCTCAATCCTGTCCGAAACTATCCGGCGGTCCGAGCACGTACAAAGCAACCCCTAAATGCTGCCCCAAACAGGCGGCCGTGTGACGAACAAAAAATCGGGTTACCAGCTGTACGTGTTTATACCCACGCAGTTAAACGAAGAAGAATGAACCTTCGCCCGTATTAGGCCCTGTTTTACTTTCATTGCGTTCACGACACGTCGCGCGTCACGCGTAGAGGATCATCTGGACGAAATATAAAATATTCTGGACAAAATACTGGAGACACGTGCAGTTCTTCCGGATTTTTTAAACGACGAGACACTGTGAGTTATTGCATAAAATTATTTAACTTTCGCAAGATAATGAGGGGCCTCAGAGAACCCAGCTTCAAATTTTTTACCCTTCTAAGGCACCACAAAACATTGCTTTACCATTCAAAATATTGTTTACATTATTAAATATATCAGTATCTAATTAATTATTAAACGACGATACTGAAAGTTATTGCATAAAATTATTTAACCTTCGCAAGATAATGCAAGGCCTCAAAGAACCCAGCTTCAAACTTTTTACCCTTTTAAGGCACCACAAAAAATTGCTTTACCATTCAAAATATTGTTTACATTATTAAATATATCAATTACTAAATATTTCGGTATAGTGTGAAGATATTGTACCAATTGCATGTTCATAAAATAAAAAAGATCATCGGGAATGAAAATATTCTAGGTCGGAAGAAATGCTTAGTTTAATTTAATTTTCCAGTTAAAATAGCTCCGAGTGCAAAGGGTGAGAAAGAATTTTTCTATGGATAAAATTAAATCTGTTTGTTTACTTTTTATCCTGTGTCATTTTTTGCACCAAAATTAGAAACCAGGCTATTTATGAAATTACGAAATTTCGATATGGGATCTAATATCGTTAATATTATTAATATAGTTAAATTATTAAAGTTCGAATTACTGTAGTAGCAAAGAAAATAATATGTGAATTTTTATTGTGTTCTACTCTGTCTTATTCCACCTGCCTGGTACTTGAGGTGCCACCCTATATTTCCTAAAGAGAAAATCCTCACGCTCGAACATCAATGATCTAATCGGGGAAGGCTTGTCTAATGAATGTTCGAAGCTGTCTGGTTAGATTCGATCCTGTTTACGATTCGGTTGATCTTCCTCGGCGTTGTGCACGTGGATGCGCAATGTGATGCGATATGGGACCTAACTCGGTACGTCCCGATGCGATCCACGTGTTTGTGCCTAATCCATGCCCCGGCTGACCGACGTACTAAGGTTTCCCTGAACTATGTGGAGCTGGCAAACGCACGGTTTTCCCTTTATTCGTTATCGTTCGCGCGGCCTAGCTCCAGCTTGACGACGTTCGCCATCATCTCTGGGATCTGTGCACCGCTGCCATGGACCCCCATTGACCGACACCTACTGCCAAGGTACCACATTATACTCCTTCCATTTCTTACACCATGATTTTTAGACAATTGCTATTCTAAATAAACTTCTTATATCGATCGTATCATTGCTAATAACAATTGTTAAAAGATATCGGCGCTACGGTTCGATCGTAAAAAACAAAATTAACTAAGCAGTTTTGCTAATTATTTTAAATAATCAACGTTTCGGTCACTGATTTGGACCATTTTCAAGATTAACTTAAAATTGCGTCTGTAAGAAATAGAAAATCGCTATTGTGTTCGTTTTAACGTAACTACGAACGTCATTGAACGAAATCCCCTATTGTGTTGTGCAAAAATACCTTGACCGAAATTATTGGGTTGGAGAGTAATTTTGGTATTATATCAAGAAATCCTACCATCGCCGGTTAAAATGACCGGTTCCAGATTTTTTATTTTACGATTACTGATTTAATAAAAATCATTTGATAAGAAATAATTGTATAGATATCTTTAGTGGAGCACATATAATAGGAGCTGCACGAAATCTAAATAAAATTAATTAATTAATCTTGTCATTTTTATAAGAGAACATGTACCAGTTACTTTTAAGGCTCGGTTAGTTTAGTGATGCGATTACCTGAAATCGCATCTGGATCTGTTTTTTGACGATAAGGACCAGAAGTTTATCAAACAAAAGATCATCAAACAAATGGAAAATATTTTATCGATTAAAGTTCATTAGATATATGAAAAAATCCAGTTCTATTTCACCGTAAAATACCGAAATTACTTTCTTGTCAATCCGACATTTGTTAATAGTTTTTGGAGAATAGTGAAGAATATTATTCTGGAATATTGTGTAGTAGCTTGCTGAAATAAAACGAGGATGTGTACTGGATCCTTTTTCAGAACATGTTACACGCGATTTTAATTTTAATTTAATTTAAATATTTTTAAATTTAATTTTTAATTTTAATTTTTTTTTAATAATATGTCGGCCCTGTGTGGCTGATATTTTTGTACATTTATAATGTAGTTCTATGTATGTCTTTGGAAATGAATGTATAATTGAATTTTGGTTGTGTCGTGTCTTGTTGGTAGAAATTTTTATTGGGAATATTTTTGGAAGTACTACTTTTATGTCGCACTTCGTTTAATTTGTTTATTGCTGGTTTCACGATTGAGAAGAAGCTAGCGCGGTGTAGAGATTGCGAAGATACTACTGGAATAATTGAGGACAAACGGAAGCACTATGTGGGGTGGGGATTTGGAGCTCGATGGACTTGAGGTCATTTATTATTTAACACTTTCCACGTGTTAACGGTGGTAGCTTTGTTATGATTGAGATATGTTTAACTGCGGATTCAAATTTTTAGTCATTCCTTTTGCAATATATACCCGGAAAATAAATCTTTTGAATATTTTCTCGTGGACGGATATTTACAATGTTAGTACTTGTAAATTAAAAGTATTAGTGTTACTGTTTACCTGGTCCTAACGAAGAAAATTATTATATTATACCGGGTGTCCCAGACCACCCGTCATTTTAAAGGTTACTTAGAGGACATAAAAAGACATTTTTTGAAAAAGTGCTTTAGACAAAAGTTTCTTGGTTTTTTCGCATAGAATCCGAATCCGTAATAAAAAATACCATGTTCCATTTGAAAAATGTAAGTTCTGGTTCACCAGTTGATAGAGCACATCTGATTTATAAAAGACACACTTTGAATTTTTGAAAATAACCTATTTCTTAGATTATAAATGGGTGGTACCGATGGTCTGGGACACCCTGTATATAGAAAACGATGAAAGATCGAAAGAAGACCATTAAAAACTTACAAAATAGGTATTGTGTGAAAAAAATGTACATAATGTACTGTTAAAAGGCATAAAATTTTGTCCTCGTTCTTACCTTAAAAAATTACGAAAACGGGGGAAGAATGTACAAGCTCGCAAGAATGTCAGTTATTTTGGTCCTCGTCGGCGGGTGAAATCGTGATTCGAATTTCGATACTGTTTAATTAAGTTCGGTGATTTCTCGTAAATTAGTACGTTGAATTTTCGCCTGTGAAAACCGTGCTCCAAAGTTCGGAAAGTACGTCATAGTACGCGACCGCGACGCGTTAACGCTTTGGAAAACGCGGTTTTCGGGCAAGCTATCGAACCGAGTGAAATTGTTTTGTAGCTGCCGCGCCGGTGAAACCGGTGTAACAGGAAACGTAAATCTCGAACGGCTTGTTCGAACACTCGCTGAACGAATTTTGAAGGTACCTTCCCTCTGTCAAAAACCGATCGATATCGGAAACGGTGCACGGTGGGCAGAGAAAAAGCTCTCGCTTTAAAATCGTTTACGATGAACCGAAATCAAACAAATTGGAACTCAATAAAGTCCGCAATGTAATTAGAATAAAATTAAGTGATTTTTAATTTTCAATGCAGGATGATTAACACTAATCGTACCGCGCCGGTCACATTGTTTATTTTGAATTATTGAAATTATAAAGTTGCTTCCATTAGAAGTTAGTCGATAAATTTCTTTATTCGAGCACGTGTTAGTATAAAAATTGAGAAAAATCTAAATAAACTCAGTCTTGTAATTTTTATAAAACAATATATATTCTATACATTTTTTACCCGGTACGGTTAGTGTTAACGAAGGAATAATATATTTAATAATGCTTTTCAATATAGTAGGACCAAATAATTAATATGTACATTATATTCCAAAAGAAAAATTTGTTATTTTTGAAAATATATTTCCCTTCATAATATAATTATAGACTGTGCATATTCATGCATTTATACTAAAGTTTAGGACATGAAATTCAAAATTGCTGGGAAACTTATTATAATATAATTATATGTACAGTATATTCCAAAAGAAAATTTGTTATTTTTTAAAAGTGATATTTCCCTTCATAATATAATCATAGACTGTGGATATTTATGCATTTATAGCAAAATTTAGGACATGAAATTCAAAATTGTTGGGAAATTTATTATAATATTATATAATGTATGTTTGTGTACATTATATTCCAAAAGAAAAATTTGTTATTTTTTAAAATATATTTCCTCTGATAATATAATCATAGACTGGATATTGATGCATTTATAGCAAGAAGGACATGAAATTCAAAATTGTTGGGGAATGCATTATAATATAATATAATATATATGTACATGATACTATATGTACATATATTAATTATTACTTTTTACTAGAAAACGTACTAAAAAATATTGAAAAAGTATTAAAAAATGTTTCCAAAATACTTAAACAAATAAAAAATGATAATAAGTCTATGTGATTTGAAAACGTTGTGGGATCATTAAACATTATAAATAATTTTGGCCAGCTAAATCGCTGAAAGGGACCACTGTGCGTCGTCGCTCACGCGGTTGCACAGTCTCGCCGGGTCGCAGTGGACTTATACTACTGGGCTGTTCAGTGCGCGAGCATTCGTTCCATTTAAAAGTGAAGGCGCGGAAACCCGTGTATTCCTTTAACCTGGAAAAATGCTAGGTGTAATGCTCGGTAGATCTGTGTTAATCGCGGTGTTCCAATTAAGCAGTCGATTTCGCTGTAGAGTTATAGATTCGGTTGCACGGCTGGTATACGGGACAATCGATAGGCGTGACGTGTCCGCCCTCATGAGATTATCTCGGGATCGTTAACAAAGGAAATCCGCTAAATCTCAGTCCGATTTAAATCGCGCTGTACAACGTGTAATCCATTGGTATCTTCCCCAAAATGCAACATTCGTTATCAGACAACTTGGGAACGCGTGATCCCTTAGCAATAACACTGCGCCACCAGGGTAATCCGTTTCCAGGCCGAAGAATTAACTACGTTCGGTCAAAACGCGTTTCATAATCCTCCCGAGTTACGCCAAACTCTGCAGCTAATTGCTTACATTAATATCGGCCGAATAACATTTCATCAACGTGTTGCGATCCAAGAAAAACCTACATTGTGATGCATTCGATGCATCGGCTTTGCAAATTGAACGGCTCGAACGCGATTTATAAACAAATCCGCGAAGCAACAGTTGTCTGATTACCAATGATACGCAATCATTATATTTTCTAAGTGAAAACTTCTTTAGTTACCTTATTTACTCGTATTTGGGTAAACTTGGGGGAGGCAAGTTTAGCCGAGCGAGCAAAAAACAGGCAGGTGTGTGTGGGATAATTGTTTGGTGGGGAAGGGGCCCCAACATTTTTCTAAATGGGAAGTAGTACTGATTTTTTGCTATTTTGATACTTCTTATTAAACTCAATAGAGTTTAAGTACTTGAACCTTTTTTTTATTGCGCGTACCCACAGAGTTTATTGAACCCTCGAACGACGGACCCTCTTCTAACTTTTAAAATTGAGGCAGGACCATTCTCAGCTTTATTATCAATTTCTTCAAAACACATTTATTTAAGGTACTTCTGATAGATAAATTGATTTTTCTATCGTTACTAATGTGTCAGCTGTTCATTCAAGTGAATCATCAGAAATTGACTAATTGAATAATGATTTTAATAGCAAAGTAATTTTGGATTTTAATAGTAAGTAAATTTTCTATAGGCGCGATAATGTGTACACGATAGATGCGACAAAGAATATCCCTCCCACCTTATTGAACCCTCGAACGACAGACCCTCTTCGAACTTTTACAATTGAGGTACTTAAGACCATTCTCAGCTTTATTATCAATTTCTTCAAAACACATTTGTTATTTTGATACTCCTCATCAAACTCAATAGAATTTAAGTACTTGAACCTTTTTTTATTGCGCGTACCTACAGAGTTTATTGAACCCTCGAACGACGGACCCTCTTCCAACTTTTAAAATTGAGACACATAAGACCATTCTCAGCTTTATTATCAATTTCTTCAAAACATATTTCTGTAAGGTACTTCTGGTAGATAGATTGGTTTTTCTATTGTTCCTAATGTGTCAGCTGTTCATTCAAGTGAATCATCAGAAATTGACTAATTAAATAATGATTTTAATAGCAAAGTAATTTTGGATTTTAATGGTAAGTAAATTTTCTATAGGTGCGATAATGTGTACACGATAGATGCGACAAAGAATATCCCTCCCACCTTATTGAACCCTCGAAGGACAGACTCTTCGAACTTTTACAATTGAGGTACTTAGGACCATTCTCAGCTTTATTATCAATTTCTTCAAAACACATTTATTATTTTGATACTCCTCATTAAACTCAATAGAATTTAAGTACTTGAACCTTTTTTTATTGCGCGTACCTACAGAGTTTATTGAACCCTCGAACGACGGACCCTCTTCGAACTTTTAAAATTGAGACACATAAGACCATTCTCAGCTTTATTATCAATTTCTTCAAAACATATTTCTGTAAGGTACTTCTGGTAGATAGATTGGTTTTTCTATCGTTCCTAATGTGTCAGCTGTTCGCTCAAGTGAATCATCAAAAATTGACTAATAAAATTGTGATTTTAATACAGTAAATTTTCTATAGACTTGATAATGTCTACACGATAGATGCGACTAAGAATATCCCATCCACCCTATTGAACCCTCGAAGGACAGACTCTTCGAACTTTTACAATTGAGGTACTTAGGATCATTCTCAGCTTTATTATCAATTTCTTCAAAACACATTTGTGTAAGGTACTTCTGGTAGATAAATCGGTTTTTCTATCGTTCCTAATGTTCACTCAAGTGAATCATCAGAAATTGATTAATTAAATTGTGATTTTACTCGATTGAAAACTCTTTCAAAAATTTACAGACGCAGTTGTTTCCTCTTTCTTGAAAAGGATCTATATTGGGATCGAAACGTTGAAAGTTTAACCAAACTAGCACGATTGCTTTAATACACTACGATCGATAATCCACAAACACAAGTTTAGAATAAAGGTGGGTTCCGAATCACCTTGGGCACCACAGTATTTATAATATTTCCAGAGGTGCCGGCGGTGGGATCGAACCCATCACTCTGTTGATCCGTAAGACATATTTGCGTTTATTTTGATTGAAAATGTTCTGATCGGTACATTTGTGGTCTTAGTGCGACGGAATAGAAGAAATATTTAACGCGTATTTAATTTGATGAAAGAAATCGTTTATCAGCGGTACAAATAAATCAACTAAAAGACAACGAGGCTCGGTCGAATAATTTAAATCTCGTTTTCCCACGTTCAATAAAAACGAAGGCCACCGCAGCGAGTCGCATCTGCAACAGAGTGTTGTGATTCGATTAATTGTTGCAATTTCTCGACGGCAAAGCGTAAACAATGGTATTGTCGATTGAGGAAACAATGGTTCTGGGTCACACAGTCCCATTTTCCGGTGGTAAAGGTTTAAAAACAGATGCATTCATATTCGGGGGCTCTTGTGGCTTGTAAAAATGGCGATCGACATAATGGCAGACGATTAGGGACGTCCCACGCGTTTCTGCGGTCCTAACGACCCCGCTCAGGATCGCTCTGTTTTGTGCGTAGGTGTATCCGGGATCGATGAACCAAGCCAGCGCTAGCATTGTGTTGGTCCCGCCGATAGAATTCCGCCGAAAGAGAGCATGAATCCGTCCGAGTCGCAGCAAAATCTGCTCGCGAACGAGGCGAGAGCGTCGTCGGAGCAGTCGTTAACGCCGCCCCAGGACTACAGTCTTGGCCCAGTTGAGAAGCACTTCCTGCTCAGCGCGGAACGAGGTGATTGTGCCACTGTCAAAAGGTAATCCGACCAGACAGCACGGATGATACATCGCGAACGGAGATCTCGCGGATCCACGAAGGCCGCGGATCTCGAACTCTCTTCCTCCTTGATCCTAGATCCCGTTCTGCAGTTTCTTCTCCCATCCGACCTTTTCAAAACTGCTGGAAACTATACTAAACACGTTCCGGCTTTCGAAAACACTCTTTCCGAAGGTGCTACGTTTTCGATAAAACAAGGTACCTTTCGTTGAATTTTCACGCGAACATAATAACGGGAACCCTTTGCGATTTAAATATGGTGAGTTTAGATAATTAGACAGAGGATCTTTATACATAATAATAATTCTCCATCTGAATTACGACAAACCAGAGTGACAGGAATTAAATTTCTCTCTTGATATGTTTAATATGTTGAACATAATATAAAAGTATTTTTTAATTTATCTAATATTTTAATTTAGATCTACGCATTTTTGTCATAAATTCCGAAGGTACTACGTTTTTGATAAAATGAGGTACGTTTCGTTGAATTTTCACGTGAAACTAATAACGGATATCCTATGTTGAAATTGAGTATACTCAATCAATCAAAATTCGAACTTGTTTACGAGATACTTGATCACATGATTAATCACAACTTTAACACGGTCCTAAATAATCCGAAGGTTATTTACTTTTATTATAAAGATTCGAAAATATAATTAGATCAGACATTTTAGAAGGTGGTCGTGTAAAACTGTTAAACAGATTATTGGAGGAGAACAAGGATCACCCCGAGATACTTAACATCGACTGCGTGGATCCTCTGAATAGATCAGCCTTGATCGCCGCGATCGAAAACGAGAACGTCGAGCTCATCAGACTGCTTCTAGAACTGGGGATTCAAATGAAGGTAAGACTGATCATTATACTTCATTATCATTATTATTATACACTGCGGATTTTATTCATTCATAGCAAAACTGGGTAAGCACAATTTATAGTAATGGACATATTAAAAAGATTTAAGGACATCAAAATTTTGGGGCCCTCGAAATCAAGTTACAAATAGAGTTACAAGAAAACTCTCATAAACTTAATTTTTCGTAAATAAACTGATTTTTTTGTAAAGAAAAAGAAATTCTGCGAATTCGGGGCCCTATGATATCTCAGGTCCTAGAGCGGTAAACATTATGGGGCCCTCGAACTCAAGTTAGAACTAGAAGTTGGAAGAAAACTCTCCTAAACTTATTAACAACAAATAAAAATATTTCATACCATTACAAATTTAAAATTCGGGGCCCTGGGATACCTCGCTACCGCTTAGTCCGCTGACTATTAGATGTACTAATAGACCACTGTATGTAATTGTTGTATTATCCGAACAATCATGTTCCACTAATTAGCACGGATAATCGAAGTTCTACTGTATCAAGTAATTATTGTTGGAGTATCAAACTTCTTGAATAGTAGAAATTACACTAGCGGAATTGGAATAGTAGATACACCCGGGACCTCAGTGTGTCTTGTACTTGCTCAGCGAATTGTTTTGTTTGTTCTTCCGATGCAAACGAGAAACAAAAGAGCCGTTTACATGTATATTTTACTGACTGGAGATGTAGCAAAAATGCTGATGTAGAACGCGGGTACTCGATAAACTGTCGACCGCTGGGACCGCGCGTTTAAAAGCGCGGCACACACTGGACATAATTCCTCGGTCTATCTTCAGGATGCACTCTTACACGCCATAAAGGAGGAGTACGTGGAAGCCGTGGAGATCCTGCTGGAATGGGAGGAGAAATCACACACGCCGGGAACCCCATACGTGAGTTCAACAGGTTCACCATATTCTTGCAATTAAAGTATAATCTTTAACACTCGGTTTACGGGACCCGTCGAAATAACTGGTTCTAATGTTTTTAATTTGCGATTGTCAACACTTTACATTAAGATCTTCAATAATTGTGCTCTACCAAAAAAGAGCATAGAAATCTTTTTTTACATTGCGATCTTAAATGAAAATTATTAAATGACCTTGTTGAGGGTAATTTGTTAGTTGACAATGAAAATTGATGTTGCTATTGAAGGTTACATTAAAAAGTGTTTAGCCTTGTACCATAGATTTTTTTAATTATGCAATAATCACCGGTCGGTAATATTTACCATTTCTTTAGGTTTATATATATATATATATATATATATATATATATATTTACATTATATGTATTATATATATTATTGGAAAAATGACAAAAAAATTGGATAGACACATTTTGGTTATGTTTATAAAATAATATGAAATAGTTATTTCTAGAGTTCTCTAAACCTATTGTTCATTGGGTGACAGATTTGTTGAACAATCCAATGACACCGAGCAATATTATTCAAGCTGACTTTCTTTTAACTTTTGGATAAGGGATGATGATGTAGACATACTAAGGGTTGAATGCTATAATATAGTGCTTTTTCGTTGTTCCAGAGCTGGGAAGCTGTGGACAGATCATCCTCCAACTTCACCCCCGACATAACACCGCTGATTTTGGCCGCACACAAGAACAACTACGAAATTTTAAAGATTTTACTCGACCGTGGCGCTACCCTTCCCACCCCTCACGACGCAAGGTACAGAAAATTTAAAGAAATAGAATAACATTTTTAAATATCGCGATTTCATATGAAAGGCACGTAAGAATAGCTCGTAAGGGATAATTCGATTTAAATCGAGAAGAGACAGGTTGGATTACGTGGATCTGATCGAGGTGAATCATTTTTCGTTGTCATTGACCCAGAAATAGTCACCGTGACACTAAGCGACACGTTTTATCGAACCGTGAGAGAACGGTTGTCTAAAATGGTGTTAAGTCTCAAATCATAAATCGAAGTCGACCGGTTATTCCCAGTTATCTGGCTTCGCGTGGCAATACCTGGTCTGACGCTTCTAACCCGGTTATTCGATTAAGGGTGCTAATTATGTTATTCGAAAAGTGGCACGTGCTCACATCAAAACGTGCCCAAGCGCGAACATATCTTTTCAATACAGTAAAGTCGCGATATTTGTCCCACCGCTAGTTCCGAGCAAGGACAGATATCGTGTAGCGACACTATCAAATTACGAAACATCTTTATTTTTCATGAAATTTTTATGGGACTTTCGCCAAGTTATTTCTGGCATTTTCTGATTAAAATGACACCCCTCAGTGTATAGGCAAGGGAGAATTTCGTGGAGACAATCAGGGATAAATATCGTGACTTTACATAGTAACTGTGAAATAAAGAAAATATATATAATTTTTTTTTGAAAACCACGCTTATATTAAAATGCACTAAAAAGGAGAAAACAATTTTTTTAGACATTAATGACTATAAATAAAAGCATGGAGCGTTAAATTATATTGACACGATCTTCGTGGGCGCTACACGCTTTTATTTATAGGTTATAGTTATATGGTTCTACGTGAACAATAAGCGTGGTAAGAAAATCTGACACCGGTTATTTGTTGAAGAGAATTAAAAATATTTTCTCAGATGCGGCTGCGACGAGTGCGTGACATCCAGCGAGCAGGACTCCCTGCGACACTCTCAGGCTCGCATAAACGCGTATCGTGCACTCACATCGCCATCCTTGATCGCTCTATCCTCGAGGGATCCTCTTTTAACGGCGTTCGAGCTTTCCTGGGAGCTTCGACGACTCAGTAAAATGGAGCAGGAGTTCCGTTTCGAGTACAACGTAATTCACACAAATCTGTTACTCCATTATCGACTTAAATATCTTGTTTATAAATACAAGTAGGATCTCGATTAACCGGCTTGATCGGGAGACAAACAGCCCGGATAAATTAAGGCTCGATGGATAATCGAGACCCGAGGAAATAATTCAAATACATTTGTATTCCAAAATTTTTATCTTTGAAATTTTATTTCCCTTCATAATATAATCATGTTTAAACACATATTTTATTTATAATCGGGGTATCCGATTAATCGAGGCCCTTCGCTGCATGATTTTTTTAATTGGGATGAAAAAATTGAAAGGTCAGTTTTTGTATTTTATTTAAGGGAAAAATATTTAAAAAGAAAAAATTGGGAGCCGATTAATCGAGGTCCTACAGTATCGTCTTGGTTCAAACGACTTGGCAAACAATTTCGAAAGATTCGAATGACTTCTCAATTGTAAATACCAGTTTGATTAACTTGGGAAATTGTTTGTTTGCAGGAGATGAGAGAACAGACGCAGACTTTCGCCACGTCACTGTTGGATCACGCGCGCACGTCTTTGGAACTGGAGATCATGCTGAATTACAATCCTCATGGAGATAACTGGGAACCTGGAGAACGACAGACGCTGGACCGACTCAAGCTTGCCATCAAATATAAGCAGAAACAGGTGAAGGAATTTTCTTTTTATTGAAACGAGGAAACTTGGAATTGTTAGATAAATTTTCTATATATTTAATTATTTATTACGAAATTTATTATTAATTCATTATTATGAAATTTAGTTATATTGAAGTAAAAGAAAGTTATATTAAATTATTATTTAATATTTATTATTTTTTAATATAATTAATTTAATTTATAAATTTTATAAATAAATAAAAATTAATTTAGTTTAATTAAAATAATTTAATATAATTAAATTATTATTTAATATAACTCGATAGTAATATTAAATTTTTTTAAAATTAATACAATATAATCAATTATCTTTGCATCTCTGATTTTTAAATAATAATTTATTTCGTTAGAGGAGCCATTAGAAGGAGAATGGATTTATTAGTGTCTTTGATTTTGTGGATTTTTTATTAGAGAACAGAGACTTTCACATTTGGTTTGAATCGTTTCTGCACTAGTTCGTGGCTCATCCAAACGTGCAACAATTGCTAGCCGCGATTTGGTACGATGGTTTGCCGGGATTCAGACGGAAAAGCATGATCGGGCAGTTTATCGAGGTCGGGAAACTGGGAGCTATGTTTCCGGTGTATAGTTCTATCTACATGGTCTCGCCAACTTCGCCGATGGGACAGTTCATGAAAAAGCCGTTCGTCAAGTTCATCTGCCACTCGTCTTCCTACGCCTTCTTCCTCAGTGAGCAATTTTTCTGTTGACCTCTTTCTGGAAAATCTTGCGAACAAACTAATTTAAGGTTTTTAATTAATTTTTTAATTAATTTAAGGTTTTTTCAATCTAGTCAAAAGAATTGATCAATTTAGACTGGAATTTTTTGGAAAATCTTGTGAGAAAATATGTTAGAAGCTTATCATTTTATAATAATATTTTTTTAACATAATATTGGAAGTACAGGTAGTGATTTGTCAAATTTAAATTTTCTTAACACTGTACCTACCAGAAACCAGACCTAGTTAAAAAATATTTCAACTAAGAAATACAAATATTTGCAAATATTATTTCTCACAACTCTGTTTCATATGTTTCATTTGAAACAGTAATTCAATATTAATTTCAAATGAAATATATGTAATAATTTTGAGATACAAAATTATTTGCAAATATTTGTATTTCTTAGTTGAAATACTTTTTACCTTGGTCTGCCAGAAACCTATTAATGGGATTTTCAATAATTATGCTGTACTAAAAAAAGCATAGAAATGCTATCAAAGGTTCCACTAAAAAGCTTTTGGCCACATACCATAGATTTTTCAAAATTATGCAATAATCACCGGTCTGTAATGTGGTTGTATTTTTTCCGTGCAAGAAATACACAAATTTGGAGGCATGTTTACGACCCCCACAAGTGGATAACCCTTTGAAATACTAGCTGTTCACAGGATTTCCCCTGAAATTGTACCGATAACGCTATTAACTGTTAAATAATCACATTATAACATGCAACGAGACACAAACGGATTAAAATTTTTCCGATAGTGCTGCTCGGAATGGCATCGCAACGCATCGAGTACCTGGTAATCGAATTGTTTGGGAACGCGTGGATGCGCGAGATCCTGGCCGACTGGAAGAGACGGGAACGTGGTTGCATCCCTGGCTTCGTCGAGAGCGGTGTCATCCTCTACGTAATCAGTAAACAGCTCTGACTAAACTGCTTCCACAAGAAC
This sequence comes from Lasioglossum vierecki, assembly GCA_028455595.1. Taxonomy (NCBI): domain Eukaryota; kingdom Metazoa; phylum Arthropoda; class Insecta; order Hymenoptera; family Halictidae; genus Lasioglossum; species Lasioglossum vierecki. The sequence continues at coordinate 6,870,581 of CM052340.1, read as the reverse complement.
AACCCATCTTTTCTAATCTGTTTTTATTCCAACCCTTATTTTAGTACTCCTTTATAACTTTTTTATATCTTCAGTACTTCTTT
>CM052340.1:6812157-6870398 GCA_028455595.1 Lasioglossum vierecki | reverse complement strand
GTTGCCTTCTAAAAGGGAACCGAAAATTGAGGAGCGGGTTGCCTTCTGAAAGGGGATTGTTGATTTTCCTAAAATTATGCTTCAATTAGTACTTTCTTAATATTTCCCGGAATCTGCTATCCTTGAGTTTTGCTTTTAATATTGTAAGCCTTAAAAACCAACATGAAATATCTGCTTAACTTGGAATATGTTCAGTGCACAATTTTTACAATTCATGATAAGTGACGATTTGCTTTCTTACCGACGAGATCACGTCGATGGCCTTTTGTTTCTTACTCCAGCCAGAATATATCCTAGAGGGCGTAAAAAACACCGAATTATTCAAGTGAGACACGATCTCCCCATAAGTCTGGCGGTCACAGTTGGCCACAGTCACTGACAGTTTCGGTGTTTGGTATACGAAATGATACGAAAGGAGTTTGAATGAAAGGGTACGAAACATCACTTGCTCTGTCTTCTTGTGTCTCGTTTGTGGTTGTTTGTGATTGTGCGGTATAAGCACTAAACTTGAAATGTAATTCACATGGATACATATACATTGTAAAGGTATGAATATTTAAATAACGAATAAATAACACGGCGTTACATGTAAACATATTCTTTTTTAGCGCCTCTCTTTCGAAATTATGGCAACAGCCGAAGCAACAGTTAATAAAGAGAAAAACAACTTTTTAGCGGCATATCATAATTTAAAATTTTCGCAAGCCGACAAAGATGATACAGAAATTGCAGATCTCGAGCGCAGATGTCTTGCCATAAAATATTTAACTGCTAAACAATTGTACGTATTTTATCATTATAATGTTAACATAATGGAATCTTTCAAATCATAAAACCTACACACGTTGTGCTTCACAGTGAATCAGAGGACATGGCAACATGTTTACTTCGAAGAAGCCTAAAGGATTATCAAAAGATAATGGAAAACAAAAATGGAGTTAACAATTACTGGAAGCAGTTTAAGGCTCAAACACCAAAAATCAATAATGACCCACAGAAATGGAAAACTGGATTAACCAACATAGAAACAGCTCTGAGTTTTATGAAGCCTTTACCTTGCCAAACCGATAATACACTCCCGTGTAAAGGAAGGGTATTCAATGATAAACATATAGAAAGTATCATAAATATATGGAAGAACAAAGAATCCTTAACACGAAATAGAAAAGTCAGCGTACAAACTAAACTTCATTTCACTCCTGGTATGAGTTTAGGCATCAAAGGAAGATCAGAAAACAATAGTTTCAACGAAGTAGAACGATCATCCTTTTCGTCAAGTAATTCTATAGAAGAAACTAGCAACTCCAACATGAATTACAAAAAGCAGGAATCTAAGAGTGTTTCGATGTCTCTAGATCATCAAAGACCTGCTAAGTTGGTAAGAGAGAACTCCTACAGTAAGCATAATCACGAGCCATCGTTTGCTCACAGAAACAATGTCAAATTGAAGTCGCACGCTTACGTTCAGAACAGTAGAGAAGATTCTGAAGCAGCAAACCCAAAAGTAAATTGCTTTAAGACGGCCAGAGATGAATTAACAGTACAACAAATGAAAGCTAACAAATCAGGCCAGAAAAAGACTCTGGGAGGTAAACCATCGGTTAATTCCAAATTCGTGTGTCCCTTCAAGAAAGAGAAAGAGAAAACACAAGCCCCCGATACCATGTACAACAACGATACTGAAACAATGGAAGTGGAAGATGAAAGATTAAAGAACATCGAACCAAAAATGATTGAATTGATAAAGAACGAAATAATGGACTGCAAAACAACAATCTCTTGGGACGACATTGCTGGCTTGCAATATGCGAAAAAGATTATCAAGGAAGTAGTTGTGTATCCTATGTTGAGGCCTGATATTTTTACTGGTTTGAGGAGACCTCCTAAAGGTATTTTATTGTTTGGACCGCCAGGTACTGGCAAGACGCTTATAGGCAAATGTATAGCAGCTCAAAGCAAATCGACGTTCTTTTCGATTTCTGCGAGCTCGTTGACCTCCAAGTGGATAGGCGAAGGAGAGAAAATGGTCAGGGCATTGTTCGCTGTTGCGAGAGTTTACCAGCCGGCGGTTATATTTGTGGACGAGATAGACTCGTTGCTCACGCAAAGATCCGAGACCGAGCATGAAAGCTCTAGAAGACTGAAAACCGAGTTTTTGGTACAATTGGATGGAGCCGCCACCGCAGATGAGGATCGAATTTTAATCGTTGGCGCGACGAACAGACCTCACGAGCTGGACGAGGCAGCACGTAGACGACTCGTTAAACGGCTCTATGTTCCCTTGCCGGAATTCGAAGCTCGTAAACAAATAATAAATAATTTATTGGTAACGGTTCCACACAATCTCACAGAGCAAGAAGTAGATGACGTAGCCGAACAATCGAAGGGATATTCGGGAGCGGATATGTGCAACTTATGCAAGGAAGCCAGTATGGGACCAATAAGGAGCATTCCATTCAGTCAATTAGAAAATATTAAAAAGGAGGATGTCAGGCACATAACAGTCGACGATTTCAAAGAAGCGCTGTTTTACGTACGCCCCAGTGTATCTGAATCCAGTTTAACGACTTACGTTGAATGGGATTCTATATACGGAAGTGGAACCGCGCAGAATCATACAACGTGAAAGCACAATTTCTTCGGTAGTTTTTAAATATTAAATGTATATTTTTGTAATACAAATTTTTGTAATAAATACAATTATTAATATCTCAAATGATATAAAAAATATTTGCCTTTCTGCTGAAAGACAGTTTGTTACTATGTAATTTCATAAATAAGAGCCGCGTGTTAAGTTAATTGAACAATGTACATTTTTTGCATGTAGGAAACTATTAAATGTGTTTCGATGTGTGCGAGTATGTTCAATGACACAACAGCTGTAAAATCGGGGGTGAATGTTTTGGAACGAATGGAACTGAAGTTGATCCTTCCAAAGTCATCTATATAAAATGCGTGGACACTTCCTGAAAACCATGGTTACCATTTAGTACAGTCGACAACGTTCTTAAAATACTGTGACTCGTTCGTAGAGATCCCTATTTCACGTGTACACCCAGCAGTAGTGGGGATAGATCTGGGACATTTATAAAATACTGTATTGTGGTACTAAGCCATGGTACTAGCCCCCTCCCCCTACTATTACCTACCGCTGCCGTACGAGCGCGTTGGAGAAGGGCAGTAGGGGCAACGATCGGCCATAGAGGGGGGGGGGGTTGTACCACAAATTTCGGCATCATTCTCACTGAGTTCGATAGAAAAACATAAATGAATCAATCGCCGGACTCGAACAGGCCACGTGTACACGTGTATTCGAGTACACATTCAAAACCGCGATCTCTACTCGTTCGATATACAATATATTACCGCAGAGCTCGGAAATTTTTACTCGCAGCAGCCGACAATCGAAGGCTACGACTCCTCGACCCGGCCGCTGCGAGTAAAAATTTCTGAGCCCTGTATTACCGGAATCCACGCCTATGATGAGTGTATGACCATATACCAAAACAGTAGTCGGATTAGCATGTAAAATTGGAAACAAATTGTACATTTCCCATTGCTTGCCATCCACTAAAAAACCTATGTATCCGTTTACTAAAATCGCAAAAGAACATTATTATTGACAATAGAAAAGAAAATACTAGAGAAGACATGATCAAGCTCAATCTATACATAGTCTCTGATATTACAATGACGTTAGCAGTTACATTGAACATGTAAATAATATCATAAGTAGACTGCAGATTTTATTAAAAGAGTTTACAAAAATGAAAAAAAAAGAAGAAAGATATTTTTATGTTGCTTCTGTCTGTTGCAATTGAGACAGATCATTTGTATTTTGCATGAAAATCCGAAGTTTAGTAATAAATTATTAACCTGCGATGCAGACGACTATGTTTGGTTTGAAAACATAAAAACGACGTATTCCTATGTTTGGAAGTTTCGAGGGAGAAGATTTCTGATATACATTGTTCATTTCACAATCCAATTCTAAGTGCACAAGATTCTCCTGGGTATAAAGATGTACCTGAAACATAAAATATAAATGTTTAAATTAGTTGCATCGGCTTAACAATCTGTAGATTAATACTGGAACTACCTGATCATTATCTGCTCCAATGGCAATCACTTTGGTTGTGTCCAATTTGTACACTGTTCTAGGTATCAATCCTTCAATAATTATCATGTCACGGAGAATGGTATATGAATAACTGTAGCTTGTACTATTAAACATTTACCATGTAATAATAACTGAAATATTTATGCGTATTCTTTGTACTTTATATTATTGAAACCATACCCAATCAACTCCCCATGTGTCTTATCAATCAATGTTTTCCCCTTCACATCCCACCTGCTTATGTGTTTGTTCCGGGAACAACATATGCAAATAGTACATGTTTCTAAAAGATGAATATTATTAATTAAGAATCGATATTAAAATTAGTTGTTAAATTATACCAGTACCATCTCTCATGAATTGTATGCTTTCTATCAATTCTACATGATCACCCACATAAAATGCTCCTTTATGTAAATGACAAATATCGTAGAAATAAATATAGCCTTCGCTAGAGCCTATAGCTATTGTGTTTCCTATAAAAATATTACAAATTAATCGTCATCTAATATTCTCAGATTTAATTGTACACTGTTACCTGATGTTTCTACACAGGTAATGTATTCTGTGGTGTCCTCTGATCGTAATGGTTCAATGCATTCAGCATCTACATTCCATCTCATTATATTTTTGGATGTTTTCCATAATTTATACAATGCCATCCACATTTGAGAGTCATGTTCCTCATGAAATTCAGTATAATACTTTGTAGGATTCAACGACTCACAGAAAGTACTCCACAGGTGCTCCGGTATGTCTCTTTTGCAAGCTTTGAACCAGTGATTATTTGTCTGTAATTGATTAATAGATTTTCGATAGTTAATCTAATTAGAATTTACAATCTTAAACGTCAGAGTAATTATTGCTTTAAAAATGTCATTGATAATTCAAATACATGTGTGTCAACAATATACCTTTAATATCTTATCGATGATTTTGTCCCAACAGTTACAAACAATCCTTAAATTCGTAAGCGTCACTGCATCAGCGTATAAAAATATATGCTCCCATATTTCCGGAGGGAAATACATTTTTCAATCAATTTGATCGCCGAGCACTGGAATTCTTTTCGTGTTTCGGCGGCAAATCTTCCGCTCGTTCAAATATGTGAATTTGATCCTGCTATTATAGATATTTGAAAAGGCACTGTTACATATAATCAATATGTATCCATATATTATATATAAATAAATACTTGAAATTCTCAAATACATAGGCACACGTAATTTAGTGTTTACGCAATGCATTTGCATAATAATTTAAAGATTTTTCGACATCGGTGTTAGACTCCTATCACAATATGTTAGGTGAACACCAGTGCCGGAGTGATGCCAGAATCGCGCGTCTTACTTCATTGCTCATGCGCAGTAAATAGAAGTAAGAGTGGGGAAAGAGACCCACGATTCTGGCATCACTGATAGCAAATGCCCTGTGCTTGCAGCAGAAAATTGACCTAAAATTTGATCGATATGGATCCCAGATATTTTTGCTAAAAAAAAGTCATTCATCGTGTTTTATTATATTATCGTGCAAAACCTAGAGCCCTCTAATAACATTTGCTACGGGTCCCGCGCTGGCTTAATCCGGCACTGAACTACAAAAAAAACTTTGTTTTTCACAGGTCAAAGGTATAGCCATAACCTCTTATTTTTGTTTTGAAAACGTTCAAAGGCGATTCATGGAATAATCCCAAACTTTCGTGAAAAGTATACGTATACACTGCTCCATTTTTAAAAAATACCTACCACAAATTTTTTGTTTATCTTTATCGTTATTCATTTTAACTACGTCCTGAAGAGTTTATTCATAGGATCGTATACGGCGTTTATAAATATACGGAAGATATTTATATTAGGTGTTCCCACACATTTATATGGTCCACCCTATGTATTATTTAGAAAATTCTTGAAATTATTATTAAGTACAAAAATATTATTCTTTTGTTATTGAGACTACGAATTGTTTATAGGCGTACAGTTAGTAGTCGATGCGTGATTGTCAAAATTGTAACGTAAGCTCTTCTTTCATTTTATTTGAACGTGCGTCGTATTTCAATTATTTGAAACTCTCTGTTATCGAGTAGAAAAGTAAGCAAAATTTTATATTAAATGATCTTTAAATACAGTACTAAGTACTTATACTTACATCACGAGGTGTACGCGACCAGAGGTATCCTGTCTGACTAAATTTTAAATTTTAGTTCTAATTCAACTATCGATACTGCAATTTTCTATAAAGCTATGTTCACGGCGTTACCACTTAGAAACGCGTGCGAAAAACTCCGAAGTTTCGCCTCTGCAAAGATTCTCTGTGGTCGAGTGCTCTTGAGTTACGAATGGAATCAATAAATATTAAGTTCTAGTTTATGTAGGGCCACCCACACACAATAGGGTTTTCTTGGCTGCTGGCGCAAGGTGATACGAGATATTGTTTTAGTCGATAAACAAGTCGCGCATCGCCTATTTACATACTTCTGCACGTGCACGGATGAACCGAATGAAAAAAGCATTTAATTGCAAAATGACAGAAGAAGGTATTGACTAACTGTTTATTAACTTACCATCGAACATTCTTGATAAATAAACAATTAGCATTTGTATTGATTACACTTCAACAGTGTTCTATACACTTGTCAAACCACAGTTGTTACTTTATCTTAGAGATTACTTAAAACAATTTCAGTAGTGTTTGATAATTAAGGAACTCTGAGCATGTTATTCTATTTAAGCTAGGTTTACAGGACCCGTCAATATTTTTAATTTACGATTACAGAGATTGTAAAAATCTATTTCTTTCGGTATGTATTATTAAAAAATGGCTAAGAATTGCCATATGGAATTTTACTATTTTCATAAAGTAATGCATAAATAGTCAGTTTCAGTGCTCTGTAAATCTAGTACTCACCGTAGTATGACTCTGTTTATCCTTTGCTTTACAGCTGCTTCAACGAAGACTGATGTGGAGTCTGCAATGGACGGAACCAGTGACAACGACAGTGGAGATGACTGGGATGAAGTCACAGAAATTTTTGAGACCATACCGTGTCTTTTTTGCAACGAGGGCACAAGCAACTTCGCAGAGGCACTGGAACATCTGATCAAATCACATAAGTTTGATTTGAAGAACTTCGTAACAAGACATTCTCTGGATAATTATTCTTACATTAAGTTGATCAACTTCATCAGGCAAAAGAATGTTTTACCCGATCAGTTGAATGCGTTGAATATCAAAACATGGGAGAACGATAAATATTTAAGGCCTATCATTGAATATGATCCTTGGTTGATGTTTGGTAAGCCTCAAGATTAAGTTTGACCGAGTATCACTTCTCTCCAATTCCTAAATTGATTTGATGTCCATTTTGTTAAAGACATCGACGATCTGGAAGAGAAAACAACAAAGCCTATTGCGTATACAGTAAACTCGGAGAATGGTTGTGTCACTTTATCGGAAGCTCATTTCGCCGAATTGCAGAGAACAATACAGATACTGCGTGCTGAGTTGGAACAACGTGAAATGGCATGTTACTTGGGCAAACAGGTATTCATACTGCTGCTTTAAAATGTATAGTGTGATAACTGATGGCACACACTTTAAAACGAAATAATTTTTTGCAATTATCAGGTCATTAAGTATGAAACTTGAAAAATAAAATACAAATTTCAAACACATTTTTCAAGTTCCATACTTAACAATGTGATATGAGATTGACTATACTTTAATATATTACATGATTTAGCAAATAGACGAGATGACAGAACAAGTGCAAAAGATGATCATGGACGAGGATTTTGATAAAAATAATATTAGTGATAGTATTAGATCTCATAGTAATTTTAATTGTCGTCTCGACGAAAGTTACTTCAATGCGTACAGTCATTTTGCAATACATCACGAGATGTTAACGGTATGTATTTCACAGTATCTGTATTTCATATTAAAATTAATGATCGTTCAAGCAATGTTTTTTGTAGGACAAAATAAGGACAGAGAGTTATCGCGATGCATTACTAACAAATGCAAACAGATTTACCGATTCTGTCATATTAGATGTTGGTTGTGGAACTGGTATTTTATCAATGTTTGCAGCCAAAACAGGATGCCGCAAAGTCATTAGTGTTGATCAATCTGATGTAATATATCAAGCTATAGACATAGTAAGGTACAGACAGTATTCCAAATATTAAATAAGTCTTCTACCTGTTCTTCTCTATATTCTATATCTGACGAAGCATGACGATTCATCTAATAGAAACCTTTTTAACATACTATAGAGAAAACAATTTGAGTGATATTATCACTTTGAAAAAAGGTCGCCTTGAGGATATCAATCTCGAAGACGAAAAAGTAGATGTAATCGTGTCCGAGTGGATGGGCTATTTCCTCTTTTTCGAATGTATGCTAGATACAGTGATATATGCCAGAGATCATTACCTGGCACCTGGTGGACTTCTCCTGCCTAATAGATGTACACTTAGCGTTGTAGGAAGTGGAGATACTAGTATGTTAAATAATATTTGGTCAACCTGCAGAACACAGTTACCTACCCTCCAATTTCGATGATATTTGGATGTGTTATCTGTTCATTATCTTAAATTGCATCTACTCATTTTTGTTATAAATGCATAAAATTCGGAGTCTAGTTCTCAACATTTCGAACAACTTTTTCCTTTGGACGATAGTGTGACGATCACGTTTCATTTCCGGAATATGTGTTCTGCAGGTTTACATTACTATTTAATTGCGCTAAATATCATCGAATAATAAAAATGTTAATTATATTACAGAGAGGTATGTCGAACTTATCGACTACTGGTCAAATGTGTACGGCTTCAAAATGAGTTGCATGAAAGCGGAAGTGATTCGCGAACCAAATATAGAAATCTGCGCTGTCGACGAATTGATAACAAACACCGTTGAAATCCAGAGGTTCGATCTATACACAGAAACAATGGAGTACATGAACTTCTCGACATCGTTCGAATTGAAAGTAAAAAAGACTGGATCGTTGACTGCGATTGTTGGCTTTTTTGATATCTTTTTCGACTTGGACAATCCAGTTCATTTCAGTACGGGACCCTACTCACCTCCAACCCATTGGAAACAAACAGTGTTCTCATTGAAGGAGCCAATTAGCATCACCGAAGGTAAGTTACAATTAATTATTGTAAAGCTTAACGCTTACCACTCGAATTAGCAACTTTCCAGTGTCATTAATTACCAATCTTTCCTGTACAGGTGATGTTCTACACTGTAGAGTAAACTGTCGCAGACACACGAGAGATCTTCGAGGACTTGTGATTATAATCGAAGTCGAGAACATGTCTCAAGTTTATTACCTGCAGTCGCTTTGAAGTTCGTTATATTCCGAAGTGCCAAAAATGTAAACAACCTAGGGTCCAGAACAGCTTATCGATTATGACATTGTTGAAGACTATCTTCTCGCTTCTATAACTTTCCGACCACGACACGTAAACTATTTAGAAACTTCTCAACAGGTAATCGAATCGTCCGAAATTAACTTTAATGATATTTCTGCCAACGTTCTTGCATGTGCTATTGTAAAATAAGTATCCAGTCATTGACTCTTAATGATCTATTCGAGTTAATCGACACGATACGTATTCAAACTGATAGTCCATTTCCTATATGTATAGTTTCTAAAAGAGAAACGAAAGCAGAAATTCCTATATTTTCTCTCTAGTTCTTCAAGATTCGTCTAGAGATAAAATGAAAACGACATAATGTAGTCTCTTTTTCAAGTTGGCCCGACGTCTCGATTTAGTCGGGGTTCGATTTAAAAAGACGTTCTCAATGCTTCCAGAACTTAAGGTATACAATACAAACTCGGCGATATAAAAAAGAATAAGTAATAGGAATTTATTTGATTGTAAGTCACGAGAATTATTGCCTTTCTTGATTATATGTATACTTTTACATAAGTAAACGATCTATTAAGCTTAAAATTAAATAAAACTGTAAAAACCTTATACGGCTAAATTCGATTCACATACATGTCTCGGACTTCCATTTTTTTTACACGTTAAAGCATGCGCACACAAATACGAAAAATCTCGGCATTTTTGTTCATTCATACAACATGTCGACATGTATCACCTATAATACTAGATCTTTTCTTCTTAGTCTTTTCAAGTCTTTTCAAGACGACCAAAAATACTTCCCGCTAAAAACACGTCAAATGCTTCGAAACAATTCATCCTGACTGATAAAAGTATTTACAGATCACAAATTTGCGCCCTTGTTTCTTCGTGCTTGGTAGTCTACCATCCTAGGGATAGATTAATACCGGAAGTTCGGATTGTCAGTCTCCCAGCCCTTCGCGTTCGGCCCGAATTGGTAGACCAATCTTCGTCCGAGTACGGGAAGAAAGATTTTACTCTTGTAATAATACCTTAAAAGATAGTTCAAGTAGTACGAAAATATATAATTCAATCAATCTGCAGAACAGCTACCAACTCTTCGATTTTGATGATTTCTGGGTATGCTGTAGAAATCGATATTTTGAACAACGTCACAGACGCATATACGTAGAATTCGCTGTAGTGGTTTGTTGTGAATATTTCGGAAACAAAATGAGACCGCAAACTATAATTGCGTAAGAAAAACTTGAGATTTATAATATATCCAAAAATCATTGAGATCAGAGAGTGGATAGCTGTCCTGTAATTTGCATCACGTATAATGCCACGTGTATACTGGAGACAGCTTTAAATTAATTATTAATTACCTCATGGCTCGACTCAGCTTCTCGTAGGTCATCTTTGTATTTCCTTTCCGCGATCCCCACCGTTTCGCAACCTCGTCGCTTTTAACAAACCGGAATTTAGCTTGCGAATAATCCTCCCAGCAGATTAAACTCGGACATGTTTCCCTATTACGCAGCAAGTCTCTAATAAATTCCCAAAGCTTTCCCTGACTGGTAGCTGTAAATCATTAATTATAGAAATCGTTTGAATTTCGTCGAAGAAAGTAAGACACTTTAATACTTACAATTTTTTTTTGGTTTTAATACCCTCGGTCTACCCGGCGGTCGCTTCGTAGACACCTCAATACTGTTATCCGATTCCACATCTGTGAAGTTAAGAAATTTGGTATGCTAATTGCGATCGAAGGGACTATAAGAAATTCAGGTCAAAAAGATTCTTTACCTGAAGCATTGTTGGAATTGATACGCGCGTACTCGTCTTCGGAATGGGGATGTATGGTGTCGAATGACGGCACTGTAATCAAAGTCATGCATTTTCATTCTGTTTCAATGGAGCCCAACATTTAATTCGTGACATATTCGAGTACACTGATTTATCTACGCCTTGGATAGAGCTGTTCAATTACGTACGGAAATTCGAGATGTGTTGTTGCGAGTGAAGTAGGTCATAGAGCTTCTTCCCGTACACGGGATCGTGATTGATAAAACTATTTCTCGTGAAGGTGACTAACTCGTTGCCAGGCACTGCGAGACTGTGCTGGATCGAACTGTACGGCTGACCGATAACAGACGCTGCAGACATTAGCCAATTTATTGTCTCCTCTTGACACCAGCTCTTAACAGGTTTGTGAAACCATCCGGTGCTATCGATCTCGTTCTTCTCCTCACCTGTTGAACAATTTCGAAACTCAAATATTTCGTTGAGAAACGTTATACAAGATTTGGTTGCACATACAATATATTGACGGGAGCAACTAAGATTGCGATTAAGATCGCTCCAGTATCTGTACTCGAAGCTATTCTAATATTTATTTATTTATTATATACATTATTATGACATTTTCCAAAAAAGGTAGAAAAATAGAGAAGTATATAACATAGTATGTATAAAATGGAATTATATAATATAAACGTTAGGCGCTAAATCCTAATCTTACATTTTTTGATAAAGTTAAAAATAAACATTAGCGCTGTAATATCTCGTACGCTTAGAAAAAAATTAATATTATAGGGAGGATAGTGTCTACGATTAAGGAGCAGTTCAAACAGGTGTTCTCGTTCAGAATCATATGCTATTCTAATATTTTTAATTTACGATTGATTGTAAAGATGCATTCGTGACAAATTATCCAACAAAGGCTATAGCTGGGTTTGGGGGTGGAATTCACCCCGGGCGGTATTTCAGTCGAACTCTGTCCATGCGATAGCCTATACAAAAAGACCTGGCTCTGCCAAGTTTCAGCCCCCTATTTCATCTGTAAGAGTAGTTATTGAAGAAAAACGAAAAACCAGTTTTTGGGCCATTTTCACCATTTATTAACAATGTTAAATTCTGAAAAAATCTGACATATTTCGGATACTAAGCCTCATATTCGGTATCATTTCCAGATTTTTTAGTTGCAAACTATGGTTATAATCAATGAATAACACGAAAAAATCTACAAGATTAATTTAGCAATGAAATATTTTGAAAAGTATTATTCAGATTTTTTTAGGGGTGGCACATTGCCAAAAAAATAAAAACCACTTTTTTCGGCGTTTTTCCTAAGTTGCACTTATTTTTTCTGAATCCAAAAAATATATTTAGACTAGTTTATAAAATAATTTAAAAAGGACTTCAAAATACTTTTTCGAAAAATTATTTTATAAAATAAAATAAACGAATTTCACCCTCAAACCCGGCTACAGCCTTTATTTCTTTGGATATGTATATATTTCTTTTCACAGTAAAGTCGCGATTTGTTTCCCATCGCCAGTTCCGAGAAGGGTGAGAAATCGTGTAGGGACACTATTTTTATGACTACGTCGACCGAAAGTACAAAAGATGACGAACGTAGAAAAGAAACCACTAAATACAATTGAAATTATATCGTGTTTAGTGTCATTTTAATCAGAAAAATTCCACAAATAAGTTGTTCAAACTCCTATAAAAAAGTAATAAAAAATAAAGAAGTTTTGTCCATGGATTAGTAATTCACAGCGATATAGCCGAGCCGAGATCAGAGTACACGGCATGTGTACCCTGCTTGGAGACCAAGAATTTTCGGCGAGACATTCACGGATAGAAATCGCGACTTTACTGTAAACGGCTAAACATTTGAATAGACATGTTCTCTTCATTTCCATAAAGTAATGTAAGTGGAGAACCTTAGTGGAGGGAATACTTGAATCTGAAGCTCCGATCTTAATTTACGAAGCACTAATGATCCTAGTAGCACAAAAATATTCGATAAATATTTTTTTCAAATATTGGAAAAATATTTTTTAAGCCACATTTTTTCATATGAGAAAAATATTGATCTGAATATTGTATACATGTACAAGAAATATAAATTGAATGTTTAAAAAATATAAGCTAAATATTTAGATAATATAAACTAGATATTTAAACAAATATAAAGTAAATTGTGAATCCAATATTGGAAAAATATAAATTCAATATTTAAATAACATTCAATAAAATTTTCATATGTAGGAAAAAGTTATAACAAAAATTAGAAACTATGAATATGTATTATTTTCTGTGAACTGCTTGAGGGAATATTACGTTTTATCTTCCAAAGGACCTTATCACAATTAAGAAATTTTTATATTATATTATATAATTTTATATAATTTCTGATATTACATAAAGATTTATTTTATAATAAGAAAAAACATTGTTTTTATAATATGAAATAAATATTATCTGTACATTAGGAAAAAATATTCTATTTCTAATATTAAATAAAAGTATTTGTTACTTAATATAAAATAAATATTGTATGTATATTTAAATATTAATAAGAGATTGAATCTTTTTTTAATATTATATGAATGTGTATATAATATTTTGTGCTACTAAGGAATAGATTGTACGAGGGAGGCCCCGTCAGTATACGAGATTTGCATTAACCACTTCGCTACCACTGACGTGTTATCACGCGACTTCGAAACCGTTCGTATAAAGTAACAGACGTGTTTACACGTCTGTGGCATCTCGGAAACGGCATTACCTCGCGTGTTTACACGTCCGTGGCTCCTGGGAAGCTGCATTGCGTGGCGTGTCTACACGTCTGTGACTATATCACGATGTCGCGTGTTAACTCGTTCATAGTAGCGAAGTGGTTAAGCGCGTAGCCGTCGGAGTGTTAAAATGAGATAATTTTGGACATACCAAAGTCACATTTCTTCCGTGCGGTTTCGTAAGTTCGCGTGGTCAGGGCGTTGCTTTTTCTGGTAACCAGGGAATCCATGTCCAGCAAAAGATGATCGTCGTCATCGCTGAGACTGCTGAACGGCGGGTACACCTGCAAGTTCTGCAACCGGAACGTATCGTATGACAAACAAATTCGAAACGAAGTCGGGCTACAGCGCGTTAATAACCTTGCCGATGCACTCGCACGCGTGCAAAACAGAGAGCGGTATTTACGTCGCGGTTATAAGTGGAATAACCACACGAGAACAGGTATCGTCGATTCGTAATAAATAACCGCGGATTGCCCCTCTAACGTTATCTCTTTTTCCTCGAGCCTGTAGGCAATTTGCATGGAGACGCGCGTGCACGTCGTGTGTATTCCGAACAATTACCGATTGTTATACTTTCATATTTGTTATTCTCTGTAAACTATTTCAAAGTTCCAACATCGCGCGCGCACACGATGCTCGCTATCGGCGTATTTCAATACTATAAACGGTTAAAAAGACAGTTTCGACACAACGGTAACATTAGAAAATAGAAATGCAAATTGCTAATTCCGCCATGTGTGCATGCATATACATTCTGAATACGATATCTTACTTATTCAAAATTACGAAGAAACGGGTACATAACATTGTGTCGACTGTATTACTGAAAATTTCAGTCTCATGGAAACTATCGAGTCCATTCGAACGGTTTCGATTGACTAATATCATTAAATTCGCTCGTGGACGATTTTTCGTGAAGCTCTAGCAACATTAGCGACACACGTGACGCCAGATGAAGTACATAAAAAGAAGAGAAACTCGTTGATAGCACGTGTAACAAAGTAAACTATGTATCGTACAACACACGTATGATGTTTGCCAAATAAAACACCAAGCTGACTAAGTAAATAAACAGCAAAGACATCACCACTTGGGCCAAAGTGCATATTTGCAAGTTCGACACGATGAGAGATAATTCTCTCCCGTATTTATTAAACATACCACGTATGCATGAAAAGTATACTCAATTTTTATAAATTAATGCAGGGAAAATCGAATTACACGATGTATCTTGATGTCATTAAGCGATTCCACTCGTAAGTGTCACTAGCAATTAATCCGATCGAGCGATCTAGATAGCACGATCGTCTCAAGTTTTCGTATCTTGAATGCCATGATGAACTGGTTTAATTGAGTACTACAAGTTGATTCATTGGAGTAGAGTGGTTCGAGTAAAAACGTAATATATACGGTAGAACTAGTATAGTCTCTAGTACTTTCTAGTATTCGAACAAGTATCTAATGCGCGTGTTCATTTAAGCAATTTCTAATATTCTAATAAGATTAGAGTATCGGAACAAAGTGGGGTACCAGTACACGCTGATACGTAATTCGTCCAGTCACTCTAGACGCCACAATTATTCCTGTTGTTCGTGCGTGTAATTTTAATACCGTCAACTAGTGCAAACATGAAATAAATATTACCACCAGCAGTCTACTTGGTAAAAACAACCTGTTTGTCGAGCAGGTCGAACAATTTGAATTCCAAATAGTGTTCCGCGCGAACGCTTACAATTAGCCTCGAGCGTTAATTTGAATGTTTCGACTTACCTCGGATAAGTCCGTTCTGTAAATATTAAAGGGATCCATGTCTGCACCGAGGGAACTTGCGGAACAAATATAAACAACACGTTGGTTCGTGGTTTCACGTGGTTCGTGTCACAATGTGTCGGTCGCAATAAAATCGCATCACTGGTGACGGATTCGATATCTGTTAGACGTTAGACGATCTGTTCGAATGCGACGAAGTCGCCACAGTGTCGCGCAGCGCGATACTGATCGGCCGGTCGTCGGAATGTCTCCGACAAAGCTCGGGCTGCTCCTCGGGGTCGGCAGCTCTTTCGTGACGCGGATAGACGTCACAGGGGAGAACCGCGGGGACGGATAGCGCGGAAGAGCAGGTTTCAACGGGGATTTCCCGCTCTTCGGACCTAGCCAATCACCGGCTACATGCTCCCCGTCTGCTGACGCAATAATTGCGGATACATGCCATTGGCGGCGGCCTTCTTGATCCAGAACCGAAGAGGTGTGCAACAAATGAAAACGCAAGAAAATTTTTGAAAATTTCACAAAATATAATTCTTGTCAAATTAATGCAATCATCAAAGTTTGGGTTCGATTCACTGTACCGTTTAAGGATATTGTAGAGGTATATAAAAATGCAAGAAAATTTTTGAAAATTTGACAAGATATAATTCTTATCAAATTAATGCAATCATCAAAGTTTGGGTTCGATTCACTGTACCGTTTAATATTTATAGCAACTTAAAGTTTGTACATTTTAAAACGTCTTCTTATGGACAATTCATAAAATTCCACTTCAAACGCTATTGTTTAAACCTTGAAAAAACGCAACTAGAAACTACATTTTTTTTATATATAGTAAAAAATATGTAATTAATTCTGTTCAAAATTTATTAGGATTCACTAACAAAAACACTAAAGTCACTTACAATTTCTTATAACATGAAGACAATTTGATTAAAAAATAAATATAACATGAAATTCATTAATTAAACGAAAGCTTTATAAATTTGTTTTTTTTTTCAATGCAGTACTTATGATTGGCTTTCATTGCCAATATATTGATGGATTTAGATTTCTTGTACTTTTGTCTGTCATTGTACCTCCAGAACATCCTTAAAAGGGAAGATTTGTTTATCCAGGTCTGCAAGGGTGCGGAATGCGCCTCCTCGTTTCTCGATAATGCAAATATGGGTTTTTTCAGTAGTAAAGCGCTAGATACGAGATCAATCTAGACCGCAATCGCCCTTACAAGTCCTATTCTTACATTTATGAGGCGTAATTTACATTATTCGGCAGCATGTAGCTGTGGCAGCTTTATGAAAGTAGCTATTAGTATGCTTTCGAATACAGTAAAGTCGCGATTTTTATCCGTGACGTGCCTTAAAAAATATTTTTCCAATATTTGAAAAAAATATTTATCCAACATTTTTGTGCTACTAGGGTCATTAGTGCTTCTCATAGTGTAAATTAAGGTCGGAGCTTCAAATTCAAGTATCCCCTCCACTAAGGTTCTCCACTTATATTACTTTATGAAAATGAAGAGAACACGGCAATGGGGGAAACAAATCGCGACTTTACCGTGAAAAGAAATATATGCATATGCAAAAAAATAAAGGCTGTAGCCGGGTTTGAGGGTGAAATTCGTTTATTTTATTTTATAAAATAATTTTTCGAAAAAGTATTTTGAAGTCCTTTTTAAATTATTTTATAAAATAGTATAAACATAGTTAAAAAATGTTTTACAATGATTTAACAACAATCATATGGTTAGGAAGCGAAAAAACATCTGATTGATTTAGAAAAAAAAGACACCGTTAAAAATACTTTTGAAATATTGAAATATAATCTGTATAGCATTGTTTTTTTGTATTACGCAAGTTTTAAAGGCTGGGAAATGTTTCTGTGAAGATAAGATTGTTTAATATTACATACTACATTTTTTGGATTCAGAAAAAATAAGTTGTTTTTTATTTTTTTGACAACGTGCCACCCTTCAAAAAAATCTGAACAAAATTGAGCATAATACTTTTCAAAATATTTCATTGCTAAATTAACCTTGTAGTGATACAGCGACAACTTTTATATGAAATCTGCACTTTTTCAATTTTTTCCGTGTTTTTCATTGATTACAACCATAGTTTGCAACTAAACAATCTGAAAATGATTCCGAATATGAGACTTAGTATCCATTGTACTTACACTTAGTATCCAGACAAAAGAAGGTGCTCGAAACGATTCTATTTATTTAGAATGAGTTGTGTTTATTTAAAGTTACAAAGTAATAGTTGCTGTAACCGTGAAAAAAATGTAACGTAAGGGGTGAAGGGTGTCTGTTGGTCTAGAGCGTAATTTCGTAGGCCTCGTTTGAAAATTGCTCGATATTAATCCGTCGACCATTTTACATCAAGAATTTGCAAAATTACTTTCCATTATTCGGACCATACAATATAATTTCTTGAACACGAAATACTTAAAATTGTGCGAGTTAAAATTCGTTGAATACAAAAAAAGTGTATCTCAGTGAGCGACACGATTCTGTTTTATTGAGAACAAAAGAATGGAGTAACGCTTGAATTAGTATCTACAAACATATTCGCCAAGCCACGTGCTTGATAAAAATGCAAACCAATTGATTCTGTATGAAGTCGATTTTTTTTCGAGCACTACGGCGACATCAAGTCTGCGATACGATAACCCCCCTTCGCGTTCGCTAAAACTCCAAGACTCGTATCGCCGTACGATTATACGAAATTAATTTAGACTTATCAACTGTAACTGAGTTCAACGAATTCGATGGCTCTTTCCGCGAAATGATCCGTTTCTGAAATTTGGGGATTGAAGAATTTATCGTTTTCATAACGGATCTACTAGGTCGCTGATAATGTGCTTTAAGCGTGAAAGAGATAAAACATGTTTTTGTTACCTTTTCTTATTGTGCATGTGTACAGTGTGTCGAATGGTTCATTGATAAAATACAAAAACGAGATGCGTCGGCCTTTTTTCTTTCGCGCAATTTTTACAAGCTATGCTGTTACTTTCACAATACAGGACTTGATTCTTTCACATAATCCAGACGAAGACTTTGTCTTACTAAATAAATTCTACCCTTGACCACGCGTAACTTTTACTCTTATATGGTCATTGTTAATCCTATTGTCGGTATGCGAACAACCTTCCACTTTTCCCGTGCCACACTTATAAGGTCAAATCTTAACACTGCGGAGCTGTATGCAAAAATAAAAAGTCTGCAAGGAATAATGCTCGGGCAGGAAATTCTTTCATTAGTCATTGCAAAAAGTTGGAAGTAATAGAACGGTATTGTACTGTCTTCTTTCGCAATGCACAAAATTCCTTTTTAATATATAATTACTAATATATAATTATATATAAATATTATATATGTATTATATAAAAATTATATATAAATACTAATATATAATTATATATGCGATTAACTTCATCGAAGATGAACGTGAACAGCGGTCTACACCAATCGATATTTTTTGTGTATTAAAAATAGTATTGACAGGTCTATAAATTTCGTTTAAACACGCGGAAGTTTTTATTTCTCTTCTTTTTTTTTGCAGCAAATTGCCGCATAAAAGAGCGGCTCGTTCACTACGCCAATGCAAACGTTTATTTATAGTACACCAAGATGTCTCGACACCGGAGTGTAAACACGTCAGTGGTACCATGATCTTCATTTTATTTCGCGATATATCATTTTATTTTCCTCTTTTTTTCCATGGCGATATAGGCATTTTATCGTAACCGCAATCCGCGGGAGACACCTAAGCATTACTAATGGCTGATTCAAGGAACCGCAATCGTTGCCGACCACATTGACGCAGCCTGATTTTGTATCAGTCCGACGATTAAATCGGTCATATTTCGAAATAGGAAAAAACAACTGCGTGCTGTTTCTCTGAACGAATTGATAATGATCGAGAAAGAGAGAGAGAGAGAGAAAAAAGGATGGGCTTGTAATCCCGAAGATCGAAAGGGCAAACTTCGCTTTCTTCATTGTTATAAACTTTCTAATTAGCAGAGATGGCCGGGCGTTTCTTTACTGTTCTGCGAAAGAATACTACGAGATTATGAAAGACCGTATTGTATCGTCGAGAAATCCAAAAGTCCCCGGGACAACTTATTTTCCCGCCTAAGATTCAGTGCGCTTTTTTTGGCTGCAACTGTAAGCGCCCGGTGAGTCATCGCGTCCTCGTCTACATTATAATATAGCCTCATTCGAAACAGCAAACATAGTTTCCTCGATCACGTTAGGACACGATTTTCAAGGACACGAGGTTGCCGTTCTTTCTTGGTCCCAATTCACCTTCTTTTCCTAATGCCCGTTCGCCATTTTGACTGGAAGTTTGTCGGTTTCAATGTAGAGTACTATTCATAACGTATTTTAAAGTATTCAGTTTTACACATTCTTCTTTGCACATCTTTTCTTTGAAAAAACCGTTTTCCGATGTAACAATAATTTACTTTCGTCAAATCATTCCCAGGTGTTGAATACTTTTGATTTACCTTTTAAAATGGTAAAAAATGATTTAACTGTTTAAACACAAATTTTAATATTTAAAACAATTCCTTGTCCGCAAGAGAGTAAGACAAAGTCTTAAGCTCCTTTATTGTATGCTTCTAAACGTTCTCCATTTTTAAATATTAAATAATATCGATCCTAAATTGCTTTAAGCATAAATTAATGATACCGGCGCATAGGTTTGATCAATTGTTACTCAAACATTATTTGCAAATTAGCACAATATTATTTCTCGTATAACGTTTCGATCTGCATTTAGATCATTTTCAAGAGAATCAAATTAACATTGCGCCTGTAAATTAATAATTAAATATATATATCATGAAACTGTAGAAACAGAAAAAGAACAGAATAAAACAAAAAAAAATTTTTTATACTGTTTGTTTATACTTTTGTTTTATACTGTTGTTCTTTTTCTGTTTCTACAGTTTCATGATATATATATTTTTTTTATACATTATATAAAATTATTATACAAGTGTAACTATATAAAATACAATATATACAAATACATTAATATGTTAATTTGATTCTCTTGAAAATCATCTAAATGCAGACCCAAACGATAAGAAATAATTCACCATTTTTGTTCATAAACGAGGAAGTGTAGAACGTCTTCCAGTGGACAAATGGGCTTTTTGTAACTATTTTGATACTTCCTAAACCATATCCTTATCAAAACGTCGATCTGCGCGCATCCTGCGCGCCGCACCGCTACCGGAAACCAAAAAAAAAATCTTTTTTTTACATTATAATCATAATGTCTGTCCACCTCTGGCCACATTGCCTTGGGTATCACCCGCGTGTATCTCGGTTTCATCTACTTCCCTGAAAGCTGTCCGATTATCGCAAAGAATACGCAAATCTTACACACCGAGTACATACAAAAATATTTTGTTTTTCTTTTCTTTACTGGCAGGTCGACCTACTGATCGTTGGGATCACCAGATTGCTAAGTATATCACGACAGAATAACGTCTTCATTTAAGGTTACAACTGTACAATAAAAAAAAGTAATGTCACTAAATTATGTCATGAAAGATCGTGGATGATATGCAAGACCGTTGTGTCTCACCATAAATGATTAATCCCTTGCCTTATAATTTATTTTACAGTGTCAGTGATTAAAACTTTTTTGTAGTTCGTAATTTCCAAAAACAGGAGAAAATTTATATCTATGATGTGCCTATACATGCTCTCCAATTATACATCAACAAAACAAGAATAGAATCTCATCTCGGTTTAAAGGAAATTAATGCACTACGTATTTATTAATACGTAACTCTGTTTTGAATCTTTATCTAGTGTCTGACAGGATGTTGTCGGACAAGGGGTTAATAAATATGTAATGCTCATAGAAACAGATCTCGTTTTATTTCTTGGGAATCACGCTCTTTAATGGGTGAATCACCTCGTTTCAAGATCATCGTGATTTCCCATAATCTCAGTTTCCACTCCAGTATTTTATTTCACGGCCACATATATGTGTTAACTTTTCGTAGAAGCTGCAGTGATTATTTGTAATTTTTTTTTACGTCATTGTAAATCATAAAAATATGATTTTCTGTTATGGCGCACGTACACTTGCAATAATGAGATCAAGGTTAATCAACGGTTCGTACAAAATTAGTCAATATGCTTGCAGTGAAAGATAAACCACATAATGTTTTTTTATTGACCGATAAGTCATCTTTTTTTCTGCATCCGCAAAAAGTGCAACGGTCTTCAAATAAAGAAACTTATTCTATCAACATAAACGCATTACAATGCACCGGGGATATCAGATTCCACAGAAGTATAAATAAGAAATTATAAATGCAGTCTGGCACGTGATCGTCTTCGGTTTACAGCGATGCGCCGTCTACTCTTTAATTTTTATTTCCTTATCCGAATACAATCAGAAAATTACTTTGCGACGTGCAGAACATAATTGACTCACAAATAAACTATAACCTATGCAAATTTCGTGGTGCTTGTAACCGGATCTCCCGGCCACCGTCGGTAAATATTGGGCCTGAGTCAGAAATACTCTCCATTTTTAAATATATTTCGATCTAACAATAAACCGCGCACGATTTACTGCAGCTTAAGTAATTATTAACCTAAAACATTGTCGAGTAATTTTTCTGATTCGAGCTCAATTTGGGCGAGATAAATAATTTTCCAAATGCAATGCTTTTTTTGCAAAGCTTGTCTTGCAATCGAGCTCGAGAAGAAACTTCAAAATTGTGTAGTCAATGTAAATACATATTAATGCTAGGAACGACACCGATATGCATATTAATACTCTTACAATTCTAAGAAGTAGAATTGCAAATGAATTCGGTTTGCCGCGACGAATTAAGTCGGATCAATTTTCATAAAGAGCTCTGTTTCCGATGGACACGTTTTGAATCATTCAGCGTGTACTTTTAAGAAGTAGTTTTAATAATGGAAACCTTCGTTACCGAATAAACGAAAAGCATACAATGAAAACAAAAGTCAAATATCAAAATTGATGTCAACATAGCAAAATCAGTACCAATGAAAATGGAAAAAAAATTCGTGTACGTATTAGCGTGCTGTAATTAATGTTTATTACAAACAGCAGTAACAAATTTATGTCCTCTCGAGAACAAAGCTAAATGACTGGCTTATTATTACCCATACAATCACCTTGTTCTGACACGATATTTACGTGGAAACAATGAAGTACGTAATAAAAGTGTAATTTCGTTCAAGCATGTACGCTTATTAAACAAAAGATATATGTATATATACGTCACTAGTTCTCGGGTTCCTCGGTAAGACCAAACCCGTTGCGAACAAAAATGGCAAAGTTGTTTCTGTTTTGATGACACGTTACGTTCGAGTCTTCCTGTGCACAGCGGTACAACACCTTTTGACGAACGTGTGTGTACTCGAATGTGTTTCGAAACAAGAAAGGTCATAACTGGATGTCAAACAGGTTCAAGCATTTTAATCGGAAACTAGTAGTGGAAATATCTAAGTAACGTCAATCGTTCACAGGTGACACCTTATCTAAGCCTTAATGATCGTCAGATAAAAACCTGTCTTAAAATTTTCATCTACGAAAGACGTTGCAATCGTTTCGATGAATCGATTTTTCTTACAATTTTTCTACCGAAATATTGGATAACGTACTTTCTCCGTTAACAAACTGTCGCCGACAGTCACGTCGCAATTCTCTAAGTATTTATACATTTTTTATCTAAACTTTTAATACATATTTATGGCGACTTGTAATTTAGAGAGATCGATATTGAACGGACAGACCTGTTGTCAGCCATTTTGATCGACCAAACAAGCAAAACCAGTTCATCGCGAAAGGTGGTTGCTTACGTTCGAGGAAAATCACATCTGTAAATAACAGAGGCGTGATGGCTGCGTGCGCACACGATCACGTGGACGCGCGTACTATGAATCATTTACAACGTCTGTTTCGCAACGCGCCGTGTCGAAAAGACTGTAGACTGTTTCCAGGAAGGCCAGTGTCTTTAAGATGCTCTATTCATTATATCGCTCCTTGCAAATTTCAGGCGTGTGCTCGTGATTTTCTATCACACAATTTCAAGTAAAAATTTTCAGTCGTAATGAGACAGATCCCGTTTTCAATCATCAAAAATTTCTCACGAGGCATTCACGTAATTCTCGGTATCGACACTCTTATAATAACCATAGTGTCATCACGAGCGTACTTCCCGAGATATCTAAGATTTTCTTTTTATATTATCCAGTATGGAGGCGTAATTCCTTCGCGACGGACAACGGCGTTCGTTAAACCTGTTTTTTTTATACAATCTCGGAACGTTAACAACTCTCTGTATACTGTCTTAAAAAATTGCTGTGATATGTGAGTATTCGACGTTTATTTTTCATTTTTATTACGGTTAACGTGTCTATTCAGGCGATCATTCATAATCGCTAAGAGAATAAAAAAGGCTCACCGTATACAGCAGAATTTCTCCATTATATTCCTGCAAAGGAACGCCAAGAAACGAGGATTCGCTTCTTTCAACACACGTAATTAGTTACATGGGACTGCAACGCAATTCCATTCTGTGCGAGGACTTGCCTAAATGATTCTATAAACAGCCACAGCCGCCACGCGTCATCTTCGTCGATCGAAGAAGGATAAGAGATATTTCCAACTAAGTATATTCTTGTCGCATATCTGCAATGCTTCTGATAAATTTTTTTCAATAAACATCCAATGAAATATTCATGAGCATCAGCTGGCGTTTGAACATACAATACATCGTTGAATTAAAATATGTTGCGAAATTTAACACGACGACGGTTACTGCGAAAAAATGTTGCTAACACGTATCATCTGGAATAATGTTACCTTAGCGCTTAACGCGCAGTCGTTAAGCATAATCGCACACGTTACGTCTCTCCTAAGTTATTCAAACGAAAGAAAATGAAACCCTATGTAACACGATGTTCAACAATTTGAACGGCGCTTCGCAAATATACTTTATACATATATGTATATACCGTAAAAATTCTATATTTTAACCAGTTATCTTTCATTTACCACCTACACGCATTTCCATAATTAATTATGTTCTATAATATCTCAAATATCAAACAGACATACATCGATGCAAGTATAATTGCAAATTCCGATTGTAAAAGATAATTGAACAGTTTATGTCAAATGGTCAGTGATTCCGAATATCAAACATCGTCTCAGTCTCCGCTTGTTAAAATATAATCCACGATTTAAAATAGACGTTTCGTTAAAATTTCAATGCACACAATTCGCTAATATTTACAGTTTTATTTCTTACTATCGTCCGACGCCATTTGCGACGCGAGGTTCGCGAACTTCGCCATGTAATCTACACTGTTCTCGCCCATGAGACACTGCATATGCGAGACAACCTGAAAGATTAAATCGTAAGAATATATTAAAATACATTCATAAAAAGTTTCGATAAATAGATTTGTAAATATTACATCAGAAGATGGCCGAGTGTCTTCGACGTGATCGCTATTTTGACTTCTCTGTGAAATCTTCATAGGAGACTCTAGTTGCCCCAAGAAGCTACTTAAGGAAAAATCTGCCACCTGTAATTTTTATAATTACTGTAGTAGAACAAATCAATCGTTGGTATTTACTACATGTAAAACTAGTAGATTACTTCGCTGTTCAACCACTGATGCTCCCCCTCTTTAAGAATTCGCGTGGCACTTGTGATAATTGAGTTCGACACTTTCGAATCCCTTGGAACTTCGAGATCATCCAAAAAGTATTTCTCCGGCGTTACACTTATGTGTATGGACGGCGGTTTATCATTTTGTTGCTCATTATTACTCGGAGCGGAATCATTTGCTTTACTCGTCCCTTGATGATTGGGGGTAACTTCTTCTGGCGTTGTACTTGGTGTAGATATTATTGGTAGCACCCTTTGCACAACAAGACTCTTTTGCCTTACTGTTCTCCCTCTTTTACTGAAGCGCGTCTTGAATTTCTGTATTTCATAAAATAATATACTTACATTAAAGCACAAGTTTCTTAATAAAGAATGCGAAACTGTATGGCAACCACTCACATCTAGTTGTGTCTTAAAAGCGTCGGGAGTACCAATTTTATGATAAGTTTGTGGAATGAGTGGTCTCCTAAAGGTCGACTCTTTCGTTGAAAGCATACGAGATGAAATTACGGTTTCAGTGCTTGTAGAAGTATTGTCGTACACCTAAAAATAAATGATAAATTAGTCAATTTACATCAGCAGCAGTAGTAGCAGTTTCGGCGTTACATTATCCTTTCTTCATTCTTCATTTCTATATTTTCTTAGCTCTTCTACACTCTTACACTAATATTTACAGTATGTATATTCTATGTGTGTCTTTATTTCCTCTACTTTCTGTCCTTACCCTCCTTATTTTTCCCTACTTCTACCCTGTTTTATTCTCCCACTCCTCGTTCTCTATTTTCTTTTAGCTTCTTACTCCAATTTGCACTACATCAGAAGTATTTTTAAGAATAAAAATTGCAGGATTTTAACTTACTTTGCTTGTCCCATAAGTATGTTTTGCTATTGACAATAATTTCTGGAAAGTCAGACACAAATTCTCATCTTGCAAAGTACCAGACAAGGACTCTCCAGTGTGTTCTCGCTGGTGCCAATCCCACCAATATTCCAAAACAATTTTCGATTCGCGACCAAACTGAAAAATCACTAGTTATATTCCTGTACATACATGTAACCAATACATTAATAAATATACTATTTTCACATTTTTCAACATTAATCCTTAGCACTTGAATTCTAGGTCTGGATTGGATTTCTTGGGGAAGAGGTGTAGTGAAAGGGGTGGAGAAGGCGGAGTTTGTTATGGTCACCCTAACGTGTTTTGCAAATATCTAAAAAACTAAGGCCGAGCGGCGGTGATGTGTACAAGAAAAATTCAAAATGATCGGCTAGGTCGCCCTTATTTCAAATAATTACTTAAAGGGTTAATCCTTCCCTGTTTGTTCTTACTAATCTAAATTTAAACGTGTAACAAATAATTTATTAAACACAATCTAGAATGAAATGTTACCATTAGGAAGAGGTCTCCCACTGTAATAGTATTTGCCTCTTCAACGGTCCATCCCTTTCGAATTCTTTCAATTGTTTCCCTCCCTGGGAATCTATTTAGCGCAGTTTGTTGTTGGTCCACAGACGGCTTTTCTGCAATATTAATTATCGACGCTTTCTCTGAAACGTTGCTACCAGATTCTATCATGTCCACGTCGCTGTTGTTATCTGGCAGCATGCAATTGTCTTCTGTTTGATTCGCCGACTTTTTGTCTAGCTTGTTCTTCTTGATTCCTTTCTTCCCGAGACCTTTCAAATATTGTACTGAGCCTAACATGTCCATTCTGGAACTTTTCAATCCCAGGCGTTTCTCGTAAGAATTTAAACTAACACTGTTACTGGTGAGATATTCACCGAGATTTACCACTGGTAAAGTAATCTTACAGCCTTCTGGTGGTGCTACTCGCAACAATCTGGTATCTTTCATTTCGTTTGTGATAGTGGTTCCTACGTTAGAGGACTAAAATATATGCGTATAGGATTTTCTTCTATGAATTATAATGAGAACATCTTGGCATTGGTAACACGATTTAAAAGAAGGATACTGTATTGTATTTTGCAGGCCTCCATCTTTGTTGCAAATATATTAACAAAGTGGATAATCGTCTCTGTATGGGTAACAGTGTTCGAACTCTGGGGTTCATGGACGATGCTTGCACCTGCCACCAAGCCAAATTGTTACGAGGTCTCAGTTCGATTGTTATTCTAGGTGGTAATTTAATTTCCTCTTGCCAATCTATAAAAACATAATATACGACGAAAGTGTATTTGTTGATAATCCAAAATATTTCATATTGTAATACTACCTTCTAACTGGTTTAATTTTCTTAATGCCCTACAGATAGGAGTCTTTACTCTCATTGTTTTTCCCCTAAGCCTAACTTGCGTTGAGCCCCAATAAACTAATTCATTTAGTTTCAAGTGTACTTTCTCATGTATCCTAGGTAATTTTCTTCTAAGTTCGCCGTAATTAATTAGACCATACAATTCCTGCGAAGTTTTCTTTAGATCTACAAATAAAAGACAATTTTATCGGTTGAAGAATACAACAAAATTATTACCAACCTTCTCCAAATTTCAAATGTTTTGAAATTTTCAGCCATGTTCTATAATAAAAATGTCTAATTTGTTCTTTATTCTTTATCATAACATCTGGCAGACCCTTCTTCTTTCCCTGGCACAAAAAATAACTTTGAAGCGCGTCAAAGTCTTTTCCATACTCGTTTAAAGCTTTGAAGAAAGTATTCTTATCCTCCATAGACCACAATTCGCAGGATCTTTTCAGCGATTTCACTTTGACTTCTGCGTTAGTTTCTTCATCCTTGGCATCTAAAAATATTTGTAGTTAAAGACCATAAATTATTCATCATTTCTGTAGGTGTGCACATTCTTATCTTTTATTATAAATGCACACTATAATTTAAATAAATATGTATCTACGATATATTGGCTCATTAAGTCACACATAAGGTTGAATTTTATCTTGAAAATATACATGAACAATGTAGCACAGTTAATTTTGATATAGCTACATGTGTTAGTTCTAATGTCTGCAATTCTTGACTTATAGAAGTACTGTTTACAAATGTATTTAATTACATTCTTCAAAACCCTACAGAATGAAAAACTACTTCAAAAGAGCATATCTTTATCTCGTGTACGACTCAATCAAGCAGACAGAAAGCGATGTCACGCAAAGAAGAGATTACAAATATAAACCTTTCTTCTCTGAATTGTTGCCGCCAACATCCAGCTTCATTTTTTTAGTACCCCTTACTACTCGAACTTGAGTGTTCTTGGCATCTATGGCCACCTTAGCATCAGTGCAACTTTGTGCAGGCTGTGCAGTTGCACTTTCTTCTTTCTTGGTCGAGTTGCTGGTCCCTGGAGCTTCGCATTCATCGTTTTTCGCGTTGCTCTCCATAACGAAATTTTCCACAAACTTGTGGAGCTGACGATCTCGCAAATCCGAATTATCATGTGTTTCGAACCTTGCAACTTGTCAGAAAAAGTGACACGACGAACGACAACATCGTTGTTCAACGACGAAAAACACGTCTGTCGCGTGTCACTGCATCCGTACGATTATTTTGTAACGAATCGATGTTGTAAAACAAAATGTTTCTTGGCGCGCACAGTTTAGATCAATCGCTGGATCTGTTGTGAAACGAGCACGACGTTTACCGTCGTGTCAAAACATACCTATTCAGTTCATCCAATCCACGCGCGAACCTCTTTCGAGTCTGCATTTGTTGATGATTTTCAGAAACAATTATATCTCCGCGGAAACGATCGGCTGGCGGACTCGGAAAATCACGTAATTCGAACGATATGATGATGAATTCTCGAACAGATACAATCGGTATTCACCTCACACTATACGCTCTTATGAACTGCAGTTTCGAGCGTGTTTCGATGCAGATTGGATCATCGCACGGTGAAAAACCCTTAAATGGAAACATTGTCAGTCATATTATTGTGAATAATAATATCATCGAATCACTGGCTCGGCTGTGGCGGACATGATAAGAATTGATCACAGTGTCCCAAATAATTTCAAACGTTTCGCGTGTTTGTGTTGCGTAGTAGACTCTTGGCAAGAAAGTGCCTAAATCAGAAACCTAATCGGTGGATAAGCCAAGTCAAAA
Organism: Lasioglossum vierecki; assembly: GCA_028455595.1. Taxonomy (NCBI): domain Eukaryota; kingdom Metazoa; phylum Arthropoda; class Insecta; order Hymenoptera; family Halictidae; genus Lasioglossum; species Lasioglossum vierecki. The sequence goes on along the minus strand of CM052340.1, from coordinate 6,840,787 downwards.
CTCGGCTGAAATGTGGGTATATTTATTGCTTATACAGAATCTTTCGAACAACGAATCACAGACAGGATTATACAAGAGTTATCGTATTATCAAATAAAATGATATTTCATTGGGAATAAGAAATATCAGCATTTTATATATTGTGTTGGTTTTAATACACGTATTTCATTGCTTATATGCTGTGATGAAATTTGTTGCAATACTTCTGATTTGTTATTCGAATATTATCTGACTTGAAAATACCCGTGGAAGGTTATTCTAAGCTACGCGTACACTGATAATGTTTAAATAGCGCACCAGTTAACATATTCTTAGCTTTTTCAATAGAAATACCTTTTTCAGGAAGGACATTTCTAATATATTATATTTCTATAACGAAACATTTACGATAAAATATTACGAACATAACTCGGTTGCATGACGTCATGTTTCTCGAGTAATCGAGCTATTTTACGTTGCGGAGAAGCAAACTTTCATTTAAATATTCTTCAATTATATTCATTCATCGTTTTATTTATCTCAAGGACGAAAATGCCATTTTATTCCAAAATAGTCGATCCGTGGAGTTGAGAACTCCTGCCAAAAAATTTAAGAAGATTTCCGCTTGCTTCTACTTCGAAAAATAGGGGAGCCATATGTTTTTGGATTTTGATTATAAAGAAAATAGTATTTTTGATGTCACGAGTTCATGGTTCACAGTTTGCGTGATCGACATTCACAGAGCTGGGTAAAGTTTTAGAGAACGCATAATATTTATAATATATGGAATAATTAAAATAGTTCACGATCTATGGTTCCTCCGAGACTTGTGTTCTTTCTTACGATGCTGTGAAAACAAATTTTGATCGTGAAAATCAAGGTCAAGGACATTGTTGCATGGACTTTTTTTTATAAATCTTCACCAAACCAGAGGTGTAAAATAACTTATTTTGTATACACTCTGGACATTCGTATTTTCAGAAGTAACATTTTGATAAATAAAATTCTCACTATTTTGAGAATCCTTCAACCAAAGTACTATTCGAAAAACATGAACTGAGATATTGTATTTTTAAAAGTGAACGTACGACTTCAAATAAAATTCACTGTTTACTATTCGAAATAGTATTTTATCCAGCTCTGTCGACACTGGTCTCAAACTGATTTGAAATGCGACGGGGAAAATTAGCGAGATGAAAACAAAGAAATGATTTTCGCGCTACACTTGGCGCTGGCAATGGTGCTGTGACAAGTGCAACGACAGGCCAATCGGAGGCCGGGTAGGTTGTTAGGCGCGACCAATTGCGAATTTCCACTCATTTGCACGGCAGAAAGTTGCACCAATGTTGGTTTCCAATCTAAATTAATTATTTTCCGGAACGTTGTTCGTGGGCACAGTGGCCTTGATAGGAAAACCCGACTCTGTTCCGAGCAGTGTACTTAATTAATAAATCGATCGATCCGCTTGAAAAAAACTGATCCCTCGGCCATTGACCGACGTGTCAGCCTTCATGGAGCCAGCGACGACAGTGTGGAAGTTAGTGATGGGACTGTTCTAATACTGCGGTGCGGTCGCGCGTGTTATGCACTCGTCAAATTGTATCGCCACCCCGGTTTCGATAACTATAACCTTGAGTGTATTCACTATTGCGGGACTGCGTCAAAGGTGACAACGGGCCAAGAGTATTCGGCTTTATTCGACTCTAAGCAACTGCGCAAGGGGGGCGCGAGGTGTCGGTGACAAGGTGTAACCTAACCTTAAAATGCGAGCATCCGTGATCAACAATGTGATTGTACTGTTCGGGCTGCACATATTGTATTGGTGTTACATCGCTGTGGACGCGAGTGGCGGAGCCCTCGACTCGAGCCCGAACTTTCAACCCAGCTCCTCTGGAAGCTCACATTCCAAAATCTCAGCATTCTCCGCCACTCTCACCGATGGATTGGCTCAGGCTGTTGCCCAAGAAGCTGGTAAATTTTCCCTTTCGATTCATTCGAGTGTTTAATTGTGTACAGCATCTCGCGCATTGCATTTTCTTTCTTGTGTTGTCCATCCGATAGGGACGGGATCGAGTTCCGTATCGCTCGTTCACTGCAACAATGACATAATTAACCTTTTGACTGCGGACCGTTCGAACACAAAACGTGCCAATCGACTGGTGCAGCGAACCCAACAACCGTCATGCACGGTACATAAGACAATATTATTATTAGACAGCGGATCTTTATAATGTTCTACCTAAATCGCAACAATCTGGAGTGAAATAGACATTCAGTTTCTTTCTCGACACTAGGTTCATGGAGGTCTAGAAATAACTATTTCACAGTATTTTATAAACATAACAAGAATCTGTATATCCAAATTTTTGACCATATAAATTTGGTAAATAATTCCTCAGGGAAATTATGTTAATATGTTTAATCTGTTGAAAATAATATCACAGTATTTTTAGATTGCAACTACTAATTTTTGTCATAAATGCATAAAATCCGCTGTTTAATTATGACAAATAAGAAACATGGAACTTATAAGGATTACACATGAAAAGCTATGTGTTTCGACGAGCTCTTGTTACAAAGGTAGCTCCTGACGCTATACGCAGTCAGAGGGTTTCAAAATTATAGGTGTCCAGGTAGTGTATTCTTGTTACAATTTAACCCTCTGTCTGCAACCAAAGTCGTTTCATATTTATTTTTATTATTTGATATTTTTTTTATTATAAAGTAGGGACTTTAATATGTATTCCAGAATTGTCTTAGATTTTTGAAAGCATGAAACAATAAAAAAGTTATTTGCGTACGTAAACGACCCAGTATACAGACACTAATCGATAAAAATAAAATTGCAGACGAAGGGAACGAACAAAAGTTAGTTATGTCATTCCTGCAGCAGACGATTGATATATTAAAATACCAATACCACTATTCTTTTTGAAACAATGCATGAAACATTTGAAATTTGTGATACTTTATCCCAACCTCTACTCTTAACTTAATGTATTGGATTCACCCATTTAGACTTAGCTCCTCGATGCTTCTACACTTGTCTATGTTGCATTCATAGCCACAATTGAGTTTCATAGTGGTGATAATATTGAGTTTCAGAAAGAAGTTTTCGTGTGCCCTTGTTTTTTGTTGTTTTTGTCTAAACACTGTGTGCAAGATTTGCTTTTAGCAAGATCAAACGTCCGAGATGTTTTTTGGTTGTCCGTTTGAAGTAAGTTTTGTTCAGATTCACAGTTTTGTTGGTAAGCATGAAAGAGACAAATGTGTTTATGATAAAAAGAAAAGAAAGAAAGAAATGTTAAAATAAGGATCAACATCCTCAATTTATAAGAGAGTTGTACTAATAACATTCATATTAACAACATGTGACTGTATTAATGCAATTGGGTAAAGAGCTTATTGTGCGTCTACAACTAAAGAAAACATAGTCTTACTTGAAAGGCACCTGTGGTAACAGAATACATGTAATCATAAACACATACAATCAAACGTAGGCTATTTAATTTATTACAGGTTCCGATACTTGTAACGATGACCTAGCTTGTCTCACAATGGCTTCTCATGATCGACTAGGTTTAGAAGCTATCAAATCACTCCACAGTCAACTAGATGACGATGCCAATGGAAATGTAGACCTATCAGAATCTGATGATGTGAGTGTGTTGTTGTTGGTGTTTTGTTGTGCGTCGTTTAAGTAATCGATAAATGGTATTTTTCTTTGTAGTTTTTAAGGGAGGAGTTGCAATATGAAGCTGGGTATGAAAGAAGACAGAGGGCTTTTCATCACAACGATGATATGCACATCAGTGTTAGAGAACTTTGGGAAGCCTGGTTGAGATCAGAGGTACTTATCAGCGCTCAGTATTTATTGCAATTCAAACATTTAATCAGCAGAAAGATGCCTATACAATTCATTTCTTTCTAGGTCCACAATTGGACCATAGAACAAACTTCTGAATGGCTGTCTTCTAATGTAGAGCTTCCTCAATATGTTCCTACTTTTATACAACATCGTGTAACTGGTGCTACACTTCCAAGGTAAATATTTTGTCAAATACATTATGAGAATTCTAGTTCCCATGTTATTTGATATTAATGTGTACGAATTGTTTGTTTGAAAGGTTGGCTGTGACCAATATGCACTACCTAAGTAACGTTTTAGGGATCAAGGATCCCATTCATAAACAAAAAATTGCCTTAAAAGCTATGGATGTAGTTCTCTTTGGACCACCAAAAGGTAACAAGTTATTCAAGAATTTTCTACGCACCCAAAGATAGATTCCTCTTATTACTTTCATAATTTCATTGCAGATACTGGTCACAGTGTCAAAGATTTGATATTAATAACACTATTATTCGGAGCCCTTATCGGATGCTGGTACGCGTATCAGCAAAAGAAGAACTCGCAGAAACACCTTCATAGAATGATGAAAGACATGGAGAGTTTACATAAAGCTGAATTGGCACTCGAAGATCTGCAAGTAAGTCTTTCGTCATCTATTTGTTATTAAAAATATTTATCAAGGGTATTATTAAAGTCTTACTATATTCACAGAAAGAATTAGAAAGAGCGCGGATGGAACAAGAAAGTGCCACAACAGAGAAACAAAATCTGGAGAAACGGTTACAAGATGAAAGTATGGGACTACATGCCTCGTACTCGGATCTTGAAGTTTCACAGTTGAAGGCAGAGATCGAAGTAAGTATTATGCAATCCTTCGTTCTCAGAAATCTAAATGATTTCTCTTGAAATTTATTCGATTTATCATCTCGTAGATGTTGAAAGTTGAGTTACAACGCGCTGAGGGCGAATTGGAAGATAGATGTTGGTCTCCACCTCCGGGATTGCAACACTGGTTGCAGTTGACTCATGAAATCGAGAACAAGGCTTACTCGAAAAAGAAAATATCAGCGGAGAAACAGTTGCAACAAGCACGCGAAGCAGTAAGTGATGCGCTTTTCAACTGGAATCTCGTGTTTTATATGAAAAATATTTATACGAGTATTAACGTGTGTTGTTAGTGTGAGAAATTACGAAAAAAACGATCAAGCTTAGTCGGTGCGTTCGTTTCAACTCATGGGAAGTCAATCGACGAGGTTGACAAGAGCATTGTGGAAGCGAGAACCGCCTTGAACGAAGTCACCGTGGAACTACAGGAGAGAGTGCATCGTTGGAAGCAAATCGAACTTCTCTGTGGATTCAATATAATCAACAACAATGGTTTAACCTATTTAGAAACTGTTCTCTACAGAGGAACACCGAACCTAAGCAGAGGTCTTGGACTAAGAGGTATTTCATCGAAAAAATGGTTCACGAAGCCAATTAGTAGGCACAGTAGTTGAACGATTTTTGTTTAGCAACAAAAATACTTCACTTCCTAAAGAAACAATTATTAATTGAATTATTTAACGGATCGTTGTTTTTCACGACAGCTTAGCTGTTTATAGTTAAACGTAAGACTAAGGAATTACTTGAGATTAATATTAAATTATAGATTCTATTTTGTTTTTATATATTCTGCAAATATGTAATTGTCATTTTGTCAGTAACTTGGTGTTGTAATCGTAGCTTGATAAAGTATCGTCTGCGTCGTGATTTGGTGGATAATTCCGACTCGGTCACGGTAAATTAATGTGAATAATCGTCTGTAATTGATGTTTGCAGGTCGACTCAGTAGCCAAGATGACTTAGATGACGAAGCAAGCTCAGTGTACTCGCCTTCCACATGCGGTGCCGCAGGTAAGCCGGAAACGGACATCTACGAGCATTTAGAATGATATGCTCAATTTGTATATACTATTACAAACAGTTTACGTGAAATTTAAGTACTCGTATATCTTCCATTCTATCTGACGTGGGTGATGCCTTCGGAAACGATAATTTACTAACTCGTTTGTCTTCCTAGTAGTAATTTTTTGTGAAATTAATTTCCCTAAATAGAACCTTGTATGATGTAGGCGCCCATATCAATTAAGTAATCATTCGTACGCTTGCACAGGTTGAACTTGACGTTTTGGTGAAGTTTTAAACATTTTTCAATTCACATTCTGCCAGTCTTAATTGTTGAAATAAATTTAATATAATCGACCATATCTGTGAAGAGTGCTAATGATTCTGTAAACGCAGATAGCTTATGTCACACATTACAATGTGCTTTGCTATAATATTTATATAAACCTATTGAACAAAAAGACTTCCACGGTGGACTACTAATCAAACTATTTTCCATAAAATTAAAAGACGTGTACATACAGTTGTACATAAATTGTAATCGAGTTCCTAAAGAAATATTATTAATAATAGAATTTATTCAAAGCTCTTGAATAACGACTGAAAAATATTTACTGTAAATTCTATTAATTTGTATAAATACGTTATTGTGTGTTACAAAATTATTTTATTTTCTTGTTGCGTGGCCCGTGTTGCAGTTAGATACTGCAACTGTTTCGGGTCAATTGTTTTGTTGAAAAATACGTTAAATTTTATTTTTACAAACAACAATTCCAATTTAGTAAAAGACTTGAATAAAAATGTATATATATTTTTTGCTACTATTTCAATTGTTTACTTAACAATCGTGACGATCATAACGATGTAAAATCTTGCTACAGGGTGTCATAATTTCGTTCTAGGAAAGGACGAAAGCTTTCTTAGTGATTTATAAAAAAAGATGAAGGAAGCAATGTAACTCAAATTTGTTGCTAACAAATATGTTCTGTAAATTTTGCTTGAGACTTTACGATTGTCTGAAATTATTAGAATTGCTCGTTATAAAATAATTGTTGAAATAACTGTTAACAATTTAAGACGAAAGATCTTGAAAATCGTAACATATCGATCTATATATAGAAAAATATATTTTCGAGTATATATATATATATATATACATATATATCGTGAAATGTTATTATCAAAGTAATGTGTGACATAAATTCAGTGTTTACGATCAGAAGTATACGCTTTTAGCAAAAAAGAAAAACATTTACAAGTGACATTCGTAAATTGCGAAAACCGAAAACTTAATTCTCTGGTACATGACAGTATGATTAGTATTAAAAAGGATTGACAGTCTCCTTGATGGATTCGTCGGGACGTGTGCAGGAAAAGGGAGGATTGAATCTGGAATGTTCCCCTTTCCTAATTCCGAGATTTGTCAAGTTTTCCAAGGGATTCGGTCCGCGTCGAAAACGGTGACAAATCTTTTAACTTATTGTTAATGTGTAAGTTTGTATGCCACACACAGTTTTAAAAATCAGCAACATTATTACACTGATAAAATCGTGTTGTTCTTTTTTTGCAACCATGTACTCGTTATTAAACGTTTAAGAAGAAGCTAGTCTAGAAGACAGTTCAGTGGAAAACATGACATATTTTTGTAATTCACATTTTTACGATGTATAGAATGTATGCCTAGGATAAATGGTTTGTTAATGACAATGTGAGGAAGCATGGACACATGGAGATATCATGTGTTCTCAACAATGTGATATTTTTACAAAAAATGTCATTGTGGTAGATACTGTATGCTAACTGGGAATGTTCTGTAGATTTCTGTTTCATTGAAACAAAATTGATTGTTCGATCGGATTACAAATTGAATGGAGATCTGAACAGATCCGAGCAGTACACATTATATAAATAAAGCAATTGGTAGCGTAAAATAATCATGAAGAACAATTGAATTATATCAAATCGGGTGCAATAAAATCGGTTATCCAATCAATTTCAAAATGTACGTTTCAATCTCAATCGAAAAAAGCAGTGATTATCAACTTATTCGATCATCAGGTAATCATTTAGGCAAAGGTTAAATCACGTCGCTTTAATTTCGAGACCTTGCGAATCCCAAAACTGGTATCCCTGAGTCACAAGAATCATTTATACTTTGAGTCATCGCGTCTCGTAGACGGCGCGTGAAAGTTGTTGGCGACTAAAAGCGACGATATTCTCCGTCTCGCCTATTAAATTATTAACCTACTCGCGTTTAAACTCTGATGGTTATCGCCGAGATTTTTCATCGATTTCGAACGGTCAAGCCATCCCGTTCTACGAAAGACGAACGTTTCGTTTTGCCAGACCAGCGGAAAAGCAGTTGCACAATGCGCTCTTTTATTAATAGTTCGAATTAAAGCGAGCCGAGCATCGGAATCCGATCTTAATTGGACGATAGTGGTCGCGTCCGATATTCTGGAGGTGCTATTTCGCGTGTAGACCGCCGATTCGAAATATGAATTAAACTGGCTTCCGTGAGATAATTTTAAACGAAATCGCATCAACGTGCTACACACATTCGTTCGGGGAATTTTTTGGCGTCTACAAGGTCAATCCTGTCCTTCGATCTATTATCAATTTGACCATGTGATTATGCGTCCACACTAGTGTACAGTCTCGCGACGGACAGTGCTTCTCAACCGGTTTTCAATTCCATTTGCTAATTTCATAGGAATTCCAAGAACTGCTCAAGGGGATTCGAAACATCAAATTGTTCTACTACATACATCATTTGTTCAATACATTTCAAGGGACATCTACAATCTTATTTTCTTATTATTACAATCTTATAGTTCACTTTAACAGAATATTATTTGATACCACTTTTTCTAACATTTGCCTATAAAAATTGCACCAACATCCGCAACCTATGAGAGATAAATGATTCGATTGCCTATTGTTGCATGAAGGTGAAAAGCGAGACTATGTTTTTCGATGTTATTGGCAGGGGTTTATATTTGTAGAGTGGGGGTAATGAGCAGGTGCAAAGTGCAGGTGCAGTGGGAGTCCAAGACTGACGAAGTGGGGGAACTAACGCGAGACAGAGTGGGGGTAACGTCCTTAAATTAGAGCACATTTTGAACTGTCTGCACCCGTTCATTTAAGAAATCAGTACCGGCTGTAAATCACAATTAGCAGTGGTTATCGTAGCGAAACATCGGATAATATAAAAAATATTTATTCTCTAGTATTTCCTTCCGGTCTTGCTCGCGAATTTGTTAGATAATTTTGACTTTTACAATGCGAAGAGACTGTACACTCTTTTCATGATTCCTTTCTGGGATCCTCTGTCCGGGGTCCATTGTGGCCGATCATGCCAAGAAACGAATTCTATTTCTCTGGGTATACGCCGTTTAAGTAGCGCGTCACGTTTAATATTAGGATCAATTAAAATTAGATTCGACTGTATTCGACCGTGGTTTTTACTCGGCTGCAACATTCTCGCGCGTTGTTCAATAACCGTGAGGCAATCGCGACGGTTTTCCCCCCTCTCGGAGTATGCCGACGATATCGAGTGGCGTGCTATTGGCCAACACTATGCCGTCGGAATGATTAAGTCATTGCGAAATTCAAACAACGGAGGATCAAGCGAAATTTCGAAGAAAGTTTCTTCAAGAAAGTTCGACGTACTTCTACTGTATGAAACGATTAACATCGATCGGCCAACCCGATCTTAGAATTCCTCTTCCATTCTTTCGCGATACTGAACAATGATACATCAGATTTCGTTCCATTCAATCAGCATAGTATTTAAGCCACTTATGTAGATACTATAATTTATAAACAGTTGCCATCTTCTGGAGTTCCTTCGGAATTCTCTCGAGTCGATCGAATTTTAATTAGCGACTTTGTTAATCTTTATCGAATTTATGGTTTCGTTATTGCTCTGTACTTAATAATTAATTGTTAATTTCGATTTCTCTCTTTGATGTTTGTCAGTGTAGCGAAACTATGTACGTCCTTTGACATTACAATAACTTATCCCCACCCTGATTCTGTACGATACATAGATCGCAGTTAATAAATCAAGCTATATGCAGGAAAGAAAACAACCATTAAGTCTTGTTCGCATGTCCTAAAGGCAGTCTGTCTCTCCGATAGATGTACGATTAAATACGCGCTGAGTATGCCACTCTCGTCGTGGAATCTTCAATTGATTATATAGCCAGAACGTTAGATGAAAAATTTATTACAACTTTATCCACGCTAGTCTTTTATCAAATTAATATATGGTAGATTTTAATTTTAGAAGCAGAAATTTTCAATTAACGATCGAATTCACTCAAATGATTTACCGCCAATGCATGTGAAATTTTTTTTTATTAAAACCTGAAAGGTTGCGATTCAAAAATTGTAGAGGGAGTAACAAAATATTTTGGAATGCATAGTATCTTTTTTAGAATTATTTCATGTCTTGTACACTTTGAATTAGTCCTTTTTTGATTTTGATGCTGTTTTTAGTGATAATAAATCATGAATGAATGATACGAATTTGGAAGATAAATTACCAAGGTTGCTCGAATGTTCAAAACGTAGCCAGATAATTCAATCCATTCGAAATTTTTTTTTATTAAAATCTGAAAAGCATAGCGTCTTTTTTAGAATTATTTCATGTATTATACACTTTGAATTAGTCCTTTTTTGATTTTGCTGCTGTTTTTAGTGATAATAAATCATGAATGAATGATACGAATTTGGAAGATAAATTACCAAGGTTGCTCGAATGTTCAGAACGTAGCCAGATAATTCAATCCATTCGAAATTTTTTTTTTATTAAAATCTGAAAGGCACAGCATCTTTTTTAGAATTATTTCATGTCTTGTACACTTTGAATTAGTCCTTTTTTGATTTTGCTGCTGTTTTTAGTGATAATAAATCCTGAATGAATGATAAGAATTTGGAAGATAAATTACCAAGGTTGCTTGAATGTTCAAAACGTAGCCAGATAATTGTAACGATTGTAACGAGACGAAATGATCCTCCCGATGAGTTTTGTCGGTGCTAAAATTAAAACGCAAAATCTGAATTATTCAAGAAAAGTACGAAAGGGTTGAAGATCGTAAAATTTTTGACAATTCCACACGATTTCTACACGAAACACGGAGGCCAGCTACAATTTCTGGTAAAGTATGTAATATGCGCCGCATGCAGACTCCCCGATCATGTTAGTTCTAGTAAAAATTGACCGTCGAATGAGCATGCAGAATCTTAATAGTCGATCTGAAGACAATCTTCCGCATATCTTTATCCTTACCAGGAATTCTCACGCATTTATAAATGCACTTACTACAATTAAATGTTCGTTGTGACTGACTATAATCGTCGACGTTGCAGAAGAATCTAATTATCATTTAAAAATAGAGTTGGTAATTATTATTGTACGCGTATGCTGCTTTATTTATGGAAACGTATTTTCTAAATGAAATTTAAAAATCAATGTAGACAAATCGTTAAAAAATCTTGTATGGTATCGGCGCATATTCGCCATTTTTAAAGAATTCTAAATCAAATTTTTCTCTTCAAATGTATTCAAAGTTGGTTCGTGTTTCCGATTTACGTTTCTGTAGATACACTCTGAAAAGTGATTAAAAAGTTCATGATTCTTTGAACAATGTGAACATTTATAGCAAAGGAACATCAAAAGGTAATAAAAAAGAACGTGATATGGTATCTTGTTCTCCACTTCCGCTGACGATGTGGTTTTCCGTGGAGCTCAACCTTGCGCGGAATCGGTCATCGTAGAATAAGAGCATGAATATTTCAATTCAGTTGAACTAACAAAAAGCAAGTTCATCGCAAAAGAATAATGTACAAATCGATGCTATTTGATAGGATTCAAAGGTTTATCGTTCTCACGTATGAAACTTTAAAGAACGAGGTAGTTCAAACTATTTCGAACAAGTTCAACATTCGAAATAGCTCTTCGACAATTTCCTGGAAATCTTTTGCGCCGATCTAACGCAATGTCAAATATGCAGGTGTCTGTATCAGCATAAATCACAGAGACCAAGTCCAAACACTGAACTAACTCGATTCAAGTTCCTCCACGTTGACATCTATCCTCTGCTAAACAAAACACATTCAATGTCATCAGGAACACCATCGACGGTTAGCATTGCAGGACTCTTCTCATTAATTATCTCATTCTCATTAAATGAATTCTCTTCTCAAGAATTCTCTTCTCATTAAATGAAGAAGATTCCTGTAAACAATAGTTTGCTGTGAATGATTCAATCTTCGGTCTCAAATTTTCCAATAAATTCTCGAGTCACTTTCAAGTGACTCCTCTTTTTCACTTTCTACCATTATACAGAATGATTCAGTTCAGTGTGCCACCGAAATTGCAAACAATTTGGTATATGAAAAAATGAATCCAAAGTTGTATGGCTCCAAGAGTAATATATGTATAATCTAATAGCTGTTTTCCACCAGTAATATAAATCTAATAATTGTTTTCTTTTTATTTTTTGAGTTTCCTTTGAATTTCTTTCTCTATTTGTATGCTGAAATTTTTAATAGTTTAAGTGGCCTATTCTGTTGAATCACCCTGTACACAACGCAACATTGAATACCCCTAACGTAGAAAAAAGTCTATAACTGCACTCATCTGTAAAAGATGTGTATTTCCAAGTGATGACATGTTTACTGTTTCGCAGGTACCCTGGAGTGTCTGACATGGAAGGAGTCATCGGCGCCTCCAGACTCATCTAGCAGCGAAACAGGGAAGGACACACCACCGGAGAGCAATGTGGTGCACTTCACAGTGGGAGAGGGTCCGGAGGAGCCTGTGAAGTCATACAACAAGGAAAAGACAGGGATAGTTCGTTCCTACAGCCAGGACACAAACATGCTCTTGGACAAGACTATCGAGGACAAGACTACCTCAGCATTTCTGTCGAAAACATCATACTCGGAGAATTCATTGGATTCGCCGGTTCCAGAGAGGCCAGCTCACCAGAAGACTGGCCAATCATCGGGCACCACGGCGAGCACGACAACAGCGATGGCGATGACATCGAGCAGCCACAAGAAACCGCTCAGGGAGCTGCCGACGGTGATGTCCGTGGACGACGAGACGCTGTCCACCGATTCGAACTCCACCGCGGACAACGACGAGCTGAAACGAAGACGCCGGAAGTTCCCCCAGTTCCCGCCGTTTCGGAAGAATAAGGCCAAAGTGACGTGATGCTCGTCGCCATACTAGTCATAACATAATCGTGCATCGTTTATTCCTTACTTAATGCTAACTCTTTATGATTCGTTGGTAAACCGCGATGTGCACTTAACAATTAATCTTCGAGAACCGGTTGATCAATGATTTAGCGATTAGATTGCTGCCGGGTATGTACATATACGTTCATAGAGACACGGATATTATAATACTTGGTAGAGATATACATATTATATCTGTAGCCGTGTGGAACACGTCCCCAGTTGGTCCTGCGAGCTCGGATCACCGAGGTTGATCATTGGCGCATCGTTTGCTCGTTTATTAGCTTGGGTTATGGAGTCGTTGAGGTCGATGGAGCTTGGTCAATGCGTTAAGTGCTGTGATAGAACGGTAAATTCTGGAAAAAGATTAACGATTCAGTTAGAAAACCATTTTCGCGCTCGAAGGTAGTTGCGAGCAACTGACCTCGAAATTCTGGCAATTTCTTGAGCATATATTATCTACTCAAAGTCTATCTCACTCTTCCACGATTCTTCGGGGTATTCCTTCTGTTATGCTGGTTCCTTGAATTGTACAGGCTGTGAGAAAAGTAATAGTCATCCATTATATCGGTCACCTCTAGAATGAATGATCATTACTTTCCTTACACTCTGTACATCGACACGATGATATTTGCACGCTGTACATTCATGTATCATATAAAATATTTTAAGAAGAGTCTATATTGATAGAGGTTTCTGTGTTATCGGATTTAGGCGGATAGGGTCGCTGACACGAGGGTGCGCCAATATCAGACCAATTAAATTGCACAGCATCGTTGCATCGTGATAAAACTGAATCTTAGTCAGTTGAAATTGCAATGGATCCTAGGACCAACCCGAAGAGAACTAGATTTCTATAAAACGACCATGTTCCACTCGGCTATTGTCGCGTAGGATTTGTTTGGTGCCCCGGTGTGCTCCCATTTTGCCAAATGTTTACTTTGAACTGCGAACCAACGAGTACGGGTTCGCCGAGACACCACCAAAGCGACGTCCGACCTAGGTAGCTAGATTGTTAAGCTCTCAATGCCGAAATTGTTCAGTTAAGACAATACCTTTGCTCAGGGATGGGCGATCAATCGTGTCCAAAGCTGAAACCAGCTCTTTGTCTCTCTAGTTTCTTTCTTAGGCATAATCTCATCAGCTTCTCGAATAGTTGTTCTTATTTTCTTATTAATTCGAGTTCTACAATGTTTCTAGCACTTCGCATAGATACTAGAGCTACGCTTTTATCAATAACAATTGGACTGCGGATTTTATGCATTTATAACAAGAACGACTACTTAAAAACTATTTAAGAATATTATTGTATTGGTTTTAGCTTGTTAAACATTTTTATTAACCCCTTGTGCTACAATTTATTTTAGAATTGTAGGGCAAGGGGTTAAATGAATGAACGAATTTTTACTTGGCCCCTGTTACTCGTAATCGAGGCTAATAATTTTTATTTTGCATAGAAATCCGCAATCTAGTGAATAATTATTTTAGAAGCTTCTAAGGACTTGTTTCTAGCGACAACATGACTTTGGTGAAAGGCGTTATCTCTAGACTAGCATTCGTAGTGGTTTCCAAGCTTATTTAACGTCTCTCTATGGAAGAAGAATCTCAATTGGCTATTTTCAAATCGGTGAAATGTCTAGTGCTCTTTATTTGCCTTACATAACAAACCAATTAACTTGGTACATTCTCGTGTCGTCTAACCTCTTCTTCGTCATTCAGTCTCTCTGAAGGGCAGTAGACCTGTCCAGGAATTTCTGAAAACGAATTTTTGTCTTACTTCTCCATGACTATACTAGGCCTAATTCGCTGTTAATCTTTGTTTTAGAAATCTCTAAAATAGAAATTTCTGTATTCTTCATTTTGGTCTCGCCCATCCCTGTGTCAAACTATCCGAGACAAGTTCTCGAAAACGAAATTCTAACACACCAAGGCTTCCCGTTTCTGTTCTTTTTTCACGATGATATTAGTAGTTAGTATGAAGCTCACTTGTTTTTCTTTTCTATCGACTGTCTTCAAGCTTCCGACGTTGTACAGGCTGAGCACAAATTCGAAGCTCTTCCGTAGATTATCAATCTTCCGTTTCCGGCTTTGACCCGTGCGTTTTAGAGCTCTTTTTATCGTGACGAATTTATTCCACCGGATCCAACGAATGCGGTCGCTTCGATGCAGTCACTACTGGTTTCGAGAGAATCGAAAGTGTTCTACAAGGCGATCAGAAGTCGACCGAGTCTTCGCGGTCACGCAATATTAAAAAGGAATCCCGTTTTGGGATTAGTGCGTTCCCGAGAGAAGCTGAGATACGTACAACCGCGCGAGTACGTGTCCCAAAGTAACTGATAAAACGTATACGATAAGGACAACTGTCGAACATTGGGTAATCCCATGGAAACCGTTATGCAACGCACGCTGTACATTCTAATTGACTTCAAAGGCTAGACAAAGATCATTTCTCTCGATATAATCCATCGTCAGGCGTCGCGTGACTTCTCGATAGTCTTTTTTAATCCTCGACCCACGGACCACCATACGTACAACTGTATAATTGATGATGTTTGGGACTATTCACTGCGTTATTTACTAATTTATTGAAACTCCTATTTATTCGTTAAAAATCTCGTTTTAAAGAATAAAGAATATATCGTTAAACATCGAATTTATTTTGCACAAACTTTGGCAGGATGGCTTTACGTCACTGTCGAAATTCTTTCGAACATTTGTAATTTGCAACAAGCTGACACTTGATTGAAATTATTTAAATATTGTCTGTAGGATTACCCAATAAAAATTAGTCCTGCATAGAACTACGTTTCTAATCTTCTGGGGTCTAGCGACATTGTCGAGATCGATGGAATTGTAAATAGAGTATTACAGAGCAATAACTCATTAAGGTTCTCATTTTGTAAACGAATTTATAAGTATTATTAGATGTATAAATGCAACAATGGTCGTTCACGGGAAAGACCTCAGAGGATCGGCAGTCGCGACGAGAAAACAATTTGTGCTTGCCCCGTACGCAGACAGCTTCGAAATAGCGTTCGCGACTCTTCAATCTGAAACGAGATGGAAAAAGGCATTTTATGGTCGCGTACCGACATTTTTAACTCGAGCGTCGTTTAAATCTTTAGAACTCTTTTCTTTCTTTTCTTTTTTTTAACGTCTCGACCATTTGTTGTACTTCACTTTTAGACGTTAGGAAGTTAGAATTAACTTATGGCTTCCCCCGTTTATATATATCATTATTAGACAGCGGATTCTATGCAGTCATAACGAAAATAACTAGCTGTAATCTAAAACGGTAGAAACAGAAGATATTTCAACATATTAAAAGAGATTGACATGAATACATGAAGAGAATTCAACATATTAAAGATATTACGAAAGAAAATAAATTTCTATTTTACACCAGTTTGTTGCAACTCGGGTAGAACATTTTTATTTTGCATAGAGATGTCCGCTGTCTAATCATTATGTGATTCCCTTGTTCCCCGTCGATGGGGTTCGGCGAGGGAACCGTCGATACAGGTTTCTTCCTTTCGTATCCATATCTCTTTTCTTTTCTCTCTTTCATTTATATATGTATATATATACATATATGTATATATATACATATATAATTGTTTATTATTATACATACGATAAAAAGTTTATGTAATATTGTATGTACAGAAGCTGAAACGCGGCGAGGCTGGTACTCTCTGAAACTTGTATCTACTTGTAAGAGATAGTGTGATAAAAGTATATGCGTGAGTTATACAGCGACATTGTCACCGAACAGGTGGACAAGTCGTATAGGCAATCTCGACAAGTTTACTCGACCACCCGTGTATCGGCCTCCCAATTTTCTTTATCCGTCGCGCCTTTGATAACATTCATAATGAAAAAGTGATCGAATCAGCTCATTACGGGCGAGAATTATTTCTAATGATAGAATAATAATTGAAATTATAAAAAGGTTTCCAAAAATCGTTTAAACATCAAGCTCTTGAATGTAGTTATTGGAAAAAATGAAGAACGGAGAATTTACTGAGTATATGGAGGATGTTGGATGCACGGATGGCTGAGAATTTGTCGATCAATTTAGTTTCACTTGGTTCCTAAGGCATGCGCGAACCACCCTCAGGGAACCGAAACCAACTTCCGCTTTTAATCTTCTCTTGTGCTACCTGATGTACCCGTTTACGATGTATTACGTTGCCGTGTATTCCGATTTCATTTGGCCTAAGATTAGTGGATTTGGTTGACCATTGCGATTATCACTGTATCCCGCGCTTCGCACGAAGCGTTTCTCACGCGACGACGCGCATTCCTTCTTTCTTCTTGTTTCTTTTCTTCCTTCTTTGCCGGCTTCTTATTGTCCGGGTTGACACTTAGCTCGCTCCCTTTCCCAACCAGCTCACTGACACATTTCTTCTATCTCGGAGCTGATCGAACGAATCACTGGATTGATTCGATCCAAGCAACGATTAATAGACTGCGGATTTGATGCGTTTACGACAAAAAAAATGAGTAGATCAAACGCAAAACAGTTAATACATTTAGAGAATATAAAAATGTTTGATTTCTTATAAATTCACTAAAAATTATTCAAGCAAGAAGTAAACGTCTATGGAGAGCTCCTGTACTTTGCAATTAGTGCCGGCAATTTTTGTTCTACATGAAAATCCGCAGTCTAATGAGTAACGACGAGGCGGTTGGATCAGTGGACTTAGTTTGGGCAGAGGTCGCTTATAACTTTCGTGAAAAGTATTCTGAAACACTGATGTTATGTTCAACATCATTTTGGATGTATTTACTTTGAACAATTAGGAAATAATTACCGGTAGATAATGTGTTAACAAGGTACAGACTCGTGAGTTTCACTGCAAATGGATTCTTGTGAATTACAGTTACGTACATTCGCAGTGGACCATAAATGTATCATTAGAATTAGAGCATGTTTCATGCCTTTGATCGAACACATTATCAAAATATCAGCTCACTGATCGACCTAACATTTATGTTTCAGAATATCTGCTGTGCTTTGGGCACTACGATTCTTGCGTTAAAAGCAGACAGCAGTTGTAGTTTGAATATAAAACAGGGACATTATTGATGATTTGTCGGAAGAACTCGTCTAGAAAGTTAGTCTTCGATTAGCAAGCACAGTTACGATCAGTAGTGTGCACCTGATGAACGTAATATTAGCTGTATTTATATAAACGTGTAGATTTTGTAGAGGTAAGACTTCAGAAATTGTTTTTACATGCTGAACACAAAATGTATACATATACCACTTTTGGCGCAAATGAATAGTTTTCGAGATATTCGTGAAAAACTGTAGTTACTATACATTGAATTTTGTGTATCAAAACGAATAGAATGACGTATGTCACATGTCGAAAGGAAGGGGGGGGCTTTTCTGAAGTTTAGCCTTTGTAGATATACATACAGTGAGGATCATTAAGTAATATCGGCGTATTTATTCCGAAACGTAGAAAGTATCAAAAAAGATATCAAAAGATTAGTAAGCCGAGAATTTAGAGTGATTCTTCAGCGTGCTATAGACAACGTGCGCACTTCTGATTTTAACTGCGTATCGAAACAAGAAATGTGAACAAATTTTTAATACACATAAATCTACTGTACTCGATGCACGTGAATATAAATTTACAATTTCAGTGGAGATCTTTCCCACTGTCGGCGCAACAATATTTAAATAATGGTTCACTTAAGCGACATCTATCGAAATTCAAACACTGTCGCACTGTTTCGCTGTCCGTCGTCGGTTTTAAATCAAAATTCGTAATAATTATTCGAAGAAAGTTCGTTGCGTGAATTGTTAGGCAATCCGGTAATTGTAGAAAGAGGTTTATAATAAGAACGTGTACCATATAAGGAGAGCAATAGTCATTGGGACTTGTATATAGTTTCACGGACCAAGTTTCAATCGAAATACCCGAGTGTTTAAGGGAGGATGACAGTCGGCAGAATCGAGACGATTCTCTCTAAGCTCAATTATAAAATAGATAGTTACGCGGAACAAATTGTAATTAAGGGTTTAGGGAAGTTACTGGTTCATTCTGTTGTGCGAACACACTGTCAATTCTACCCGTTGATCGGAGGAGAGAGATCGTCGGTACTGTTACGATCCACGCAAAGCTACCGGACGTTTGTGTGAAACGTAAACTATTGTACAGGGTGTATAAAAAGTAATGGCCACCCGTTGTAAGTGTGAATGAAGTCCACCTCTGGATCGGTGGACATTTGTAAGAGAAACTTGTCGCAAAATTGTTTATAACAAAGAAAATTGTTAAAGTTTCTGTTTACATTATACCTTATACTCGTCGAGAAGAGAGAAAACTTTGAAAGGAGCCAGATAACAAATAGTTATCGATATATAAGCTGTTGAAATTCTTGCAAAATTTGATTGCGTAGAATTATACGTATAGACAAAATCGGCAAAAGTGTTGTCTCGAGACAAACGAAATTTAAAGGGACATTCGTCGTTAGAAAGTATGAAAGAATACTTTGTATCCATTTTTATACATAAGAATATTAATCCTTAGTTATAAAATATTAATGTCAAGTATAGGTACTTACAAATTTATCAGAATCTTCTATTACTCCGTCGGATCAACACGACACTGCTATTTGCGCGTCTTACTAAGTGTGAAGCACAAAACAACACATATTCCAAAATCGTCACAACAAACGGGAAGAATTTACTCCGAGCACGGTCAAAATAATACTGCGGTTGTTACCTCGGTTTATTATGTGGGGAAATGAAGCGTCTGTTAATTGGGTAGAAGTGTGTCGGAGGGATTTTAGGTTGAAAAGGGAGAAACTGTCAAAGAAATTCCTTTTGTTATCCTATTTGACTGTCAATAACGAGATTTATAAGGGTAGTCTGCTTGCCGCTTCGAAGGGTCTGTGGCACGTGTTGTCCATTTGTCAAGATTGAAGATTCGCATGCGTTTTTTGCTTGCTACAGCGTCCTTTACAGGTATATCGTCTAATCCTCCTAGAGGAATGGTGAAATACGGTAACATTTTATAATATAGGATTAATATTCTTATAACAATGGATATAAGGTATTCTTTCATATTCTGCAAGTTAAATCCCTAGTAGCAGAAAAATATTGGATAAATATTTTTTTCAAATATTGGATAAATATTTTTTAAGCCACAGTTTTTCATATGAGAAAAATATTGGATCTGAATATTTTATACATGTACAAGAAATATAAATTGAATGTTTAAAAAATATAAGCTAAATATTCAGAGAATATAAACAGGATATTTAAAAAATATAAAGTAAATGTGAATCTAATATTTGAAAAATATAAATTCAATATTTAAATAACATTCAATAAAATTTTCAAATGTAGGAAAAAGTTATAACAAAAATTAGAAACTATGAATATCTATTACTTTCTGTGCACTGCTTGAGGAAATATTTCATTTTATCTTCCTAAGGACCTTCTATGTTACAGACAATTTTAGGATAAGTTTCTCTTACAAATGTCCACCGATCCAGAGGTGTAGATTCACCCCTTGAACGGATGACCATTATTTTTTATGCACCCTGTGGGAAAGTATTCACCGAGATCTGATCAATCAAAATTTTACCGTTTCGTTGTTTCTCGAAGGGGGAGAGAGGCAATAAATTCACGTAATTTTATTCTAATAATCAGTGCAATGTGTGTGTGGTTGTAGAACCATTGAAGTGTAGAATAAAATTGAGGGTGAATTTTAACTATCTCTCTTCCCTTCTCTTTTCGTGTTTCGAAGCATGTCTGTATATTACTCGATGGAACAAATATGGCGGTTGCGAGTTTCAAGGTGACCTTCGGACGCGTATAATAAAATTTTTTGAACATGAAAAAATATAAACGTATAGAGAAGAAAATTGTTTGTTCTCTTGTTCTTGAATATTTTGATTTCGTATATTTAACTGATTTTTCTAGCGAGCCACCATGTTTCTTCCACCGAGCACAAGGTCTGTTTCTCAATGTGACACTGTTCTCTACGCTACAACTGTTCTCGAATATATATTTTTTTTAGAAGAAACGAATTTTATTCCCTCGGCGAGAAAGAAACTGGATAACCAGAGTCCAGACCGTCCCGAAAAACCGTGTGTGCCGTCCTCGGACAAGAACCACCGTAGCTTGTTCGTCGCAATATCAACCGTTTGTGCAATTCGTCAAATTTTATAAACGAATCGTTCGATGGGCGTGTGACCCAGACCGACCATCAGACCATTGTTCGAGAATAAAATGTGTCAGCTTCGTTCTCCGTGTCTTACTTCGTGTATTGACCCGTTTAACAATTGACTATTCTTCAACGTTTGTTTTCGACAAGCTTGAGCTGCTATTAATCCTTTTGTTGTCGAGACTGTCTCTGACTCTGAACATCGATGTTCTCTATGAGTGTGAACAAAAAATGGTATGAATGGTCCAAATGATATTCTTAATTTGCGATTATTAAGCTTGCAGAGATACTTGCCTGAGGAATTACTGAATCAGGCTTGTGATGATCCGTTTTTACAATTAATTGAATATATTCTACATAAAATAGAAAGTCGCTGAGTCAGTAAGGTAGAGAGCGACATTGAAATGATAAAAAAATTTCGAGTCGGGAAAAATCCTTCTGGCAATCTTCATTTTACTAAAAAACAAGAACCTATTTTCAAAATTACATCGAATTCTGAGAATAGACGTTATCGGAAACTTCGCCGAATTGTTTACCAAATTTATTTCTTTGGGTATATATTATTGGAAAAATGACCAAAAATTTGGATAAACACATTCTTATGTTTATAAAATATTGTAAAATAGTTATTTCCAGAGCTCTGTAAACCTAGTGTTAATTGCAATGTTTACCTGAGCAGGACAGAATATTTTGTAAAGATTTGAGAAATTCAATCAGAGAAATATTCTTTCTTAACGTGTCCACCGGTTTGCGAGGCACTACGGAACAGTGGAAGCTGTTTCACTTTTTTTTGTTATTTCGATTTCTCTGACAGATTGTCGGTTCGAGGGAAAATTGGCGACTCGTTTCTGATGCACTGGGTTTTATTAGAAAAATGTTATTAAATAGTTCGCGCTGGACACACACGCAAAACACGCTCGAACGAAGAAACGGTCGCTGTGAACGAATAATGGAAACGATTGCGTCGGAAGATGAACATATTATATACTCAACGGCAAAATTGAGTCCGGTAAGTGGTAATACTATAGAGCGTCTATCTCTTTCTTTCTTTCTCACATGCACACACTCTTTCTCTTTTCTCTCTCTTCCTCTTTGTGTTGCGCGTAAATGCAAAACCGCGTATATATATAAACATTTGCACACTACGGGGTGGCTCGGTAATTCCTATCACCTCGAAACATCGACAAAACTGATACAGTATTTCATCTTACAATTTTGCTGATATTATACGAAGTATAATATATATATTACATACATAACATATATTATACTATATTATATGAAGCTATCAATTGTTGTTGATGTTAGGTGACAATATTAATTATACCGAGCCACTCTGTATAACGATCTTATAATAATTTCTAGGCTAAAACGATCTATCTGCAACCTAACAATCAAACTAGCTGCAACAGTGATTAAAACGGTATTAAAGAGGTCCGTGGTAATGATCGGACTGCGGATGTTTGTAATAAAATGCACACAAGTTTTGTGAACTCTATTCCTTGCTTCGAGAGATAAAAAATCTTTCATGCCTTAATAATTTTAGTACACTGAGAATAATACAATGTTTCAAAATTTTTTCATTTTCTTTTCACATTCTTGTTATAAATAATTAATTAGTTCGTCGATCGTAATTTATTTGAAAGATATTATGCTCCTATTAAACATTTTTAATAGCTAACGTGGTTCTTTTGAACCGGATGATTCATACCCGAATCCAGCGTTTAGTATTCTTACAATATAGCTATTTGTTTTGTAGAAAAATGATCGAACCTTGCGCCGAGAATAAAATTCATAATATCTTGTTGTAAATGCATAAAATTTGTAGTCTCGTTACGTCCTTTATAAAGTATGCTTCAATTCGCAGTGGACGTCCAACACCCGCAGTCCAGTGACAACTAACAAATCGCCGTTTACAAAATAAATTAACCGTCGTTCAATGAACCGAGTTTATTATATTACTAAATATAAGATAGTATTGCGGAGCTCCCTCGCGTGCCTGGGTCTCTCGGGACGAATTCTACAAACCGTCAGTCTTATAATATCGCAAAACTATTCACGCCAAGCTATTAACGGCCGAATTGAATCGATCCTCCCAACGAATACTGATCTCGCCGATGCAAAAACGCCGCTAAAATGCTCGCATTCCCGTGAGAAACGCGGTTCCCGTTTGTTGAGCCGAGTTCACGATAAACGAACAATCAAGAGAAACAAACACACCGTGTGTCCATCGGGTTTATCAATAAATACTTTATCGTTCTATGCTTAATCGAAAACTGTATAGAGTTCCTCGTCATGGGTTTTAACGTTAAGATCTTCGAGGTCTGTCGCGGACGAACCCCCTAAAGAAATCGACCAGTCTAGGATTTTCATGTTTCCCCGTTTTTCTTTTTTTCTCGAGAAACTATCCACGGACAGGAAAAAAATGCTTTCCGAACTTGTTCAGACGTATCAAATCAAGTTGTCGAATAAAACTATTATTATCGCGAGGTTAACGCGTTAACTGATGGTTCGCGCAAATTTTCTAAAAACAAGTTGCCGTGGTTCATCGATCGTTTGGCAGTGAGTAAATGTCAGACATTTCGGCAGGATTACGACCGACCTTCTCTACTATATAGGATTCCAAGTTTCTTGATTCTTGTTCTTGACGCGGTCGTTGTGTTAATATTAGTTCTCGGCGGCAGTCTTCTTGGCTAGAGTATTTCATTAATAGACTGCGGATCTTTGTGCAAAATAATAATCGACCGCATTGGTTGCAATTAATAGAAATCAAATTGGATGTCATTTCTTCCCTTAACACGTTGAGCGCCACGTCAGCCATCGATGGCTGACACTGACATTAGACCATTAGTCCTGTAATGAATAAAAATTAAATAAATTTTAAATAAATTTTCTGCAATTCCATAAAACAGTGTAAATTTTATAATTCTTTATCATGTTACACGCTGTCAGCCAATGGTGGTTGACACGGCCTAAACGGAAAGTCTAGTGTCAGCCACTGATGGCTGACGTGGCGTTTAACCTATTAAAGATTTTAATAGAGGAGAAATCATATATTGACATCTTCAATTTTATCCACTCAATTTTCCTATAAATTCATAAAGATCCGTAGTCTATTTATTAAATATAGAATGTATTCGTTTCTATTGCGCCCGGCAGTTAACGTGCTAAAGCCTCGACTCCTTTGTCAGCTGTGCCTGACAAATGTGACTACCGTGTGCATCGATTGCACCAGTCTAGTGTAAACGGACGGTCAATGAAGGAGATCAGGGTAAAAATGCTGTTCAGGAGTAGTGTATATCATCAAGGACACTCTTTTTAAGAGTATACTCTATGTTTATGCTGTTGCAGAGTGCAACAAACCAATAATAAAGTTAATCAATTCTTAACAAACGCCGAGCATCGACTAATAACTTCTTCAGTCGTTCTTCGGAAGCTTACTTTAGGGTTTGGTCTTGGTTAAATGTGTAAAGATCGAGGACATTGAATGAGGATCCCCTAAACAGCATGTTCAACCTGTTCAGTTTCAAGACGTGTGGGGTACTGTTGCTTCGAGTACCCCAATTTGGCTTCGTTTCTACTTGATCTATTGCTGTTGGTTCCCTCATACGGCCACTGTTGACAGGAACAACTCGACCAACAATGAACGTGTCCCTTTTGGGACTTAATACTGAAACCCTTCGAGACTCTTCTCTCCCCACCTGCGTGGCAATTGAAACACTAAAGAAACGGGGAGGGGGGTGCTTCTAAAGCTGGGTTTACATTAGTCCAGTTGCTGGATCCGGTGATTTATATTCCAGTTGTTTGACTGAAAATTGGTCAGTGTCTACATCAGAGTTTGGCAAGAAGCTACGCCCCTTTTTCTAATTTGAAACTGGACTGGAATGCTACTGGACCAATGTAAACCCAGCTTAATTCTGCGGCGCGTTATCGTCGTCCTGCTGGTCGCTGGTCTCAGCGGCGGAAGGTATAGTCGCGAGTAGCCTGACCGCTAGCCTACTGGGAGATCCGGGTGGTTCTGGCTCCTGTATGGCTAATTGCCTCGTGAGCCTTGGCTTCGACCTGGCTGGCCTAGGTGTGGTCCTCGCAGCGATCTCCAAGGACGCGCTCGATCTCGAGATCCTCCAGGTGCTGGTGCTGGCGGTGGTAGCGGACCCGGAGGAGTCGTTCCTGGAGGAGCTGAGATTCGAGTCCTGCGACGGTTTCCTTGTGATCAGCCAGGACGAGGCTCTTCTCTTAGGGTCCAATAGCCGCAGTGGTATACCACAGTGATGCGTCTGCCTCCAGGAGTCAGATCGAGATGAAGAAAAGTTCTCGCTGGAGGACACCGAAGAGGCTCTCTTGTGCTGTTTCTGTTGGATCTCCGCGATCTGATAAGCGTACTGGTCGCTTCTATTGTGACGAGGTCTGGTATCTTTGGCGCAAGGCCATAGAATCCTTGTCCCCCATCTTCTGTAGCTCGAGCACTGTCCAGGCTCGAGTAGCCTCGAGTTGCAAGCGCAGGGCGTCTGATTATCCCTGGACGACCGGTCCATCAGGCTGTTAGTGTTCACCGGGGTGTGGCGGTTGCTGAAGTTCGAGCTGTGCCTGCATCTGCCGATCCCCCTAGTCACTCTGGACTCCTCGATCGCTTTGCAGATCAACACGCAGTCTTTCTTGAACTGTTTCGTCAGGATCGCGTACAGGAACGGATTGCAGCAGGAGTTCAAGGGTAAAACGAACACGGCGAACACCTTCGCCTGCTCGAGCGACACCAGCTGCAATCCGAACGTGGCCGTCAGAGAGAAGAACGCTATGGGGGACCAGCAGAGGAAGTCCGTGAACACTAACAGCGCCATTCGCTTGGCTATGCGGGAGTCGTTCGAGTTCCATGCTTGAGAGCCGCGAATCGCGCAGTACATCTTCAGGTAGCAACCCATCAGTATCAGAAAGGCTACTCCGTTGATCAACATAAGGAAAATCACGTAGGCTAGAGCTGCGTCGCCGTTTGTTTCGAACGGGAGACATATGGCGAACTTTCTGTAGTCGGAAACACCGATTAGCGGTAGCGAGGCCATTGACAGAGCGAAACACCAGCCAACTGTCATGATGTAGCCGGCGTGTTTTAAGGATAGCCGTTTGTTCAGGTGCATCGCGTGGGTTATCGCGTAATTCCGCTCGAGGGTTATCACCGCCAAGGTGTACACGCTTAGCTCAGAGCTTAGGACACCTAGGAAACCGGCTAGTTGGCAGCCAGCTGACGTCTGCCAGGGAATCGCGTACATGCGGAACTCGCCTAGCGTCGAGGCGTCTACCACGGCAAGTAAACCTGGAAATATATCCTTTTAAAATAGAAGTGAACTCGATTTACGTGAACCTGTCCGGAAACAAGTTTGTTGCGATCCGTGCTAATTAACTGGACAAAACTTGTACCGTAAACAATAGATGCTAGTCGTATAAACTATGTCTATACGGGTTAATATTTCCAATATCTGCACACTATACAGTATATACAAGGTGGGGCGCCACATTTTGCCATCTAGATTTACGTAATTATTATTATGCATAGAATAAAATATCACATTGAATTCATATTATTGACCAGAGAGTCGAGATTTCCTAACAAATTATAATTAAAATATCTCCTAAACTAATGATTTTTTTACACAAATAGATTAATATTTTTTTGTAAAGAAT
The DNA here is from genome assembly GCA_028455595.1 of Lasioglossum vierecki. Classification (NCBI taxonomy): domain Eukaryota; kingdom Metazoa; phylum Arthropoda; class Insecta; order Hymenoptera; family Halictidae; genus Lasioglossum; species Lasioglossum vierecki. The sequence goes on along the minus strand of CM052340.1, from coordinate 6,813,952 downwards.
ATCAAGGAGCATCAGCTGATGCAATAAAATATATGATTCCATTTATAAAAACATTAATGACCTTCATATGTCCTTTACACGTCTACCTACAAAAAAAATGTACCATCAGAATGTGTCACTCTCAAAACCATTCAACTTCATCTGAAAAATTGTTTGCTATGCGTAATAATAATGACGTAAATCTAGTTGGCAAAATGTGGCGTCCCTCCATGTATAATATAAACTATAACATAGTCTATATAGCACACTATGTATATTAGTAATCATAAAGAAGGTTTTGTCCAGCTTTTACCGCTCTGTCGAATTTCGTAGAAACTTCAGACCCACCTAGATAAATGCCCATACAAAAATCGGCGGCAGCCAAATTGCAAACCAGAAACCGGGGAACGTCCATCTTGCTCCTAGAGAATATTAATACGAAAACGACGGTGCCGTTTCCGAGCATGGCTAGCAGAAAGACTACCCATACCCCGCAACGCAGCGTCCACCAGTCGAATAAATCTTGACACGGCAAGAAAGGACCTGGAACAGCATAGTCGTGATACAGAAATATAATTGATATTGTCTATTGAGGATTAAGAAGGTATTAATCGTTTTAATATATAATAATATGTATAAATCGTTAATTAATTGTTTCTAGGATTGCAATCCTAGAAACAAGAGTCTACCTCTTCAAGTATGTACGCATAGGAAACTTACCCGGCTGTGGTAGGCATTGTACGCGTGACGGCAGTGTCTGTGGTGGCAGTGTGACACGGCTGTTCTGCTCTTCAAAATAATCCTCAATATATGCTGGCAGGTTACCAGGGTACGTAAAATCTGAACCAAAGTTAGCCCAACGTTCATTTATTTGCGAGCCGAATTTGTCGGTCATGTTATCTAAACAAACGTCATCACTTCAGTGCTGCAAAGTACTCGGGGTATGTCGATAATGTTTGTAAATTGTGATATGCTCGCGAGCTCTATGCGTCTGTTAATTGAAGTGACCTTTTTATAAGTGAAAAGCGAAATGATTTTAGAAAGCATCGTGAACGTATAAAATCCGCAGTCCAGTGTCATGATTAAAGTGGACAGATACTGTCATGGAGCTATGTGTTACATGTGTTGCGATAAAAGAATGCCTCTAGAGACTATGAAACTACAATGGAAATTCTAGCGAGACCATGTTGCGTGTTCGAGTCGATGAACGGATTAATCGTTGCAAGCTTTGCAGCATTTAAGTGTCGGGTATAGCGTGCAAATTAACTGAATGCAAATAAAGTAGCAATCAAGGGTCCAGCCGAGTGAAGAATATCGAAATGATCGAATAATTTAAGGCTGAAGAAAATCAGTGGCGACGATTTAACATGGCGGATGGGGAACCATGTACTTACTTAGTTGAGGCCAGATGTCGGAGTTGTTCGTGTTCCACAGACTCAAGTCGAACTCATTGTTGGTGGGGTAGAGGATCGACTCTTGAACGGAGGATTTCGTTACCGGTTCCTCCACTTCGATGGACAGGAACGAGCAACAATGATAGGCGTACGAGAGCACCATCGTCTGCACCCTTGGGAACCTCTCTGGCGATGGGAATTCCCTCAGGGCAGGGTTGTTGAACGTCTTCAGGTGCAGCAGACCGGACAGACCTAGCGTTGGCAGTGCAGGGAACACATTGTTTCCTAGATTTCTGTAACATTTCAAATTAACCCTTGTATACTTAAATTGTGTGTAGATTAGTTAAAACCTTTCCGTATTTAACATGTTTATATAAATTCTCATTATAAGACTATAAATTAATATATTAGCGAGCAAAGAA
>CM052340.1:6798993-6812057 GCA_028455595.1 Lasioglossum vierecki | reverse complement strand
TACACTATCAAGCGAAGAGTTAATATCTCACATATGTTATTTGCATATTTCATCATACTTTTAAAGCATAAATATCCGTATCTAATAATGACAAATGAATAAAACTAATCTATATGTATAGAAATATTTTAACAGGATGGATACTAAAAGTGTTAATGTTTTCGGAGAGCTGCAATTTTTCCGGGCAAAGTGCGTCCACGGGACGGTCTAATGGCGATCTCTCATCTTTTCCTCGCGCCGAGGTGAAAATGGTCGTTAAGCTCAGTGGTTAATAATTATCCTCCGGTGTATCCATTTTCACGCACGACCAGCTGCGACAAACTTTTAATTGCGGCCAAGTTTCGTGCAGGTCGAGGGTTTGCGTCAATTCGTTCGTTGCTCGCGCGCGGACGATTCTCGTGCAATTTTTTTCGGGTCAAAAGGCCTACTCTCGTTTGCCTGAGATTAGGAGATAACGAGACGTGTGCAGGTACGAATTAAAACACGATTGTTCTTGTTGAGTATCACTCGGGACGAGGCCGAGGGCCTCTTGGGAGAAGACGCGAGAGGACACTTGACTGCGCAGAAACTTATTCGAACAGAATTTCCTACCGTTCAAATGTAAACACTTGGATAGCGGTAGCTCGAATGAAATGCAAATTGTTCGTATTATTGGATCATGACTAATTGACACGATGTAAAAATGAACAAATTTAGATTAAGCATTACAGTTTTTTATTGCGGAAGATTGTGGTTCGACGCTCAGTGGGTTTCTCACTTGTGGGCCACAGTATTTAATGAAACATCGAATGAGTGATACCGAAGAAACATAGAACGATGAAAATTATGCGAGTCACGCACGCGACGTGAATCACGCGTGCATGACGTTCTTGTGAAAGTAATTCCAGCAAGCAGGTTGCCAAATTCGATTCATTTGCTTGCGCGGAAAAGAAATATTTCGAAATTTTATTATCTGAAGCGAGAATAATTCCAACTTGAAAACTTTTAGGTTGTCGAATTAATTTTTTTTCCGATCGACGAGGCCGCTTTTCGTTCAATGAAACGAAAGAAAATTCTCGAGTATTGATGTCCGATAAAAGTGTCCTTTATCCTCAGCGATAAACGCGGGGATAAAATAAAAATCTCTTCGAACACACATCTCCGATATCCCCTTTATTTTCATTGACGAGCGTCTCAAGACGGTGCCATTTTATATTCAATAAAGTCAAAGAAAAGCTCCAGAACGGCTCGATAAAAATCTGTCTTCATTTTCAGTGAAAAGGAGCCGCAGAAGTTTAGTTTATATACTGGGCGAGCCTGACCACAATCTTCGGGAAACTTAAAAAAATTTTTATATATAAAATTTATATAGAAATTATGGTTTTTGGTAGGAAAACAAATTATTATAAAAATAACAATTACTTATAATTCTCGAGTCATTTTACATTCAATGGAGTCAAAGCGAACCACTGAAACGCCTCGATAAAAATTTTACTCCATTTCTAGTGGGAAGAAGAACCACGAATGACCGTTTTATATTCAGAGAGATACTCGGGAAAACTTATTAGAAATCGATAGAAGCTACATTGCTTTTAAGCAGGACCAAAGGAAAATTCAAATTTATCGAACTCCTCTCGATCTTTTCGTAAAAATATCTTACCTAGAATATACAGGGTGTACCCTTTATGTTATGTCACCATTTTTTAGGCATTGATTTATATTGTAAGAAATAATTCTTCGTTAAAATTACGTTTGCACAAAATTTTCAAGTTTGAGGTCACTTCGAGGTCATAGTATAGTACACTGTTAAATTCGTCTCGCCGTCAAAAACAATCCTATGATGTCCAAAACATATAGTGCCATTTAAAAAAAAGTCAAGGTGACCATTACTTACTACGTAAAAAACATTTTCTCAGATTTAAGAACATGCGAACATGTAGCTTAAGTACTGAGAAAATTTTGTCTAAAACATTTTTTAATTGCACTACTGGAAATGCCTAAAAAATGGTGACATATAACTTAACGGATACACCCTGTATTTTCGTTACTCGCAACTCTTTGGCCACTTTGTATTTGAAAAGTTTGTCTTCATTGTCAGTAGAGAAAAGAGCGTGGTTGGACACGAATCAGTCGGGCAAAAAATTCGCGTTTCCCATAAGCGTCCGGTGAAGCGGAGTCGATTCGCGAGACAGATATTGAACTTGATCGCCGCCCCCGCAATGCTTGAAAAGCGTCGTGGAGAGTACGGTCGGTCGGCAACTATGGAAAAATCAATTTCGAAGAGGTGGCTCGCGAATGCCGCGCTAGATTCCATCCGTGTGACGAATCGCAATATGGGTCGGAACGAATGCGGACCCCGGCTTGCCGAACGCCGACCAGACTATCTCGGAATGCGATAGAAGGAGAGAGAGAAAGCGGTGGAGTGCAAATTAAAAAAGAAAAGAACCGTCCGACGTCCGCGCGGTTCGTCGACGACGAATCTGCATTCTTCGTTGGTAATTCTGCGTCGCGACGACGACATCGGCCTCGGGGACATTGTGACCGAGAGCCGAAAGAATCTGCTGCACACACGCCCGCGTCTCTCGCGCCAATCGAGACACCGTAATCCGGAAATATTCGTGTCACATCTGCACCGGATACATCACTTTCCTCTTGAGGGCACGAGTTCGTGCGCACCATCGCCGAGCCCGCATAATTTCAGCTTTGCACGTGCTCGATACGATTATGCACGATTACATACTCTTTTTTTACCACGTTTTTATTAGTTCGCTTTCTTATTTGTTTGTTTGTCTGTCTGTTCGGTGACAAATTTTGTAATTGATTTTAAACTAACTTCCTGGGGTGAACTAGAGACTTGAAATTGAATACGTGGCTCAGAACTGAATGACAATGCATTATTTAAAAAAAAATTATTACGTTTTCAGTGAATTTCGAAAACCTGTATTGCAGCACAGCTGTGTAAAAATTAACGTAGAAAAAAGAAAGTATAACACATGTACTTGCTGTGGCAAAGAAAATAAATTTTTTTTAACTTAATAATAAGGAGTTACAGAGAACTGATTCAGACATTTCATGCTACCTATAATATAGCTATAGAAAATTCCAAGTATTTCCTAAAGATTTTTGGTCTCCTCGAAAAATGGGCTAGGGTTTCCAAAAAGTTCTGGATTTTTCGAAATAATTGCAATTCTTGCGAGCGACCCGAGAAGCCAGTAGGGAGCGATAAATAATACGTTTTCAGTGAATTTCGGAAACCTATATTGCAGCACAGCTGTCTAAAAATTAACGCAGAAAAAAGAAATTATACACGCGTACTTTCTGTGGCAAAGAAAATAAAATTTTTAAAACTTAATAATAAGATACATGCCTCAGAACTGAATGACAATGCATTATTAAAAAAAAATTATTAAAAAGTCTAATATTTATCTGTGAATTTTTAATAGCTACGAAAATAATTGTAAGATTTCAAACGAACCCACGTTTTCCGTTTGAAATCTTATAATTTTTATATATACTATATTTATTTAACGTCACTTTCAACTCTGTTAAGGTTATTTCGCGACGAGACCTACAGTTTATTAATTTGGGTTCCGAACCAACTTGGGCACCATAGTATTAGATGGCACATGGAATATTTCCAAATATTTTCAGAACAGATTTTTGATCAATCATCAAATTTGTTACGCGTGAAGGTAATATATACAGGGTGTGGTTCATGCAACTTGCACACCTATACAACTTCCAAAGTATGCGTTTTACGAAAAAGCTTTGTATACAGAAATCGCATGGTCTGAAGAGGTACATTAGTGCACCCATACATTATGTAATGTATGATAGAAGTTCGCCGAAAGATAAGTAAAGAAAATCGATTCTATGTAACAGTCGAGGTTGCCGATTCAGCAGTCAAACTGTTTAGCGAAACACGATGTAAGTCACACTTACACAAGCGCGTTACACGCTTTATCTCGTCGGGGAGGGCGGAATCGAGAGCAAAACTGTTCGCAGAACTTCTCGAAAGCTTCGATTCCACGTGGGCGAGACGTTAGTCTGTCGGGAGAGGAAGAGAGAGAGAGAGAGACGGGAAAGGTTCGCGCGAAGAAACAAGTCTCCAAAGAGAAGCTTCTCATCTGACTCGACAACTTTTCCGCCAGTGTTTCAAAGAGGGTGTATAGTGTCGGGGAATAGGGGGGATCCATTGAATCGTATCAGGCAAAAGATCGGGAACAAAGAAAAAGCTCTAGCCGGGATTTCGGTCGTCGTCGCGACCGGGAAAATCGATAACGTGTATTTTCGTAGTTTCCACCACGATCGAGAAGCATGTATGTCTAGGCGAACAAAATGCATTTTCGGTGTCGCGTATACTACTCGCTTTTAATATACTATTCGATGCCTGAAAGCACTTCGGGATTTTTAAAATTTTTATACTTGAGCTATCCGTTGCGCAATATTTAAGTAACGTTTAACTTAACTATATATTATATATATATAATTAATTAACAAAAAATTAATATATTATTATATATATAATATATATATTATAATATATATGTATATTAAGTATAATATATATATTAACTAAAAAAAAGTTAATATATATTAACTTAACTATATATTAACTATATAAAATATAATATACTTTTTAAGTTGAAAATGACACGACAATATTCTTAATAAATGCATAAAAATCTGCAGGCTAACGATGTGTATGCAATCCTCTCATACGCGAATAAATTGAATTTTCAACTGATGTTGACTTCCGTCCCACATTATTTGAAAAATCGACCATTGTTCGTCGCTCTGTCTTCGTTGAATTTATTTTGCAACTTGTGTTTATTCGATGATTCAGAGTTTCTATATTTCTCGCTGTTTTACATGTCGTCCAGTTAACTTCTTGATAAATGCATAAAAATCCACAGTCTAACGATGTGCGTTCAATTTTTTCATACGCGAACAAATTGAATTTTCAACTGATGCTGACTTCCGTCCCACATTATCTGAAAAATCGACCATTGTTCGTAGCTCTGTCTTCGTTGAACTTATTTTGCAACTTATGTTTATTCGATGGTCCAGCTGCCGGCGATCGGTCATTCGACGCGGTCACGACAACAAGGTAATAAAAATTCGATATCGACGAGCGCATTGGCAACAGTTAATCGGTGTTGGCTCCGAAACTGGAAACTAACATTGAACATCGTGTTCATGAATAATGCATCGGTCTCTCTGTCATCGTGGTCCGAGTTCAAATAGAGCCGCGCGCTCTAAATGGTTTGTATTAATGATGGAAACGCACGCGGCACCGATTGTATACCGTAATAATTCAATTTAATAGAGGAGACGAGCGGTAGCCCCGCGCACTAATTCAATGATTCTTGCCAGCCTCGTGCGTATTGTGCGGCTGGAAGTGTGCAAGAATTACTTGGACAGTATGTGGGCACACGGTGCACAATAATTCTTGCCGTTCCGCAATGTATCGTCCGCGAAAAAGCGGCAAGAATCCTTCCCCGACGTTGTAAGAGCATACTGTACTCTACTGCAATAATTCTTGCTGCTACGCCATTTATTTTCCGGGCAAAAGCGTCGTGCATCATACGATGCCAGGGGTGTTAGCTAATAATAGCTTGTGGGGGATGTTAATGCAGAATTTAATATTTATGGGCTCATCTACGAAGCCAAGAATCAAGTAAAAGTTTAATGTAACACAGTCGTTGCCACTGTCACGGATATGTGACGAGGATTATACAGGGTGTCCCAAAATTCGTGTACTTCCCGGAAATGGGAGGTTCCTTGGGTCATTTGAAGCAACATTTTCCTTTACAAAAATGACGCCAGTGGCTTTGTTTATGAGTTATTAACAAAAAACACGGACCAATCAGAGCGCGGCTACAGCGGATTGATTCTGGCTCGGCCAATGGCGCCGCCACGCTAAGCGGTACCTGTCGTTGAGTCGGACTCCGTTTGCTCTAACCGCGCTCTGATTGGTCTGTGTTTTTTTGTTAATAACTCCTAAACGAAGCCGCTCGCGTCATTTTTGTAAAGGAAAATGTCGCTTCAAATGACCCAAGGAACCTCCCATTTCCGGGAAGTACACGAATTTTGGGACACCCTATATGAATGAAGCGTCACTCGGCGAACGAAGAAAGAATTATCGTTACCCTATTAGCACAAAATATTATATACACATTCATATAATATTAAAAAGAGATTCAATCGCTTCTTAATATTTAAATATACATACAATATTTATTTTATATTAAGTAACAAATATTTCTTTTTAAATATGCAGGAAATATTTATTTCATATTACGAGAAAAATACTTTTTTCTAAATACATAATGAATCTTTATTGAATATTAGAAATAGAATATTTTTTCCTAATGTACAGATAATATATTTATTTAGTATTATAAAAAAAATTTTCCTATTATAAAATAAATCTTTATATAATATCAGAAATTATATAAAATTATATAATATATTATAAAAATTTCTTAATTGTAATAATGTCCTTTGAAAATTTTATTGAATGTTACTTAAATATTGAATTTATATTTTCCAAATATTGGATTCACATTTACTTCATATTTTTTAAATATCTAGTTTATGTTCTCTGAATATTCAGCTTGTATTTTTTAAACATTCAATTTATATTTCTTGGACATGTATACAATATTCAGATCCAATATTTTTCTCATATGAAAAAATGTTTTTAAACATTCAATTTATATTTCTTGTACATGTATACAATATTCAGATCCAATATTTTTCTCATTTGAAAAAATGTGGCTTAAAGAATATTTTTCTAATATTTGAAAAAAATATTTATCTAATATTTTTGTGCTACTAGGCTAGGATCTAATGATCGTTTGCGAGTTAGTGGTGCAACGCAGAGAAAGGTGTCCACGTAACGTCAATCGATTATGCGTAACATGAAAGTGTTCCTCCCGAAGCGTTATGAAATTAACCGTGTCCGCGGCGGTACGTGATCGTTCATTGGTAAGTAGTTGACTCGTTGCTATGTCGTACCTAGTTCTTCGGTAGTCAGCGCGCAACTGAGTGGTATATGAATTAATTTGAAATTCTTCTCGATCGAAATTGTAGTAATACTAAAATTGGTAACTAAGATTTCTGACTAACAACAAGTTTGCAAATTAATTTAACTCGATGTTTCGATCCCTACGTGGATCATCTTCAAGAGATACATTTTTGCGTCTGAAAAATAATACGTTTTCAGTGAATTTGGAAAACCTATATTGCAGCACAGTTGTGTAAAAATTAACGCAGACAAAAGAAATTATAACACACGTACTTGCAGTGGCAAAGAAAATACATTTTTTTTCTATTTAATAATAAGGAGTTACAGAGTGGGCTACGAGAATGAGCTAGGGTTTCGAAAAAATTCTGGATCCTTCGAAATAATTGCAATACTCACGAGCGACCCGAGAAGTCAGTAGGGAGCGATAATTCTAAGCGCGGCTGACGCGAGGAAAGTCGGTATTCAATTAGAACGAATCGCCGGACCAAATTGGAGTAATTAACGAGAAAGCTTTACGATCGTTCGACGAAAGGATGAATGAAAGTGTTTCGACTAGTGGGTCGTCGTCGTCGTCGTCGGAGCGCATGCTGCGGGTTTTCGGGCGTGAATACGGGGACCGTAACGCGCGCGAGTTTTCTATAAATATTTTGGATGTTGGGACGGCGCGACGTGCAGCAGCGGTGCTTTTAAAGCGACGTGATTTATTTTTCTCCGGGCGAGAGATTAATCGTCGGCCGTGCGGTGAGATATCGGTCGTTGAAAGGGCTGATGTACAGCTGTCTTTATGTAATAAATGGAGAGCAAACTGTTGATCACGAAACGATTGCCAGGAAGGACCCCCGCGCGACCGCCGAATTTCCGCGGAACAAAATCTCGTTTTAGAATTATTAGATTCGATGCCCTTCGGTGCCATCTATTTCCGATGTGGCTTGTTTGCCTCGACGTTACCTCGGAATGTATTTGCTACTATTTCATACAAGTACATTGTATCCTTCTGGAGGATCGCCAATGCCTTTCGCAAGAAAATTTGTCCATTTTGTCTCTAACACCGCGTAATCTCCGCGGAATTCCATATTGTCTTTGGCAAAAAATATTCAATTGAGTTATATAAATTTATATTTATTTTCAATCAATTTATAATTTATATAAATTTATATTTATTTTCAATCAATTTATAATTTATATAAATTGATTTATATAATTATACAACTCTTCTGAAGGTCCTATACTTTTTCCAGAGATCCTACAATCCTTCTGAAGGTCCTATAATTTTTTCTGAAAGCCCTAGAATTTGTTTCGAGGATCTTGGAATTTTATCTGAAGGTCCTACACATTTTCCAGAAACCCTACAATCCTTTTGAAAATCATACAATTTTTTCTGAGAGCCCTAGAATTTGTTTCGAGGATCTTGGAATTTTATCTGAAGGTCCTACACATTTTCCAGAAACCCTACAATCCTTTTGAAAATCATACAATTTTTTCTGAAAGTCTTAGAATTTGTTTTGAGGATCTTGGAATTTTTTCTGAAGGTCCTACACTTTTTCCAGAAACCCTACAATCCTTTGAAAATCATACAATTTTTTCTGAGAGCCCTAGAATTTGTTTCGAGGATCTTGGAATTTTATCTGAAGGTCCTACACATTTTTTTGCAAAGGTCCTACGATATTTCAGGACCTCTTACAAATGCTTCTTCATAGTTCAACTCCGGTGATTAGACGGATATATTTATTGTTATTCTACCTAGACAAAATAACCACTCAATTCTGTTTATTATAGCAGTTTTATTGCCGTCTACTCCAAGCGTTCAACCATTAAGAACGTCCACGCGTTTCCGAATCAGTGTGCCTTCAGGGCTTCGATCGGGACGACTCTCGTTTTTATCGGTTTATTTTCCTCGGGCCGATTGAAACGAGTCCGCCCGGCCGGAAATAAGCTTTCGCTTTCGCGGCACCAGGCGAAATTGAATCTGCCCGCAGGAAGAATCGCATTTGCTTTTTCACCGGGAGCAGGATTTCGCTCGGCTCGCGGAAAATTTCATCGAGTCTGTCAAAAGACTCTCCGGGGTCCATTAAATCTTTCGATTATTCGAAGTTTCTTAATTGCATCGTTGCCCGAAGAAGTTTGTCGTACTTGTAACTTGGAAACTCGAGCGAGATCGGCCGGAGAGTTTCTGTGCTAGTGACACTCGCGAAGTTTTGCAGAAAGAAGTGCGAAGGCCGCCGCTAAACGACGTAAACAAAGTCGCGACAACTGGTCGATCGTTTTTGATCGAAATCGATCGCTTTTCTTACAGCATGCTTTATTAGAAAGACGTTGGATTACAAATATTTTATCAAATTTTACAGAATTATAAATAATTTGGAAATTCATTTCTTTTCTATCTTAAACTTTTCCAACCATTTTCATTATATTGTTAACTCCGCCTCTAGAACACTTGGTTTCATACTTCGTTTCTCCATTGATTTTCATTCAATCCGTACACTTAGATTGCTATATATTGTCCTCGTCCGTCCGCTATTAGAATATGCATCTATTATATGGTCTCCGAAAAGCTCTAAGTACGAAATCATGCTGCTCGAGAGTGCAGCATAAATTTCTAAGGTTTTGTTCATTAAAGCTAAATAATCCAATGTAAATCTTTGATCATGATTACTCCGCAATAATAACTTAAATGAACCTGGAACCATTATCTGCTCGAAGAATAATACCCGACCAGAGCTTTATTTTTAATTTAATTAATAATCATGTGGATTGTTCCTCTCTACTTGAGCAAATCAATTTTTATGTACCGGAGCGTGAACTGAGAAAAAGAGCGGATTTTCAAACACTTAAAGCGAAATCTAATTATGGATTAATTAATCCATTAAATCGCATTATTGCAAATTCTTGCACTATTTATAATCGTGTTGATTTTTTCACCAATTCTTTACTAAATTTTCAATACTGTCAATTTTCTCACTGTCCCTTCTTTGTTGTTGTTAAACGAGTTGTCTTATATATTTCTTCTTCTTTGTTATTGTTAACGATTTTGTAAAAGGATCTCATTCCGTTTATAATAAATAAAACTCCCAAAGATGTCTCGCGCGAAAAACCAACGACTATCGAACCAGGGACGACTACCATGACAATACTACGGATATTTATGCATTTATAGCAAAACCGAGTAGATAAAATTCATTAAAATTATTAAAAAGTTGAAGATGTCAATTTAAGATTTCTCCTCAATTAAAATCATTCAGAGAAGAAATATTATTCCAAGTACTTTCTATTTCTTACCAATCGGTACAAACAATTTTTATTTGCCATAGAGATCTGCAGTCTAACCATGACGAATCGTTCCGAGAATAAAGGAAATAAAATCGCGCCGGATAAAATATCCTAAAGGCAAAAGTTCCTAGTGACGCGTAATGTTCGCGATCCGTACAAGTACGATGACGCTGCGACCTAGATACCTACGGGACTGATCCTTCTCGGGCCGAAGACAGTCGATACTTTATCGGACGTCATTTAGGATCACGGAACAACGGAATTTATGTAGAAGCGGTCCGTTTCTCGAGGAATTCCTCGGCGTTATCGCGTTGCGAGCGTAACGAGGATCGTCTTCGTTCCAGCGATTTCCTCCAACTTTTGCTTCCTCTCTCGCGAGTGAAATATTCTCTCGCACGGAGGGATCTCGCCCGATCCATTTTCCACGAGGATCGATGCGCGAGAGAAGCACGTTGAAGAACGCGAGAACGAGGACCCGTACCATAGGAGGATCTTTGAAAAGCGAGAGCAATTTATCCGCTTGCTGGAGAATCGGCTGATTAATCGACCGCTCTCTCGCTCGGCTTCGGATTAAATTCGGGATCCGCGTTTAGAACGCGCGCGAAACGTATCGCGGGAATTATCAGCGTTTATTGTTTCACAGCAGTGGCCTAGATCAATCCGGAAACCGGCTGTCAGGGCTAAACAGTCAATTTGTTTCGCCGAGTTTATTTATCCACTCGTGGAAACCGAGTGCCTAAATCACTCGAGCATCCAATTTAACCGAACAATGGTTACGTTCGAATAGGCATAATAATTGTTCTCGATAGACTCTGCTCCATTAATTATTCTCTGCTCCATTACACTGACAAGAAACAACCCTAATAGCACAAAATATTGTATACGCAGTAATATTCAATATTTATTTTATATTAAGTAACAAATGTTTTTTTTAAATATGAAGGAAATATCTATTTCGTGTTACGAGGAAAATATTTTTTTCTAAATATTAAACGAATCTTTATTTCATATTAGAAGTAGAATATTCCCTAGTAGCACAAAATATTGTATACACATTCATATAATACTAAAAAGAGATTCAATCTCTTTTAATATTTCAATATACATACAATATTTATTTTATATTAAGTAAGAAATATTTCTTTTTAAATATGCAGGAAATATCTATTTCATGTTAAGAGGAAAATATATTTTTCTAAGTATTAAACGAATCTTTATTTCATATTAGAAGTAGAATATTTTGTTCCTAATATACAGATAATCTTTATTCTTGTACATGTATACAATATTCGGATCCAATATTTTTCTCATATGAAACAATGTGGCTTAAGAAATATTTTTTCAATATTTGAAAAAAATATCTAATGTTTTTGTGCTACTAGGGAAGAGGATATTTTACGATTTACTCATTCGGTATCGAATTTACCGAGCATTAACAAGCTCTATAATGCAAAATATATCAAATCATTTTTCGCATAAGTATTTTTGTCATTAATAATAACTTTTAATATTTAGTATTTTTAATATTAAGTATTTTTGTCATTAATAATAACATTTAATAATTACAAACTAAACTGATATGACCAGCAATGACAATCCTTTACTCGATAAACACTTAATAAGGGATATGATTCGATCGTGTGAAAGTTACGGAAACTTTTTATATTTACGGGAATTTTTTCTGAAACCTACAAAATTATTTATACCTTTTCAACGAGCTCGTTTGTACGTACATACTTCAGTCTTCCTGCTTCGCCATTCCTTCATCTCGCGATAGTTCTCTATTTTTATACTTGTAGGAGATCTATGACTCTCTAAATAGAGCTCCGAGAGCCCAGAGTAACGTTATACAAATATAAATCTTTCAATTGAAAACTCGTGGCTTCGATATTCCCGTATAATGGAGCCGCGAGCATGATTTAATGTATACTGCGCTCGGGTGATTTCAATGCGCGGTAATGGCACGAGCGCGGCGCCCGAGGTAGTAATGCGAGCTTTATTGCGTGTTTGTTACTAAATTCGAGCCTTGAACTGTAAATACTCCTGGAAAAAGCAGTAAAAGAGGAGAACCTTGTTTCCACTGCTATCAATAATGCTTTGCGCGAGCGTGGTACCTTTTCTAAGCGAATCGCAACAGGAATATTGCTCGAAGAAACTAGGACATGACTCTCTTCTCCAAGAAATCATTACTTTTAAATTAATTCCGCGACTGATGAAACCATATTTCGTCCGAACAATATGCATAAGTACTATATGGGTTAAAAAAAAAGAATTTTAAATCTTTTAATAAGAGAATAATTTATTGATTTAATTCCTCTAATTTTCAGTCAATATTACTTAATTTATTTAATTTATTACTAATTTTATACCACTGACAACGGGACGTAGTACGTGAAAGAACTATACAAGGATGCCACACTTTATATATAATGCATTAAAATTATTAAAAATAGTCAAAATGAGAACAGTGTGGAAATAAGATGGTTCTTTTTTCAACTTTTTTTATTTATCTGTTCGACGTTGTATTCAATTATTATATTTAGTGACGAGAAGTATCATGTACTTTCGAACCCTTTCATTGATTATTAGACATAAACATGAGCCATATAAACAGTTTATTCTTACTTCTATCATTTTAAACGAACTGAGAAAAATAGATTTGCACTCTTAAATCACTGTAGCCTTTCCACTGTTTTAAATTTCACCCATTCATTTTTCCATAAATGCATAAAATCCGTTGTCTATTGATTATGGTGCATTCTAAGCGGATCTACAATATGTCTGA
>CM052340.1:6767736-6798893 GCA_028455595.1 Lasioglossum vierecki | reverse complement strand
TTTGTGACCACTTGGACTGTGGATTTCTATGCAAAATAAAAATGCACGAAATGGAAACGAAATATGTTTTTTCCCTTAATGATTTTAATAGAGGAGAAATCATACATCTTCAATTTTAAAAGTTTTTAAAAGTGCATGAAACGTAATAGATTTTTTATATTTTTGACCACTTGGACTGTGAATTTCTATGCAAAATAAAAATGCAAGTAATGGAATCGAAAATATGTTTTTTTCCCTTAATGATTTTAATAGAGGAGAAATCCTCTAAATGATTAATCAACAGCGACTACTTGCAAGAACTGGAAATTGAACATTGGTACTTATATTCGTTATGACTAATCAACAACAATCACGAAGGACGAAAAGAAAGTGGCCATTAGTGACCTTGTAATTGTAAAAAATAATGAAACGTATTTTTTATATAATATACAATAAGTGTAATTATATGCAAGGCGGAGGTAATTATCCCGTTTACTTATATTCGTTATGACTAATCAACAACAATCACGAAGGACGATAAGAAAATGGCGATTGGCGACGATCTTGTAATTCGTCACTAGTAACCACTACAGTCGTTATAAACGTTATTATAAAATACTCTTTGATCGAAATATTAATTCGTATCGGTGCTCTATTTCACACTCTAAATTATGTAGCTCATGGTTCTTCGCATTCAGTGGTCTAATTTTGTATACATATTTCTCCCGCGGTCTGACATAACATTTCGACGAAATATTGATGCAGGACCATAAAGACAAACTTAAGTCGTCGCCGAGAATCTTGTTAGCGCGATGAAATTCTGCGACGGCGAATCCCCGAAGGCCTCGAACACTTTCGAGCCTTTTAAATACTTCATGACCGAACTTTGAAGGACCTTCGTACGACTAAACCGCTTGAAAACTGACTAAAGTGACGGTGAGAGAACACTGTCGCGATACAGACAACGTGCGTCATTGACTTCCGATGCATCCCAAATACATACTTTCCAACTTGTTATTTGAAGCGGTCCTTACACGATCGCTAATTATATAACCTCTCACGTGCCAATTCGTGAGCAATTCATAATATTAATGATAACTGGAATTCATATTCTTGTGAACGATTCGTAAATGGATTAAGCATACTACGTGATCCAAGACTCGCATTAATATCGCGATACGCGACTTGCAATTATTACATGCTACCTCCTCGACTAATAACCCTATATTACACGATCATTTCCATAAATACTACACGGAATTCTAGTTCCTATTGTATCAATTAAAAAATCCCGCGCTTCCGTCCTTTGACTCTACGTAGACTATACCCTACTAGTAGCACAAAATATTATATACACATTTATATAATATTAAAAAGAGATTCAATCTCTTCTTAATATTTAAATATACATACAATATTTGTTTTATATCAAGTAACAAATATTTCTTTTTAAATATGCAGGAAATATCTATTCATGTTACGAGAAAAATATTTTTTTCTAAATACAAAATGAATCTTTATTTAATATTAGAAATAAAATATTTTTTCCTAATGTACAGATAATATTTATTTCATGTTATGAAAAAAAAATATTTTTTTCTTATTATAAAATAAATCTTTATGTAATATCAGAAATTATATAAAATCATATAATATAATATAAAAATTTCTTAATTGTGATAATATCCTTTGAAAATTTTATTGAATGTTACTTAAATATTGAATTTATATTTTCCAAATATTGGACTCACATTTACTTTATATTTTTTAAATATCTAGTTTATATTCTCTGAATATTTAGCTTATATTTTTTGAACATTCAATTTACATTTCTTGTACATGTATACAATATTCAGATCAAATATTTATCTAATATTTTTGTGCTACTAGGGTACATGTAGTCATAGGACTACCGAAAAACACTAAAAAAAAACAATTTAAAAAACCTAATAAAATTTATATAAATTTAATACTTTACTCTAAAATTCATCAAATATCCAATTCACTGATACTCCCTTTTTACAGGTTTAACTTTAAAAAAAAAATTATACATCATTCACGAACTATTCGCGCGATCCAGAGAAAGGCGCACAACTGTCGGCGAAGACGGATCGACTTCAATTAAAACTTTCTATGAATAGAGAAAAGGAAGAATTGGTCAAGTGGACAACCCGACACCTCGTTCTGAATGAGTGTGCACACGTCCATTCAATCAAACAAACGCCGGTCCGAAGGCCTTACGCGCCGTTTCCATTCATCGTCTGTACACAACCGGGAGGCGCATTTAGATCACAAACTGTCAGAGTACTTACAGTTTGGTGAGATTGACGGCGGAGGTGAGTACGGCGGGATCTAGCTCCAGGATGGACAGGAAGCCAGCTCCTCGGCAAACGAATTCCCGTCCGTCCGCGGTGATGTTGCAGGACTCCGGTCCGTGCGAGGATCCCGGCTGCTCCTCGGCGGAGCAAATCCGGCAGAGGAACATCGCGAGGACGACAGCAACGGTGTACTTCGTGCACATGCCGGCCAGTTTGCTAGGCTCTTTTCCTTCCGCCGGAGTCGCCGCGCCCAGGACACGGATACGTTTCTCTCACTTCACCGCATTATAATCAGTCGGACACGATCGCTTTCCTCCTCGGCGAACGAGAAGAGTTTCCACACAGCTGTCAACCAGCGACAGGAGCTTGCACACGGAAGCTCTTGCGAATCCAGACAAACACGCGCGCGCACACCAACTCGCCCTTCGGATGGCTTCAAACGACTGAACCGCGCGCCACGGATTACGTTTACGGACTGACAGCTCGGTGGCGGCTACGTGCGCGACCAACCTGATTCACTCTCTCCCTCGCACCCACACCCCTCCCACCATTCGCACGCCAACCACCGTCGCGGTATCGCCGCCCCGAGCCAATCAACTTTCTCTGTCTACCGATATGCCGTCGGTAATAGACTCGCGGCGATCTCCACACACTGCGAGATCGTGTCCTGCCGTATATAGAGATCCGATCGCTCTCCACCTTTTCTTTTTAACCCGTTTTATCTTGATCGAGCAACGATTTGACAACGGTTACTCGTTTGAATTGCCGGTGAACTGGCCGGATATGCCTAGCGGCACACCAACGTTTTCTTGTAGACTTTCAATGATTTTGATGGTAATCTATCGAAACAAACGTGCAGATTATTTTAAATTGTTTCCAGCTGTATGAAATTATTCGAAAATAAAATAATATATAGAGATCCGATCGCTCTCCTGCTCTTCTTTTTAACCCGTTTTATCTTGATCGAGCAACGATTTGACAACGGTTACTCGTTTGAATTACCGGTGAACTGGCCGGATATGCCTAGCGGCACACCAATGTTTTCTTGTAGATTTTCAATGATTTTGATTACTTTCTTTCTTCATGGTAATCTATCGAAACAAACGTGTAGAGATTATTTTACATTATTTCCAGCTGTATGAAATTATTTGAAATTAAATTAACCGGCTACGAGCATTCTGTAACTTACAATCGATGCAGATAGGTTTTATTTTGCATAAAAATCCACAGTCTACTTGTTTGATATAATTTTTATCATAGAGAGATTTTATCATGAAGAGATTTTACTATTTTACCATTCATCTAGCATGATAAAGGGTGATGTCTATCATAGATAAGATAATTCACGATGTGTCGAGTGGCAGTATATTTCTGGTATTAATGGATACTAAAAATCTCTCAATTTAATTATATTTCACATTTAATACTTGTAAGTAGATTAGATCAAAGAAGATGATCGTGGTTCAATCTAATAGTATCTGATTAGTCTATAATTATACTAGAAAGTACCCAAGTGAATATATTAAAGAATGGTTCTTTCTTCTTCAAAAATTTACAAATCTAATAATCATGAATAAAATTCAAATGCTTGAAATTTTTTAAAGGCATCAGACGTGCCATCTCTTGGACGCTTACAAAAGCACTCGAGATTCGTAAGCATTTGTAAGTAACCGGTAATTTTAGACTTTCAAACATTTTCGTGATTCTCATTTACGCACAATTAAAATCCGACGAAAAGCTTGTGTTAGCGTAAATTATATTTTTTTTAAAGTCACACAACATGATTTTTACAATTTTCATCGTAGCATCTTAGCGCAATACTGTTCATTGGGACACCTACACAAACTAAAACATGGTTTGCTGTTTGTTAAGACCAGAGAATCGCAAAACTGAAACATGGTTTACTTTTCACATGATGCAGCTGGTATTTTAGTAGTCATTGAGGTAGCGAATATATTCAAGTTTATTTTCGAGATTACGCCTACCGGCGAGCGTATTGGAATATAAGAAAAGAACGTTCACGTTCATTGCTTGGTTTACATGTTATTATACAAAGTATGCTGCTAATTGAGCCATCTTATCTTTAGGAGGACGAGGTTTCCCTCGACTGCGACCTTTCGCGTGACCGCGACTGCGTGTTGTGACTGGTTTCGAAGCAATTGCTCTGTGTTTCTCTACAAGAGAAACGAAAGCTGGCGTGCAAAACACGCAGCCACTCATTTCTGTCGCTTCGTTGGGAAGCTTAGTTTTTTCCTGTAAAAGAGAAAAATGTATACGCCCTTAACTCCTCGCACAATACTCCATGTTTCTTTATTCTATAGAAATTTGTATAATTTAGAGTTAAAGTGCGTCTATTATTCTACGGGCCCCGCGTTTGCAACAGAAAATTGACCTAACATTTGGTGAATACCGTTCCCAGATATTTTTGATAAAAAGAAGGTCATTCATCGTGTTTTATTGTATTATCGTGCAAAACCTAGGGCATCCTGGTAATCCGGCATTGACTAAAGTTCATATAATGGTACGGAATATTCCAAAGTTCGTTTATCACGAGCATCTATTACACATTGCCCTCAATAGCAACGCATCCTTGAATGTAAACAGTTCTCTACTTCTAACGTGGCAGTTGAAATTGATAGCTTTACCTGTTTATATTCCACAGTGACTAACTGAGCGCCACAGTTGCACACATCGGTGTCGACCATTACTTTATGGGCATTTTCGAATAAATGAATAATAACGTCGCAACGGTTGCAGCCCAATTTCCATTTCGGTGCAGCCGAAGGATCGAGCACGAGTATACCCGAATCGCATTCGAGACAACTCGACAAACCGTTCGAATTCATACCGTGTGGGCAGGTTGGATGTGTACACGAATTACAACCGCTCATTCCTTTCTTCATATCCCTGGAATTTCACGCGATGTATTGAACTTGATCGATAATTACTAGAAGCGATACCCAATAATTACTTAGAAAATAATTACCTAAATGGCGGATTGTTATAACAATATGGACAGAACGTGTAGCTCTTTCCTCGGGCTCCGGTGGACCAGGACAGCAATTCGAAATCGTCCAAAGGACATTTCAGTTCCTTATAAATTCTAATGTTTCCGTTCTGCGGGAGATTGTACGTCTCGTTGCAATGCACGCAGTGCATTCTCGACGGCTTCGTTTGTATATACTTCATGTACCGTCGACATTTTCCACACCTATATAAACAATACGTATTTTAAATACTTAATTAATTAGTTTATCGATCGTAATTTATCTTTCGGATATTATGAATTTTATTCTCGGCGCCACGGTTCGATCATTTTTCTACATAACAAATAGTTATTATGTGGGAATACTAAACGCTGGATTCGGATTTGAATCTCCCGGTTCAAGAACCACGTTAGCTATTAAAATGTTTTTAATAGGAGGAAAAGAAAGGAGGATTTAAACGAAATATTTAAACGAAAATAAAATACTTATTTTTGGAGCCACGTATTTTCTTACCTGGAGTGGGCTTTCCCAGATGCAGAGAGCGGTGAAAACGAGACTTCAAATAGTTGGTCCATCGCTTCTATACTGTGCACAAAGTACTTGAACTTTTGTTTAAATATTTCGACTGTGTGCTGTAATACGGCATAGTAATCTGCTCGTCCCTGAGCTATCAAATTCAATTGTTCTTCGACCGCTGATCTCATTGTAGGCAAAACCAAATCAGGATCTATCTGATATGTAAAGGAATTGTCATGAAATTATGATTTTTATATAAATTCCAGAAATTCGTACCTTCTGATAACCATGGACCAACACGATTCCTAACGATGTAGGAATTAATTTTCTACCGCCTGTAACAGTCACGTAATTCCGCATACATATATTATTTATATGTACTGGAATTGAAGCATCGGTTCCTATCCCGTGTTTCTCCATCAAGGAGATTAATTCGGCTTCCGTCAAATAATCGGGCGGTTGCGTGTAACATTCCAGCATCTTTGTCTATTACGAATTACACGAATATTTTTCATTACAATTACTATTCAAAGAATGGGTATTAATTCTTCGTAATCACCTCTTGTATGTTGAGCCTTTCACCAGGTGTAAACTTGGGCAACGTATCGTTGTTACCAAGTGCCTGCCAGGTGAGAATACTGGTGTATCCGGGATCCAACAAACTGTGGCCATTTGCGGTGAAAGTTTCCATCCCTATTTTGAATGTTGCTGTGGTGCTTAAATATTTACAATCTGGAGCTAACTAGAAGGTTCGAAATGTTTAATATCGTCACAATTCGAATGTACCAATAAGATCTGGGACTAATACAATTAGGAGTATTTACAGTAGCAATGAAATGTCGGGTAATGTAATCGTAGAGTCTCCACAAATCGCCATCAAGTTCGCTCCTCGTAGCGTGTTTCATGGGAGTAATAGGAGGATGGTCCCCGGCGTTGTGTCCTTTCTTTGGTTTATTGATGCCGTTCGCTAATATTTTACGAACTTGATCCCCCCAGTCTGAAGCGTTCTGTTGCTGCTTCAGCGTTGCACTAAATGCAGACATTTTCATATTCACTGATACCGACAGAATATCTAAGAAATAATTAGAAAAAAGTAGCCCTATGTAACTCACGCTAAATCAAAGTTCTCTGGGTACACAGTTGTCTCCGTTCGAGGGTAGCTTATGTATCCTTGTATGTAGAGACGTTCCGCGATTTGCATAGCATGATGCGGGCCCATTCCCAAACCTGAACTCGCTACCCTCATTAATTCTACCGTATTCAACGCAATTGGACGCGACTTTGTTTTCTCCACGCTATGCACGCCTACGACGCTGCAACACATGACTCAGTAAATATTTCATTGCATCATTAATTTTTTAATGAAAATTTCAAGCTGTTCGATACCTACGTTGCTTGTTCGAACTCCTTCACATGGCTGAGAAATACATTTGCTACTTCTTTGTCAAAGGATCGCACGCGACTCCAACTTAAGACAATATCTTGACCATCAGAAGACTTTACTGTAACCTTGAATGGATTTTATCTCCTTTATACTGAATATTCAGGTTGATTTAGAAGAAATACATTCTGCAGCGAATAATCGTAATGTAATGACTGGACTCCGAATTTTATGCATTTATAATAAAAATGAGCAAGTGTAAGTTAGAACAGTGAAAATATAAAGACTTTGAGGGTATTAATATATTATTTTCACTGCATTGAAATTATTAATGAAGAATATCGATTTTTTCATTTTACATAAATGAAACTTTTCATTTTACATAAACATCCGGAGTCTAGTAATGCCAAAGTGATTATACCTGTATGACCCAGTAAGGGTCAGGCTTGAAAGTTTGAATTTCATCGTGCCTCTGTACACAAAATCCTAGCGTCGGCGTTTGACAGGGACCGTAAGAAATGAGCGATACATCTAGATCTCCATATTTACCCTAGAGAAAGGGAGAAACGGATAAATATGATCTATGCTCAGAAATACATTAAGATCTTGTAATTTTACCTGAAAAAATTTTGTCTGGAACCTTGTGAAAGCGCAACCAATTCTCAAATCTAAGTCTTGTCTGGCATCAACACTTTTAGCCTCGTTCTCATTTGGTTTAATCAAGTTGCCCATTGCAGCTTTGATATCTTTCTCTGTGATAGCAGAAAATCTAGCTCGCCAAATGTCCTGAAATAAATGAACAATTTTAGAAAATGTATATTATTATTATGAAGTCTAATTAATGTTAACCCTTCTGACCCGACAGAGATACGCTGTCTGTTCCATCGCATGGTCGATGCACAAACCAAAGAGACACACAGACCTATGCAAGACACGATTGCTTTCATATTTTTATGTTTATAAGTAGAATAAAGGTTTATCGGTAGAAATCAAAAAATGATTGAGCAAGACACATACAATAGATTGGGAGGGCATAGACCTTACATCCTTCGGGTCGGAAGGGTTAATAGAAGACTTACATTTGGATTCAACTTTCTACTCGTGCCCTGTTGTACAGCAGAGATAACTTCGAAACAGATATTTTCACCTTCCTTGTCACAATCCAGCCATAATATTAAATAATCACAGTGAGAACCTTCCTTGGCAAGGAAGTAAGGAATTTTTAATCTAGGAGCTGCCTCCTTCTTCTCGGTTGGACATGAAAATAACTCTGCCTTGAACAGGCCAAAAAATAATTCTCTATTAATGCATGAATAAGTTAATTTTCTCAATAGTACTTCGATAAAATACATTTGCCTCTTACAGGATCCACTTTGTCCCAGTGATTGTACTTTCCAATAAAATCCAAATTCATAATGTGACCACAGACAGATGTCATTTTGAAGTTCACTGTCTCCGATCTAAATTGGCCTATCCATTCGTGTACCGAACACGATCCGTTTAAACCTGAAATACATCGAATGTTAAATGTTCGGTATTATTCCCGAACGAATCTTTGAAAAGTAAAGTCGAATTAGAAACTTGCTCCGATTGTCATGAAATTTAACCTACCTTTTCTATTAGTGCATCGCCCATTACTTAAAATGTTGGCGAGCGAAGCTGCCAAAGAAGGTTTCTCAGCGACCATAAAAGCCGTCTTCATTTTTAGTTTTTCTCTTTTTACAATATACTTAATCTTATAACAAAGTTTTACTTTTTATTATGACAGTGTAACCACATAACGCACGGAGCACCGATAGCTTGGACCACGCGTGCAATACGTCGTATTTAAATACATAAGAACGATTCTCTAAAGTAAGTAACGTATATATGAAAATAATCTGGCCGCTTCTCCTTCTTTATTCGATTCACTTATGAATTCGATTACTTTATTAATACCAGAGAATTTTCTCTGTTTAAATACTGACTCGGGTGACGGCGATGAAACCATGAGTGAACACAACCTCCTATTTTTTGATATGATGCAAAATGCTTGCAAATGTTTCTCGGGTGTGCACACGATTAGATAGTTTATAGACTGATTCAGTGTGATTACAATGTTCGTCTCGCCTCGATAAAGTTTGGAAATGTCCAAATCATTCTCGATATATTATTACACGTGAGAGCGTTTTTAATCATTTTGGATTTGTGACTCATCGGTTCGTAACCTCTGAAGATCGTAATCGTAATCAAATAGTGTCACGATCCGACGTAAATCAGCTTCAAATTTCGACGAACGATAAAGTATCTTCGGCAACTATTCCGAATCTAATTACCTGTAAAACATTTTGACAATTCAGGTTTGTTTTTTCTCTATTGCGCATTATACACTACAGCTCCTCAAATATTTTGTGAACTGTCATTAAAATGTTATCGCTTATCTCAAATTATTCGATTTACTTCTTTAAAGCAAGAAATTATCAAATTTCTTTTTCGATGTCTTTTCGATGACTTCATACACACATACACAAATAATACTATGTTTAGTGATTCATTAAATATAAATTTAGCAGTGTAGAATATATTTTGAATAATGGTATAAACTTTATGGTATATGTTTATTTTATTTGTTGTAAATAGATTTGCTGATAATCCTTCAGCCATGGAGTGGTTGTTTGGGAAACGTGTTACTCCCGAGGAGATGCTCCGAAAGAATCAGAGAGCCTTGAATAAGGCGATGAGAGACCTCGATAGAGAAAGAATGCGAATGGAGCAGCAAGAGAAGAAAATTATAGCTGATATCAAAAAGATGGCTAAAGACGGACAAATGGTAAGCCAGTACAGTTTAGTGAAATCCATTTTCTATATTATTTAAGTTACTATTGCTCATTTCATAGGATGCTGTAAAAATAATGGCAAAAGATCTTGTGAGGACTAGACGTTATGTGAAGAAGTTCATGTTAATGAAAGCAAACATTCAAGCAGTCTCGTTAAAAATACAGACCTTACGATCGCAAAACACAATGGCACAGGCGATGAAGGGTGTTACTAGAGCAATGCAGAATATGAACAAGTAAAAATATTATTTGACCAATATTTAAAAAGCAGTTGCATCTTATGTGTGATACAATTATTTTTATTCGCAGGCAACTAAATCTTCCTCAAATTCAGAAAATACTGCACGAGTTTGAGAAGCAGTCAGAAATAATGGATATGAAAGAAGAAATTATGAATGACGCGATAGATGATGCAATGGAGGATGAAGGAGACGAAGAAGAAAGGTAACAGTAGACTGAAATTGAAAATCTGAATATTAGTGGTAGTTTTAACTGTTTCTCTTTGTCTGTTTAGCGATGCCATTGTGTCGCAAGTTCTCGATGAACTAGGTCTACAAGTAACAGACCAGTTGTCCGGTCTACCACAGGCTTCAGGTTCGCTAAATGTAACAGGCACGAAGCAACCAGTTGCGGCAGCTGCTGGAAACGATGATGCTGGAAACCTTGACGCAGATGCTGATTTGCAGGCCAGATTGGAAAACCTGCGACGCGAATAAGTTGCAACACAAGTCGTTGAACGATGTATAAACATGTAAAAATAAAGTATAATCTTGTAAGTATATTTCATTTTATATGCTCTGCAGTCTTCGTTAGTTGATCAGATCATATAAACGCGTAATTTTTATTATGTAGGAACAATGTTATCTCTACGGCTGCTTGAAGCGATTCGTTTGCCTACAGTATTTATTAAGGAAATGTTAAGTTTATCAAAGAATGAAGAAAGATGAAATAATTTTATGCTAATGTAGAGAGCGTTAGTGTATGTTAGTGTTCCTGTGCACCTTTTTTTAGCACAAGGAATTTTGTAAGGAAGACTTACACGGAACTGCTTATTGAATATACATACTGTAACAAATACTTAATGTATTTTGATAATCACGTGTACATAATTTTTCGTGGAAACATTTTATCATTTTTCTTTTTTTTTAACACTTCCAAGTACATTATTTCTTAAAGCGTCTAAGAACTAATCTAATAACTTTTATAAGAAAAAGCGAGCAACAAAGTTTATATGTGATTCTGTACACGAAGTATAGACAAGTGAACGCGATATATAATAACGAAAGTTTTTGCATTGTTTTTACCGAAACATTTTTCACTGCTTCACCCAAGACTTGCTTCCAAAATTAATGAGAGTCACGGTAGTAAGCTTATTAAATTGCAGCGAATATTACGAATGAAAGAATTTACACATGGATTGCACTGAAATAAAATCGTGCGATAGGTAATCCTACATAACGTACAACAATAGAACAGATATGAACACCATGATTATCATAATCGAAGACATTGGAAAATGTTTTAAAGTTAAACGGTTTAATAAATGAAACATAAAAGCACATTTATTTGTTTCAGTCTATTTCTCAATACCTTCATCATTTCAGTTCTGGGACTTACCTTTAATCTGCGAAACATGGAAAAAAGGATAAACGATATGTTAAAAATAGTAGA
This sequence comes from Lasioglossum vierecki, assembly GCA_028455595.1. Classification (NCBI taxonomy): domain Eukaryota; kingdom Metazoa; phylum Arthropoda; class Insecta; order Hymenoptera; family Halictidae; genus Lasioglossum; species Lasioglossum vierecki. The sequence goes on along the minus strand of CM052340.1, from coordinate 6,787,225 downwards.
TTGTGACGTTGCAACTTTTGCGACGTCACTTCTCCGTTATTTTCAAATAACGCGTAGGTTTAACGAAGGACCGGACCAGGAAACAACGAACCGCGAGACCGTGAATCACCGGATTCAGGAGCGTTCCCTGAAGAGTTGTATCGGTTTCATCGGTTCGGGAAACAAGAATAAGTAACATGTTGCTAGTTACAGGATTTCGGTAGTGAATAATTTCGATACAAATATGAAATATTATCTCTATTAACCGAAATGTACATATACATAATTAATGCACAGTAGATAATCATTCTAATATCCTGACCGTGATATACAGGTATAAAATAGAAGTCTGGTCTGGTTTCGAACATGACCTAAGTAGACGTTGAAAATGAACATGAACAAGTTCAATTAATCGATCGAAGTGCGCTGAATTGATAATTCGGTATCATTCTGGAAAGTTTCAATAAACGTACCTATGCATGCATAGATACTGCTGTAGTCCAGCGATACTGCAGTACCACTGGACCGCGAATATATTATATATAGAGAGAGAAAGGGGGAAGAAAACAACGCAAAGAAAAAGGACATAAATCTTTCTGTCGGCAATACGATGATATTTACTAAAGCGGAGGAACGAGGAAAATGCCAAACACACGCGAACCATTTCAATGTCCTTCGTATTACGAATTGTTTTCAATAATTTGGTAAACCAGAGTGCGGCGCGAAACTATTGGGATAAGAAATGGATTTCAAACATTCAAACGTAATCATACATAATTTAAACGTAATCAAGCAAATTCAAATTCAATAATAAATCAATTCAAATTCAAAAGTATATGGCAACGGTGAAATTTAAATTGCAACAGTTGAATTGCTAAAAACTGCTGATTTACCGTAAGTTGTTTGTTTCGTTGGATCGATAAAGATCGATACGCGTTGTGATTGTAATCGCGCGCTCTTTCGTACTTCCTTCGTTCCCCGATTGGTAAATCCTATAGAAATATGATGTAGTTTACAAAACTGTGATGGGACCTTCTGTCAATCACATGTATATATATTGTCAATATCTTTTAAACATCTCAGAGGTACCGGCCAAGCGTAACGTACCCCAAGCTAGAATCGTTATACCGAAGAGATATATCTTGTAGCGCCCCCTCCTCGTATCGGCTTAGAATTAAACGCGTTTGAAAATTCGCGCGTGTCCGACATACTTTGCCAGCCCTCGCGAAGTATCGTAATGTATGTATGTATGTACTAAGATATAATTATTTGTTATTTAATAATATAGACGATGGTAGTAAACACTAAGTAAAATAAAGGGATCTGCAGTTTTCATAATACCGGGAGAGAGAGGATGGCTCTGCGTCTCTCAATGTTAAACAAACCTTACGAGCTGAAGTTGTTCTTCGTTTAAACGGTCGATAACGTCTGTCGGGTTAGATCATCTATTCTCGCAAGCTATATACGTTGGATCATGCGGATAAATTGGAGAATCGTTTGTAAACTGATTATTACTTCTTTCGTCTTTTTTCGTTCACTTTGTAAATCGCTCGAATTTGTTACCCTGATATTGTGCAGTCGAACGAAAACTGATTGTAACGAAGGAGTTCACCTGCTTCGAGTACGTTTACAACTGTGATTCTTCCCGTGGCACCCGAAATCGCTGATCGTTCGTAAATAGCACCATTTCTATGACAATCGTCCTTCTTGAATATAACGATTACGTTTACACCGCGGAATCGCCCTGAAAACTTTTGCGACTCCTACCTCGAGACTCGCAAGAAGCAGCGTTTGCATCCGCGAGTCGAGATAGAAATGTGGTGGTAACAAATGCGAGAAATCATTTTTTTAAAGAAATGCGTCCCCCCGAACGTTCCCGCTCAAAAATTTTCAGAATGAGCCCGACACACCTGCCATCACGCGCGATATGCTACGATATAATAGAAAGTAGTACGCAAACATTGAACCTCGTGTTATTATCGCGGTAGTTATACGCTCCTGATTGGATGGATAGGGAATAAATATGCGCGTAGGACAATTCTTTGTTTTCTTCATCTTAAATACTCGCTATATAAGTGTAGGATTATTAGACCTTAATACACGGTGTGTATCTGTGCATTTATGTACGCTTTTTGTACGCATGTGTCTTCTTACGTGATACGTACTCATATATGTAAATACATGTGTATATATTGTATATATTTATACATATATGTATATATATATATATATATATATATATATATTTATATACATATATGTATATATATTTATATACATATTTATATACATATTTATATACATATGTGTGTGTGTATGTATGTATGTATACACATGTAAGCATTTGTCGACACAGCCATCGCTAGATGCAGCGTCAAAGATCCGACATGTTTCTTCGTATCATTTTTTGTTCGTTTATCAAGTTGCTGTGGAGTTTTAAGTACGAATAGGGAACCTTACGACGGTATGTCTACGGTAGGCATGCGCGAATGTCAATCGTGTCGAATTTTCAAGTTCGACATTATAACTGGAAAGGGTAGACTAGCGTTTCCAGGGTTGCAAGGGTGCGGGATGCATTTTCTCATTTCTCGATAATGTGAATATGGGGTTTTTCAATAGTGAAAAGCGCTAGATAAAAGATCTTGGTCGTAGTCCATTGATCCTTTTCTATTTTCACGTTTACAAGGCTTAATTTGAATTAAAAAAATGAGTTCTATTTCACTATCAAACTATGTTTCGGAATAATGCGAATTAACCCTTCACTGCATGATTTCTTTTAATTGGGATGAAAAAATATTTAAATATTAAAATTAATATAAAAAATATTATTTAAACATAGTAAGAAAACATTCTTAGTTTACTATAATATACCAGATTTGTTAACTGTATCAGATATGATACACTATGCAGCGAAGGATTGAAAATAGAACTTTACAGGGTGATCGCGGCCTAGATTGATGTTTGATCTAGCGCTTTTGGAGACTAAAAACCCCTATCGCATGCATTATCGTGAAATGAACATAGGCGCAACTCGCATCCTTACAATCCTAGGAACGAGTCTACTTCCGCAAGAAGATTTTATTGTCACCGAACAACACACAATATAACTTAACGTAATATATCGGGGAAGACTATATGCGTACTGGACATCGAGTATTTTGCGACGGTGAAACTGAGAAAAGTGATAAAAAACGTTCGCTATAAACACTTCGAAATTGTAATCCAGATTTACGTTAAAATTCGCACATACCTAAGTCATAACTACATTACAATAATCTTCTGACGGTGATATCCGCGTACGTATTTTTCTCTCGCGCCCGTTTACTCGTTTTCGACGATCGACCACTGCGAGTGAATCGTTTGTATGTATAATAACCAGGGGTGTGTGCGAGAACCCGAAATATCGGGTCGGGTTTGGACGAGTATCCGAAGACTCCTTCGAGATTCTCGAATATTTATCGGTATTCCCGAAAGACTAGGAATTCATAAAATAATTTATTCTTCATAATTTAATTTATATAATTATATATAAATTAAAATATATAAATATAATAATATGATAAATAAATATATAAATTAATTTATATTTATAATTATTATCTTTACCTTGAAAGAATGCTGTCCATCACGAGTTAGTTTCGAGAGTCATATGTCATATTCTCGAAATTTACGAGAAACCCGGGTCGAAAAATCGGGTTCCTGCACACCCCTAATAATAACCCTTATAGGAATCTTGTGAGTGAGGTATGTACTATATGTTATCGACCAAAAAGAACAAAAAAGACCGCGTCAAAGGACTATTCGAAAAATCAGCATGATCGTTCGTAAACGTACGAACAATAAACGTTTAGGCTCTAGATTCAAATTCATTTATCGCGACGAACTCCCGTCGTCACCGGATTCACACTAAAAATGTAATTCTGAACAGAAACTAATTGATATTTCCGTCAAGTTGCGTTCAGTTCACTTGACTTCACGTAACTCGGCTCGACCAAGATCCAACGAAAATCAACCCGGTACGATTCGGATCTGTTCGAATCGAATCGAGCACAGTTGAACCGACCGCAACCGTTCGAACATATTCACGAGAGACCGTGAGAGATTGCCGATATTTTTATGTATACACGTATATGTATATTACTTTTCTGTATTCTCAGTAAGATATTTACAAAAAAAGTGTAGCAAAGTACGTTCGTTCATAACATATGAAGTATAATATCACTGGATCCATTAAAGTTTACTTTGGAGACTTATTAATCCCTTTTCGTACATGCGCGATCGTTTCTTACTATGTATGATCTACCGTAAACGCTTTTGTAAATTGATTTGATATTTGAGTCAACAACTTCGCGATCTATTATTATAATATACATATATAAATATTATATATATATTATATTTTATCATATATATTATACTATTATTATGATAAAATATATATATGATAAAATATAACAATAATTATAGATAATATACATAATGCAGTATATCTGTATATATATATATTCATATATTTTTATTATAAAATACATATATATGTATACCTTTAGCATCTTATTATATATATACATTTATTTATATATATAATAATAGTATAATATATATGATAAAATATAACAATAATTATATATAATATATATAATGCAGTATATATGTATATATATATTCATATATTTTTATTATATAATACATATATATGTATACCTTTAGCATGTTTTAACTAGATTTTTCGCAGTCAGTACCGTTTAATGCATACAGATTTACAGTCCTTCGTTTCAACCCTTTATTACACCCCTCTTAATCATTTACTGTGCAACACTTACGAGACTAGCATCTCCAACAATCTTCATTAAACGAAAATCGCAGAAATTGTTGCCGGTATGATTTTGTATCTGGAATGCAGGTTCTATCGAACGAAGGAATTCCCTATGCTCTCGAAGAAACTGTTAATCTCATTCTGCTATCTTGTAGTATGACACTCGTCGAGTGAATTTGAAGTTATTGCGATATTACAACAATTCCGAACACTTGATGATCCTTTGCATCCTCGTGTCCAATTTTGTTTCGCGCGAGCACACTTTCGTCTAACAACGCCAATGAAGTCGGAGACGTATTCTATGTTTTTTTACTTTGGTCCTTTGTGTTTTATTACATTTCGAATTTTGTGAATGTCGCTCCCCGACGAGTGAGATCGTTTTACACCGCTGATATCGAGCTCTCTAAATCCTCGTGGCTGACTCGTCTCTTCAAACTAATACTTCGAATTATGATATAATAGATCTGTTTTCACATTTCCCGATATATAGACATTTCGCACCAACAGGGCGCAAATGTTCCGCGCAAAATAACGAGAGGATCTTCGCGTGGCTTTCGTGTGCACCACGGGGCTAGTGATAAGAAATTTATTTGGTCGTCCAAGTTCGTTGAGGCGCTATCCCCTTTTTCGATTCCGGTGTTTTTTCCCGTAGATTCATTTTTCTTCTTACACCTGCCATTTAACGAGACAGAATTTCTATCGATGGTTGATAGTGCCTTTTCGAATATCGATAGATTCTCGCAGCTATTTTGCTCGATGTACAGCAACACCTCATTTAACAATAAATCTCAAGTGTAAATAATCCACGTTTGCACAGTGGGCATTGTAATCACGCGATCATACACGTATCATCGAATAAATGGGAAACAAATGTCGAAGCACACGAAATCATTGTCAGAAAAATTTGTTAAAAATTAATGTCAGTTGTTTATAACATGTATAATGAAGTAACATTTTGTAACACGTTCTCTCCGTTAATACGAGGCATTTCTGTATCCGTTTCCTCGAACCATACTATAGTAATAGCGCAATAACATTCGCTACCTTCCGTTGTACAATTTCAATCGCAACGCCCTCGGTTTTCCGGCTGAATCAACCCTACCGAAGCATCGTTATACCTGGAAGTAATCTATGGTTGCCGAGCGAGAGTCAATAATTATTTACATTGCACGATTCAAAGAAAGTTACCGTTTGTTGTTTGCGTATCCGTAGACAATAAGGCCCTCTGTCCACGGAGCGTAGCGTCATCGTCGCGTAATTTTCTATACGCGAAGCGTGTACCAAACTTCACGTTATTACTAAAAGAAAATAAAGATGTCAAGTGACGAGGAGACTTTGATTTTTTATAATTATATTCGACGGAGAAGAATAAGAAAATTAATTCTATATAATAATAAATACAAATAATAACGATATAAAAATATAGAAGGTCGCCTAGAAATGTTAATATTTTCCCGCGTGTTGGGAATAATTCTAGGCGTTGCCGAAGAAACTGTTGAATTATTATTTGTATTATGTCCGTATGAGAGTCCATCATTTCTCCGTATGAAATTGTGAAGTACACAAGCATATTTTATAATAGAAACTATAGTAATAACGTGAAGTTTGATACACGCTTCGAGTATAGACGATTACGCGACGATGACGCTACGCTCCGTGGACAGAGGGCCTAAGAGTTGACGCGCCTCACGGGAAAACGAGATAGCTTCTTATATGTACGTTCTATACGTTCTCTTTTTTTTACTATCGATCCACGGGCCATACGAAGCTCGTCGTGGACCGATTTCAAACGATTCTCAACCTTGTCGATGTTTATGAACATTTAGCGTATCCAGCGCGGATATTCTAAACATCCTGGAGGTCCGAACGCCTGAAGAAATGAGCAAAACTCGACTCGAATCGTACTCGATCACCGATAGGCTGTTCATATATTTACTACCACCGGTCTGCCGTGTGAATGTTTAACCGTGCGGAAACAATGAAAGAAGAAAAACAGCTGAAGCTTTTTTCTGTTGCCACATTCTCCGTACATTCACGCGGAAGAACGATAGCTGGTAATTACGCGAACATCCTGTATACTTTTATCGATACCTTAAATTGAATAGGTTGACTGATTGATAACAGGTGTTCTGCAATGAAAAAGATTAGGAACCATGGACCTAACGCTTAAACTAAAGCTACGTGACATCACGGTTCGAGTCTAGAACATGATCTTCCAACGGGGGCAAATCAAAGACGAGTTACAATAAACGAACAAGTAAACGAGAAACATCTTTTGGTCAAGCGCTTAGACGAATGATACAAATCGCTATTCTACTAGTGTCGCTTACTGCCGAATACCTTCGTTTACCGAGCTGTGCGCTTACGTCGGAAACGTTTTTTATTTTACATATTTACAATGTCGCCCCTTATCCATTTAAACCTAAACTCGCCGCTTCCGGTTCCCTCTTTTTGGCTCCAGCACCCCCCACCCCCGTATTTTGGTACATAGCGAATGATACATGATATATTTGTGTTTGGAACTCAGCAGAATTCACCAACAGACGTACGCCATGGATATAAGAGTTTATGCTAGAAATGTTGGATACTGCGCGACGAAACGGTCCTCGGGTCGTGTGGTACTTCGAGGATAGTAGGTTCAAGACGGCCGATTTAATCGCGTCTAGAAATCTCAGTGTTTATATACAATGTAAGTTTAAAATAGAATGTCTTCGAGAAACTTATTGTTAATCAAATTAAAACTGATACGTAGATTCATTGAGAGCGCGCGAGTGAAACCTGGAGGAGGGCAACCTGGTATACGCCGATGCAAAGAGAGAATCCGAACTAGAGTCTACTATTTGGAACGCGTACCGAATGGATATGTGTGCACAGGATTCGTGAACCGTGTATCCGCGTCTCTATACACGGCTATATACAGAGTGTTCCATAAATGTTGTTCTTCCTTGAAAGGGATGAATCCTGAGGTAATTTGAAGTTACCTTTCTCCTTGTAAAATTGTTCTCGAAGAAGAAAAGCAACGAAACAAGCACCGATAGCGACCGTGTTAAGAATCCGTGTTCGTTTGTTACACGTGAAAGAGACCTCTAATTCGAACGTGGCAGAGCTTTCCAACGGGTTTCTCGCATACTCTGACAGCCGACGGTTAATCCATCTCAGCCAGCAAACCAGAACGTTTTAAAATAGGTCTGAGCACAAAGGCTCGAACGGATAGTATTCATAAAAAGACGGTCGCTGCAACGCGGATAGACGGCGCGGCGTTCTAAACGCAAAGAAATCGGTCAGTACCACACGAAAGTAAAAGCCCCGAGGCATCACAAGCTGATTAAGATCCCCGATAAATGATCCGCCAGGCGTGGAGACTAAAATGTGCGACTCGAGCACGGGCCTCGAGTCATATAGTCCAAACCTGCACCTTCTCCGCGACAATGCACCAGCTCGCGTGGTCGTAGTAGGACGAGATGATGTGCAGGTTCTCCACGTACTTGTTGATCAATTGGTCCAGCTCGCCCTCTCTGAACACGTGATAGTACTGGTGATAAGTTATGGCGCCGCCGCCTCGGTCAGACGGCAAGGACTCCTGAGACGACGAGGCGCTGAGAGTGGCGTTGCTCCCTGTGCTGGTGACCAGACAATCCGTGCTGCGCTTGCTGTTGTCCGGATACCTAGACGGCGTCTCCTCGGATGCCGAGCGTCTCTGTATCTGCAATCTCCTCTTCTCCGCGTACGATTTCGGGTACTCGGCGTTGTTGGACAATAGCGAGACCATACTGCTGCACAATCTTCCGGTCGAATCCGCGTGGCTCCCGTCGCTCAGGCTAATGGTATTGTCGATAGACTCACCTATGTCGCTAGACTCTATAGAGTTCGCCGACCTCACATAAGGCTTCACGGAGTTCTTCTCTGAATTCTCCTTCTCACCGATAAACTCCCCGGTGTTCGATACCATCACGAAGTCCATGATGTCGTCCGACGTGCTCCTGTGCATCTCGACACCGCTGTTGTTGCCGTCCACGTTCTCGGTGTTCTCCGGGAAACCGTTGCTCGAGTTACTCAGCCAGGCGATCGTATCGGAGAGATCGTTGTATTTAGAAGATTTGGTAGTCTTCGAGACCTCTGTCGAAAACATCGATGGCTGTTCGCACTTATTATCCACCTTCTTGTCCAGGATCTGACTGCTGCCGTTCGTATCCACTTTCTCTTCGGACGCCTGACGACTCTTATCAGATCGCATCAGGTTCCCGTTCAGCCTTTCCGTGAAGTCTATCAAGTGTTGCCGGCACTCCTCGCTCCAGGTGTCTTCTACCGCTGGTAATTGGTCATCCAAGACAGACTCGGTCCGATTCTTGTTGTTCTCAATGTTGACAGACGTTTCCGTTTCTCCTCGTTGTGCTTCGGTGCTGACTCGAGTGTGCGTTTTCTGTATTGCAGCCTCCACCGTGTCCTCCAAGGAACTGGCCACGTTGGCAGCAGCCTTCAGCAGCCTGGAACACTGCGACGACGAGTCTGTCGCCGTTCTAGTCTCGTCCTCTTTCGAATCAGCCACGTATCCGGACGATTCCTCGTTGGTTGTGTCGCTGGGATCGGAAACGTTCTCTGCCGAGCTGTCTAGGACCTCGGACTCTGTGCATTCAGACTTATTGTTGTCCTTTTTAGCGTACCTCTCATCCGAGATAACGCTGATCACAGAACCCACAGATTCCGGCGACGACACTCCGCTGGAGTCGCTGTCGAGATCGTCGGTCTCCGGATTGAACAGCTCCAGCGACAATAACCGAGGTAAAACCTTGGTAACAGCTTCCAAACGATTGCTAGCCGTGGACGAAGCTCGCCTAACTAATGGGAAAGAGGGCTTAGTCCTAGTCGCGAAGCCAGACTTCTGTTTCAGCAACTCCTTTATCTGATTCAACATGACCTTGCGACTCTCCTCCTCTTTACCAGTAGTCTCGTTCTCTTTCTCCTTGCACGACGTTTCCTTGGGTTCCACTGCGTTCGGTATCAACGGAGCGGTATCGTCTATGGTTTTTGGTTCGTCTAGGTCCACGGTCTCGGACATGGACCTAAAAGCGCGTATGGTCTGCAAAGAGGGCTTCTTGCTGTCGATGACGCTATTCCTGCGGACCTCGATCTTCTCGTTCTTCTTCGTTTCATCTTCTGGTGCTGGGTTCGCCGGTTGCTGTTCGTTGTTGAGGATGTCCGATCGCTTCGGACCAAGTATTTTCTCGCTGGTCAAGGGTTGCTGAGTCGGCGTGGGACCAAAAAATGGTCTCATGAACATTGGATTCAAGGTTCTAGGTGACAGGCCGGGAGGACTAGGCGGGGGCAGAGATTTACTGGTCGCCGGAAACTGTTTGAGCAGGGGAGACATGGAGATGAGCTTGAGTCTGGAGCTGGTAAGGTCCGGCGGATATTTGACCCGTGGGGAAGGGGGTGCTGAAGTGCTGCCCAGGTGATGATGACCGGTGGTAGCCGGCAGAACGTCGAGCACAGGCGCAACGTCCTGCTTTGGCACGAAGATCACGGACGCGAAGCTGTCCTCGGAGTCGACGCTCGTGTCGCTCTGTAGACTGCTGTCCTTGGACGAGTCCGAGCCATCTTCTCTAGACAAACGTCTCTCAATCCCTTCCACCTCCTTCTTCACGGTCGCGGCAGGCTGAGCCTTGTCGTTGACCTTCACCTTGGACTCGTCCTGTGCGTCGGCGGCTGGCGATGTCTCGCTCTCGCTCGATTTCCAGCCCTGCAAGATCTTCACGAATCCGTTCTTGATCGATATCCCCGAGACCTCGATGTTTGTCGACTGCTTGATCTTGTCCGTAAGCCGTTGAAATCGCTTGGACGCGTTCCCCGAATACAACGACTCGCGCAGAGCCTCGAACGTGGTTCCTTTGTATATCAGGTCCTCGTTCAAAGACGCCTGCTTCATTATGTTCCGCTTAACCCGCTCTTTCTCCTCCAACCGCTCCGTGGACATCAACTCCTCGTTCATTGAGCTCTGCTTCAGGATGCTTCCTCGCTTCGAGCGACTGGGTGTTACCTGAATTCACAATAACACGAATATACATAACGATAGCTCGAGCATTACATATACGAGTCAATCAATTAAATGAATCGTTAAATACTTTTGGCTAGATGACTCTTCAGCAAAGCTATCTGATGTGTCTATGGTTTCTCTATGGTTTCCTTGCCATTTATGATTTCCTACCTGAGAGTCTGGAATGTCCTTATTTAGTTCTCGAATGGCAGTGTTAACAGGATTTTCCAAACCGGCGTCTTCGAGATGAGACTTCTGTTTGACCAGCCGCGGCTTCGATCCGCTCATCGACGACGAGGTCCGCGATTCACCGTCCAAGTTTAAATCTGACGTTAACATGGAACACAAACCCGGGATGCTCGACCTGGATCTCACCAGATCTTCCAACCGTTGGATCTCTAGGATGTCACCGAGGCTCTTCGACTTTATACTCAACGAATCCGGCTGCTTGGTCAGACTCACGTTCACATCCTCTACTCGACGTAACTCAATAGGCAGCTCGTCCACATCGGGCGGCTCCTCTTGCTCGTAGTCCTTCCGACTCTTACCGCTGCCGTTCTGCCAACTCTCGAGGAACCACGGCCTGTTCCCAGATCCGCGCCTACCGCCAGCCAGTTTCTGCGAATCATTGATAAATGATTGCATTCATATGAAATGCATTCATCAATGCATTTGATGAAGAAGAAAAAAGCACAAGCAGTAGGGATGGGATCAAGTTAAATACATACTTATGAGTAATATATACTGATGAGTTTAACATCATCGGCTTCGATTAATACTTAAAAGCAATAATGTTTCAATGATTATATTTGAAAAGCATCCATTTTAAAGAAACTGATATCGAACCTCGGAATGAGCACTTAATAGTTTCGAGAAGATACTTATAACTACTTCGACGTTGAAAGGAATCCAATCTTTTAAAAGTAGCACCCGAATCTTGAATTAATTATTGATTAAATTGATTTATTCCACTGTAAAAAACCGAACGAACTTATTTGCCAATCTAATTTAAGAATAGTATTTCATTCACAATACATGGTGGTAGCTTATTTCTTTTTCTATCCATGATATTTCCTGCTTTTGCATTAAAGGACAGCATAATTGATTTTAAAAGTAAAACAAAAATAACGTTTAGAAAAATCAGAGAATTTCTAGTTCGATATTCGTAAAAATTTCGAAACTGTTCGACCAAGAGTCGAATATACTTGCAAGTATTACTTCCATTTACCAAAGTGTTAGGAGTACTATTTTTCGAAGTAGTTATAGAGAGTACGAATTCAATCCATCAAAGTTTGAGTCTGTTTCCGAGATGCTTGATCACATCCCTTACAAGAAGGGACTATGCGGATCAGTGCCGGTGCACGATAAACTCGGCGCAACTCGTTGGCGCAATTGATCGACGATTTCGTGCACGGATCTCGTTCAACGGTCTCGGGTTTCCCTTGGACCGTCCAAGGATCTCAAAAATTGTCCGAGTATGTAATCTCTCGGATCGCATGACTGCCTCCGGGGCGCATTCCGCAAGCAGTTACCCTACTTTTTGGCGCGAACATTGTTATGGTCGCGGCGCTGAATCGATAGTACGCTTCCCGACAATTCAGTTACGTATTGCGGGGATGGTTATCGTGTCGAAACGTGTATACACGACAAGTCGAAAGAGCGGCGGGAGAGGAGGAGGTAGAGGGGAAGGAGAAAAATAGGGAAAGAAAGAGGGGAAGAAAGAAGCAATTTAGACAGGGTTGCACGCGACCACGCTCGCTACCCGAAGCACGTGACAACGGGCTTCAAGGAAACCCCTGGCGGCACGTTACCTGCAAAGCACGACGGAAAAAGCTGTAGCAGGTCTCGTTTGGGCTGGACAGGCTACTGGTCGACGGCGATGGACTGAATATCGGATCGATCCAATAGCCTTTACTCTTGCATTTTCGTTGGCTGTCCCTGCGAAACCAAGCGAACTCCATTAGCTATAATTATATTATTCGACCCGTTTGCCCCCCTCCCCGCTCCTTCGCCAGAAAAGCTCTCGCGAAGGAACAAGGACAGGGGCTCGCGAAACGTAATTTCGCCGGGCAATTTGAAATTGCTTTCAGGGACTTTTTCCTCCCTTCGAGGACGATCGTGTATGCGAATTTCGATCTCGCCTTTCAGACTGAATTTTGTCCAATTTATATAATTAACACTAGAACCGTGGACTGCAAATTTAATATACGATCATGGAGATCGTCGGTTACATTTACAGAGAATTATTCGATAGATTTAGTCCTTTGAAAATCACTAAAAATCTGAACGAATCTTAATTCGTTGAATATTATTATAAAGTAAGCATCGTAGTCGGTGAAAAAATTAATAATCATTGGTAGGTAGGTACTTTTGAGCGTTATGAGCAGCATGCACGTCGCTGACGTTCAACGTGCCCGAATATTTCGACTTGTTCTTCGAATTGGCGCAGTAAGATTTGGGCCATGGAACTAAGACATCCTGAGACTGGAACTGCGAACAGAAGAAGAAAATATTTTAAGATAAGATTTAATAATAACATTATGAGTCTTATTTATTTATTTATGATTTATTTTAATGTAGTCACATTAACAGCTAGGTCATTAGTGACCACATGGTTTACAACCGAATAGATCTTGCATGCTACTTATTTATGAGTTTTGAAATGTTTAGAAAAGTAAAATTGACATGACAACAGGCTGAATTTCATAAAAGGATCTCGACGATGCAGTCGCAGTTCTATTTATTGAGTTGACCTTTCGAGACACACACGTTTCTTGAGATTCATTCAATATAATATGAAATATTCTATCGTTTCTCCAGCGACCGATGGAAATTCAGTGACGCTGTTTTGCATTCGAGCGAGGAGAATGTGTTACGAAGGACGATAAAACTGCTCCCCGTGTCAATTGATAGAAATTCATCTTGAACGTGTTTGCAAGCACGTAAAGAGCAAACCCTGAAAAATAGAAATGCCGCCGATATATCCGAACGGTTTACCTTGGCTATATGCATCGGAACAATTGTATCGATTGACCGTCATGCTCGCGTGGGTGTATTTCATAGGCTCCGTTCGAATACCGTTTGCATTCAATCGTATCGGATGACGACATTTTTAAGCCGATTCGAATAGCATGCATCACTCCGTGAATCCCTCAAGTGACTGATCGTTGATCGTGAAACCGTCCCGAGTTGTCCAGCAATACTTTTAAAGCTGTGCACATCAGGATAAAAAGAGCTTACAGAGATGACATTCGACAATCACTCAAAATAATCGAACTTACTCATTCGTAACATCAAATTATCATATTCCCTAGTAGCAAAAAAATATTAAATGGATATTTTTTTCAAATATTGGAAAAATATTTAAGCCACATTTTTTCATATGAGAAAAATATTGGATCGGAATATTGTATACATGTACAATATACAAACCATTATCTCTATATTAGGAAACAATATTCTATCTTTTTTCATAATATGAAACAAATATTATTTGTATATTAGGAAAACATATTCTAATTCTAATATGAAATAAAGATTCATTTAATATTTAGAAAAAAAATATTTTTCTTGTAACATGAAATAGATATTTCCTGCATATTTAAAAAGAAATATTTGTTACTTAATATAAAACAAATATTTTATGTATATTTGAATATTAAGAAAAGATCGAATCTCTTTTTAATATTATATGAATGTGTATACAATATTTTCTAATACTAGGGTTTATTCACTAGCACTAGAACTACCGTGTACTGAAAGTATCTAGTCTGAATAAGTGTTTATAAATATTTTTTTTTTAAATCTGGAACAGTAAACAAAGTTAGTCGTGAACGTAAACGACTCAGTATGCAGACGGCGTCGATAAAAATAAGGTTGCAGGCGGATGATTAATAATCGTGTTATAAAGAATCTGATATTTGGTAGTTCCAGTGTTGAAGGTTGCATGAGAAGGTTTCATTGAGTGGTCGTGATTAGAAAAATCTCCGAGCGTGTTTGTCTACCGAGATTCTAGATAGTGCGCGCGCGCGACCCTAGATTCTTTTAATAGAACTTTTCTATCTACTCGTCGGAATGATATCGACGTTACAGTTGCTCGGTGGTCTAGTTACCTTCCTATGTCTTTGTTCCATAGCCCATACGGAGATGACTAATCGGCCACCGATTCGGAGCACTCGCGCAAGTTCTTTCAGCGCGTGGACCCTCCTTTCCGTGGTGGCGAAATGGTGCACCACCGCGATCGACAGGACCGCATCGAAACTCTCATCTCGAAACGGTAGGGCCAAATTGTCGCAAATCAGCACCTGCAATTGGCAAATAAACATTTTTCCACAGCTTCTTCAACAACTGTTCAACTGCTTAAGCCTTAAGCATATAATAGTATTTGATGAATGCATGGTAGTGAAGATAAATATATGTATGATAGAATATGATAGTACATGATTAATATATGATAGTGTATGCTACCGAACGGTAACTATTAGGTTAGCATATGATACTATATAATAAATATTTTATTAGCAAGAAAGTAATTTCGGTATTTTAAAGTGAATTGGAGCCAAATTTTTATATTCAAGCAATGAACTTTAATGCATAAGATACTTTCCCTTTTGTTCGATGATCTTTCGCCAAAAAGAATAAACAAGAAAGTATTGATTAAAGTTCATCGCTTGAATATAGAAATTCGGTTTCATTTCACCTTAAAATACCGAAATTACTTTCTTGCCAACTCAATGAACAGCGAATATTATGCATTCAAGACAAAAATTAGTGGGTGTGATTTAAAAGAGCAAAAACATTAGAAGAATTCAAACATACATTAAGAAAAAAGTTTGATGCGATCTAGGTAGAAAATTTCTTTTTCGCATAAAGATCCTCTGTCTAATGATAAATGTATGTATAGTACCGTATTAACTGCACGATAAAATGCAGTATTCGTATGAAAGTATACAATAACTTTCGTACGATGACTTTACGATGGAGTATGACAAATAGGTAGCTGAAAATGTTACACATGAAGTAGTACCTATCTCATATGGTACGTTAACTGTGGGATAGAGAATAGAAAAGAGTATCCCAGCACGATATAATAAAACATTGAAGTGTCATGCGACTTTGAGAATCCATATAAAAACTATCAACATTCATCATCCCGTAACTAGAACACACCAAAGAATAATTTCTTCCTGAAGCGTCAGGCTCCCCGGCAATGATTCTGCTGACACTGCACGGTTAAAAGTGAAGTTGAGAGGAATGCATATGTATGTATGCACCAGTTCCGATATTACATTCACGGGCAGCAGCAGTAGCAATTAATTCTCAATAGATATGCCCGGCGATCGAGATATAGAACCGCGAGATTAATATCAACCGCACAGTCCTCGTACTCGTTTAGCTATCGTTCGTCCGTCGGTTTGTTCGGAAGCATAGCATGCGCAGTGGCGTGCTCAAGTCGAGTGGAGGCCCCAAGCTGTAAAAATTTTGGGGCCCTCAAACTCAAGTTACAAATAAAGTTGCAAGAAAACTCTCATACTCTTAATCTTTCGTAAATAAATTTAATTCTTTTGTAAAGAAAAATTAATGCTGCGAATTCGGGGCCCTATGGTATCTCAGGTCCCAGAGGCGGCACAAGGAATGTGAAGGCCTCGAGCGATAAAAATAATGGGGCTCTTTATTCTTATTAACAATAAAGAAAAGTAATGAAAACATTTCATACCGTCACACATTAAATAAATTTCTTTGAAATTTGGGACCCTTGGTATCCCGGGACCGCTTGGTCCGCTTACCATTAGATCCGCCACTGAGCATGCGGTTAATCAGAAAAAAGGAAAAACAAAGTTTTCCCGAGCGGGGAACGCTCCGGATACAATTAAACGCGGTAATTACGATTAAGCCGATAGAGCCCAGGATACGGATGTAAGAGTCGGTTTCCTGTGATCCCGAACGACGCAAGGAGGCCCCCGATCGCAGACCATGTTTTCATCGAAATGATATATTCACCTCATTTTCCTTCTCACGCGCGATATCCGTGAAACGCTTGCACCGGTCCACTCCCACCTTAAAGATGCTGTGATTAACGCTCAGGTACTTCCCGTTGCCACAACCTAGGACAAATAAAGTCGAAAGCGTGAGGTAATGGATCCCCGAGAACATTAATCGCAAATTACTATTTCGAAACACTCTGATGAACACAATTCCGACAGCCGTTGCAAATAGGGATGGGAGCAAGTTTAATTAACCACTGTGCAAAATCAATCGTTGTATAATGCAATTTCTACATAAAGATATTCTTTGTCATTGTATCTTATTATTATATCGGGTGCTTCCATTTTTTGCATATTAAGTGAGTTTTAAGCATATTATTTATTAAATTCGTGACTATTTAACAGTTCTATTTAACTGTATTTAAATTATTTAAATTGTAATTAAATTGTAAAACTGTATTTAAATTGTATTTAAATAGTATTTAACAGTTGCATTTCATTTAGAATACTTGATAGAAACCATATTTTATTTTTTATCCATGACATTTCCTGCTTTTGAAAACACTCTTTCCGAAGGTATAGAAGAATTTTTGATAAAATGGGATACTTCATTGAATTTGCCAAGCCCCCCTCCCCAAGTGCACCACTGCTGTAAGATAATTACCCAAGTTCAAGGGCAACAAGGGCGATAATGAAGTTGCACGCACGGTGTCGCATAACTTGTTTCAGGAAGTTACAGCAGGTACAGAATCCGACAAAGGATCTATTTATAGGAGCAAAGGAATGGTCAGTAACTTTGTCAGAATGGGGTCAGCTACAAAGCTGTAGGTAGATCATTTAGCACGAGTACTGTTGGGATAGAGGATTCGCTGGCCAAGAGTAGGCGAAATTAATGGTTAAACGCGCGGGTGTACGGTTAGGGGACAGGCAACCAATGGATGTCAATGGAATATCCTTTGGTGTTTCGTGTGATCCATCAGGAGTAATTACTCACAAGTTTGGAAGGCTCGCAACTGTGTAACTATAATCTTTGGAAACTTGGGATCAAAGGATCATTGGGATCAGCAAGTTGAACATTTATATAAGAAGTAAAAATAGAAAATGAAGGATAAAGAACTAGTCATCGATGTGGTTCATTAGGAATAATTATACTTATGAGTCTTGTGATCGTTATACTTTTATGAAGAAATTGAAACATTTATAGAGAACATTTATACAAGAAGTAAAAATAAAAAATGAAGGATAAAGAACTAGTAATCGATGTGGTTCATTAGGAATAATTATACTTATGAGTCTTGTGATCTTTATGCATTTATAAAGAAATTGGAACATTTATAGAAACAGTAAAAATAAGTTCGTTAGGAATAATTACTTATGAGTCTTATGATCTTTATGCATTTATGAAGAAATTGGATGGATGAAATATAAAGCAAGACAGAAACGATAGAAGATTAGAAAAATTTAAAAATATTGTAAAGTTGTTCTTAATGTAACGAAATCATTGAAGAATGAAATATATTTTTATTTTACTCCTGCTTCCCACAACCAATGCAGAACGTTTTTATTTTGCATAAAGATCGCAGTCTACTTATGAATTTGGAACGATTGCTACTGCGTAACTATAACGTTTGTAATCTCGGTATTATAGGATCATTGGGATCAGCAAGTTGAACATTTAAATAAGAATATGAAACGAAAGCCAAAGAGCTGATAGTAAATTTTGCTGTGTATTAAAGAAGAATGTTCCTGTACAAGATAAGAGCAGGAAAGTTCACAGCTCAAGGCACAGCGGATTGTGAAAACTGTCTATTTGCCGGAAAATAAATATGGTTCGCATTAACGGTCTGAGAAAAGTTCACGCAGAATTATTAGGCGATGTTTGCCTACGGATAATAAGTGGGAAAGGATCGTAGATAATTGTGGAAATTAATGTTATATAACGGATTGGACGTAACGTTCGGCCCCATTTTCCAGGAAAACTCTCTATCCGCTCGGGTATGGAATTCCACGGATCTCAGGAGGATGACGCGTTACGAAATGATAAAGTTGCGAATATTTTGGGAATGTAAAAAAGTTTGCTGAGACGTACAAGGGAATTTCGCGTCGACCGGAGACAGTTCGAAGGCGATGACGGAGCACCGAATCGTATTCGGAGCGACGAAAATCGGTCGGAGGGGATATTTAGAGGCGAGAGAGCCGGCTTCAAAGTTCGCCGGTCGATGAGTTTGTGTAATCCCGACGGAGAACGAATCCCACGGTATTTCAGCGACGGGATCATGCGACGTGGGATCAGGCACACGGGGGCTTGGGCACCGGTGAACGCGAGCTGCACGGATTCGCGTCGATACATCCGCGCGGAGGTCAATTGATCATGTGAAAGCGCGAGTGACCGAGGCTGCTGGAGTCGAGGAAAATCCGAGCAGTCCAAGGAACAAAGCCACGTGCCCGGAAATGGGACAACTGCGAATCCTCAACTCTTCTCCATTTCGCATCTCAAAAATAAAAAGATGATCCGAGCGAAAATTGTTTATCGGATAATGTTATAGAAGGACGAAATACATTTATTTATTTCATTGAAGGATGAAATACATTTTTATTTTACTCAAAGAATAAAAATAAGTATATATATATGAGACTCATAAGTATAATTATTCCTAATGAACCACATCGATTACTAGT
>CM052340.1:6746611-6757907 GCA_028455595.1 Lasioglossum vierecki | reverse complement strand
CGAGATATTGTTTTAGTCGATAAACAAGTCGCGCATCGCCTATTTACTGAAAAAAGCATTTAACCCTTTGCACTCGGAACTATTTTACTTGGAAAATTAAACAAGTCTTCCTATCTAGAATAATTCTATTCTATGAGGTTTGTTTTTATTTTATGGATATGAAATTAATAGAATACCTCATACAATATTGAAATGTTTAATAATTGATTAGATCCTAACATATTTAATAATGTAAACGATATTTTGAATTATAGTACAGCAATTTTCAGCGGTGACTCAGAGTCACCACTCAAGTGCTAAGGGTTAATTGCAAAATGATTAATATGAAAAAAATGATTAATACTATACCAAAACAGCAGCGCAAGTCTAAACATCTCGAAGAAAGAAGGCTTATTTCGCTTTCATAATCACCGGCAAAATTCTTAACGAGTTTTCATCAACTAGTCTGGATTGGTCGCAAAAATGGTTCAGGCCTGACGCTCGAGTATCTTAGACGTTAAAGTGATCCGCGGGATTTCAATTTCAAGGTTCTCAAAGAGTTTCAAGGATCACGATCATCTCGCTGTTCTAGAGGGTTCCGAAAGTTCAAATGGCCTCAAGGTCTCACGTGTCCCACAAGTTCAAACGGTCCCTGTCCCCCGGAGGGTCTTAAACATGATCTCGTGTCTATCAAAAGATGATGCTCAAGGTTTCCACCTTGAGCTTTTCCATCTTCAAGACTGTGTACAATGCAACAAACGGTCTCCCGACGCTATCGTGGATTCCAATTGTCTTCGCGAAATTGTCGCAACAGTTGCCAACTTCTCGAGCGGAACTTACGAAATACATGAATTGATTTCTACAATAGAGCAATCGGAAAAATGAAGGATGGAGAAACTAGTCCTGCATCTAGAATGAAGGAGAAATTACAAGAACGATGATCACTGGGGATTGTGATGCAAAATAAAAATCGTTTGCGTTAATTGCATGACGAGCGTAGGTATTTCTTGCTTTCTTAAAAATCATTTTAGTCAGTCGGAAAAATGACGCAACAATATTTTTAAATTCGCCGAACGTTTTTTCACCGTTTCGCAGAAAATTCGCAGTGTAATGATCAGATCGTGAATGTTCATACAAAATAAAAATCGTTTGCGCATCGATTGCAACAAAAAACAGTTAAATAAAAATTGATTTCGACTTCTAATGTTTTCACTGTTTTTAAGTTTCGACCGCTAATGTTAGTTATAAATGCTTAAAAACTGTAAAGTCATTGAACGAGTTTAAATATTAAATTATTGTGAAGTAATAACTTTATAGAAAATTATAGAAAACTCTTTTTAAATTATAGAAAATTATATAAAATCATAGAATCTTTATAGAAAATTAACGTTATAGAAAATGTACATTTTCAATTAGCTTCTGTTCCATACAATTGGCTTGGAAATTCTTTGTTTTGTTAAAACTGTAAAGTCATTGAACGAGTTTAAATATTACATCATTGTCAAGCAATAACTTTATAGAAAATTATAGAAAATTCTTTTTAAATTATATAAAATTATAGAATCTTTATAGAAAATTAACGTTATAGAAAATGTACATTTTCAATTAGCTCCCGTTCCATACAATTGGCTTGGAAATTCTCTATTTTGCATAAAGATCCGCAGTCTGCGAATGATTATAGAAAATTGCTGGTGAAATGCTGCAAGTTTCGCAACGATCTCCATTTTCGTCGATAAGAAATTGATTGTCTCCGATAAGATTCAATTGTCAATCGGAGTTCTGTGTCTCTGGACGGGAAGGAAGGCTTGTAAATAGCTCGAACGGGTCTATTGTAGACCGAAGCCCGATTAGAAAGGAAACACGGATCCTTTCTTTGGAATTGTCCGGCGTGGCAGCGATGAAAATCTGATTGTGAGTACGGATACCGCGTTTTACGATGTATCCAGTTGCGCGGTGTCAACCGCCTTCCGTCTCCCGATACTTTCTATTATATTGCTTAGTCCCATCGTTGCCTCGGGCCCAACCGATCCGTCCACCGACTACTCTCGACAGAACTTCCTTTCGCACCGTTTGTTCGGTTAACCGACAATTTTCGCCGTAGAACTCAATTCCAGTGGCCAACGTCTGCGGTCGATGAACCTCTAATTTCCGTGGACCGCGAATCTCTGTTAATTCCATCAATTCTCCCGTGATTGGACCATTTCCCCAACTATTAGAAGCTTAACGCTAAACTTACCGAGCACTAAAAGCGATTCAAATGTTTTACCTTGTAAAAATGAGAAGGCTCTATTTATTTCGATCTTGTGCAACTTTTATTACAATATGTGCTTGGATAAAGAAACTGATCGAATCAATTACACGCAAGCAACTTCATAATTTCAATAATTGTGAAATGGAAAATATAAAACCGGTCATTTGACCGGCACAAGTGGTTTTAGTGTTAACTCCTGTAATGCCAGGGGAGACTGGGGACAAGTTGATAGATTTTTCAGTTTCGAATTTCTTTCGACGGTGTGCGCAGTTAATCGGCCACGATAACACCAGGAAATAATTAGTTCGTATCTCCGTGGTCGTTGGTTTTACTTTCGTTTTCGTATAATTACCACGGCGATCATTCCGCTCATGCGACGGGATCAAGATTTCCGTCATCCGGTCGATTATTATCCGACATTAAGCACGAGCTGGCGAAACTTCACGGTTGTTCCAAAATAGAAACAAATAACCATGCTTTTCCCGTCTAAAAATATAAAAAATTATTTTTTACAAATGCAACATTATTTTATCAGACAACACAGACTCGATACCAACACTTTGTTGTTTATAATACTGTTTTGATTTTTATTTTTATAATACTGATTGATTTTTAAAAGATAAGTGTACGATACTTTAACCCTCATCCGTTATTTTAATTATTTAAATACACATTTGATTGCAATTTTGTGGAATACACACACTTCCCTGCTACAACACTGTCCATCATCGGTTTTCTTAAAACAGCTTTCGTGACAAAAAATATTTCACTTCGACCAAAATCGACTTTTGGCCAGCTAGATCGGCCAAGTACCCCATAGTGCGTCGATTGTTTTGATGTATGGCCCGGGCGAATCATTATTCTGGGAACCGAATAATTATTGTTGGGCTGGTTTTTCTGCGAATCGGCGCGGAACGTTCGCAGAATGTCAAGATCATTTCAAAGCAGGAGAGAGAAAGGAGCGAAGAAGCGCGACGACGTGTATTTTCGATTCTCAGGATCAGTCGCGGAGTCGGCTTTCTAGGAAACGGGGCCCGGCTTGACAGTGTCCTTCGGGGCCTCATGTTTTTCGCGTTTCGCCGATGGCTTATTAATAGACGAAGGCATTCGCCTTGAAATTTTGTCGCGAACTGTTTTTCTCGTCGCCTCGAAATCTTGCCCGCTAGAGCAATAAAACAGCAATAAAAAAGTCGTTTTATCTCGGTTTTATCGGTCAGTCCGATATCCAGGTGTTTGGCAACGAAAATACTCCTTTCTAATGGTGTCTCTGTGGCAATCAAATGGCATTACCCCATTTCCGTTGCCAAAGTTGTAAATTCTGTTGCCGAAATCCGCGCGAGAGGAGGAAAATATTGGATCTATAACTTAAAAACCGGAATTTGACATTAGATGCCAACAATTGTGTATGCGTTGTAGCAAATCATTGATATACACGTAATTTTGAAGCTCTATTCATAACCTGCAAAATCAGTCAACAGTGTTTGATTTGCTTGTGCGCATCATATTTTTTTCAATCATGGAAAATTTTGAAAATTGGCGAAAGAAACAGCATTCGCGGGAACTTTTGCTGAATCACTTTTTTGCAAAGAAAACTGTCATCGTTTGCTCGTGGAATTGTATGGCGAACATGCTCTTGCGAAAACACGATGTTTCAAGTGGTTTCAACGTTTTAAAAGTGGCGATTTTGACATCAAAGACAAAGAGCAGCCTGGACAGTCGAAAAAGTTTGAAGATGAAGAATTGGAAGCGTTCCTCGATCAAAAATCGTGTCAAACACAAGAAGTGCTTGCGGAATTAATCACCGAAAACAACTGATTCGTTTAAAGAGAGCATTAAAGGAAAAACGGCCAGAATGGGAGATCAGACACGAGACATTGATTTTCCAATACGACAATGCTCGGCCACAAAACCCGTTAAAACCTATTTGGAAAATAGCCGATGGGTTGTTCTGCCCCACCCGCTATATAGTCCAGACTTGGGGCCTTCTGACTACCATTTATTTGGGTGGATGCTGAATGCACTTTCCGAAATACGCTTCACTTCAGTCCAAGGCATCAAAAATTGGCTCGATTCGTTCTTTGATTCAAAAGATGACCGGTTTTTTGGGATGGCATCCACAAATTGCTAGAAAGATTGGGAAATGTTGTAACTTCCGATGGACAATACTTTGAATAACCGAATTATACAACATTTTCGTTAATAAACATTCAAATGTCCTAAAAAAATTCCGGTTTTTAAGTTATAGACCCAATAAAAATGAGGGAAAAAAGAAGATTGCGTCTCTTTGTGCACTCGAGTGCATTCGTTAAGAGAGTTAAATATGTAGCTTTCTTTATTTACCCACAACATTCTTCTTGTGGCTAGTTTCTATTTGAATACCACTTTCCTTGGTCGATTCACAAAAACTTAAACATGCGTACACATCCGCTGTCTGGACATTAGGATTAGAATTCTATCATTGAGGAAGTTGAGGAACGAGATATTTATCACCAGACAGAGGAAGTAGACATACGTATATGTAAATCAGGAGATAAATTCAACTTCGGTCTGCTGGTTAGAATCCATTTGGATCTGCCTGACTGGTCAGAATGATGCAAGTTTGTTTTCGGTATAAAATTGGATTTACTAGACTGATTCATTTCGGATTTGCTCTTTCGATAAAAATACTTTTTGATCTATGTAGATCAATGCATGTGCCTGACTGGTCAGAAGGATGCAAGTTTGTTTTCAGTATAAAATTGGATCAACCAGTTCTTTCTACTAGCTGGTCCTTAAAGTTCGTGCTTTCATAGTATAGTCATTTGTGGTGGTATCTTAAAGGAAACAGTCCATGTAAGAGGTTAATTTACAACCAATTAATTTACAACTATATATTATAGAGTGTCGTACGCATTTGAAATCGATACTTTCCGTACCAGTTGCGATAGACAATCTACAACACAAGAATATACATGTATAATTGGAATTTTTATTTTTCACGGCGACCAATTCTACAAACTACAAACTCTAGCAATATTTCTAAGCATACCTTATGAATTTTGTAAGCATACGAATGTACATGTATATTCAAGAATATACAAGAATACATGTATACATATTGTCAGATACTATCTGCCAGAGAGTTGGGCATTAATCAATTAAAATTTTAACCAACATTGATTGATTAACGATTATGATTAAAAGAGGTAATCATTGAAAAATCGGAGACCGATTTAATCGATTATTGTTAAAGTTAATCGCCACACGGTCTATCCATAAATTATAATAAGGAGGGAGAGAAAGACAGATGAAGAATGGACAGAAATATATCTCAACAAAAACTCAGTTTACATTTTTTTCAGTATGCAATTATCGGATTGACGATTACAATAGAAAAGAATGTAATCGTAAACCGCAATTGACGACTAAAGTAGAAGTTTAATTGATAATTGCGATTAACGATTGAAGTAA
Organism: Lasioglossum vierecki; assembly: GCA_028455595.1. Classification (NCBI taxonomy): domain Eukaryota; kingdom Metazoa; phylum Arthropoda; class Insecta; order Hymenoptera; family Halictidae; genus Lasioglossum; species Lasioglossum vierecki. The sequence continues at coordinate 6,752,227 of CM052340.1, read as the reverse complement.
AAATTTATTCATCAATGATTGATGACATTTTTGCCCAACTCTGCTGACAGCAAAAAGGTGCAGCTTTGGGAATGACGATGATCTGAAACTCGGTGTAGATTGTTCAGTTGAATAAAAGTCTATAATGTGCAGCGAGAGGAATGGGGGCGTTTGTGAGACGATCGAGAGGGAACGAGTTGCAAGTCGGGAATGGACTTTCGCTCGTAACAACGCCGAGTGTAGATCGCGAGACGGAATAATTGGCCCGAAAATGCGGCGAACGTGGATCGCGATTCGCCGAACAGCCGCGAGATAAAATTGCCGCTCCAGAAACCTGAATAGATCGCCGACAGATCGACAAGAATGATCCGATCCACGTGGATCCTCATAATTGTTACGTAAACCGCGTAATTTTCACTTGATGATACCTTTCGCGTCATCGTTCAACGAGGTGCCATTGTTCTATCATGTTTGCAGTCTCCTTTTCGAGAATCGCATCGCCCTACATTCCTTCGGAGGACCAACGATTAGATCAATTCAGATGAAACATCGTACAGCGATGGGTACAATCCTTTAAGAGGATCTCTATAGGAAGAGCGAACGTGAAATGGAGCAGTTTGGACAGTTTGGTAGATCCAAGATCATTTTAACTCTTTGCACTCGGAGTTATTTTAACTGGAAAATCAAACGTTTCTTTTTATTTAGAATATCTCCATTCTCTATGATTTTTTAAGTTCGGTAGAGAGAGAGAGATGAAATTGATACAATACCTCATACAATACTTAAATGTTTAGTTAGATACCGGCATATCTAATAATGTAAACAGTATTTTAAACTAGCTAACCCGACAGACGTTGTCCTGTCCAAATTTCAATAAATTTGTGAAAAGCTATTGGTAATTTAAAGTTGTAATTAATTTCAAAGTAAAAATGAGAAAAAACGGTATTTCTCTGAGTGATCATTGTATTTATTTATGTTAAGCTACTCTACTTGTACCGTTTCAAATATTATGATTTTTAATTGTCTTGAATTTTTTTCAGTACCATAATGAACAAAACAAAAAAAAGAATTAAGCATATTCGTTGTTCGAATCGTGAATAGTCTTGAGTTTATAGAAAAATTCTAAAGAAAATAGGACTTTCATCTTTTCCCGAATTTTCATGTTTCCGGGCAACTATTCCATTTTTTTTTACTCTAAAAACCTTCGGACTACAACGAACATTAAAAAAAAATTACTGCATTTCATTTTTATTATATAGATAATAGTACAGAAATTTTTAGTGACGCCTCAGAGGCGTTATTCGAGTGTAAAGGGTTAATATATTCAGTACTACGGTTTTGAGTATGTACAAACAAAGAGCTAATTTTTATTGAATAGTTTTGAAGAAACTGAATTAGAAGTCTAATATTTTGTAAGAAGATTTAGGTAAGTTCGTGCGCGAAATTCGATATGTAAATCACAGAGATCTAACGTCGAACCTCTCGAAGGTGATCGAGATCCTCACGGGCAGGTCGCTTGCGAACCAAAATTGCGCAACAAAGGAACCACTGGGAGCAGACTTGTCCTCGACGATCGGCGCGTAACGCAACAGTCGTCGCAAGCATCGCGCCACTTTCACCCACGATCTTGCGATTTCTTTAGTTTCACGAGACACGGCTAATTATCGCGTGTTATTGTCGAGATGAATGTATCAACGATGCTCGAAAACCTCTTCGGCTACAAGCTTGTAATAAGTTCGTGCCACGATCCAAAACCTCTCGAGCGAGACGACACAACTCATCAGTTGCTCCTTACCTACGCAAACGAACTGTAAGAGAAGCTACGGCTACATTCCATTCATGTTGCAAATCAGCTTGAAATGTTCTCGAAAGAATTCATTTTTATCTTCCCGTATTCAAATAAGCTGAATTCTATCAGCATTTTTGAAACGGAAAAGGGTTAAGGTTAGATTAAAATGCTGATTAAAAGTTGAAAATAATACACAGTGAGGACAAGCAATAATAATAATAATAATCAATTAGAAACATTGATTTACGAAATGATATGCAAAGTGTGTGTAAAACCAACAAAGATCTACAAAACATCTACACCTTTGTATCGGTGGAAAGTAAAAGAAACTTGCCGCAAAATTGTTTGAAACAATGAAAATTCATTAAAAAATTATTCCTATGTGGAACGGGGGAAAGTGATAACGAGACTGCAGATCTTTATGCAAAATAGAAATTATATAAGACAATTATAAAAAACTCAAGCTAAATAAAAATATATTTTCTCTTTTACTGATCGTAAAAAGTCGCGAATGGTGTAGCAATTTCGTTAAATTCATAAATGTTTGAAATCCGCTGTTAATATTAAAAGCTCATAACGAAACAGTGAAGAAATTACTGAAAAATTGTGGCTTAAAAACGGTAGCTTAAAAAATGAAGCTATGGTTGTGCGTCACCGGCTGGAAATGTATTAAATACCATTTTATGCGAGATCAAACCGGCCGATGCCAAGAGAAACAAAAAAATGTTCCGAAAAACAGATCGAACAGTGCCAGGTTGGTCAAAATTCGAGATCGATCGACCGTCGCGCAGACCGGCATCGTAAAACTCGTCTAGCCAACGAGAAAATAACGGAGGCGTGAGATTACATCAACAATAAAAGGAATTTAACGAGTCTGCGACGGTCTCGACACCTGTTCGCCTGCAAAAAGCGATACGAATGCGCATAATTTACGGCCTTTACGCGAACATTTTATTCCCACTTTAGTCGCGTCCGTTCGCGATGATTAATTGTTCGCCGAAAAAGAACCCCGGTCACTGTAATCGGTGTGCCTCGACCAGGAAAAAAATTAATTCAGCGATCTCTAAAACGAGATTCTGCTATAAATACCGGTTCGACGAAAAAAATATCTTGTTTAACTCCTTATTTGGATCCGAGACTCGATCTTGCAACGTTTTATCAGACTAACAGCTGGCCGGAAGGTTGATCCATTCGCTGGACAAACTGGCTGATCAGACAGAGAATAAATTTGATAGGTTTCTTATCTTTACAAATTAACATAGAAGCCGTTTATAGCGAATCATTCTGTCGACGAAAACAGTTAATCATCGGGTAACGAGGAATTAAGTAAAAGTTCTGTAAAATACAGCAATATCAGCTCCTCAAAGACAAGTACTGTTTTCCTCTTTGTATTAGTTTCTTCTTATGTAAACCTGATATAAAAGGTCTGAAAATAATTTATAATTTCCTTAAACAATGCTCCATTAGAATTTAGAAACAATGTAAACGTTCGCTTTCATAGTCTGGGCATTGCCGTATAACTTGATTTAGGTTTTGGAATTCTGCTCCGCATTGACAAGTACTGTTAGTTATAAAGTTAACCAATGTAATCGTACTGTACTTGCTATATAAACCACTTGGTTTAAAGCAATAAATAAAGAAATAAATATCGAAAGATTTAATGGGACCGTTTTGCAAACCACGATTAACTCCACTATTGCACTTTAACAATTTACAACAATTGTTTAATAATGCAGTGCTTCATCCATTTTAATTGAATTCGCTACAACTAACAGAGCATTTTTTAACAATCTCTTGTTGCTCTTTATTCACGCTGGATGTTCGGATGAAATGTGTACGTTCCACTGTACGAAACTGCATGAGAAACAATTATTTACCATTATTAAAAAAGTTATCGTCTTTGTAAGCGTGTACGAACATTAACGCGAGTAAATTTTAACTAAATTACGGCGCACAGGTTCGATCCTAAGTTACTAACTAAGCTGTTTTACAAATTTATATTACTTTTTTCGACATTTCGGTCCGCCTTGGGACCATTTTCCAGAAAATATGAATTGCGTTTGCTTAGTGTAAAAGCATGATATTTTTGGTCGTCAACACGTGCTTTTTTGACGACCAAAAATATCATGCTTTTACACTAAGCAAACGCAATTCATATTTTCTGGAAAATGGTCCCAAGACGGACCGAAATGTCGAAAAAAGTAATATAAATTTGTAAAACAGCTTAGTTAGTAACTTAGGGTCGAACCTGTGCGCCGTAATGTAGTTAAAATTTATTCAAAATTGGCGATCGTGAACAAACAAAACAGTTATTAACGCGAGTCATTATAATTTTGTGAACTATTCCCGAAAATTCCAAAAGATTTAAAGCCTGGCTTTCGCCGACTTCTTTATTTCATTCCGAGCTGGATAAACCCGTGTATGAATTACACACATGTCATAATCCAATTCGTCGAAATCGCCGCGCAAAGACTGGCAGGTTTTCATTTTTCGAGCGTGTTCTCTGATATTTTTCATTTTTATTCGGCTGACACGCGGACCGACGGAATCGTCGAGCATCAAACACAGAAGTTAGCGGTCGTCGGATGATATCGCGCCACCCATTTACCCGTCGACGTCTCTGTAAAAGTGTATGTATATCGAATACCATTTTTTTCCTCTCCTTTTCTATAGACGTCCTTCGCAGATCGAGTCCCAGTTTCACGCGTAATAGACGCTTCTCCGTCGCCGACTTGGAAGTTTAACCCAATTAGAATTTATGCAACACTGCGAATGGCTTTTCCACCTTCCCACTAGGTTTTCCGCTCTTAAGGCGGTAGACTCGTTCCCAGGATTCCGAGGGTGTGGGATTCGCGTTCTGATTTCTTGATAATACAAAAATGGGGTTTTTCAGTAATCAAAAACGCCAGATAAAAGATCGATCTAGGCCGATGTCGCCCTCAAAAGTCCAATTTTACCACGTTTTTATTGGCTCGGTTTCTTGTTTGTCTGTTTGGTGACAAATTTGCAATTAATTAATAATATATATTAAATACAATAGATTTAAAACGAAAAACGTGGGACGCATGAAATAAATGCATCTTGCGCCTCACGTTTTTTGTATTAAGTCTTACAAGTATCTTCATAGAAATTCAAAATTCACAATCACAAGTTTTCACCACTGTTTATACGAGGTTAGGAATCAATTACTTCATACTTTTTAGTCCGTTTTTAAAAACGTAGTATTTTTAAAAAAATGATTTTTATTTACATAATTATTTTCGCTTACGCGGCGTAATTTGCATTATTCGGCTGTGAAAGTAGCTACAATACTGCTAGAATAATGTAAATTACGCTGCCGAATAATGTAAATTGCGTCTCATAAACGATTTTATCTGGCGTTTTGGACTACTGCAAAACCCCATTTTTGTATTATCGAGAATTCAGAACGCGTTCTCGCACCCTCGTAATCCTGGAAAAAGAGTTACTCCCTTAATCGTTATGCCGCAGCACGGCGCGGCGCGAAGACATTTCTGCAGGCTTTAATGGACTTTAGGGCCGACGGCGATTCGCGACAACACCAATTACCATCGCGGAAAAAGCACAAGCTTGAAACAGAGTGTAAAGTTTGTTTAAATAAACGTGCGAACCGCTGTTGACTACAACTTCCTCTTTATTCCGGAATAGTAAGTCAGTAATAATTGAAATAATGTCCTGAGGAACAGTTGTTTAAATATTTAACGAAAGCAAATAGAATTACCGAATGAAACATAAAATGACTTATAGAATTCATTTAAGTCAGTAATAATTGAAATAATGTCATGAAGAACAGTTGTTTAAATGTTTAACGAAAGCAAATAGAATTACCG
>CM052340.1:6720844-6746511 GCA_028455595.1 Lasioglossum vierecki | reverse complement strand
TGCATATATTGCATATATTGTATGTATCTTATATATTGCATATATTGCATATATTGTATGTATCTTATATATTGCATATATTGTATGTATCTTATATATTGCATATATTGCATATATTGTATGTATTGTGTATATTGTGTATATTGTATGTATTGTATATATTATATGTATTGTATGTATTGTATGTATTGTATGTATTGTATGTATTGTATGTATTGTATATATTGTATATATTGTATACATTTCCCCACCTAAATCCACCCTTAACGATTCACGAAAATCCGAGGTGACAACAGCAGAATTATTTTGCCCGTGGTCGCAGTAATTTCTTCTCGTACGTTCTCACGATTTTTGATTATGTGTTGTTTTGTGCTTCGCACTTATTAAGACGTGCAAATGCCAATATCCTGTACATCCGACGGAGTAATAGAAGATTATGAAAAATTTGGAAGTACCTATACCTGACATTAGTATTTTATAACCCAGGATTAATATTCTAATGTTTAAATTCTGTATCTTTAAATTTCATTTGTCTCGACGCACGCACACGATCATGTTCTGTCTCGTCAACACGGTTATGTGGATTGAAGTAGTAGGCTTCTGTCCATTCGTATAATTTTGCACAATCATTTTGGAAGTATTTCAACAGCTTATATCTCAAGAATTATTTGTTTGCGACAAGAGGCGGCTTTCAAACTGTTTTCCTTCTCAACGAGTAGAAGGTATTGATGTAAAAACAAATTTTCTTTGTTTCAAACAATTTTGCGGCAAGTTTCTTTTACATATTTCCACCGATATAAAGGTGTAGATGTTTTGTAGATCTTTGTTGGTTATATACACACTTTGCATATCATTTCGTAAATCAATGCTTCTAATTGTTTATAAAAAAATCAGATCGTTTTGTATGATTACAAAAAACTCGTTCGATACCGTCTCAAGAATGAACGGGATTATCTTTTCACCACCTTTTGTATGTACGGATAAGCGGTTTTTCATGTACCGAAACGCGCATTGTATGAGCACACACGATTCATTACCGCGGTAACACGCGTAACAGGTAGCTTTCAATGATCCTACTGTTTCGAGTAGCACTCGTCAATCGAGACTTCCATGCAGCGATGCAGTCGTAATAAAGACACCAAATTGAGGAAAAACGGTAATTTCGCGGAGCAAACTAATAAACGATTTAGTCAAATACAAACCTACAGAGACATTAACAGAACCGAATGACGTTCTTGCAATGTTACAATTCAATAAAAAGCAACATACATTTTTATTGACATTCCGTTTATTGCAGTTGACTCGGTCGATTTTGGATTTTCCATAAAAATCTGCATTCGAGTGATAAGAAATCTTTATCTTTATATAACCTTTATTTTTTTTTAATCTTTATTTATCTTTATCTCTATTTTTTATTTTACTCTATGCGCTCACTGTTTGTCGATGAATCTAAAAAAAGAATATATAGAAAAAATTATAAATTAACGAAATGGCGGCACTTTGAAGAAAAAAGCTATTTCAAAATAAGCCTTTTAAATTTTTCGGTTCATCTACTGGAGTGTATAGTAAACTATGCGTGTAAAATTCCAGGTGAATAAAAATAGTTCCGAGAAAATGTACTTTTTGGGTACATTTAGCTATTCTACACTTCACATTTTGAACTTCGAACTTTCGGAATATATTCTGTAGATGTTAATCGTTGATTAAAGCAAAGCAAACAAAAATTCGAATTTTCTAATCTCCTATACGAGGATTCCCCGTTTAAGGGAAACGAATAATGTCCGTGTTTGTAGTCCTCGTCTCCGAGTCTGTCGTATAGGGCAAGGAGTTAAACGCGGAGCGTTTTGGTGTGTGAATAGCAGGTTCGGGGGCGGTTCTACCCCCTGGCATGACGTCATCGGACGAGCAGCGATGGGGGTGGGAAAGCGAGACGTTGGGAGAATTTGAGAATCACTGCGACAGAGATAGCCGTGCCCACTAATGGGCGAAATGTAGTGGGGTTGGTCCCGGCGACGCGACGGTGGTACGCGCGGGAGGCAACGTGCCAGCAGCGTGAGGGGAGGCAGCCATGAATGAAAGTAGCAGGTATCGATTTACCCGCGCCGCCCTAGATAAAATATGGTAAATAGTGGGCTGAAACGGGCTACGAGCGGGGGAGGACGTCATCGCGCGCATAACGACGCTTTTTACCCGTCGTACCCGCCACCGTGGTGGATCCTCTCTCGCCATCATCCGTGCCCACACGTGGCCCCCGCAACACCACCGATTTCACGTTTCAATTAAAAGGGGGCTTCTCGTGTAACCACGGTGAAAATAAATGACTTTTAAGAATTTTTTTTAGAATAACTATTGGATACAGGGAATAAGAAGAATCGAACTGAATAAAATATCTCTTGTACTTCAAGACTATCTATATAAGAAAAGATATTTAAAAAAAGTCATTCTTTTGATGAATTTTAATTTGAAAGATAATTTTGAAAGATATATGGTATTCGATAGCAACAGCAATTTCCATTGTGAATTAACAAGTCACCCTCAATAACGTCATCTAATATTTTCACATTTAAGATTGTAATGTAAACGAAAATTTGCTATGCTTTCTTTTGGTATAGCACACTCGTTAAAAAGATAGACGAAGAATTTGCTAAAACAGATGATTTACGAAAGTACGAAATAAAAGTTTTGGATCCGGGTCTGCACAGACCCTGTGTCAGTGGTCTAAGAGAGAAGTACCGTCCGGAACGTCTGATTATACCCTCTATAACATTAACTACACGCTACGCCGCTCGTGGCTCAACTATGTACGATACCATTGTACTATACTAACACCGTTCGACTATAATACTATACGACTCCGTCAGTATAGTTTAATTATACGCTACGTCAGAAAAGCAATGCTGGTATTGCTCGATTTAATGGTTCAACTATTTAACTAGACTATACTAATGTAATTACGGTATAACGTAATATAGTCGAACTATGAATAATGGATCGATAGTTTAAATATACATAATATTGCTCTAATAAGCCGGTATAGCTCAACTGTGCGACACATGCTGGTAAAATGGTTTAACTGTACAATATACTTACACGTGTATTCTTATTTTATATTATAAATCAATAGTGTCATTTTACACCCTATTATTCTAGGTTGCCTATGCGTTATAGCTAGACTGCAGAATTTTATGTATTTATTAGAAGAGCGAGTAGATTAAGTTCGAAGCAGTACAAACTTGTTCGAAAAATTGTTCTGAACAATTCTATATACGTATCCGCTGTGATAGTATGTGTTCAGTCTTTTCGAACAATGTTTTGCACATTTAATGCCGCATAAAACGTAGGAGTGTACACTCGACGAGTACGTACGGTAGTTGTACGATAATTTGATCTCCAATTAGTCAATGGAGTAAGCGTACTCGCACGGAGCTATTAAAGATCCGCAGTCTGAGTTTTGGCTAGTAGTAATTTTTCTAAGAACACTGGTTCGTTTAACGCCAGACCAAACGGTTGCCCGCGCACCGTTCTATTGTTCCATTGTGTAAATTAAAAAAGTTCCCGGGTCCCGGCACATTTCGCCCTGCATAATTTACACAGCTCACGTAGTAGACAGGAATTACGTATCCACGTTAAAAGCGTACGTCATACTTGTAATGTATAGAGCGCGCTCGCGGGGCGCTGCAATAAAAAAGTAATTCAAGGTGACGACTCTGGCTGCGAGTAAACTTCATACGCACGCATTCAACGCTGCAATTACCGTTGTCCGAACTATTATTACCGCCGCAAGGCGTGATACCATCTAGCCGAGGAAATTTGTCTCTCTTTCTCTCTCAACGCGATTCAACAAACGTCAAACAAGATCTCCCGTGGCGTCTGGATCGAGCCTCTAAATCGAATTGTACGAATGTGACGAAAATCAAAACATGGTGGATATCTCGGAGAGAGATATTAGAACGCGGACGTTACACAGATCAATGGAACGATCGCAGCGCTATATGCGTGTCACTATCTAAAATTATTGTCTCTGGTCTGTCGCCATTACCCATTCATGCAAACGGTCCGATAGCTGGATTCGCGTCAATGGCACCGAATCCAACATTCGAACATAACTGCCAACCCTCCTCCGAACGAGACCAGAACAGAATTCCAACCGCGTTGTCGTTGACGATTTTACAATCTCTCCTACGATGCCACTGCATCCCGGGAGTCATTGATCTCGTCGGAAGATTTCGCGGTGCTTATGCACCAGCAGATTGCAGATGCACCCTGGCAGGATCTAACGCAACTGCCCGGAAACTCCCAAGGAACGTTGGAAAGAGAAACTGTCTCTGCACGCGTAACCTCGATAGAAGATAGCCGCGGGTACGAGGAAAGAAAACGTCACTGTCATGCATCCGTTGGGAGTCGAACTACGTCAGCCCGATGCATCGTTCGGTGATCGGGGAAACATAAAATCTTTTCGGGTAGGATGCGTCGAGAGAAAGCTGTCGTGACGAAACGAGGCGCAACACCTAAACGGGAGATGTTGCGGACAAGAAAGGTCTTTTTTATTCGCGGTGAATGGATGTCGCAAGGAATAGGTGATATCCGCTCTCACCTGGGTCATGACAGGGGTGGTATCTTCATGGTTCCAGCGGAGAAGCTCACAACAGCTGGACGTCGATCGGTTGGTATATCCTGGTAACGTGGGACGACGACGGCACTGCAATGGTTGGCCACCACTTCCACGCCATAACACGTCCGAAAACCCGCGACGGTTTGCTCACATGACAGCTCTCGCGCTGCCTGATGATGATGTCCGATGGATCGCGACAGGACACCGCTGGATCTGGCCACGCGATCGACACCGTGCGATTGTTCTCTCTCTCTCTTTCTTTTTCTTTTCCCCCGGGAAGTAACCAACGTATTTGGTTGCACGCGTTCCCTTCGTCAAGTAAATTGACGACTGTCCCTCCGACAGCCCCGCGTTCGACGGTGGCTGCGGGATTGTTGGGGGTTCGCAGCGAACGAACCAGCCTAAGAACGAGGAAGAGGTTAACGGAGAAAGGTGCTATCCGAGCGAGACGGAGAACGAATGACTACGGTGGTGCGTCACGACGCGGCGCCACCGTCAACCATCCCCAACATGATCAAAAATTCGAAGGGGGAGCACCCGTACGGGGTGGGACGAAACCAGACTTGTGCAGGATTACAATTGAATTACCCCTAAATTATAATTACAAAGTAATTGAATTAAATTGTAATTCAATTATGTTGTAATTTATAATTCAGATCTTTAGTCAATTAAATTACAATGTAATTCGTAATTGCAATGGAGCCATAATTATAAAATACATTGTAATTTAATTAAATTGTAATTCAATTATGTTGTAATTCAGATCTTTAGTCAATTAAATTACAATGTAATTCGTAATTGCAATGGAGTACAATTATAAAATACATTGTTTTCATGTATTGTATTGTATTGTATTGTATCTCAAGTATATTGTATTTCAATTATACTGTAATTCAATTACAAATTGCATTTCGATTACATTGTGTTTCAATTATATTGTATTTCAATTACAAATCTGATTGAAATACTTAGTAATTGAGTTACGTTATATTTGAATTATATAGTAATTCATTTACGACGTAATTGAATTACTATTAATTGAAATACAATGTAATTCAACTACGTAATTGAATTACAATGTAATTGAATTATGTTGTAATTTATAATTCAGATCTTCAGTCAATTAAATTACAATATAATTCGTAATTGCAATGAAGCCACAATTATAAAATACATTGTAATTTAATTAAATTGTAATTCAATTATGTTGTAATTTATAATTCAGATATTTAGTCAATTAAATTACAATGTAATTAGTAATTGCAATGGAGTACAATTACAAAATACATCGTTTTCATGTATTGTATTGTATTGTACCTCAAGTATTTTGTTATTCAATTACAAATTGTATTTCAATTACAAATCTGATTGAAATACTTAGTAATTGAATTAAGTTGTATTTGAATTACTATTAATTGAAATACTACGTAATTGAATTACAATGTAATTGAATTAGCACAACTTTGGACGAAACTTACCAGCTCGTGTATTAGACGAGTTATCAGTCTGCTCTGCATTAATAAATCTTTAACGGTCCTAATGCATATACGGAATACACGATTTTTACATTAGTTTCTCGCGGAAGGAGCGTCGGAACCAACGGTTGTTATTTCTTTTACCACGGCGCGGCGTATCGAAAAATCTGAAAAAATTCATGAACTTGTACATTGATATCGTAAAAATATAAGTGATGCCGCCCGCAAACTTACTTGCGAAATCTTCATTTTTTCGATTTTTTTTTTTTCATTTGATGTTTTGCAAAGAGGATGATCTACCCATATTAGGACATAGATCGCGTCATGTTAAATGGAGCTCGTTTTAAGCGGAATATTCTCGGCTATCCATTGGTGCTGCTGAAAAGCCTTGATTTAGTGTTTACTTTTCCCGATTGTAGTATTACATACATTATATTTATTCGTTCATGTAAATTTAACCGTGCAGACGATTATAAGATTACAGATTGAATAGTACAAAAGCAAGGGAACGAACTGCTGGATTTAATAAATAATCCCTTTCAGGAGCCTGATCTACTAGATTGTTTTATGAAGGAATTAAGGTTTTACTCTTTAACATCTGTAACTTGAGTATTCCATAAATCGCGTAATTAATTTAATGCTTACATTACGTATATTAACCGTGTATTGTTTTTTCTAGCATAAATATACTTTTTGAAATAAATAAATAAATTTGATAGTAAGACAATCGTTTACATAACACAGAGTTGTGCTAATTCAATTACGTAGTTGAATTACATTGTATTTCAATCAGATTTGTAATTGAAATAGAATATAAATGAAACACAATGTAATTGAAATACAATATAATTGAAATGCAATTTGTAATTGAATTACAGTATAATTGATATACAATAAAATACATGAAAACAATGTTTTTTATAATTGTACTCCATTGCAATTACGAATTACATTGTAATTTAATTGACTGAAGATATGAATTATAAATTACAACATATTTGAATTACAATTTCATTCAATTACTTTGTAATTATAATTTTGGAGTAATTCAATTGTAATTCTGCACAACTCTGACGTAATACGATTAATATTACGATAATACTTAACCAAATTAACAGTTGCACTTCAAAATTTATTGGAGATTTCGTAAACACATTTTTAATTGGAAAAATTGTTGACGAAGATTATATAGATATGATTAAAAGTTGATTTTAATTAATTACGACTACTTGAAATAATCAAAGTTACGAAATCGTAACGTTGAAATAATCAAAAGATACGATATCGGGTTCAGTCATTGCGTTGTAAACAAAAACAGTAGTGAGGTAGACAATGCACAACTTTACTATCTACGAGACAGTGTACGATACTGAACCGTACGTTCACCTTTCGCTTGTTTCAATATTTTGTGTAGAGTCATAATACGTAACAAAAATTGAAATGCGTTACTGCCTGTAAACAAAAATTTTTTATATTATATACCTTCTACTTTTTTTAGGCTATAAATTGCAACCCCAAAAATATTTACTATTTACGTTTAATATATAAATATTTACCTATGTAAAAACATATTTATACACAAAGATGTGTATACACAATCTATATTTATTATTGTTTAGAGAAATAATATTTTATACCAAAATCGTGACTTTTGTCATAAGGTTATGACAGTGGGCACTGCTAATTTTTAACGCTATCGCTGCGATCTATTTTATTATGCAAAGATAAGATAAACCGTACGATGTAAAATGTTATTGTAAATGCAGATAAGTTTTATCTGGTGTGCACATCAAACAGAAATAGCCAAACGAGCGGATTTTAACAGGCGAATATAAACACTGGGCGCAACAGGCATTGTTGTCAGTCTCCCATTGTACAACGGTGGTGATCTCACTGTTCATTAAACAATACATCACTTGATACAATCATAAGAACCATTGCATTCATTCAGCGACGATACATACCGATTTATTTTATGAATTTTTGTCGGCTTAAAATATTAAACATTCGATAAATGTTTGAAAATTTTTCTTGATTCGAATATCAGTCAAGACTTCATCATCGACAGATTTCCATCGCCTGTAAAAGTAAGTAATGTTCTTTCAAAAATTCTTCTCTGGTACCTTTAAATATTTTATTTGTTTCAAAGTCACAGTATACTGAACACGAGAAATGTCTTGTTGACTCGAAACAATTCGAGAATGCATATATATATATTCTTTAACAATCCTAGCGAAAGACAGAATATACTTTCCCGCTTTCTACGAAGAGTACAATTTCTCCTAAATAATGATCTTGTTTGATACTGTAACAAGTGTACTAAATTGTTGGGTAAAACATCCAACGTTACAAGTAGCAGAGCTTATGAAATCGTGAAATCGAAAGTCAAGTCCGATTGAATTCACGGCTGTTTCTGGTGCATTTATGCATTTATACTAACTCCATCTCAAATCGTGTGGAAAATGCCAGACGAACAAAACATGAATTAAAACTATTTCGGTGCGAATGAATTTTTCGAGTTAACATTGTTAACTTAACGAATTGTAGGTATCGTCAGTCGATAAAGAGATATTGGAATCTATTCCTGAAGCGATCGATTTTTCCTTTCGATTAGGTAATCGAAATGAAAGTATGGAAAGCAATGCTGTCGTAAAACCGGTGCTGATCAAGAATCAAGTTGCACAGAGTACTCTTAATTTCTTACATTTCATTGATTCTTTCTAGACAAACCTTTAACGCGATCGCATAAACATAAACCGTTCAATCTTTCGTCGAACAAAATTTGAAAAACAAAGCCTGGCTAGAAAGACACACCTTATCGTCCCTTTCGAAAAACATCTACATTTTTATAAATTGAAAAGTAGACTGATCGTTTTAACCGTAACGGTTGACGGAAAATTGTTTAATTCATGTACAGAGAGTGAAAAAGAGTGTAATAATTTAAAATAAATATTGTTCTTACATTTCATTGATTCTTGCTAGACAAACCTTTAACGCGATCGCATAAACATAAACCGTTCAATCTTTCGTCGAACAAAATTTGAAAAACAAAGCCTGGCTAGAAAGGCACACCTTATCGTCCCTTTCGAAAAACATATACAATTTTATAAATTGAAAAGTAGACTGATCGTTTTAACCGTAACGGTTGACGGAAAATTGTTTAATTCATGTACAGAGAGTGAAAAAGAGTGTAACAATTTAAGATTAATATTGTAAAGTCGCGTCGTGGACGACTGTGGCGACACAAATAGTCGACTGTATTTCCGTCGATTTCCGTCAGAGAAATGTCAAGTTTATCGTGCGAGTACGTGGCTTGTTTGTAAACACTTCCAATTACACGAATGATCGTAATTGGAGAATTGATGATCAGCGAACGCGTCGAAAATTAATGGTCCATTCACTTGATCACGGAGCATTACGCGGTAACTGATCTCTCTTCTTCGCGTTGCCAGTTATGACAGAAAGTCAAATGTAGCGAGTACGTGTGTTTTAAAACATACGTGGCATGTTCGAATCTAAGTGCTGAATAAACAGAATAGGATAATCCCCGGAGACCAATGAAATCCACCGAGTACGTATTACTGGAAGCCGAATATTCCGTCGTCGAAAGACAAAGGCGATTACTATTCGCGGATAAAATGTGCTCGCGATTGTCTCTCGTAAGCGTAATTGTACCGTAATAGTTACACGGGCAATCAACGCGTCGGTGTGCAGATTCGTTCTCTGTACAAAAGGAAATCAATGCTCACACCAGCAACGACAGAGCGATTGTGTGTAAAAATGAAATGGGGCATTGGGTGAAAGTACTCTTGGCTTGGAGGTCTTATATCAGATCAGTCTGCCAAGAGCCGTGCAGGATGTGGATGGCAATTTTGCTCTGCTCCTAATGACTAGATCTCCTACCGACTCCGACAGTGTGATACACGCTTTTGTTAGAATTATTGTTTAACAAAATTATGATACCGGAGACGTAGTACAACGACAGTCGGTTCAGTGTACCTGTGCAGTGAAAGGAATTAGTAAAACGAAACGTGGATTTTTGCAGAATGTTGCAGATGGTATGGATATGGTGTTTGCTTGTGTCAGTGGCAGATTTGACATTGGCTCTTGATAATGGTCTTGTGAGAACACCGCCGATGGGCTGGCTCGCTTGGGAGCGATTCAGGTGCAACACAGATTGCAAAAATGATCCCGACAACTGTATCAGGTGAGAGTGTTAATTTTGAAATTTGTTTTCTCACTTTCCTCAGCTTTCTACAATGTTCATTTCTGACCACCTTGCTTTTGGAGTCTTTCATTCGGATTCTATTCTCTCTAGAGATTTTTATAGCTTTTCGATAGCACAACGTGATTCTGTATATGATAAAGTGAAACTTCATTAGCATCTCTGTTATATATCTCTAAATCTATTACTACCAGCTCCAGTCTGTAGATCGTTATCATGAAAAGTGATTTCATTCTCAGAATGACCTATATAAATGATACTGAAAAAATTATATGAAAATATTGCTTAGCTTTTCTTTTCGTAAAGTGAAAGGATAAGTAAGAAATGTTTATGTTTACAGAATATTATTCTGTAAGTCTTAAAATCAAAAATCTTTTTAGAGGGATCTATGAAACATGTACATTTTCTACATTCTTTATTTAATGTTATTTACTCGGTATATTTGTAAAATTCATTGTTAAATCAAATTTGAAATGAGAATTCTTGTTCGATGAGATGTTGATTATAATAGAACTGACTAGCATAAGATTCAAAGCAAGAATCTATGACTTCAACAATGACACTTAATAAGATTATTTAGAGCTGTGACATAGTTGTTACATAAATTTTTCCAAGGCTGTGTTGCCTCGAGTAGTGGAATCTCTCGATAAAATTACTTGTTTATTATAATTATTATTAAACAAATGAATCCGCATTAGATGTTATATTATTGTGCACCTCGTACCATTTAAGATAAAGTAATTAAAACTGAAAGAAACCGTGATTACATTGACAAAAATCGAGGAACCTGCTAAAAGCTAAATTTTTACATTTTATAGTGATCGGCTCTTTCGCACAATGGCAGACATTATTGTAGCAGAGGGCTATGCTGATGTTGGATATGAGTATGTTAATGTTGATGACTGTTGGTTGGAAAAAGACAGAGATGTTGATGGTCAACTTGTACCAGATAGACAAAGATTTCCATATGGGATGAAAAGTCTTGCAAATTATGTATGTTTCTATCGTTATAATCACACACAACATAGATCATTGACTTCCTAGTCTCTACAATGCTCTATTTTTGCTTTGTAGATTCATTCAAAGAGACTTAAATTTGGGATTTACGAAGACTTTGGTAACTACACGTGTGCCGGTTACCCTGGTATATTAGGGTACTTAGAAACAGATGCACTTACTTTTGCATCTTGGGATGTTGATTATGTGAAACTAGATGGTTGTTACTCCCACCCATCTGAAATGGACAGAGGTACGGTGGGAATTATTGTATAGTAAATTTATGAAAAACAAATTCGAACCGATCAACCATTTCTCTAACTTTAACAAATATTTTAGGATATCCCGAGTTTGGATTTTACTTAAATCAAACACAGAGGCCTATGGTATATTCTTGTAGTTGGCCAGTTTATCAAATTTATGCTGGGATGCAGGTTGGTGCTTGTAATATTATCTTTAAAATATCACATTATAGATCAGTCTTTGAGAGCATCTACATTTCAGCCAAACTTTACTGCCATAACGCAACACTGTAATCTTTGGAGGAATTTTGACGACATTCAAGATTCCTGGAACAGCCTAGAAACCATTATAGACTATTATGGAAACAATCAAGACGCGATTGTACCGAACGCGGGACCCGGTCATTGGAACGATCCCGACATGTTGATTATTGGCAACTTTGGTCTGAGTTACGAGCAAAGTAAAACACAAATGGCATTGTGGGCGATTTTAGCGGCGCCTCTATTAATGTCCGTTGATCTACGAACTATCAGGCCCGAGTACAAAGCTATTTTACAGAATAGAAAGATTATTGCCGTGGATCAGGATCCTCTGGGCATACAGGGCCGACGTATCTATAAAGTTAGTAAATTAAACATTAGTATTTAGTATGTGCATGAAAATTTCGCAGAAGCAAGGAAAGAGTGTGGGCTTCGGAATACGTTAGTAAGAGTTCTATTCTACTGTTTAGCATAAAGGCATTGAAATCTGGGCGAGGCCGATAACTCCCATCTACCAGAATTACTACTCTTACGCCATAGCGTTTGTAAATAGGAGAACGGACGGCACACCGTCCGATGTATCTGTGACACTAAAAGAGCTTGGGCTCCAATATCCTGGAGGATACAGCGTGGAGGTATGCGGTTGTCGAACAATCATAATCTTAACATTAAGTTTCTGGAAAACTGAAAGTAGCGTTATTTTGACGCGTTCGTCAAAATCAAAATAGTTGAAATAAATAAATTGTTTTTCTAGGATTTATACGAAGATGTAAACTACGGCGTTCTGACGCCCCAAACGAAAATAAAAGTCAAGGTGAATCCATCTGGTGTTGTGATACTGCGGTGCGACTTGCATTTAGAAGACGTTTTTGATACGAATCAATTTCCACAATTCTCGCCATCGAATCAACTCTACAATAGTAAAGTCAGACAAAATTCGTTTAAGTAACACGAATTAAACAATCAATTTTTAACTGTAATTTACCAGTTTTATTATACTTGACTACACAATGTTACCATACTTTGTTAAGAAAGTAGGAAATAAAGAATTTTATAATGTATCGACGGTAATTTATTAAAAAAATGTACAACCTTCGTTATGTACGCTAATTCCTGCAATCGTATGGAATGTGTTGAATCAGTGTTCGGACGCACACCAGGCATATGCGTTGTCAAACATACGTTGCCAGGGTGAGTTCTCGTATTTCGCCCAGTCTGCGGGTTTCCACGGGCATTGCCACATTATAGAACATCGTTCAGGATGCGGCATCATTGCGAGATGACGTCCATCCGAGGAACAGATACCAGCAATGCCACCTAAGGTAATAAAAAGTAATTTATTGATAATTTTTATTTCTGTGAGACTGATTTGTAGAGGTATGCAAGAGGTATTCTTACCTGGACTACCATTAGGGTTGAGAGGATATCGTTCGGTCGGGTTACCATAATCATCTGTATATTTAATAGCCAAACAGTTGTTCTGTTCGAGTTTCTTCGCAATATCATCGTTTCGGAAAGTAAATCTTCCCTCGCCATGTGCGGCCCATACGCCCATGATGCAATTTTCCATTCCATCCAACATAATCGATGGGGACTTATCAATTCTAACAGTACACCATCGACACTCAAACTTCTCAGATACGTTATGATTTAAGAAAACGTCTGGTTCTGTAACATCACCTGCAATGGATGGAGAATATAATCAAGCATGTTAATCAAATTCATGCGTTTCACAAGCATAAATTCCTTAGACTCAATAAATTTGATTACTCAACAGAACATACCGGTTTCGTTTCCTATCCATCCTAGCAGGGACATTAATTGACATCCGTTACAGACTCCTAAACTGAACGTGTCCTTGCGGGAGATAAATGCTTTTAATTGATTTTGCAGAGACGGACGGAAGAGGAGACTCGCTGCCCATCCTTTGGCCGAGCCCAAAACATCTGGAATTATAAATTCATTTTATACAGTGGCAGTAATCATTTCTGTTTAACATTATCTTGACAGGTCCTGTAAATCTAGTACTAACTAACTGAACGACGTACCAGCATAACTAAAACCACCAGGGAATATGACACCTTTGAACCTGTCAAGTGTTATTTTTTCGTCTAATAGATCTTGCATTGCTACATCCCAAACTTCAAAGCCAGCTTTTACCAAGGATGCAGACATTTCCCTGTCACCGTTTGTACCTTCTTCTCTTATCACGACCACGCTAACATTTGCTGTGCAACGATAAAAAGAAAGTAATATCAAATTTGTTACAACACAAACAGACGGTGAACGAAAATTTTACGAACGAGTTAAAGTTTTGTGAAATCCAGCAGGTTTTACGTCAGGATCAAACGACAACTTGTAGGCTGGTACAGTTCTGTCTTTGAGACCGTTGAATTCCTCCACTGCGCACTCCACATTTGTTTGAAGACGTTCTAACTGATAGCTGGTTTCTTCCCATAGAGACATTAAGGATATCACTGTCGAATCTAAGACAGTCTGGTTTTGAACTTTCACATTTATCTAAAAATATTAAATCGAAGTAATTAAAAGTGTGTTCATGTTGATGATTTCGCGGAAGATTTAGATTAAATACTTTTGAAGACATTCCAGACCCTTCGGATCTGCCAATGGAGTATATAGGAGCATTGAATTGTTTGAACACATCCAACGCGTGTTGGTAATTTTCGTCATCAACTTCCAATACCCAGCCTACTTCTTCGGCGAACAAAATTTCTATGGGTGTTCCAGATTTGTGGGAAATGTTGATGGTCATTCCAGAGATACCAGCAAAACACATTTCCAAAAGACACGTGATAAGTCCTCCATCGCTAACATCGTGTCCTGCCAATACTTTTCCCTCTGCAAAATGGAAAAGAAGTGTATAAACTTTGCATATCTTCTCGGTATGATAAAACTGAATGTGAAGTCACTATAATTCACCTGCAATCAACTGTTGCGTGGCTTTGAAAGCATTTATCAATAAATCAGCATGTTTCATATCTGGAACATCATTGCCAAGTGATTTGTACACCTGGGCTAAGGCTGTACCGGCGATTCGACTCTGTCCATTCGACAAATCGACGAATAATAAGCAGCCATTTTTCCCTGTGGCTGGTGCCTTCATATCTGGCGTTACCACCTGCAAAATGAAAGTGTTAATTGAACGTAAGAGTCTGAATAAAATTGTTTCAACTTTCACTTACCTGTCGGATATTCGGGCAAGGAGCGTAGCATGATACTACTAGCGTTCCTGGCGCTTTAACAACTTCTTTACCGATTCGAGCAGCCATACTAAGAGAATCTTTACCTCCATCGATAGCAATGCCAAGTGCGTTCATGAATGAACACATTGCTGAACACGCATCGTATAATGCAGCACCTTCGCCTGGCAATTTGGCAGCCCACATCCAATTTCCGCTACATTTAACATCCTACAATCAAACATCCTACAACTGTAGTAAAAGAAAGATAAATACAGGATGTTCCACTAATTTTTATGCTATGCGAAATATCGATAGGACGCATATCATGGTGTAACATAAAAAATAACAGGGATATTGCCTTGTAACAGAGTTAGTGGGACACCCTGTGTATTGTGCAATGGGTTGCATCTACGTTGTTGTACCTAATTACCTTTAAATCTGAGATATGTGCAAATACTAAGTTGCTCAGTGCTTCTGCTACGGTCATCCGAGCTCCGGCTGCTGCATTCACCAAACCCTTTATCGGTTGTTCACCAATGGATGTAGCAATACCAACCTACACAGATTAACATAAAACAATATACATACATATTACTAATATTATCATTAAGAAATTATTTCCTTTTTTTACCGTTGAGAAGTGAGAAATCGCAGTTACAGCAACGTCGGCGAGAGGAGTGTGCAGAGGACCAACGCACTGTTGCTGGGCTACCAATCCAGTTACACAACGATCAACTTTACTAGTTAAATATCGTTTGCTTCCGACTGATGGCAAACGCAAGACTCTTTCCAAAGCAGATTGAACGGCCAAACCTCCTGGCAGTGATAAAGGAGGTAGCTGCGTCTTCTCTCTTTGAAGATTGAATGTCTGCAAAACCAAGGAAATCATACATTGTACCACAAACTTTTTATAGTGTTTTTTGTTTGGTTGTTGCATATAAAATATCCGTGGGCCACATGCTACAATAAACTTGAAGATTATAATATAGTATTTCTTGTTTAAAACACTTTATAACGATTGCATTTTGCAATTGGACATGTCATATGCAATAATCTAATAATATTCGTTCACATTTACCTTTCGTGGCATTTTTCCGAGTACCAATTCCAAATCTAAATCCACCGGGTGTCTCTTCTCATCCTTGTAATTTTCATTCAGGTACTTTGAGACGTCGCAATCGTTTTCTTCGGAAAGAATGATCTTGCCGTTTCCAGTAACAGTTCCTACAAAATTGATAGGACATTTCTCCCGAGCTGCTATTTCCTTGAGTAAATCGGCAGTTTCCGGTTTACAAAGAATCGCATCGTTCTCTTGATACTCTGCACCCCACAATTCCAAAGTACTGATGCTTGGATCGCCTAACTCGAATTTCTTAGTGAAGATAACAGCGCCAACAGGTTCTACCAATTCCTTTAGAACGTTGCCTAATAGCGTTTGAAACATTCATTAGCGATGTATGTTTTCTTTTAATAATTACCAGATAATTATGTGGAAATAATTCACACCATTCCCTCCCGCTCCTTGATCGTGTATACTAAGTATTGGATTCTTTTGTCCCATTTCTGTACACGCACGAACCACTCGATTCATCTTCTGCTCCATTTCTGGATCACCTCTTTGGACTGCTCCGAAATCTAGGTCCGATTTATTATCGCCTTGCACCTAATAACACTAAATTATTTAAAAGACTGCCTTGGTGGGTCAAAAGCATTTATACTACACTCTCCAAAAACTTTTTTTCAAAGTTCCTAAAATTGACCAAATTATTGAAGTTCTTGTGAAACGCGAGAAGAGTACGTAGTCCCTTAATTGATCACGGAAAGATTAGTATTAATGAATGCATATAGTCAAAGTACCTCGATAGAACTCGCTGAACCACCTCCCACACCGATTCTATATACAGGACCACCAATTTTGACCACTTCCATGCCTAAAATAATAAATCTTCAATTGTTATGTGCTGCATTTGCTTCTCTTGTACACAATTTATTTTTCAGACCTTTTGCTGGTGGAACTTTTTCTGACATATCAGCGTCCATTGTACCTAATCCTCCGCTAAACATTATCGGCTTAATCCATTCACGACGTACGCCAACATTATCCGTCATACCGAAAGAACGTGCGAATCCTGTGATCAACGGTTCTCCAAACTTATTACCGTAATCGGATGCACCGTTGCTGGCCTCAACTATAATCTCTAATGGACTAGCCATATTGCTAGGGTACGGAACACTTTTCTCTTCCCATGGCAAGTCGTATCCTATCAAATAAATAAAATAGTTGATGAGAATAATAATCACGAGACTACGGATTTTATGCATTTATAAGAAAAATCTGCAACTGAAATTGTGAATGGTACAATTTTTAGAGAAGTTAACCCTCTACTAATTACCATTGGATTTGTACAAGCTCTGAGAAACTAGAACGAACCTGGAATATGCAAATTTCCAACCGAATAACCAGCAGTTCCAGCAATATAATACCCTCCTCTGCCAATGCCTTGAATGTCTCTTAGTCTGCCTCCAGTTCCTGTTGTAGCCCCACTGTAAATTACAATCATTATTGTAAGTTCTCCGACACCTAGAGTAAGAGACTTGTAATTCATTGACAGAATATGTTGATTGGAATGATTCATTTCTTAGTTTATCTAGAAGGAGATCATTGATTGTTGAACGTTACTGTTAAAATACCTAATAGTTACCTAAATGGAGCAACGCCAGTTGGAAAATTGTGAGTCTCAGCAGTAAATATCAGATCTTGAATCGCACTTTCTAAGTGAAAAGGGCTAGATTTATAGGTGAAAGTAGGCCTCAGTGTCTTAACTTGATATCCCTTGATCGCACTGCTGTTATCACTGAACTTAATTGTATTGTTTGGATTCGAGTACTTCTGTGTCTCTGTAATCATGTCAAGCAACGATTTCTTCATCTCTTCATTGTCAACAACCATGTTGCCCTTAAAGAACCAATGGCGACTATGTTCGCTGTTGGATTGTGCCAAATCAAAACATTCAACACTGGTTGGGTTTCTCTTCAATTTATTAAGGAACAGGTCCGTGTAAAAATCTAAATCCCAATTATCGAAGGCCAAACCTGTATAAAGAAAAAAATTCGTTTTACCTTGTTTAAAGTATTTCACTACATTTTATTTTCGATATATATACCTAATTTTGAATTAACTTCCTCCAGTGCTTTTCGTCCACCATTCAGAATATCCACTTCGAACCATTCTTCAGGTCTGAAACCATGATCGAATGTCTCTATCGGTTTCGTGTACCTACATTGAGTCATTTTATCATGTAATGTATCTGTTATCTACACGAAAAAAAAATGTAAATTGTATAGACTGCATTACTTTTGTTTAAAATATCAATTTTTGATACATACAGCATCTTCCAAGATTTTATCAAGTTTTCCATTATGTTTGATGCAGTATCTAGTGGACGATTCGATTCTTATTATCTTATGCAAGTGTACCGACTTGCAAATCGATACAGCATTGCTGGAGAACGCAGTGGAGAAGTTCAATCTGTGAAAATATAAAGAATTGATTATTTATAGTATGCTATGAATAAACTGCGGATTTTATGACATTTTAGCGTATCAAAATTATTAAAGGAAAAATGAAATTTCTGCTGGCTCCCTGTTTCTTGCAACTGTAGTAGAAAATTTTTATTTTGTATAAAGATAATAATTATATATATCTAACAAGTTGTTTTACCTTGGACCAATTTCAATAATTAAATTCTCCTTCAATTTTCCATCAAATACACTGTCACTCTTTAAACACTGTTGTTCAAATGGAGGAATAAGAATCCATTTCAGTAGTTTTAATTCTTCGTCGCTTAAAGGCTCCTTAGCTTCAATGTAATAGCACAATTCTGTTTCCACTTGGACTATCGAATTGGATATTTGATGCAGGCTGTTGAATATGCTTTTAAGCTTCCCAGATTTCAATCCAGGTGATTTATAGAACTTTATGATACCCATGATCTATAAATGAAAGATCGTAAATAAACTGAACACAAAAGAAGAGAAAATGAAAGAATGTGTAAAGAGCACAGTACGGCGATGCAGATGGAACATAACACTCTTGATAATGATCAATTCCGTTCACTTGGACCCCCTAGTTCAGTATTAATGGAATTATTGTGCTATCTTCATTTATCAGTGTTGTAATTGCAAAATAGCGCACCCATGTTATTATTTCAAAAGCAAACGAAGTTTAAACTTAGGTCAAATGGACGTCTTGCTCAATAATATTCTTATCTGCCTGAGATTATGCGTGCCTTTACATTCTAATGTCATTGAAGGCACTTTTTTAATTGGTCCATCTCTAATAATTGGTTGTAAAAATGAAATATTCTTCAGAACAGATTAAATTTTATTAAAAACAAAGTTAAAAAAATATCAAACTGTTCGATTTTTACAGATCAATGTTTAAGTATATATTATTTCATTGGATTTACGTCATGATTTATCAGATCAATGTCGAAACATGCTTGAAAAACATATTTTTGCATGCAAAATAATAACGTTACAAGTGATAATAACGATTCCTGTTTTTCACAATTAAAATCTATCTGATAGAATATACGAATTTACAAAATGAAAATAATTTAAATTTATTTTTTAACAAACTCGGTAAATTTAGTTTGTTTTTCATGTCACTAATTATTTATTGTAGTTCAACGCATATAAAAATGTTTTTACCGCCATTAGGTATGTGCATACATGTGTATGTATATATTTATATATATGTATATAAAAAGAGAGAAATACATGAAAATAAATTGAAAGGATTTAAATACAATAAACTTCTTATTTTAGTGCTTTAAAACAAACTTATTTATTATAAGAACAAGTACATAACTTACAGTATTAGATGCACGTATGTACAGTCTTAAAACCTTGTAAATATAATTGTCTCGTGCAACAGGTTTCTTAGCTAACGCGATCGAATATAATTAAAAGGAATTGTACGACACATAACCTTGCCGTGCTTCCTACCACGTGCTTATATGTTTATCAATAAAATGATCGCCACACACGAACAAACCCTATCTTTGTTAAAATTATGCTTTTTAAATGTATGAAATTTGAACATTACAGAGAAATGAATTCCCGAACTAATTTATTAAATCACATTTTAATAAGTAATATATATATATATACACATAATGCAAATAATTTTTAAATATTTATCATTCTTACTTCTGATCGTTCATTTCATTGATTATTAAAAGAAATACATACTTTGCAGTCTTAATAAATACAATGTTTGCACATACAAATATTCTGAAGTTCGTGTAATACATATACACACAAAGTAAGTGCAAAAGAAAGAAGCATCCCGTATAATTACAAGATATAATGACAAACAATATATTTATGTAGAAATTATGTTGTACAATGATTGATTTTCCGCAATACTCTCAGAACTGTTCAATTAAACAGCGAAATCCTTTGTAAAAATTCACTGTGTTCTTATTTGCTGTTTCATGCTTTTCCATTAAATATGGCCGGGTGTTTCTTTCTTTTGCACAGCAGTGTATATATGTGAAGTTTTCAAAATGACTCGTATACACGAGTAAATAGTTTACTTAAAATACAATGTTCCGTTTAAAAAAGGTATTTACTGCCTAAATTGCTTATCCGAGAAAATCGTAATTAGCGACGTCCTCGAATTGTTGATTCTGTGCATTACCTGGAGCCATAGGCCTTGTTGGCATTTGGCCTCTGGTTCCAATTTGTTGCTGTAATCCAAGTACTTGCCTGTACGGTGGTTGTGGCTATAAAAAAAGTGAATACATGTAATCAAACCATTTATCCAACATATTTTTTTACCTAAATTTAATATCTACGATATCATACTTGTTGCAGTAAATGCCTGAGACCCATGTTTGAACCAGGACGCATCAGTCTTGGCGCGTTTGCCTGTTGATTAGCCATGCCGACAGGATTAAGAGCCCTTTGCGCTTGCTGAGCCTATAAACAAATTTCCGTTTACTTTCTTGCAAGTAGCAATGTGTACACGATAGAATAATCTTGAAAAGCATTTTACCTCCAGCTGTTGTTTATACTGCATTTCTTGTTGCTGCGCTACTTCCAAATTTTGTTGAATCTGTAAAAGAAATTTTTGCATATGATATTAGAGTTTGATACTTTTTCTTAAAGCTAGGTTTACATTGGTCCGGTAGCATTCTAGTCCAGCAACTGGACAAATGTAAGCCCAGCTTTATAGAGTCGGTGACAATATTAAGTGGACACTCTTAAGAATCCCATAACTTGTTTAAAATTGGTCCAACAGACTTGAAGTTTTTCAAAATGTTAGACCGACTAGTTTGCTAGAGAATGAGTAATTGTATCCTGCTGAGATTTTTTTGTACTTACATTTACTTCCAACTGAGACTTATATTGTGCCTCCTGTTGCTGTGCAGCTTCTAGCGTTTGCCTCAAGTGTTGAATCTTCAACAGATTTTGATGTCTGGCTAATTCTATATCATCGAACGGCGGTCTCTGCTGGCCTATCATTGTGCCAGAGGGTTGAGCAACTTGAGGACCAGTTATTTGGTTACCCTGTCAATACATTAATGAAAAAGTTCTAAATCTGAATACACAAAACAAGTAATAAATCGTTCTCACTTTTATGGGGCCCCTGACCTGCATACTGATTTGATTTTGCGGCCCAGCAGACGAAGTCAATGTTTGTTGCGGAGCATTTGTAGGAACAACATTTTGAGTTATCTGACCGCCTCCCATTGCCATAGTGTTCGTTTGGGACATTAGAATGCCACCTTGCGACGCGCCCGTAGTGGGCATCGGTCCGGTTATCGCATTTCCTTGAGCAGGTCCGCCCTATACGACATTTAATTAATGTATTTCTATTTTTCGTAGATCATTAATTACCCATATCGAAATTTATACGCACTTGTCCTTGTCTCATGGAGGCGTGAGATGTCTTTTGCTGTTGAATTACTTTTCGAAGACGGTCCACGAAGCCTGCCTGATCGTTCGGAATGAATCCCAAGTATGTTCTTTTTTCAGCAGTGTAAAGGAGAATAAGTACTTTTATGTCACAGGTTGACGGTGGTCCAGGAAAGTTGAAGTGAACACAACCTGCCTGCAATATGATTATCGTTTAAGTAGCTGTCCAAACAAATGTGTAGCCAAAATGAATACATAGAATACTTACAAATCCGGAACCCATAACTTTAGTCAAAGATTCTAGCGCATCACATTGTGTTGGATGGAACAGTACAGACTTAGAATTCTTCAAATACGATCCGCCAATATTGCCTATCAAATGTTTAGGCATCAGTTGCATAAGTAACTTCTGTGGCCAGGTGTCCGCTTTCCTATAAATCAATTCAGTATGTTAGCATTAGTCATGTATCAGTGGGAATGCTTATCAATCAAATAATCGTCTATTCCCAGAAGGAACTTACAATTCAGGATCACCGTCCTTCGAGTTTGCAGAAACGTGACAAGGTAGATGTCTAGTTTGCTTCTGGGTGTCCGCAGGTGCTTTAGCTTTCTCAACCCACTCGATCACACCGTGCCATATCGTATGCCTTTCTCTCGGTGCTGAAATCTGTTGACCAGCTACAGGTCCACTGGCTATGTTACCCTGCGCTTGTGAATGCGGAACTTGCTGTTGCTGACTAACCGACGACACCGATGACTGCGTTTGCGAAGCGGTAACCGTTTGCGGAACTTGAGTCGGCACAGATTGACTAACACACGATACTGTAAGTTGCGGTGCACCCTGTCCATGATTTTGCTGAGCCGACATAGGCATTGAAGATTGCTGCTGCACATTTTGCTGTTGTTGTTGCTGCTGCTGCTGTAATTGCATGGTGATTCGCAATTGCTGTTGCTGCTGCTGCGTAAGTTGCTGCTGCTGTTGTTGTTGTTGCTGCTGCTGTTGTTGCGCATTGGCAGCCATCACGTTGGTGTTGGCTACTGAAAATGCATATTACAATGTCAGTACTATATAGGGTGACTCAGCATTAACTGAGGCTAAATTTTAATGTGGTTGAAAAGAGAATTATCGAATTATAATATTATTACCGTCCATTCTTTGGAATGGTGTTACGTTGAGACCCAGCGAAGGAGGCTGATTCAACTGTGCTATCAAAGCACTGCTTTGAGAATTCGCGGCTCCACTGGATACCTGCGGTACGAAAGGTCTCCACCTTTGGTTTGCCCTTTGCGGTCCCGGCGGGTGATAAGTTGGCGGAGCAGATATTTGAGGATTATAGGGTGGTCTTCCAGTGTTCATGGCTGCCGGAATTGGTACCACTGTCTGATGAACAGGAGTAATATTTTGAGGTGTTTGATTTCTGAATGGAGGACCTTGGGGTTGGGTTGGCTGAGCAATATTCTGTTGAACTTGATTTGTATTTGGACTGTCGCTGCTCTGCAATGGACTTAATGGAATTTGTGCAGCTGTGCCTGGATTCGTGTGAACAGGTCCGCCAATTGGAGGACTAACAGGTCTTTCTTTCAAATTGTAGTTACGTAGTAACACTAAATGTCGTGGATCTTTAGCATAATTTTTCGTTTGGGACGATTGCAAGTCGCCTCCGGCTTTTTCGAACATTTTAAACAGTGCCGGTATCTTCCTGGGTGATAATATTGAAAGATTAATGTTCCTCTGTAACAAACAAGATCTGTTATAGAATTGTGGTTTCTATTGAAATTATTATGTACAACTATTACATACCTCTTGATACAGAGAAGCCAATTGTTCTATAGTATGACCAGCAAATTTATAAGACTCTTGAATCACGGTCTGATAAGGAGGAGAGTTACAAATAAGAACGCAATGTTTTTGCGATGCTGTATTTGGTTCACGACGTAATTGTAAATCTTCAAAGCACTGTAATCCAGTGGCGAGACCTTCTCCAATATTTGCATAAGACTCACCCTTTCCACCAACCATCCTGGTTATATAGAAAAATTTTATAAATCGAGATACAGTTACTAAAGAAATTGCAAATATGTGTCATAACTTACTCTAACTTGTCTAGAACAAGTTGTAACTTGTGAGGATTAGCGTACGGTCCAAAAGTTTCTGTGCAAGGTGCTGGCAAACAGTCTGCAGCATGGTATACCACTATACCGTACAATGTTGCACTATTCTAAAGTAAGATGGAAATTTGATTGGATAATTATATAATTTTACAATCAGAGATTCGATCGATCATTATTGGACTGTGGATCTTTATGCATTTATAGAAAAATTGAGTAGATGAAATTTAAAATTGTTGGAAAATTTTATAAATTGATGTCAATATATGATTTCTTCTTTATTAAAATCATCAAGGGATGAAAAATAACGTCTAATATGGTTTCTTTTTCTTGCAATTTTTATTTTGCATAAAGATCCATTGTTATTTAATTGTTATTTTACCTCGGATACATATTCCCTATCTTCGATAGGACCCTGGTTGAAATATCTGTAAAATACAGAAATTACAAATTAATAGATTTAATAAATAAGTGAAGGAATATTTTCTGAACCAAAACATAAAAATATAAGTATACGACTTGGAACATACTCAAGCGTTGGACCAAGGTAATTAGTTCTAAGATCATTGAGGTACGCTCCGTTAACAGCTGTGCCTTCAATGACAAATATTACATCTGCCTGTATCCCGTGTTCTGTTGGGCCAGCCACCATTTTTGCTATATTATCTGCAACAATATAAATAACGTATAAAAATATGTATTGGGTTCTAATTGTTAATAAATATTTTCAGCACTGGAAGTAATTGCATTATTAGCGTTTATACGATTGTAGTAATTGCATTTGTTTAAAATTTTCAAATACCTTTTTCAAGTATTTAAAAAATATATACTTTTACAATCCACTAAACACGGTTATAATATGTCAAACTTTGCATCAGATCGTAAATTATGTTATGAAATGTAGGCCATGTATTTAGACAATTTAAAAATGAAATGTTAATACATATCATGCTACTTGTTACACGGTGTATATTTTTAAATCTGTATTATTTCCACAGCTGTTAAAAACAACAGCTGATGTATTTGTTTCTATGCGAAGAGTTAAATCGTTACTTTTCAGGTTAAAGACATTCTTAACAATTCCACAAAATGATTAATTATCTGTATCAATGACTGCAATAGGTCGTGAACCCAATACAAAATGAGGCGCGACATTCGTGAAATAATTTATTAACAGTAAATATTACGTAGTGAAAACATTTATTACACAGAACACAACATACTGTCACGATTCACTTTTAGAGTTTAAAATTTAGACAGGGTAATGTCACTCGATGTATTTTTCTGTTAGCACGAAATTGAACGCCATCTGAATTTGATGTTACACAACTAACGGGTCAAAACGCGGTAATTTGAAATTAATACTACCCATTCCTTGCTAATTTATAATTTTTATTTAAAAATAAAAAAATTAAAACATTTCATTACATTTTAAATACGTTCTATTCAATATTGCATTTTTACATTTATAATTTTACTATTTAAAATGTTTCCTATACTTACTATTTCTAATTGCGATGCACTGTTTAATAAGTAAACATGAAGTTGGAAAGTTGAAAAGTCTTTTGCGCACACATTAAATCATTAAGATATCCACAAAAATTGCGAATTGCATAC
>CM052340.1:6509623-6713746 GCA_028455595.1 Lasioglossum vierecki | reverse complement strand
GGCGGCAAATGGCGGTTCAAACTGCGTGTTTGAAAGTTTGTAACAACTGTCCTCTCGTGGCGTCCTCTCGGTTATTTCATTCAAACATGGCAGGTATTCTTGTTCGGCAAAAAGATTTGATATTGACCAACTCTAAGAAAGCATAACATTTAAATCACTGATCTCCTAGTTTCGAAAGTTGGATTTTTGGCATAAGAAAGAGACCGGTTCGGTTCGTCAGAGAATGTAACATTTCATGCCTTCATTCGCCTTCTTACAGTTCTTACCAGCGAGATCTCCTCAGTGGTCTTCTGTACCGACGAAATGCCGTCGGCTGCCTTGTGTTTCTCAGTCAGAATATATCTTAGAGGACGTAAGAGAACACTGAAAAATTCGTGAGACACGTAGTCCCATAAGAAGGCTGGCAGTCTTTTCAACATTATCTCGTCGGTACTGTGACAAAATCCGTTGTGTAGTGCATAGGCGGTCTCTAAAGATGTCGCTTTGATAGTTTTCCCTCTTCCCCTCGCTCGCGCGTTTAATTCACTTTCTGTGTCGAGCCAAATACAGTGGAGTGGAGTGTGTACGAGGTGACCACTCCTTTGAATCATGAGATCTTTCTGCAGTGCATTCAACAGGTCCCAAACTTTTCGTTTTCTCGCGGAAGCGTCCTCGTACATTTCTTAAATGCACGGGTCTGTGTCGATGGTGATCGGTTTTGATATGAAGATTTGATCGAGGAAAAGAAACAGTACAAGCTCGCTGAGACAGGTGGCCTGTAGGTGAGAAATGCTGTTATGCTGTCGGTGAACGCGTATTTTGGGCGTTGACCGTTAATTTTACTCGCAATTAACGGGGAAACGGTTTCCCTTTCGACGTCGTTTCGCGCAAAGCGACAACAGTTCTCAGTGTCCATGGACCGTCACGAATATTTAATCGTTCCGTGTTGTAGAAAATGTGGATCTTTATTTTGGCGTTAACCTTCGCTTGCGGGAACGGGCAGTTCTCGCAGGAGCCGAATGAATCGACGCGCACTCCTTGGAACCGTTTTGACGACAGAGATCCAACCGGATTGGGATCACGGAACTCTGGAAACTCCATTGATAGTATTATTATAAAAGAGGCGTGAGTACAATGACGATGTAACGTGTTAATTAGATGATTCATTGCCCGATCATGTCGTATGCACCTTGCATTTGTTTACAATGGGCGACCTAATTGTCGCATTGGTCACAGAGACGATCAGCATCGACCAATTTAAAAATCGAATTAACCCTTTGCACTTATTTTTGGAGTGTGACTCGACATCGGAGAAAGGAACACGTAAATGAAACGTGTTTTTCATATATACAATA
The DNA here is from genome assembly GCA_028455595.1 of Lasioglossum vierecki. Taxonomy (NCBI): domain Eukaryota; kingdom Metazoa; phylum Arthropoda; class Insecta; order Hymenoptera; family Halictidae; genus Lasioglossum; species Lasioglossum vierecki. The sequence continues at coordinate 6,712,412 of CM052340.1, read as the reverse complement.
GAAATATATTGGTACTTGAGTAATTTTTGTTTACCCGAGTACCCAGGCTTCTCATGAGACAGTACTCGGTTCTGACTCGATATAATATTATAAATAATATTACTAGAATTCTCCTTGGATATTGATAATTGCCTGATTATATCGAACAATTTTTGTGTTTTGTCATATAAAATTGAGATTTTATAGTGTTATTTTACGATTGCCCTGTTATTGATTTAATTGCTAGCATACATTGTATGTTTTGCACTGAACAAAATACATAACAAAAAATTACAACAAAGTTCGAGAGCTATATTTAACATAATTAGTAAAGAAAATTGTTTAAAATAAGTAGGAGTCAAGAAACTGTACTTTGAAGTAAATTTCGAATGAAACATTTAAAATAGTAGGGAGTTGTTGGCAACAAAATTGAAAAATAATTCAGAGTTCAAAGGGTTAACACGTTGATCGTTGACATGAACTTTCAGTGTGTCATACATAACATTTTTTTTATAATATCATTGTGCTGTAACATCTTCTAAAGATAATTTTTCCTTTTAGTTCATATTTCATAGTCGCCTCAAGAATGGTCAGACCAGGTCAGATTTATAAGGTGGATGTAAACGTGTTGCACAGTCCGCTACCGATGGTGGTGCGCGCGTCCATCCAAAGAAATGGAGTCGAGGTCGGGGCAGATCATCAAGAAGTAAAAGAAGGCATTCCGGAAACCTTGATGATGAAAATGCCGCCGACTTCTGTCGGAGGGGAATATAAGTTAAGAGTTGAAGGGACGTACAACAGCTTAACAGGTGGTCAAGCGTTTCTAAATGAAACTAAGCTTACATTCTCCCTAAGATCAATGACAATTTTCATTCAATTGGATAAGCCTCTGTACATGCAGGGAGAAACAATACGGTTCAGAACTATACCCATAAATACAGAGCTGAAAGCGTTTAACAATCCAATCGATGTGTACATGTTGGATCCGAATAGAAGAATAATGAGAAGATGGTTGAGTAGACAAAGCAACTTGGGCACAGTGTCTTTGTCTTATCAACTATCGGATCAGCCTGTTTTCGGAGAATGGATTATACAGGTGATCGCGCAAAATCAAGTGGAGGAGAAGACATTCCAGGTTGAAGAATATTACCAGACACGTTTCGAAGTAAACGTCACAATGCCAGCATTCTTCTTCGACAATGATCCTTATATATATGGTATAGTTCAAGCTAATTATACCAGTGGAGCACCCGCGAAAGGAAATCTGACTTTGAAAGCAAGCTTCAGATCATTAGATAGAATTCACACGGAGTATGGTGGTGAAGTTACCGAAAGATATTTCTTCTTTGACGAATATTATCCGTCATGGCTAAGCATATCGTCCTATTCAGACCAAAAAGTTCCTGTTTTAAGGTTTTTCAATGGAACGTACCATTTTCGATATCCCATGTCTGAATTATTAACTTTTGTGCCCTCCTCGAGTGGTGTGGAAGTTACAGTCACCGCAACCGTTGGAGAAAGATTCTTAGAAGAGATAATTACGGGATATTCGACAGCTCGAATTTTCAATTCTACTACAAAGATCAGATTTTTAGGTGGCACGCCACAGGTTTTCAAGCCGTCGATGCCATTCTCGGTGAATCTGGTAGCGTCCTTCCACGATAATTCTGTGTTGAAGAAATCGCAGTTGATGAACGCAGTAATGGAAATTCGGGCGGACATCGAAATGAGAACAGGCGGTCGCCGAACCATGGAGAATCAATATTTGCAGCCTTCGTCAGAGCACGAAGGAATCTGGTCTATGAAAATTGACTTGAGAAAGCTGCTTGGACTCGAGCACAACGTGGAACAGGCTCAACAAATATTGAGCGATATTTCTTCTATGAGGATTTACGCTTATTTCACAGATGGCGAAGGATATAGAACTCAGGCAGAGTTATTGTTGTTGGCGCATGAATCTCCGAATCAGCAGCATATCAAAATCTCCACGTCTACAGAGAAGCCTAAGGTTGGAGAGTATATGGTGTTCCATGTCCAGACGAATTTCTACATCGATACCTTTAACTACATAATCATGGCGAAAGGTAGCATTCTTTTAACTGGCCAAGACGCCATGCAACACAACGTCAAAACGTTTGCCGTTCCGCTGAGCGCAGAAATGGCTCCTGTTGCCACTATAGTGGTGTATCAGATCGGACAATATGCCAATGTGGTAGCAGACTCTTTAACATTCCCTGTGAACGGTATTTCCCGCAATAACTTCACTATATTCATCAATAACAAGAAAGCCAGGACTGGTGAGAACGTTGAAGTCGCCATTTACGGAGAACCAGGCGCTTATGTTGCCTTGTCGGGCGTAGACCGATCCTTTTTCACTATGCAGGCCGGTAACGAGTTATCTTACGCCACTGTTATCACGAAAATGGCACATTTCGACGAAGACACCAATGGTACCCACAGCCACATTTGGTTATACCACGATGGCGATCCAGACGAGGTTGTCTACTACCCATCTTCAACGTTCGGTATAGACGCAAACAGAACTTTCGACTACATAGGATTGGTAGTGTTCACAGATGCTTTCGTGTATCGACGACCCGATAATTGCAATCGAACTCAAGGATACGGAGAATGTCTTACTGGAAGATGTTACAGACTGGACAAGACTTGCGACGGGATATTCGACTGTGAAGATGGCACAGACGAAGCATCCTGCGAGTTCAGGAACATCACTGACATAGCACACTTCAGAAAATGGCGGTACAACAGGATACAAAGATTGTACGAGAACGTGTGGCTATGGAAAGACATTAACATTGGCCCGCACGGTAGACACATCTTCAACATAGACGTGCCGAGGAGACCGGTTCATTGGATGATCACAGCGTTTGGTATGTCGCCGAGCATGGGTTTCGGTATGTTACCAAAAGCCATCGACTATGTAGGTTGTCTACCGTTTTACATAAACGTGGAAATGCCTTCTCATAGCAAGCAAGGGGAACAAATTGGTGTTCGGGTTTCCGTGTTCAATTACTTACGGCACAACATAGAAGCCGTGATAGTTCTGGCAGACTCTAGAGATTATAAATTCGTTCACGTAGAAGACAACGGCATCGTACAGTCTTACAAACCGCGCACATCCTTCGGCGAGCATCAGTTCTTTGTTTGGATCCCCGCGCAGGATGCGTCGATCGTCTATTTACCCATTGTGCCCGTCCGACTAGGAGACATCAAAGTGCATATTTATGCGACAACTGTAATCGGAAGGGACTCGGTCATTCGTACCTTACACGTGGAAGCTGACGGTGTTCCGCAGTATCGTCATCAGTCGATTCTCCTCGACCTTAGTAACCGCGCATACGTGTTCCAGTATATGCACGTTAACATCACCGAAACTCCTATCATCCCCTACGACGAGAATCGTTACTACGTATTTGGCTCGAACAAGGCAGTCATCAGCGTCGTCGGAGACGTCGTTGGTCCAATATTCCCTACGATGCCAGTCAACGCAACCAGCCTGATGAACCTACCTATGGACTGCGCCGAGCAGAACATGTTCAGCTTTGCAGCGAACTTGTATACAACTTTGTACATGCGGCTGATCAACCAACGTAACAGGACACAGGAGAAGGAGAGCTTTTATTACATGAATATTGGTTACCAACGACAACTTTCGTTCATGAACCCTGACGGATCGTTCAGTTTGTTCAGAAGCGATTGGAATCAGTCATCGCCGAGCGTGTGGCTGACCGCGTATTGCGCCCGTGTTCTACAGGAAGCTCGGTTCTACGAATGGGAGAATTATTTGTACATAGATCCAGATGTGATAGCTCAGGCAGTGTCTTGGTTATTGAGACATCAAACGTCAGAGGGATCGTTTTACGAAGTAACGTGGCTAGCAGATAGGAAGATGAACAGCTCTCTAAACTATGGAGGGGATATAATAACGCACAGGAATATTACTTTAACAGCTCACGTTCTTATTACATTGCAAAACGTCAAAGATTTACCGGAGGGCCTAGGTACCCAGGTCGCGGTTAGTTCTGCGAATGCAGTGAAATGGTTGGAAAGGAATTTGAAGCTTTTGGAGGATCGTGGAAAACCGTACGAGATAGCTATAGTGGCCTATGCTTTGTTGTCGGCCAAAGCTTCCACCGCAGAAGAGGCTTACAATATCTTATCTAGACACGCTCGTAGAGAAGGCGACTTAACGTACTGGGGTAGAGAACAAATTCCACCTCCTCCGTATAAATTGGAGAATCAGAAACCATTCCTCCTTCCACGTTTACCATACGCGTACGACTCCGAGAACATTGAAACTACTGCGTACGCTCTTCTGGTGCACGTTGCGAGACAGGAGACAATGATAGAGCCTATTGTCAAGTGGCTGAACTCCCAAAGATTGACGGATGGCGGGTGGGCATCTACGCAAGATACAGCGTGGGCTATGAAAGCTCTGATGGATTATACAGTCAGGACAAGAATCAGGGATGTTAGTTCGCTTAGTATTACCGTGGAAGCAACAGCTCTCCCTGGACAAACGAAAACGTTGTTCGTTAACGACAAGAATCTAGCAAGGCTTCAAACGATAGAGGTAATTACTATAAAACACGAATTTTCACAGATTCTTGGTAATTTCATATTATACTGGATTTGATTTCTTGTTGTACTAGATACCAGAAGCATGGGGCACAGTGAAAGTACAAGCGAAAGGTGCTGGTTACGCGATTTTGCAGATGTCAGTGCAGTACAACGTGGACATCGCTAAATTCCAGACCCAGCCACCAATCAAGTCGTTCGAATTAGTCACCAGAGCTAACTTCCATGGCAGAAATCAGTCTCATATATCGTATCTCAGTTGTCAGAGGTAAACTATTTCTTTCTAGGTGTTAGCTTGCAAGTTTTAACCGTATTAGTAATAGCCACTTAAGGAAGTAGACTCTCGTTTCCAGAATTGTAAGGGTGCGCGATGCGCCTTCTCAATTCTCGATAATATAAAGATGGGGGTTTCAAATGTTCTATTTTGACGATTACGAGGCGTAATTTGCATTATTCTATTGGCTATTTTTGCGTCAACGACCATTGCCTTGCTGCAAAAACCGGTTCTCGTCACAGTGATCACATCGAAGTTAAAGAGCGTTGGGCGTGGCCAGTACTTGAATGGGTGACCGCTTGGGTATACGCCGGGTGTACCCTCTGGGTACACGCCATGTGTTATTGGCAAAAGGTAGTTCGGAACTACATAGGGCTCTAACTTTTCCGAAGCTTCGAAGACTTTCAAATGCTCGAAATCTCAAAGTCTTCGAAACGTATGAATTTTTCGGTTTTTTCCATGCAAAAGATGCCCCATACAAAAAAGAACTGCGTGCCACTTATCCCAGAACCCTCCAGAAACACAGTCTCCTAAATCAGTTTAGTGTACACAATATAGATCTCTCCGAAACTTCGAAAATTCTGAAATCTTAGTTTCGACCATTGAAGAAATGTTACAGCTCTATTCGGAACCCATCGTAATAAGCAGATGGTTCCGCTGAAAAGTAGGCTGAAATAGGCTGAAATTAGACGATAGTGAGAGTGCAAGAAGGGGAGACTTGTAAATGGATCTAAAACCCTGAGGGGACCAAATATCATTACTTTATTGTCTATTTTTATAAAGCTGCGACAACTACATACTTCCGAATAATGCGAATTACAAGTATTCCAATATTTCAGTTTCTATAACGGTTAGGAAGAAATAACCGAAAAATACCTGTGCAAGTCCCTGATTAGTAATGTATCTGTCTCGTTCACAGGTGGACGAACACAAATGAATCATCGCGCTCTGGAATGGCAGTGCTGGATGTAGCCATACCAACGGGTTACATCATTCAACAGCAAACCTTGGACAGATACATTCTCTCGAGACAAGTGAGGAACCTTCAGAGAGCGAGGTTCCAAGAGAAGAAGGTTCTCTTCTACTTCGATTATCTGGATCAAGAGGAAACGTGCGTTAATTTCACTATAGAAAGATGGTTTCCGGTTGCAAACATGTCGCGATTCCTGCCCATAAGAGTTTATGATTACTATTCACCAGGTGAGTACCTACAACAGTTTAATCGCAAGTTGATTATATCGCAGTACAATGAATATATTTTTTTGAAATGATGTTTCAGAACGATTCAACGAAACGATATTCGACGCTTTGCCTACGTACACATTGAATATTTGCGAAGTCTGTGGTAGCTCTCAGTGCCCTTACTGTCCCATTTTCAACACTGCCGCATTGTTAGCCACGCCGACAGGTTTCGTGCTGGTAATATCTTTTGTAGTTGTTTTAATGCGATACTTCCGAACACAGGAGTTTAGCGTAGGTTAGTGTAGGTTAGCTTCTAAATAGAACACAACGAAATCGAAAATTTCTCTTTCGATTCGAATAACGCCGTCCATAAATCTGTACAAAGTTACGATTATGTTTATCTTATACAAAGAGCAAACGTGAGCGAAGTACTTTGGTGCAAAGTGGGAATCAGTGTACACTCAGTTGCATGTTAAATTATTCATGAACATAATCTCTGTAAAGCGCTGTTCCTCGTTTGCGTAATCCGTCCGAAAATATATTTAAGTTAGCTGAGAGAGAACAGCATTTAACGTGTGTTAAATATATTTTTAAGTTTTATAACCTTTATACAAATAAACAATAAAGAAAACATTTTATCCACCTCGTCTCGTTTTAATTCTCTTACTCGGGAGTATTAACAGATTTCCTTCATTTACAAAAGAGAAGATGAAGAAAGTATTTGATAGGGAGCTTTCGGAAGATTTAGGGAATCGTAAACCGGCATAAGGAATGTTGTTTTCGAAGCAATCTTTAATATAGCAACATAGTCAGTCTTACAATAATAAGCCAAAAATACAATCTATATATCGAGCTTCCGGAGAGCGGGCGAAAAATGTTTTTGTTTTCCTTCACGAGCACCCTTCGAGGGCCCCGGAGTATCTTTTTCGTGGCTAAAGAAAACAGAGATGGCTTTTCGCCCGGACCTCCGAGACGAATTTTACAATTTTACACATAATTATATATGGATGTATCACGTTGTCAAACTGTACGTCCTGTTCTCCCACGATGCAGGCCTCCACGAACGAAAAAACGTAAAGAAAGATTTTTCTAAAAAAGGTAAGAAAGAGCGGAATGATTTGATTGGTCCTGTTATCAGTATTGTATGTGAACTGATGCTATTCACTGGAAAGCACAGAAATGTGTTATTCATTCTAAATTATTCTAAAATAGAATTGTTATTCTAAAATAGAAAATTGATCAACAACGCATACGCGAGTGGCAACTAATGGCAGTTTTGATCAGAATTAGAATTGTACACAAAATTATATGTCGCGGACACGATAGCGCAATTCTATACCACCGATTTAGTCGAAAATGACATGATTTATCCTCTACAAAATTGATCTTCTACATAAAAAACAAGGTGAAAAAACATATATTTTTTTAACATTAAAGATTCGTTTTAAGATTTTCAATCTTAAAAAAAATGTTTCTTTGGCCTTGTTTTTCACGTTCAAGTTAAATTTTGCAGGGGTTAGTTATGTCATTTTCGACTAAGTTGGGATAGAAACGCGCTATGGGGTCCGCGACGTATAATTTTGTGACAGCTTCTACATGAAAATTTTTAATACACATTTCTGAGCTGGACGTATATGCAGATGAAGATGAAGAGTTCTGTTGTAAGCGAATCAACTAATCTCTGGAACTCTATTGCTTTATCCCGGTTGGATTATATCCCTCAAGCGACTCCACAAATAAATACACTGAAATGCTTCAGCCTTCTTGGTTTCCAAGGACAGAGAACAAGTTATAAAGTTCTACAGAGATATGGTGGTCGGTACAATAAACGCCGCAGTGATGATCCGCACTAGACCACAGGGCAGAGATTCGAAGTAAAGTCTATAACTAAGACCCGGTACGTTGAATTTTCCAATAGGATAATTGATGAATTACATGGTAATGTCTTGCTAGGCCTAGCGATTACACGAAGTTTCAACGCAGTCTTGCTCACAGTCTCATTATCGATTTCCATGAACACGGTGTAGAAAACACTAGACAATATTTTAAATTGCGTGTGCAGAATGTTCATATTGGTATAATGTTTCTTGCAAACGACTGGCACGATTGAGAAGGACGTCTGTGCTAAATGCTTTTCCCATTCCTGTAATCATTCATTTCAAAGAATTGAATCCATAACAGCATGAACACCCTGGAGTTTGCAGATTCTATATGCTAAAAATTTCCTTTAAATTGAAATCAAATTCCAGTTTGGTTTTGTTAATGTATAGCTATTGGGGAACATATCGGGAATTACAAAAAAGTTTTTGATCACTGAAATTGTAAAATAAATCGAAAGTAATTTCGGTATTTTAAGGTGAAACAGAGGTCAGTCTTTTGGTTCAAGTAACGATCTTTAACGAATAAGATATGTTTCCTTTTGTTCGACGATGTTTTGCCAAAAAGAATGGACAAGAATGTATTTTATTGATGAAAGTTCACCGCTTGAATAAAAAATCCGGTTTTATTTCACCTTGAAATACCAAAAAATTACTTTCTTACCGAGCGTATAGTAACAGCGCATTCTGGACACCTCCGCTGGCGACCAAGACTGATTGAAAAAGTATTACAAAGCTCCTTAGTACGCCGGGTATTAATTACGGACACGCTACAAATACTTTCGGACCTAAACAAATGATCAGGATAGGGAAAACGATCGATACAAATATATAGATATATTATAATATAATAGAGTTATTTGATGAAACATTTAAAGCCTTACATAAAATATACAGTATGATGTGTATCGTCGCACGTATGTGGATAAAAGTGTGTACCATGTTCTCTCGAGTGAAGGATATTACCGTCGCGTTCAACTCAACTCTCCTATTCTCAAATCAGTACTCTCTCTCTCTCTCTCTCTCTCTCTTTCTCTCGTTCTCTCTCAATCTCACTCTCTCACATACAAGTGTTCAAAAGATGTCTTAAAATATGCAGATCCACATTCAACCATTTCTCTCCGCGAGCTTTTATCTATTTCCACCTTTGTTTTCTTTCTTCATCTACACATCGTTCTCGTTTACGCAGACTGATATATTATACGTTCTTCGTGAGTGTACGGGCGCTCGCGGCACCCGATTGGACTGAGAGATTCGATACGGCAGTAGTAATAGTTAATAGTCAATAAATCTTATAGTTCTTACATCATTTTTTCGTCGCGTCGACAACAACGAGCCGCGGAAGAGCGCGCGTCATCGGCTTACTTTAATTATTTACTCATTTATTTATATTTATATATATAATATGTATAGCCCCCCTCCCCTCCTCACTCATCAGCAACTTCTCTTGTTTAATAGTAATCTTTTATAATATAGATATTATCGGTAATACAGAGTTAGTATCAAATTCTAACAGAATCGAGCTACATAAAAATTGTTCCAACCGTTTCGGAGAGATATGCATTTCACTCTGCATCAACGCGCTCTTTTCCGGAGCTATTTTTCAATCCATTTCATCGTCGTCTGCCTTTTTCTTCTCCTTCCTTAATATTTCTGTCATTCGACGTAATAATCTCGAGTATTCTCAGCGTCCTTCAATGAGACAACGAGAAGTTTAATCATTATCTCTTTCAACACCATTCGAACATCCGTTCGTTCTGATTCAACAAACCAATTGCGCTAACTTGTAACCTCACATGCAATCGTTCATAATCCCCACTCGTCAATAGATTATATGTTAAAAAAGTCGACTACAAAATGGCATCACATGTACGTACGTTTAAAAATACAGATACTCGATCTCACGGAAATTCAGATACATTGTGGTTTTTCATTTACCGTTCGAAATACTTGTTACAAAATTAAAAACGGAGATGTTTCGTTCTGCGATGACTCGGAAAACGGAATTGGACATTAAGCGTGGAGTAAAAATAACGCCGTATTAAAAAACGAGGTCCGTCTACCTTTTTTCGAATGCTAGGAATCGAGAAAAGAACGAAGTCGTTATGATAGACGCGTAATCGTTGGTAAATCGTTGCAAAAGTTATCGACATTATCATTTTTCATATATGCCCGCCTGTTGTGGTACACCCGAACAGGTCAGTTAGGGACATCGATTCTATAAAGTTCAAGAAAGAATATGATTCAAAAAACACTTTGAATTCTCATACTAGGTTATCATTAAAACTTTCAAGCTAAAAACCATCGTATCGCGACAATATTCGGATAATAAAATATCATAGTAAAAACATTCTTCGTAAAAAGTAGGCGTACATTAAAAAAAAAAGAAAGTAACACACAGTCGCTTTTCCTTTCGCCTTTCAGGCGGGCTTTCTGTCTTCTCGTGTTCACGCGATGCCCACCGTCGAAGCTCAATTAGATTACCATACTCTATTAAATTACAATAAATGGTACTATTATAGTAGTGTAAAATGTTGCTGGATATATATATATATATATGTATCGCAGTAGAATAGTAGTCAATGCGAGTAGATAAAGTAGCGATTTTGTTGGCCACCGCAGAATCGTTGGGCGGTCTTTTTGTTGAACATTGCGATTTTCGAGTCGCGATTGTAGATAGAAAAAGAAAAACATTCAAAAGACATGTTCGATAAAAGAGAGCAACTGTCAGTTTTGTCTAAGGCCGGTCCAACGAATCCGGGCGTCCAACAATTTATTTTACTCTTACGTGAAAATCAATTTATCATTTTGGTCAGAGTGTAAAAATAAAAATAATAGTTCTTTTATATTCTGCAAACTACTGTGGACCGCGTCGAAATTGATATTTGTATTTGGTTGTCGTTTGTCTCCCTCTATTGACCGTAGAGGGCAAATATGATTGTTACTTTTTTCTTCTTCTTTCTTTCTTTTTTTTTTGTAATTTTCTTTCTTTTCTCCTGTGCACCACTTTCTCGCTTACGATTCTTTTTCTCTCGAGCTCTTTCAGCGCAAAAACAGAAATAAGGGAGAACAGAGTCATGCAGATGATTTTCCCGACGAGAGCGAGCCCGTTTTACAGACACAAACTTAACCGAGCTAGATATCTTCGATGAAACCAGGCAAATTCTTGAAGCTCGATTCTTCTGTTGTCTTTTTTTTATGTTATGAAGAAGTTCAAAGTTCAATCATCTGCGTACGATTCTGCGGAGATTGCTGCTGAATCAATTGCTGGATCAAATATTCAGTTTCCTCGTGCAGCAACAAAGCTGTAGTTGACCGCTTAATAATGAAGTAATATTTATCTGGAAATTCTTGATCTTCATGGGATATCAGTTTTGCTTTTTCTTATATATATATATATATATTTATATGTATATATATACGCGTGATAGAATTAGCTAATGCCGCTAATTCAGCTCGATTCTTTTTCTTTCGAATCTAAAAACAAAATAGAAGCAATAGTCAATCGTGAACACGATGCAAAGTACACAGAATAAACCTCAACGCATTCAGAACTCTCTGAAGTAGCATAATTTAAATTTTGGAATTAGTATTTGATATATGATTATTATCTTAATGGTTTCATTTGAAATTGACTTCAAAGCACAGTTTCTTGATACATACTTACTTTGAACCATTTTGTTTGCTAATTATATTAAATATAGCTCTCGAACTTTGTTGTAATTTTTATTTGTGGAACATATATTTATCTTTAACTAAAAAATATGACTTAAATAAGTAAAGGAAGAACCATCCCGCACCCTTGCAATTCTGATAATGAGTCTAGCCCCTTAAGTACTAAATTGTTAATATAGTCTTTCGGCAGATGAAGCGTTAAACAATTTTAAGGCAATAAAAGTGGTTGGTATTACAAGTTACTTTGTTTCCTGAATGCGTTGATTGCATTTAGGAACGGAGATGCGAGGAAACGTGATTTCGTCTATTATTTACCGCTATCAGATTTGTCTTCAGATGTTCCGTTTGTCAACTCAGGCTCTTTCTTCTTTTCTCCTTCCTCCGACTCTACGCTGGATGCTTTCTTTTCGTCTTGATTGGCTGTTTTCTTATCTTTCGCTTTTCCCTTGGCTGGCGTTGCCGGTTTCGGTTTCGGCTCGAGACTCGGGTCCAACACAATCTTACCGATGTTCTTGCGGTCGTGCATCTTCTGCATGGCTTCCGGCACATCCTCCAATGCCCACGTCGAATCTATTACCGGCTTAATCTTACCCTCACCCCACATGGTGAACACTTGTTCCACCGATTGCCGCACGAATTCCTGGCTGCCGTGTTTGTACATCAGATGACGGAGATTCAGCCCGGACAACGTTTTGTTTTCGTCGAACAGCTTTATCGGCGACACTTTGTCCACTTGCCACCACTGCAAAACGAGCACCGTTAAGAATATTTGTACTCGCATACTTCTAATTAATATGATAACGTAATTAGATATGATTCTAAAAAAAGTAGATAAAAATCATAGTAGTTTCCAACATTGAGTAAGGTAAAAATTTAGTCAATTTCTTATTTTGCTGTTCTTCTTAAAGCCTAATAGAATTTTTAATCATTTATGTTTGATGAAGATCCGCTAGGCATCACAAATTGATTTCTAATTTGGCAGACATCCAGAAGAGTCAACAATGGAAGGGATGTTGTTTTTTAAAAGCCTAATTTGACAGACATCCAGAAGAGTTAACAGCGGAAAGGATGTTTTTTTTAAAAACCTAATAGAGTTCTTAATAATTTCTTTTTGATGAAGATCTGCTAGACAGCACAAATTAATTTCTAATTTGACAGACATCCAGAAGAGGTGAAGAAAAAGTGAACAGAGTAAGGGATTAGATTAGATCACGTACTGATCGCGCCGCTGAGAAGAAGCTTTTCATTTCTCCGGTGACCACGTTGCTGGACCCATAAAGGATGTATTTCCCCATGGGCTTCAGCAGTGCGTATCCCTTGTTGCACTCTTCGCCGCACAGGCAATCGAGAACTATATCCACACCCTCCGGAGAGATCCTGCGATAAAATCAAAATAAATATCCTCCCAGTCATAGATCCTGGGATCATTGTCCGTCCGACGTACAAAACGGATTTCAAAAATTTCTTACGTACTTTCTGACCTCGCTGCTGTAATCTGTACCACGTTCGAGGAGGTGATCAATGGTGCCGACCGCTTTGAGGGACTCGTGTTTCGATTTACTGCACACACCGAAAATAGTCACGTCGTTCACTGTCTTGGCCAGCTGGACCACCGCTTGACCCTAAAACAAAAAATCAAAATGAATATCCGGGTAGGATGAGCTCGGGATAACGGTGCCTCCTTTTGATCCTCGATTTCCAAGGTCGGAACACGCTTAATCTTTTTCTCCCGACTGTCGAGCTGGACTCTCACGTAATCCTTTTTCTTTGCACAGTCGGATATCTCCTCGATTCAAAATAGCTTGAATATTTAACACTAAACCTACCACCACCGGTCGCAATTACCGATTTCAGATTTATTATTTTACAATCATTGAAATAGTAAAAACACAATTGTACAAATATCAATTAATTAATTGGTTATCGATCGTAATTTATCTTGAGGATAATACAAAGTTTTATTCGCGGCGTAAAGGTTCGATCATTTACAACAACAAATAGCCATTTTGTAATTTTCCTCTAGCGGGTCTAGGACGAAACACCTTCTTTCTTTTTAAAAAACTGATTAAAAACATTTGTAATAACTAACGTGGTTCTCAAACCTGAAGATTCAAACCTGAATCCTAGCGTTTAGTATCCTACAAAATGGCTATTTGTGCGCCGCGAATAAAACTTTGTACAAATATCGTTTAGTAGAGTTGAACGCGTTGAAGGAGAAGGCGAATTATTGGGCGTGAGTACTGTGTATTTTTCATTTATTTAATAGAAGCCTTAAGCGTCGACAGAAATGGATAGCCGGAAATTTCTATTTCGTTCCTCTCTGATAGAGTACTCCGGGTAGACTTGTCGGTATTTTTACATGAGAATAAAAATGCCTAATTTGATAATGAAATAATTGACTTTTTAATTATTTCCCCTAAAAACGCAAGAATTGCTTTGTAAACGTTAACAAAATCTAATATAAATTATTTCATGTAATAATAAAAAAAACTATATATATATATCTCATATACTCAGGTATCTCATGAGTATACTTGACATTTTATGCATTTATGGCATAAATGATTTTGTGCAATTTAAAATAATAAAGAAATTAAAAGAACGTCGATATATAAATATAAATTTATTAAAATCGTTCAAGAGAATAAGTAATCGTAATACATAATCTGCTTTTTCCTATTGATGCAAACGATTTTTATTTTGCATAAAGATCCGCAGTTTATTCATGAGATACCCGGGACCCGAATAATTTTTGTTTACCCGAGTGTCTCACGAGTAACCCTGTACCCGGGTGTCTCATAAGTCACAGCTCTAATATGAACATGCTCGTAATTGTTCGAACGCGTTGAAGAGGAAGGTGAACTATTGGAGTACTGTAATTTTTGTCATTTATTTAAGAGAAATCTTAAGTGTCCAGCGTTAGAGAGGGGAACTTCCCCTACAAACAGCGACGAGTCGGTCGAGAGAGCCAGTGTGAGTATAGTTCGCGGGCGTGTGTGCTTCCCTGATAATTTTTTCTGAACGGGGATCAATTATGCGGCTTCGATCGGTCAGATGAAGGGTCGGAGAGATATAAATACCAAGGGCAACTGTTTTCCGTCTGGCCGGTTCAAACGAGAGAGTTATAAAGCAGCGGACGATCGTTGCTCGCGCGTCAAGTGGGGTAAAAATTGAGCGAAACGGCTGGAGATTTTCAACAGAAGCAGCATTCATTATTTCCAGGAATCGAGAGCTGACCGCTGCTCTCTTCTGTCTGCGTTCTCGTCCGTTGTCGAGAGAGAATTCGATACCCAATAACATGACCAATCCGGAGGCCCGAAGGAGCCACGGCCAGAGAGAAGACGACCGGGGAAGAGGCAGAAGAATTTCAGGGGGAAAAAACGAGAGGAGGAGATGCTGGAGAAGAAAGAGGTAGCGAGAAGGGAAAGAGAGCAGCCACGGCCAGAATGTTAAGAAGCCGCTCTAAATTGTGCGTCATAAAAGGGCCCGGTCGATGGATCCGCTATCTGGAAAACACGTTCTTGCATACTTCTCGGATCGTTCGAAATTATGATGGATACGCGACCGTCCGTCAACCGAATCATCGAATTTCACCAATGTAAACATAGCATACACCCAACTCCAGCGGTTGTGAATGTATAATTTAAGGAAGTAGACTCTAGTTTCCAGGATTGCAAGGGTGCCAGATGCACCTTCTCATTTATCGATAATGGAAACGATGGGGATTTTCAGTAGTCAATAGCGCTAGATAAAAGATCATTCTAAATTTGCATTATTAATGTAATAATAATTTAATATAATTTAATGTACTATAATAGTAATTTGCATTATTCGGAATGCATAAAGCTGCGCAAGTAATTATTTTCACAAAGTTGCGACAGCTACGTGTCGCCGGATAATGAAAATTACGCCTTGTAAAGTGAAAATAGGACTTTCGAGGGTGATCACGATCTAGATTGATCTTTTATCTAGCGCTTTTGACTACTGAAAAACCTCTTCGAATGTATCATAGAGAAATCAGAAGGCGCATTGCGCACCCTTACAATCCTAGAAACGAGTCTACCCCCATAATTATGTACATTCCAAAACGTTTCTCATTATTCTTAGTACAGTAATCCCTTGATTCTTGTCTAGGAAGCTGTTCACTGAGCAGACAAGAATCGCAACCTGACTTGCTTTTCTGATTTATGGCTGCGTCTACCGATCCAACTGCGCCGAGGTTGGACAGTGCACAGCGTTGATAGGTAGTGGAGGGAGTAGGCCTAGACAAGAATCAGGACCTTGAACCCCGGACAGTATTCGGATCTTTACTGTATTTTCAAAAATCCTCCTTCACAAAGCGTCAATGAAATTCTGCTGCTTCGAAGTTCGTTCAGCGTAGAAAAAGCTACTGTAATTTCGGCTGTGTTTCCGATAACGTCCATCCTCAGAATTCGATGAAATTTTGAAAATAGGTTCTTTTTTTTTACTAAAATGACGATTGCCAGAAGGATATTTTCCGTCTCGAAAAACATTTTTTTATCATTTCAGGAGTAATCTTTAAGAATTGAAAGTTTACCTTATGTATGTATCATTCAAAATTAAAGAGGATTCGTTTATAGGTCCATATGTGTGAATTCTTATGGCGCTGTGAGGTGAACCAGGCTTGTGATGATCCATTTTTACAATTACTATTCTACATAAAATAGAAAGTCGCAGAATCGGTAAGGTAAAGAGCGACATTGAAATGATAAAAAAAATGTTCGAGTCGGGAAAAATGCTTCTGGCAATCTTCATTTCATAAAAAAAAGAACCTATTTTCAAAATTTCATCGAATTCTGAAAATGGACGTTACCGGAAACTTCGCCGTAATTTCTCTTTTATTTAGGCAACATTAAAGATTCAACATAATTAACGTCAACAAGTGGTTGATTCTGTAGGTACACCGACAACAAGAATTATCAGCTGTATATGGACGAATCTCGTCACGGTGGGCGCACAGAAGAATCATTCAGTGCGTTCATTACCTACCCACCACCGAATATTAGGGGCTCCCCTAACAGCTCCGACGAAACGAGGAAATACGGCGCGGATTTACGAAAGCATTCCGATATAGTCGGATTAACGTAATGCGGGGGATTTTGCGTCCACATATACAACGTATAAATAGTTAGTTACCGTGAATCTCTGTCTCTCGCGCGCGCGCAGTGTGCAAGCTATAGACGTTGAAAGGGAAAATATGAGTTGGCGGGTGGTCGGGGGGAGGGATCGAAGAAAGTGGGAAAAGTCCGACGTGATCAGGAAATGCAATTTTTCAAGTCAAGTGCTTTTCCCAGCTTTCCCGGTGAACGTGCTCCGACTCCCCGCTTATGTCTCCGCCCCTCCCGGTGATATATACACCGCGACAGCGGAGAAAAGTGCGGTTTTCATGCGCGCAACCGCAGCCTTCACCGAGACGACGCGCGACGCCGATATTGTTCCCCAGGAACGAATTGTCTCCTCTGTCTAGCCCATTCCGAGTGAGACGCAACCATGCGTCCCTCGAAGGGGCGCGATGTTGAACAACCGTTTAAATAAGCGATACCTCGCCGCACGTATCCTTTTTCGCCGCCAACCCGCTCGCGTTTCCATTGATTTTCGGTCCATCCCCATAGACTGATCAAACAATCGCCGTAAATCACATTGTATTAGGTTGTTGCATCTGTGAAACGTCGAATTTTCAAATGAATATTATTGCCAATTTCTGTAAGGTACCGCAATATTGTTGTACAGTAAAGTCGCGATATTTGTCCAACGTTTTGTGTTCTGCGCGTAGGCACATCGTGTAGAGACATTCTTTTTTATAACTATATTTACCGCGCCGAGGCATTATGGTCTGGAAACCCGATTTTCGTGGCCATAAGTCAATTTTTCAAGATTAAGATATTAAAAAAATTTTTTGGGAACAGAGAAACGAATTCAAGAATCAAACCTTTAACTTTAAAATAACGCTAAAATACTTTTGGCCACGAAAAACGGGTTTCCAGACCATAGTGCGAGGGTGTAAACGAAAGCTGAACGTACAGCAGGACAGCGTGTAAATACGGATCGCGCGGCCGAAGCGGGTCGGTGTGAACCACTACTATTCAAATTACAAAACTTCTTTATTTTTCATTATTTTGTTATGGGACTTTCTTATGGGACACGATGTAATTTGTACTTTATTTAGTGGTTTAATCGACGATGAAAGTTTGGAATGCAACAAACAACAGCGTATGGGAAATTCTTATTCTGCCCACTATTATTGAACACCTTGTACCGGCCTCTGTTATTTCGTACAAAACGATTCGACAACTGATATCATAATACTATATCAATCTCTATTATTGTAGGATTACATAGCCTGTGTTCCTGGGCTCATTTTCTATTTATCCTGTAGAGTGATTAAACAATCCTACCTAACTAGTGATTATGTTTCTAGAAAAGGTACAACAACTGTGTGTGTGTTTAAGGGAACGCTCGCCGCGTAGTATTATTCATTCTTGTTATCGTAGGGTCGAGTTTTTGGTGGATTTCGGCTCCGTGATACAGGAAGATGCAACAGTTTAAATCAAACAATGTCGAGACGTTTAAAGAAAAGATGAAGTAGTGTACCGTACAGATCATCGTTGTTATAGGATCATGATGCTTGTGCTTCTAGTCGAGTTGATGCTGCAGGGTGATTGACACTTATGTCAACACTAGAACTGTGACTTACGAGGTACCCGGGCACCCGAGTTATCCGTGAGATACCCGGGTATTCGGGTAAACAAAAATTACCCGAGCACCTGGGTATCTCACGAATAGACTGCGGATCTTTACGCAAAATAAAAATCGTTTGCATTAATAGAAAAAGCAGACGATATATTACGATTACTTATTCTCTTGAACGGTTTGAATAAATTTAAATTAATATATCAACGTTCTTTTAATTTCTTTATTATTTTAAATTGCACAAAATCATTTACGCCATAAATGCATAAAATGTCAAGTATACTCATGAGATACCTGAGTATATGAGATAGTTTTTTTATTATTACATGAAATAACTTATATTAGATTTTGTTAACGTTTACAAAGCAATTCGTGCGTTTTTAGGGGAAATAATTAAAAAGTAAATTATTTAATTAACAAATTAGGCATTTTTATTCTCATTTAAAAATACCAACAAGTCTACCCGGGTAAAAATCCGAGCTCTAGTCAACACCGAAAATTTTCTACGACGTACGAAAAACACCTTCTCAATTTCGGAGGGGTCGTATTCGGCAAGCACCGTCCGAAACATCACGATTAACTTATCCAGATACTAACCGGCGATAACAAACGCGTGGAGGTCGATTAACCGAGAGCCATAATACTCGCGATTTCACGGGGCCGTGACTGCGTTCGCCCTTTCTCTCCGAAGGGTTGGGGACGCGCGCGATCAAACACGGTTCGCTCGTTTGCGCTTAGGTGTGCCCCTCCCCGAAAAATGCACCCCTAAAATTTACCGAAGAAATTACAAATCAGTCGCTCGGACCGGGCCCGGCTGTTTCTGGTGTTGAGCAATTACCAGTGCACCGAGACGGACAAGGTTACTGCCCCGCGAACACACAAGTTACCCCCGCGAGTCATCCCGTTGCGCGCTGCAAACAGGAAGGGATGCTTCTCTCTCTCTATCCCTTGGTTTTCTCTGTGAACGTCGTCGAAGGCGAAGAAGAAGGTATCTGGGCTGGGCTGAGGGGTTAGGGGAAAGCGTCGGGATCAATACGGCTCAACAGGTTACACTCGAAGCTAACTACATCGCCCCGCAGACCTGTACCGCGTTGCACACTGGACCGTTGCTACATTTAAAATGGGCGGAGTTAATTGAAAAATTTTCAATATAACAGGTTAACCCTTTGTGGTCCAAAATGTTTCCTTTGAAACTTGCTACTGTAGGTATTTATTTAAATATACCAATGTGTTAGTGTCAATCGATCGTCGGTGACCAGCTGACGTTTGCTGCTGGTTGTTATTACGAACCGACGATCGATTTACCATTAACAACCGATACTCATCTGTAAATAACAATCTTTTGCGAAAAACAGTTTGTAACGAACCGTTAAAGAATAAACATTCTTTAAGTAAACCTCCTACAAACCTCAGAAGGTGGGATACGAAAGATTTTGTGATATTGCGTGAAATTTCGAAAGAATGTTTATTCTTAAGGATGTTCTGGAGGTACAATAGGAGACAAAAGTACAAGAAATTCGAAATCCATCAATATCGTCGGTTCGTAATGACAACCAGCAGCAAACGTCAGCTGGTCACCGACGATCGATCGACAATAACACATTGGTATATTTAAATAAATACCTACACTACGCAATTATATAAATCAATTATACAGGGCGAGGCACCTAACTTGATCGCATCGAATAACTTCCAAATTTTTCGTTACACGAAACAATTATTTGTACATGTTTTATACGCAAGACATTTATCGATCAACAACAATGACGTAAATCAAGGTGGTAATATCTCGCGAGACACCGTGTGTACGACAATATTTATCATTGCAATTACTTTATCGTTGAAGGGAATATTTTCTACACTGAAAATGTGAATGATTCCAATGATGGACGCTCTGTTTGAAAAGATTGGAGAATAAAGTCGAAAGTTGCAAGTATTTCGCTTAGCTGTTGCTTGTAAAAGAATTTCGGAAAAGGGTTGATTTTTCGATAATACCCGACAGGCGTAACCCCTTGAAAGAATCGATCTTCCGAAGAATCAAATCGGAATCGAGCATCCCTAGTTGGAAGTTGAGACGGCGAAAACCTACGGGGATGCTGCCGGTGTGCAGGAGAGAGCCATGGGAGTGTGGGGGTTGCCCTGGCAACCCTTCGTTCTCTCATCGACCACCGTCACGGGCCGCGCCCGTCTGAGACCGCACCACCACCATAGTCATCGCCATATCCCCCACCATGCAACCCCCGAACGTCACCGCCACCCCCGGATCACGTGTACCGGTGCCCTTAAGCTCCGTTCACACGGACCAGCTTAATTCGATTTCGCGTCTCCGGCTTCCGGGCCAGACACTATTGCTATCCAACACGTTGTTTACCGTGCAGCTAAGCGCGTGCCCGGATACCATTCTCCGCGGATTTTGCCGGAAACTTAACAGTCGTGAACCCGTGCAACATTTTCGGACACACACGCGCGAGAGAACCGCCTTCCGCCAAGTGGATCTAGATTAACGAAAATCTACGTTTTATATTGGGTTGGAAAGAAACAGTTCTCTGAATCTCGATCGACAATTGTTTTAAACTAAAATTAATGTTATCAGCGCACTGGTTCGATCCATTGGAAAATAAGCAAATTTGCAAAAATATCAGATGCAATTTAATTCAACGTTTCGGTCTCAATCCAGACCACTTTTAAGAATAGAAAATTTCATTATTGCGTCTGTAAGAATTAATCAAAGATATTTTTTTTGTATAAATAGAGAATTTCGTGATCTTTAAGAATGTAAATTAATACCTTTTCTTATAAGCATGTGAGTCTTTACACATTTTTTGAGTTCAAATCCTTTTTTATTCTCCATTTGTGGAAAAATACGTTTGACTAACCGTTCTATAATTTATACTAAAAAAAATATCTTTGATTAATTCTTACTGACGCAATAATGAAATTTTCTATTCTTGAAAATGGAAAGAAAGTTTGTAGCGCTTCCAAATTTAGAATCGAAGATAAAATTAATGTATTTATTCATATGTTTATTCAATAACACGAGGAATTACCATGAAAAGTAATAGAACAGAATGGAAAATATGTTATTGAACAAATCTATGAATAGTAAATTAACCTTTCTAAGATCTGGAAAAATATCAGTTCGATCCAATTTTAAATAAATTATTTTTTAAAAGGTTTACGAATATACTCTGCGCTTTACGCCCACTGTATAAATGATTTTATTCAATTTTCGCCTTCAGAGTGCAAAGTGGACTTGACTTAACAGAATTATACGCATCTTACGTTTCCTTACTTCTACTCCATTTGAAATTGTATTGCTTCTCTGGCATTTTGTTCATCGCAGACTGTTTCTAATTTCTTTAGTTCTACCTCATCTCTTTAAATAATCTCGTCTTCGCTAATTCTACTCTCTGCAGTATTTCATCTCGCCTTTCGTTGATCAATGCAAGTATTCGCAGTTACTTAACCCCTAATCAGACGGGGTCTATGTATTTCTCACTCGGATTTAAAGCTGTCTGGAATAAGCAAGGGTAGTCCCTGTTCCCGCAAAGTGTCAGTAGGTAGACGAATCTACCCTAAGCCTGGATGAGAATTAAACTGCTTTAGTACTTATGCTATAAAATGAGAAACAAGCAATTTAACAATTAGATTGCGGATCTTTATGCACAATAAATGTCAATTTCAATTTTTACTTTTCAATTCTTCTAACGTTTGAAATTTTGTCCACTCATTTCTCTCATAAATGCGTAAATGCTCTGTCAATTAAATACACAATACTTGAAAACGACAATTAAAGAATTAAACTGCTTTAGTACTTATGCTATTAAATGAGAAACAAGCAATTTAACAATTAGATTGCGGATATTTATGCACAATAAATGTCAATTTCAATTTTTACTTTTCAATTCTTCTACCGTTTGAAATTTTGTCCACTCATTTCTCTCATAAATGCGTAAATGCTCTGTCAATTAAATACACAATACTTGAAAACGACTTAAACTTGTTGACCAACTATTTCCATCTACCTGTTCCCATCGATTCGCAGAGTGACTGAAAACTTTCGTATTGAAATTCATGAACTGATTTAAATCGAAAAATACGCTTTGTTTTCTATGCATACACGAGAAGCTTTTACCGCGAGAAACCGGGGGACCATTTTCTCTTGGAACAATCGAATTGAAACAACTAACTTTGAAAATCGAAGAACAATCCTGTGCTCAATTTAGAAGCCCTGCACAATTTTATAAATTTCGATTTGTTCAATTCTTTTTGTGCACCGGGCTCTTCGATTAGATTCTAAACCTGTTCGGAGAACGGTGTGTCTCTCACACATACTCGACGTGGTGTATTCATCGTATTAAAGCGCTTGCATTATCGTGTTTCAATCCCCTACGCTTCATACGAATGTAATAAACGTCGGTCCACGCACAAAAGGCTGCCAGTTCATTTTGACTGCTGCGAAGGTTTCGGAATTAAGGTGTCGCCGGCCGGAAGTCGGGTTAGGGAGTGATGGAAGTGTATGTTGACTCTGGATGGGTGCGGAGGGTGGCATCAAGGAAATGGTAAATGATGTGGTTAGCGGGACATTCTTGTATTTCCGTTGGCTGATCGGGGAACGTTGCACTTCTCTTTGTTCAGAGTTTCGAGAGAGTGCAAGCCGTGACCTTTTGCACAAAATTCTATCTCCGCTTTTCGCTAGCGTGCAGCTTCAATCAAATGCCGAATAACAATAAATTCCATCGTGTCAATTTCATCAGACATTCGACACAGCATGATGATATTCTTCCATTGGCGACAATAGATTTTTTTATACTGCACACTTCTACGTTAATCTGATCAACCAACTTTTCAAGATCTGGTTCGACTTGGTCGGTTCAATATGTATAATTTAAAGGAACCTTACACTGGCGACAATAGATTTTTTTATATTGCACACTTTTACGTTAATCTGATCAACCAACTTTTCAAGATCTGGTTCGACTTGGTCGGTTCAATATAATTTAAACGAACCTTCTCGTTGGAAGCTTCAACTTAACTCGATCAAGAAACGATTTCAATTAATACACCGTTTCTTCAACTTCTTCGTTTGTACGAGTTTTATATAATGATCTTTGCGAGTTCAACAATTTTCTAACTAGGTTTGAATGGCGAACTAATCTATAGGGGGGCTTGGCAACTGATCAAAGCTGACGTTAATGGATACTGGAATGGAAACTTCGTACAGTACTGAATGTGTCACTTTCTCGCTGTCATGACAACGTTTTGTTGACCTAAACCTCCCCTCGTGGTCTCTCTAGACTCTACAGGCTACTATGTCGTTAGCTACTCGTGCTACAATTATGTAGCAAGAGGCACTTATCTCTATTCAGCAGAACAATAGACCTTGAAAAATTTGAAAATTCGACCTTCTATACTGTACACTTTCTCAATTATTCCTTGATCAATTTCATTTAGATATTTTCTTAAATATCAAATGTACAGAGCTAGTGTTTCAATATTTTCCGTCTCATACTCGTTACTGTACACTCTTTTTAAACATAAATTAATGATAGGTTCGATCAATTGTTACTCAAACACTATTTGCAAATTAGCACAATATTATTTCTCAACGTTTCGATCTGCAGTTAGATCATTTTCAAGAGAACCAAATTAACATTGCGTCTGTAAATTAATAATTAAAGATTTCTTTTTATTTTACGTCGCTTTCCACTCTTTCGCTAAAGTTACTTCGCGACGATCGATTTTTCAAATTGATTTGAAATCGAAACTTTCATAGAAGTAATTCTGTTCTTCTTCTCCGCCCATATCATTTCCGTTTGTAGTGTCGGATCCTGTACGAAAACTAAATGGTGCTGCGAGGGACACCATATACTCCAGAAACGTGAGAAGTATCGGAACAAAAGCGGTGGTGTTAAGCACCCATGATCCCCAAATGGGGACAACGATACTTCACGTTAGCTGTAACAACACCCCGTACACGTGTAGAGCATATTTCGGTCCAATCGCAGAAACCCTCCACACGTCTAGCTCTATTTCCGCTGCAAGAAACACGATACGAATTTCAGATTACACCCGCGAATTTGACAATTTAAACGGATCCCCTTGTCGCGCAGTAATCCCTGATCTAAGGAGGATTTCGTGTTACTCGTGGAGCAAATAAGCATTGACGAGCCGAGTTTGGATTAATACTTTTAGCAAGTTTGTTCAGACTAGCCCTTCTTACCACGATATTATTTTATATCCGTGTTGTGACAATGCAATATTTAAAAAAAAAGTATTTGTTCAACTGTGCGTAATCTCAGCGGGAATCGAATCTAGGCTTCGAATCTAAATACATCCGGTAGTAAAGACTAGAAAGTAGAAAATAAAAACATATATAAAAAAAAATCTTTAAAAAAACCACGCGCTTATATTAAAAAAGGAGAAAAGAATATTTGTAGATATTAGTGACTATAAATAAAAGCGTGAATCGCCCACGCTTTTGTTTATAGTCACAAATATCTAAAAAAAAATTATTTTCTCTTTTTTAGTGCATTTTAATATAGGCGTGGTTTTTTTAAAAAGTTTTTTTTATAGATTTTTAAGAATCTTTCTAGTATATCTCTTCGATGAACTGATTGTTTTATCATTCGAGTATGGATGGAAAGTATCATCTGACTTCCTTGGGAAAGTCGGCCTGACTAATTTATAAGTTTGAAATAAGATCGCGAGTCTGGCTCGTTGTTACAGTGCAAGAGGTTAAGCGAAAAAGAATGAGTAACTTACCACACCCCCGCCAGCGCTGTGTAGCAGGAGTTTCTTGCCAGGAGCTAGGTTGGCCAGCTTGAACAGCAGGATGTAAGCCACGGTGTAGTTCATAGTGATCGCTGATGCATCGAGGTAGCTCATTCCGGGTGGCAACCCAAAAACGGACGTCGCCGGCACGACAACGAGCTCCGCCCACGCTTTGTGATCAGGAAACGCGACCACTCGATCGCCCACCTAAAAGCAAACAGTCGAATGTGTCTCGTACATTAATTGATCTAGTCCGTTCCGAGCCGGATTCCTTCACGCTAGAGAAAATCCTTACATTCTTCGCATTCTACCCCACATCTTCCAATCTATTAAATGATTAGGTTGTTATCTTGTTGTTAAAGTAGCTTAACCCTTCACTACATGATCTTTTTAATTGGGATGAGAAAATTGAAAGAAGCTCACTTTTTGTGTTTTATTTAAGAGAAAAATATTGAAACAAAATTAAAACAACATTTTCAGAAAAATAAATATAAATAAAAATTATAAGATAACACATTATTAGTTTACTATACATGGTGTATCCGTTAAGTTTTTAGACAAAAACTTCTCAGTACTTGATGAGCGACATGTTCGCATATTCTTAAATCAGAAAAAATGTTTTTTACGTAGAAAAGTAAAGGTCGCCTTGACGTTTTTAAATGGCACTATATGTTTTCGACATCATAGGATTGTTCAGAAGGCTCAAATTAATGAATAAACTCAGCAAAATAAATTTCCAGCTTCCAATGGATGTCTCAATTTTAATAGCTAAACCAAATATAAAAGCTTGTCACTACATGTTACCATTGTTTAAGAACTGTGGTCTTAAAATATAAGTTTTGTCTATATTGTTCCAACTAATATTCTGTTTTGTATGTGGCGTATTTCGTTTTCTTCTGTAATTATGTTGAAATAAATCTCATATGAGATTTTCTAATAAAAAAAAGAAAGTAGAAAAACACAAGAAGATTAACTTGGAGTGCGAAACCTGTATAGACGACGATTAGGGTGGCTTGCTTCTTCAAAGAACAATGTATCCGACAAACAAGTCGAGCTCCGCAAAACTGACTCATCCGAAATGCTGTTTCCTTATCCGTTACCAATTACAAAACAGCCTTTACACTCTGAAATATCATCCCCCGGATAGGCAAAACCCACTTCGGACGTCGTCTAGGAGCATATGAAAAGGGGCTCGGTGCCCCGAGCCTGTTTTCCCCGGCATATTTACTAACAGCAAGGAAACCACTCCCGCGCAGGTTCCACGGAGCTCGGCAACGCTAATTCCCCGTTTAGCCCGGCCTTGAATTTTTCACCCACTAATCTTTCCAGGAGGGTGGAGTCCCACGGTACTTTTCCAGAACGCCGTGACGTATCTGCGAAGCGAAACCGCCTCGGGCTGGTCCATTTCCGCGATTCGCGAAGGTCTGCGAAGGTCGTGAGGGGTGGTGCATCGTTTTAAGGGGTCGTCACACGCTTGGAGAAAAAGATATACAGTCGTTGCTTCTTTCTCTTAACGTCCTCTTTGTCGAAGAATCCCCATAGAATTGCACCGAGCTCGATTTTATTTTCCTTCTCATCCCCCGCGTCCTCCCTTTCACCCGAAAGTAAATCCTTGTTTTCTTGACTGTACGAGTCATTCGCAATTTTTTTTCAATGAATTGCTAAGTTCATTCTACCTTAGAGAACGAAAACGCTAATTCTGCAATGTCTTCGTCGAAATTTATTTATCATTTCAAACCTTCTATATTATACTCTGTGCTATACATTATTTATGTACACCGACTCTCTAATATTTCAAAATTGATTACACAACGAAAGATTATTCGAGAAGATACAGTTTCTTGCGTCATTGTTTAGTTTCTAAAATACGAAATAGAACGAATGTTTAGTTCGTTAAACTGTTTATTTTCGGAGAGAGTTCAGACAGTAAAATATGTTGGAATTGGTTGGTGGAGGTTTGAATGAGTGTCCGTAGATTATTTGCAATATGAAAATAAACGTATTAAATATATTTGTTGCTGCTACCTGCAGCCTATTTGTTGTTTTATATAAACATAAATCTTAATAAAAAAAATTATACAAAATGAATGAGATTCGGTTGTATTTTCATGTCGATTTAATTTGTAAATGAAAAGCGAGCGAAATATTATTCCCACGATCATCTGTATAAAGGTGAAGTTTGTTTCTCGATCGGAAAGTGAATATAAATTTATGATTTCGGCGCAAGGTTCGATCAATTTTACACAAACAGCAAATGTGCAAATATTTATAAATGTATCTTGACGTTTCGATCCCTATGTGAATCATTTTCATAAATGTTATTATAATTCTTTTGCATTATTTTTAGACGCAATATATGTTCTTCATGAAAATGATTCACATAGGGATCGAAACGTCAATACATTTATAAACAATTGCACATTTACTGTTTGTGTAAAATTGATCGAACCTTGCACCGAAATCATAAATTCATATCATCTGTATAACTGTTTCTGATGAGGATGTATGAAGGCTGATAATGCACAAGGGTGATAAGCAATTTGACTGCGAGAATTCATCGTAAAAATCAAATCAAAAAAGTAAATCAAGTAAAATCGTGTGCTAGAGCAAATGGTATACAAATTTGTAACTTCCCCCTATCCTTGTCAGCATAAAATCAAGTAAAGAGAGCATATCGGAGGGTTAATTCCACCCCTGATTTTCCGTCGAAGGGAGAACCATCGCGCAGTAAGTACACAAGTTCCCCAAGAATCGGAATTTTCGGGTCGAGTGAGTTTCCTTGTCGGAGACATTGGTGACGTCAGATCACATTTCCGGATATCCGAAGTGTGACAACCCCTTAAGGGTCAGATATCCTGAGCAGCACGTGTAAACGACGACCGACAGCTGGGGGTTGCGAAGAACCTCGACGAGATGGAATATTCGAGTTTTTCCTCTCTCGCTCGGTGGACACGAACCCACCCCCTTCATCCCCATGGCTGCCTAGAGTTCTTAGCATTGTTGCGCTCGTACGGTGAAACGGCTGTTCAATTCTCTGCAGCTCGTCCGTTTATTTCTCCTTTTATGGGATTATCTCCTCTCTCGCCGAGGGTGGTTCTAAGATCTAGCCTCTCTGTTAACGGATGAAGGCAGCGTCGACGGATCTTGGAAAATTTGCCAGCCCCTTTAGACCGTCGGTGTTTTCTCGACTCTGTCTTCCGCGAGAACGGTAGTTTGGATTTTTATTAACCCCTTACCGTACAAGTAAACACTATTCTTTTGCAAGAAGAAGGGTTGAAGAAAAAGTAGCATCAAAGTAAATATAAATTTTTGTGATCTTTTAGGAAATTATGGAAGACAAAGTTTTAATTATCGTAGCTAAAGAATTGTGTGTATTGTACCGAAAGAAATGGTACGACACGGGATGACAGTCTCCAAGAATGAAAGGAGTGCAAAACTACCCTATTCTCTTTCACCTCATTTTCTGCCGCACTTAACTGCCTTTTCATCTGCGTTTCGTCGGCGATTCCAAGGTGCAAGGAACACAATATACATCTTTATAACTTTTCCTTTCTTTCGATCGACAGTTATTTATAAGTGGATAACCATTACGTTTTAAGACATTCTTGATTAATGTCAAATTTTCAGATCGAAATTAAACCTTTCATTAAACCAATTTTATAAAGGGTGGTAGGAGTAGAAGTTAACGGATCTACCTGACCAACTCGATTTATGGAACCAATTAGTTTTTAATTTCATTCCTGCCTTTAAAACAGATGTGTCAAGAAAACTTAACCTTGAATTGACTTCAATTTCATGAGTAAATTGTAGTCTCGTATGAAAGCTATTGAAAATCTGTAATACTGTTTCTAATTGTTCGGGTTTAATACACGTTAGAATATCGTTAACATATCTTTTATAAAATACTAACTGAAAAGGTAGTTTACTAATAGAAACATTTGAAATATTTGCAAAATAGCTTAACTGATATTTATACATCTTTATAGTTGGTACACAAAGCTTCTCGGAAATTTTTTAATTTTACCCCTTACTCAAGATAGGTCAACTTTCAAACTTCTGTTAATTGTTCCAAGAACAACTTTGCTCCACCGAGTATCGGCCATTTTTCAAATCAGATTGCAATTTGTAAATTTCGCACCGTTGAAAATGAACAAAAAATGTCCAGACTACCTACTAACAAAAATTGTTTACGGAACTCTGAGGCGAAGTGCAATCCCCGGCGGTTATCGTTCATCAATATTGAAAATTTCCAAGGGAAGTATCGTCCTCCACTCATAACACAGCAAATGAAGAGCGGCCAGACGAGACGCGAGGAGCGGAGTCGTTTGACATGATAATGGATGCAAATCGCGACGAAGTGGAGGTGCTTTTTCCTCCTGTAACGTTGTCTCTGCCTCGTCGATAGTTATTGCTCCGAGTCAGCCCCATTCCCATCGATTTTGTCCGCGATCTCGTCAACGAGCGGAACACGTCTAACGTTTCACTGACGCGCAATATGATTGCGTGTTGTCGCGTGGAAAATTTGCGACATTTCACCAGCGAATTGTCCGTTTTAACCTTTCCAAGGTTATACCATCAACATTATGACTAGACAGAGGATCTTTATGTAAAATAACAATTTTCTACCCGACTTGCAACAATCTGGGGTGAAATGGACATTTATTTTCTCTCTTAATATGATAATAAGTTGATGATAAAATAATAGTGTTTTGAAATTCTTCTAATGCTTTTACCGTTTGAAATTACTACTAATTTTACCACGTTTTTATTAGCTCGCTTTCTTGTTTGTTTGTCTTTCTGTTCGATGGCAAATTTTGCAATTGATTTTAAACTATCTTCCTGATAAGCTAGAGTCTTGAAATTAAATACATGGCTCAGAACTGGATGACAATACATTATTAAAAAAAAATTTAAAGTCTATCCGTTTGAGAGCAAAGAACAATTAAATATTTTTGTCATAAATGCAGAAAATCCGCTGTCTAATTATATCAAACAAATTTTCTTTCAACTATTTCATACCACAGATGTTAGAGCAATAATATAGAAAATCTATAGTTATTTAAAGGGTTTACAACGACGATTATTTTCTCATTTCGATGCTTCTTAAAGACAGTCTGCGAAATGACTACATCATTACACTTTTTGTTGTTGATAACTTGTTGCCTTGTGGCAGCCACACTATCATTCATCACTTCCTAGGAGAGGAAAGAATTCTAGCTATATTTTTTTGGATGTAGTTTATGCTCGCACAAGAAATGTGTTCGCCGGATCCATCATTCAAGTACCATCTGTGACGTCAAACAGAAAAATTCGGATGCTATATTTAATACTTAACAGAATCTTCCCAATGCTGTTTATACAGGGTTTTCCCTATCGAATTAGTCTCTTAAAAAGTTCCTCGAAAAACATTCGATTATTTGAATACATTCAAGAGCATTCAAACTACTTGCATGAAAAATTTCATCTGAAACGACTCGATCTTTATTCGCAATATTTCCCAATACGATCCATAAACGATCAGAGGAACTGATTTGAATGAGACACTCTGTGTATAACGAGATCTCTCGAGTCATCGGTGAAGAATTCATAGACCGTCAAAGGGTCTTCAGATTTATTAACCAAGCACTAAGCAGCTTTCGTTATCGTCGTTCTTTGAGGAAGCGGAAACCAGTGTTTTTAATTACAACCCCTTATCGTCTACTCGAAAAAAGGGGATCTACCGAGTACTTTCTCAGAAGCGGATCTGAGAAAATTAGTAACAAAATTTTCCCGGTAACCATTTTTAGTTACAATTTCCCAAGAACGTTTTCCAATTGACTCTACTTACCAATTAACATTAATTCTTTAAGCGTCATGAATATAATGTGAATGAAAATAATTTACGATTAACCTTTTGCAGTCAGAGGTATTTTAGCTTGAAAATTAATCACTCCTTCCGACCTAGAATGATTCCTCCTTTCATTTTATAAAACGTGTAGTAATTTATTAGTAATAAAATAAAAAATAAAATAAAAAAAATTTTAAAAAGAAAAATAAATAGTAATAAAATAAAAAACAAAGATATTAGAATATTTAATATTGCAAACAATATTGCGAATAATGGTACAGCAATTTTTAGTAGTGACGATGAGCCGCCCCTCGACTACTAAGGGTTAATACCGTTACTGGAATTATCTTTCGAAATACTATTTAAATAAAACACTGAAAATGGTTGGGAGTTGTCGGGTACAAAATTGAAATAGTTTGAAGTGCAAAGGGTTAAAGCGACATTGTTCCTAAGCACAGTTCTTCGGAGCAGATTCCTCCGTTACCAAAAACGATCTACTTAAAAGTTTCCAACATGGTCAAATGGAAAAGTTGTCGGACGTTGAGCGGAAATTATCTATCGACGGTGACGAGAATGTGACTAAGACCCTCCCTCCGTCCACGGAGTGTCGCGTCATAGGCTCAATATAAGTAAACAATTCTAAATATTAATTTAAGACGATCAAATTTAAAGAATTAATTAAAAAATGATTCGAAAAAATATATTTATTGCGATAGTTATCACTAGGTAAGAATAATTTTTTTATGAATTTTTGTGGAAATTTCATCCCGATAACTTTTATGGTTGATAAGTCATACAAATAATAAAAATACACGAGATATATCTCGTTCATAGCATCGTGAAAACGAAATATGTTTAACATTATCCTTTGAGCATTATTTTGCAGCTATAAACGTTCTGCAATCGATATTTCTCTGCATAAAGGGATCCACCTAGAATTTCCTTCTGTTTCGAATATAATTACGTAGGGAGAAGTTATCTCAGAGCAGTGAGAATTCTGTCAAATGTCGCGTCGATAGTAACTGTAACGACGCGACGATTCGATATTAGTTACTTATTGATTTATTTTGCGTTCTTCATATTTTATAATTTGCGTTATTCATTATTCTGGTTCGACGTATTGAATAGAAAAGACGTGTTTGATCTCAGACGGAAATTTAAATGAGACAATTTAATTAATTGTATTCAAGATAATTGGAATTAAACGTTAGACTATTGTGTTTACGGACGTGTTATTTCTATTTACGACTTAATTCCTACATTTTTATAGAATTAGCACGCCTTCATGGTCGCTCAACATTTTCGTAATGATGCGAAATTTGCTGTACGTTTCGTGAATAGAAGAAGTACCTGACGCAACGCATAGTGGACAAGTAGGACTTAGTGTTTTAGTTAGTGTCGCGTGTTTCAGAGGAGAGAGGTCGGAAAAGTTATCTGTTAGTAATAGGACCTGATCTCTCGTCTCGTCTTGTCTGCTCGCGAAATTCCGTTCAAGGAATGGCAGACAGGAACGTTTTACTTACTTTAAAGTTCTCCACGCCCTCGCCGACCTGCTCGATGTCACCTGCGCACTCGGATCCCATAATAAAAGGAGTTTTCGGCGGGGAATCGATAGCGCCCTGTCTGGCCATCAGATCTTGGAAGCTCAATCCGCTGGAAAAAGACAAGGCACGTGCGTGTAAAGTACCACTGCAATCGATAACTCACGCTTTTACGTTTTAGGGCTTTCTCTATTTCTCTTTCTTTCTTTCTTTCACTCTCTCTCTCTCTCTCTCTCTCTCTCTCTCTCTCTCTCTCTCTCTCTCTTCTCTGGCGATACAAAAACTCGAATTTTCCCTCAATTTTCTATTTCATAAATACCTCCATTTTTAGAATGTGAGCGAAGACAATTTATATTTTGTATAAAAATCCATAATGTTCAGTTTAGTAAATATTAAATAATATTAGTTAATATTTAGTAAATTTAATATATAAATTATATAAACATATTTAGTAAATATTAGTAAATAGTAAATAATATTGATCGTAATTTGCTTTAAGCATAAATTAATGATATCGGCGCATAGGTTCGATCAATTGTTACGCAAACACTATTTGCAAATCAGCACAATATTATTTCTCAACGTTTCAGTTTAGTGTTCAACAAATTTTATTTCAGACTATTGCACCTTCATCGAAATGCATTTTAATTCCAGCGTTATTCTCACGAATATCAAACCGTTCACAAAGAAATGTTTATATTTTTTAGAGTTTGATCAACATTTCCAGAAAATTTGAAACCCATTCATTTGGCCGATACGTGTTGAAAATATTCACGAAGACGTATCGTTATTTCGATCGTGAAACTGTGACGGTGTCGAAGCATCGATATTCGCACACCGTCGTACGTGTCGAATGGCGCAAAAATACTTGAACTGGAAAGTTCGCGATATACACACGGTACCCGCGTACAAGCGAAACGTGAAACGCGATCGATAAACGCGTCACCCACGTAACACCGGATTATTATTTTTTAATGCGTTGCGACAAACGAGTAAATTATCGCCGAGCCATGTGCCGCAGGATAATTACGCGCACGACAATGTCGCTTATCATGAATAAAGAACGCGCGCCCGTCATGTGAATGGAGCCTTATCGATGCCTCCTTTTTCCACCGTGTGTGTCCGTGCGCCTATGTGTGTACGTGGAGAGATACCTTGGAAACTGGTTTTTAATGTGCTTGCTCCCCCGAACACGCGCAATCGTTTGGAAAACGGTAACACGATTGCAGAAGTATTCCGGAGCCTTTGCTTCGGTCATTAGTGCAACCGCGAATCTTTATGCAAATCAACTAACGGCAATTTATTAAACAGAGAATTAACCGTGACCCTAGGGGGTTTTTCCCCGCCGTATTCATTACAACTTTTCATTTGGTTAATTAAGCCTCGCGAAATATGTGCGCTGCTCGTTCGACAACCGCCTGTCTTTTCTACGTATTCATTTGTTTTTGCAATATTTATTAGCCTATCACGGTGAAACCCAAAGCTATTTTAATCCTTTTGGAACGCGTACCTACTGACAGTCGTCCAAGCAATCATTCTGTCGACTGCTGGACTGCGTGTCTTTATGCAAAATAAAAATTGTTTGTATTTGACGCTTTTTTGGAATTTTATTAAGGTATAATAAATGAATCTTTGAATGTTATTGGCGCGCTGGTACGATCATTCTTGACGTTAATGAAGCTATTTTGAAAAATTACATAGAAAGCTTTCGACGTTTCGATCTCGACTTAGATCATTTTAAAGAAAATTCTTTCATTGTAATGGCGTCTGTAAGAATTTGTTTCTTAATTAGTACATGGTTGTCAGACCTAATGCAGAAAAAAGGAAACACTATCTCAAAAACATAAAAAGTAGAAAAAGAAAAAAGAATAAAATAACCTTTGTACCTTAATACAAAATAGTTATTAAATTAAATTCTTTACAGTTTGTGGAACGCATGATGTTCCAAAGAACATCGATCTCCGTATTGGTCAATCAATAAATGGCACTAAAATTTGAAACATGACTAAAGATTCAACATAATAATGTTGTTAATATACCAGAAAAAATTGTTGGTAAAAAAGATAATATATTGACATTCTATTTACTTTTGATAATTAGTTATAGGAATTATGTATTGGAAAAAACGTCATGAATGATCGTATCAGCGCGCCAATAACATTCAAAGATTTATCAACAATTGTCGATCGAAATAAAAGAAAGCCGGTATAATAAATGGGTTGACATTCTTCAATTGATTGAATCTTTCCACTGTTTCAAATTACAGGTACACACCCATTCTTATCATAATCACTTAATTGTCTGTTGTGACAACGAGTATAGACAGTCGAGTAGAATCATCGCTAATAGATTATTGTCGAATATAATCATTAGCAATAAATTACTGTGTAATCAACAATAACGAATTATTATCGAATATGGTGAGGAACCCAGTCGGATCACTGTTCGATACGACCATCTTTAACGAGTTCATATCGAATACAGTCATTAGCTTCAAATTACTGTTCGATATATAATCGTCTGTATACGATTACCTACCGCTGACTACTATGTGTAGTCACCGGGTATGCACATCGTATAAGACTGATCGTACGGTCACGTCGTTACGATAAATATCTGCTGGAAAGATACCTCGATCTCGAGCATAGTCACTGTAATCATTGGACCATTGATGGTAGCCATTACTAGACTACGGATTTGATGCATTTACGAGAAAATTAAGACGGTAAAATTGAAAATAGTAAACGTACGTTGCGTCAAAAATGTACCCAGTCAAAATCGACATAGAATTCTTTTTTTTTTAATGTTCAAACGAGCTTAACCTTCTATTATTATAAGTTATCAGAGATTTTTCATAAATCTTTTATTATCAAATATATTCAGCGAAGAACAATCGTAAGATAAATTACGTTCGATAAACAAATTAATTAAGTATTCATATTTTAGTGTTCGAAAAACTTTGGCGGACATTGAATTCTTCGTACTTTCATAAACAGCAGAGATAATGATATAGTAGTATTTCTTGATTGAAACAATTCATTGAATTTCCATTCTGAGATCGATCATTTCAAATGAAACGACCTAATTGATCCCCGCAGCGCAGTGCATCATCTCCAAACAATTCAATCAGCCACAGAAGGAATCCAGCGGAAGGAGATCTCTCATCGTATTTCCTGTTAGGACCCGTAAGGGCACAAAAAAGGAATGTCCCTTCCAATTTTAGCCATCGTGGTTCCCTCAGATTCCGGCGAAAGTGTTACGAACGCTTATCGTAAAAGACGAAAATAGAGCGCGTGTCTTGGAGAAGAAAGAAAGAGCTGGTGTGGCAGGAGTGCGGCAGATTTTCACGGTTCCGGTTCTCCCCGAAGGAAAGCACGGGTAGTCACGCGTGAATGCGCGCACGTGAGTCTGCCGGTTCTGAAACCAGGGGGCTGAAATAGAACGGTTTTCTGTGCGTGCGAGTAACGCGCGCGCGGCTATACTTACAGGGTGAGTCTTGCAACATGAAAACACGTTCAACTACTAAAATATTCTCAAACTTTTCGAATTTTTCAAACATTAGAGAATAAAGTTCATCGCGAGCCATCAACAACTGCCGAAGAAACAAGAAAAAGTTTCTCGTACACTCATAATCCGATTACGCTTGAAACGAAATTTATGATTGAAATGAAATCGGTTTTACAAATATTTTAGGAATACGAATTTATGATATCGGCGCAAGATTCGATCAATTTTACACAAGCAGCAAATGTGCAATTATTTATGAATGTATCATGACGTTTCGATCCATATATGGATCATTTTTATAAAGAACTTTAATTTTAGTTGCCATATTATAATTCTTTTACATTATTTTTAGACGCAATATATATGTTCTTTTTTTTTAATATTTTTTTCTAAATACAAAATGAATCTTTATTTAATATTAGAAATAGAATATCTTTTCCTAATATACAGATAATATTTATTTCATATCATAAAAAAAGATATTTTTTTCTTATTATAAAATAAATCTTTGTGCAATGTCAGAAATTATATAAAATTATACAATATAATATAAAAATTTCTTAATTGTAATAAGGTCCTTTGGAAGATAGAATGGAATATTCCCTCAAGCAGTGCACAGAAAGTAATAGATATTCATAGTTTCTAATTTTTGTTATAACTTTTTCTTACATTTGAAAATTTTATTGAATGTTATTTAAATATTGAATTCACATTTACTTTATATTTTTTAAATATCTAGTTTATATTCTCTGAATATTTAGCTTATATTTTTTGAACATTCAATTTATATTCAATATTCAGATCCAATATTTTTCTCATATGAAAAGATGTGGCTTAAAAAATATTTATCTAATATTTGTATGCTACTAGGGACCTGTTTGAAAAATTTCTTCGCACAAGCAATAACTTACGAGTTGTTTAAATGTGTCGTCATGTTACGAGACTCACCCTGTACGTAAAGGATGCGTGTAGCAGCAAAGCGGAGGAGAAGACGCTTAGCGTTTCGCTTCGCGTATAAATACACGTGTGCGGTTACCTTCGAGGCTGCTACCCTAAGTACCCGTCGCAGGCACCGGCTGACAGACGGAGGGGTACGCCACGAGGCGCCACAACGCCTAGACCGACGCCTGGCGTCGCACGCGAACCCATAGCCGCCACGTACCGACCGTGAAACGGTTTATCAAAGCTTCCTTACTTCGACACCGACGTTTATATCTTCCTGGAAAAAACGGAACGGCCACGAGCGCGCTCACGAATATTTCATCGACATCGATTCGCGCGTTTCCTTTTTTTTCGCGTCCACGCGCGCGCGAGGCATTACAACTCCGATGCTTGATGCGTCTGATGAACCTACGTGGATTTTTTATGAACCCGATGAACGCACCCGGACATCAGGAATAAGAACATCCTTCATTCTATGTATAGCTTTTACTGTTCTACCCTGACGAGTAGAATAGCAATGGCGGGTTTAACGATAGGTCCCGGGTACCATAGGGCCCCGAACTTTAAATAAATATATTCAATGTCCAATGATATGAAATTTAGCATTACTTTTCTTTATTGTTAACTAGCTGACCCGACAGACGTTGTCCTGTTCGATTTTCAATAAATTATGATTTTTGCTGTTTGCCCGAATTTCCCGACTTTTCTTTGTAATTATCTCGAATTTATTTCCTGAAAATTTTTCCAGGACCGTAAAGAAGAAAACAAAAAAGACTTAGGCATATCCGTCGTTCATATTGTGAGTTATGATATTGAATTTTCTATTTTTCCGGACAACTTTTCCAATTTTTCTTTCCCTAAAAACCTTATTCGGACTACAACGAACATTAACAAAAGCCATTTCTACAAAATCGGTCAAGTTCATTGGAAAATATGTATTCTTCCAATATCTGTTTTAGAAAGGTCCGCTGTACAATGACACCGCGAAGTCAGCTCGTGCAAGTGACTCTAACAATTCGATCCTTTACAAATTGCAAAAAGTCTAACGATTTGCTCTACATTGGGGTTATAGAGCATTGCTCACTGTATAGAGCAAGAAGCGTCGACTATAAACACGATGATACATACGGAGAGCTCTACGAGCTTTTCTTGCCGTTCTTAGGCGACAAGAATTATTAGGGTACGCGGTGCAATCAACATCTACTATCTGCATGTATAACGAGTGAATCATCGTTCGCAGACTCCTTCAGCTCAATCCGCACCGGAAGCCCAGCAAGCCTGCCGCGGAACATTAAACTCGCGTTATATGTACTTCTTTCTTCGACGCCTGTTTCGCGTGCCGTTCATTCCACATCACTCACAATGATCAAAACGAGCTTCCTAGCTGGACAAAACCTAAAGGTTCGAAGCGATCGAAGATCTATGAGAAATGTGCCGGTGATTATGAAAGTGGCGTAACTCAAAAATCTTTTTGCTTGTTACGTGTAGCGTCGATTGATGGCGCGAAAGCGGTCTCGTTCATTTTGGATTTTCGATAGTGATTCAAATGGTGTAGCCGTTGATGATCGTAACGAGAGCGATTCTTCGGGGGTTTGTGTATCGGAGCGAATCTTTCAGCTAGCTATTCCGGACGCGTACATTGTAAAGCTTTATCGACGCTTCTGTGACACACGCGTAATTTCCTGCCGGCAATCGGCCACAATGAATCACGGGCTGTGTGTGAATCGGATGAAACAGTGCAAGGTTAGACGCCGATAACGGAGGCATCGTCATCACTGCAATAAACATCCGGAGCAGCGGTTAAAGCGCTGGATCCCACGAGTTTTGCCTTCGTGTCGGTTCAGGTAAGATTCCTTAAGCACCACAATTTGGAAAAAAAGATTTTTTAGTGGCTTCGAAAAAGGAGGTTACCTTAATTCGATTTGTATGTGCTTTTTTTGTTATGTATGTTTACCGATTGCTCCGAGATAGATGGACCAATCAGGACGATACCTTCTGCATTTTGTATGGTATATCTCCCGATTGGTTCCTTGAAAACATATTTTGCATTTTTTCTTTGCAAGATAAATTCTGATTGTATCATTAAAAAGTGTGAAATAAAAAGATTTGTAAAAAAAATTGAACCGACTTCAAAACGTACTAAAAAGTATGAAATAATTTCCATTTTAGAAAATATTAAACACTATATTAAATATAATACAATCTTTTCGGAGGCGGGGCAAAATTGAGACCTTTCGATACTGGAAATTACGAAAATCTTTAAATTCTGTTACATGCTTACACATATATGTATTTTTTTATTATTGTATATTATTATTATATATATAAACTATATTTATATACATATATATAACTATATATATAAAATATATATTAATGTATCTTCTCTTCCTATCTACTGATTTCAAAGTCCACCATATTCCAATGAAATCATAATTAGCAACATCTGTCATTTGAACATTATTTCATACCTTTTTGTGCATTTTTATCTGACTGAAATTATACTACACCATTTCGATCGTATTTATTCGAACTAATCGGTGAAACACGAGTTGAATTAAGATAGTGAAACACGGTTATCGAGGTACAGTGCTAGATTAAATGTTTGCTGATTTGCAGAATGATTCGTATTGTATACGGATCGCTTTAGATGAAACTATTTACTTGTGATACACGATGAATTCAGATACCGTCGGTTTGGATAATCGAGGCTCTACCGAATCACGAATCGAACAGCAAATATACGAATCACGTCATGTGTGATATCGTTTTCATCAGATGTCCCGACCGTGTCGAAAACAAAAAAGTTTTGCCAAATATTGTGCGCATGACGTGACTCCCGACGACAACATGTATCGAGAGATATAAAAATCGCAGTCTTTACCGACCGATTAAGTTCAATCAATTATCGTTTTTTAGAGCCGGTCTTACGATACTAGCTCCGCCATGAAGATTATTGTAATGACGATAATGACTTGTTTAAAAAGAAAAGTTTGATAAAAAACGAATCGAGCCAATTTTTGATGCCTCGACTAAAGTGAAGCGTATTCCACAAAGTGCATTCTGCATCGACCGAAACAAATGGTAGTCAAAAGGCGCAAAGTCTGCACTATATAGCGGGTGGGGCAGAACTTTCCATCCGCTATTTTCCAAATAGTTTTTAACGGGTTTAGCATCGTGTGGCCGAGTATTGTCGCGTTGGAAAATCAATGTCTCGTGTCTGATCGCCCATTCTGGTCGTTTTTCCTTCAATGCTCTCTTTAAAACGAATCAGTTGTTTTCGGTAATTGATTCCGCAAGCTCTTCTTGCGTTTGACACGAGTTTTGATCGAGTATCGCTTCCAATTATTCATCTTCAAACTTTTTCGACTGTCCAGGCCGCTTTGTCTTTGATGTAAAAATCGCCACATTTAAAGCGTTGAAACCACTTGAAACACCGTGTTTTCGCAAGAGCATGTTCGCCATACAATTCCACGAGCAAACTATGACTCTCGACTGCAGTTTTCTTTGCAAAAAGTGATTCAGCAAAAGTTCCCGCGAATGCTGTTTCTTTCTGCAATTTTTAAAGTTTTCCATGATTGAAAAAAATATGATGCGTACATGCGAATCAAACACTGTGACTGATTTTGCAGATTATGAATAGAGCTCCAAAATTACGTGTATGTCAATGATTTGCTACAACGTATAGAGTCAAATTCCGGTTTTTAAGTTATAGACCCAATATCTCACGATCAACTGTCAAGCTTTTCCAATGCCCGATGGATCTGGTTTACTACGGTTTTCGCCGACGAGCTGGATAGCCGGAAGAATTACCGGTGTAACACGACCTAACAATGCAGAAACTTATTTTAGGAAAAAGAAAGAGAGCAAGATGAAAATGTCGCGATCTCTTTTCTGTTCGAGGATGGCGTTTAATTAACTGTCGAGTTTCCCAACTCCGTTCTCCATGGCTTTTTCCACCACGGAATCGATGGAAGATCGACGCGCGTTATTCCTGCGTCATGTATCGGCAGGCGCGACGCGACGTAATAACGTCCAGCCCCGGAGAGTTCCTCGACGAAAGCGGATTGAATGCAACGAGTCAACGGTGAAATGCAATAATTCCACGGACGGTGGATTTATCGGCAGCGGGGGTGGGAGGGGCAAAATGACAATTGGACCAAGTTGCATTTTCACCGCGGCGTGGATTTTAATGGATTTCGCGAACTTTCCGCGAAAACAGCGCTCGTCGACGCGCTACCAACCCATCATCGACATTGGAACTCGATTATAGATTAATTAGTACTATTAGATTCCATCCGAAGTTATTGGAAAACGAAGCTCTTGACACGGAGCGCGACAGGTTTTAATTCGTGAGTGATAGCCAGCGAATTTCATGCGGAATAAAAACGATTTGGTCGTTCGTATGTGGTTGAATGGCATTGCATTGTTCTTTCCATAATATCGATGCGTAGAAAATAGTTTCGTTGCGTATTCGTGGATTTTGTTTCCACGTATGCATAGAATCCGAACATTCCAGCGAGAACTTTAATCGCAGATCGAATTCATATTTCTGGTATCAAGAATCGCGAGACGGAGTTACAATGGTATTTAATTTCCTGCATTTTTATTAGCTGGTAACATGAACGCGTTCGGTTCCGAGTATAAAGTGTACTAGTTCTAAGAATTCAGTTATGACTCATTGTAAATGCGCATATCTATGATTAACCAGGAGCCATTCCTAGTCAGAGATTACATAATCTATTCTATATTCATAATTCTATACCCTATTAATAAATGCAGAAAACAATCGATTTTAGAGGAGTAGAGGTCGTATAAAAAGAGAGTGAGTGAAAGAGAAAAGGATCATGAGTCTATAAAAATTTTTTTCCATCTTTTTGGAAGATCTGAAAACTATACATGCATAAAGATCCGTCGTTTCGGTCGTCGGGAATTACAGCATGACTTTTTAATGAACTGTAAAGGTGGCGAGGAAGAATGTTTCGATTAAACGATAAATATTTAACGACTCCATCTAAGTTTTGTGCAGAGCAACAGGAATATCTTATGTCTACAGTGGCGTTTACGATAGGTATCCAGGATAATTGGAAACATGTATCAACTATCGAGGGGTAGCTACAGTTTCCTTATCTCAATTAACTTTTACAATATTACAACCAATATTAATATAGTATAATATTATCAATATTAATAATAACCAATGTTACAATTACTAAAATTACAAAAGTTCATTCATGGAGAAGGACTATATTAACAGCAAAGGGAATTCTAAACAAGTTTAGTATCGTAATTTTTATAAGGAAACAATTGTTCATCATTTTAGTACCTTGAAAGGAATACAGAACCAATTTTGAAAGGAATATTAAAAGAATTTTTGAATTGCCAGTATTCGTGCGAGACTTTGATAAAATTAAAAGGGATAAATAGAATAATGAATTTAATATAATGATTTCGAAAGGGTTGTCACACGTACCGGTTCGATTAGGCATAATGAAATTCAGCCGACGCCTCGGTCCGTTGCCATTATCATCGACTACCGGATAATTCGTACGCGATTTAAAGCCGATCGCGTGACACGAAACATTTTCATTCACGGAAAGATGCTTACTCGGCCAACTACATTCGGCATGATTTATCGACTACAACGTTTGGTGTTCGAGCACGTTTTCCCCTAATCAATAATGAATCATTACGTCGAAACGCAGACTCCTCTACAATTTTATTCAGGCCAGATCTAATATCTTTTCTAAAAAAATATTGCGACAGTAATATGCTACCATGTGTACAATTTTTTAGAGCCACGAGAAACATATTTGTTAACCATTTCATGAATATTGTATACATTATTGTATACATTGTATACATTGTAATATGTATAAGTAATAAAATATTTCTAATATGTAATTTAAAACAATAAAAGAATTAAAGCAAGGCACCACGACGTTCATTTATGAACAAAGGTGTAACAAAAATATTTTCTATCAAAAAATTTGTTCCTCCGCGAACGGTTGTAGAATCTGCGGAATATAGAAGAGTGGTCGAATGCTATTTCCAGCGCGAAACACGAGCAAAACGTTACCAAGCTTTTTTACGTTCTCGACGTTAGATGCAACGCGTTGCTACAATGTCGGGCGGGATATAACGAGTAGAAAAGCGACAGGACGAGTAGCCAAAAAATCTGGCTGCAAGGGACAGGAATCTCGAGTGATAAATCGTATCTCTCGGCGATCTTCGTCTGTCCCACGACAATTTCCGATCCGAATTTTTCATGTTAAATGTTCATCAAATTTGAATCGAGTTACAAGAAAAAAGATGCCAGAAAGTACTTTTCTATTTTTTTTATACATAACGTCTGGAATACATTGTACTTTAAATAGCAATTGACTTTATTTGCCCAACTTCGCCCGAATAAGAGAAATATGCGTCAGCAACAGCTAGAATGAGTGCATCGCGTGTCGCATTCACGTATTTCCGGTAACCTGATAAAAAAGTTGTTCGAACAAAAGTTGGTCAGTAATTACATGATAATAAATTGCAATGGAAAGAATCAGCAAAAAGGCTTTCGTTTGATTAAAACCAGATGGAGGTCACTTAGATTTCTAACAAGATTACATTATTTTCATTAATTTAATATAATTAATTACATAATTTTTACTATATATAATATAAAAATGAAGTTT
Source organism: Lasioglossum vierecki (assembly GCA_028455595.1). Classification (NCBI taxonomy): domain Eukaryota; kingdom Metazoa; phylum Arthropoda; class Insecta; order Hymenoptera; family Halictidae; genus Lasioglossum; species Lasioglossum vierecki. Next base: position 6,668,844 of record CM052340.1, on the reverse strand, counting down.
ATAGTTGCATTTTTTCGAAGTTTAAATAGGGTTTGAAGTGGAATTTTATGAATTCACCAATAAGAAGACGTGTTAAAATGTGCAAACTTTAAGTTGCTATAAATATTAAACGGTGCAATGTATCGAACCCAAACTGTGGTAATTGCATTAATTTAGTAAGAATTATATCTTGTCAAATTTTCAAAAATTCTCTTGCGTATTTATGTACCTCCAGAACATCTCCTTTGCGCGTCTGAATGCAGCGTTTTGCGATCCATGCGGCAATTATACTCCATTCGTCATACTTCACATCAGAACTGCGTCTTGGAAATAAAATATATCCATACGAATGGAGTATGGATCGCAAAACGCTGCATTCAGACGCGCAAAGGAGATCCCGCCTTTATCGCACGGTTCGGATAAATGACGTCCCAGGATATCGTATTTGGTAGAATTGGAGGTTCGAGGGTCCGAATGTTTACAGAGGCGGTACGATAGAGTACAGGAAGGCTGAAGTCAACCTCGTTTCAACGGTCGAGCACGGTGTTTCCGGTTCTGCTCGGCGAAGGGCCCCGGAGGGATAGGTTTTGCGTAGGTTCTCTTCCAGGGGACTTGTCCCGAGCGGTGCTCGCTGCCTCGCGATCGGTTAATTCGTTTAAATTGCGCGGAATTGAGGGGAATAATTTTCTCGATTCTTGGCACCGGCCAATTGTAACCCGGGAGAAGGAACGGGCGAGACCGTCGCGGACCGACGACATGCAACGACGCACCCCAGGGTCACGCACACCATGTGCGCGAATGAAAGGGGATAGTAGCCGGGACATAGTGGGACCACGGGGGCGATGGGCCAAAGAGAGTCGGAGAGGAACGAAGAGAGATAGAGAGAAGAAGTGAGAGGGACGAGCAGAGGGAAAAAGAAAGACAACCAGATGAAAAAAGAGAGTCGAGCGAGAGAGACGTAAAAGGAAGTATAAGGATAAAACAAAGGTAGCTGAAGAGAGAACACGAGCTTCGGGAAAATAAGAACCAGAGAACCCGAGGAGAAGAATAAGAGAGACGGAGAGTGCTTGACGTGGTTATTCGAACCCAGCCTAATATTTCGAGTGCTCCGAGCATTACAGATTAGGGCGTTTACTGCCCTTGAAATGGCTATTTTTAGAATTCTCCAAGAATTTTTTCGGCAGATGAATTTTCTACCCGCAAACGTTGCGAGTTAAACGATATTTTCGAATTCTACAGCTTTAGTAAAGCGTTGTAAACTGCGAGGATTGTGGACGAGTAAGCATATTCCAAATGGTATCGCATTGGGAGTAATTTCGATCAAAATAGTGTGACGGATATGTCGATAAAAATCTCATTAAAAACTGATTATAAATGAAATAGTTTGCGAAATGGTGTCTGTATCCAAAGCTGTAACCTACATATTTAGCGTCAACGGATATTGCTGTTATATTCACTTGTATTTCATACAACTCTTATTGTATTATTCGTGTAATCCACGTTATTGATAATATAAAATAAACCCAAAAGGGTTTTGAATGTTTATAAATAAATAAAAAAATGGTGTCTGTAGACGATAAAAGTGACACTCAGACCGCGAAATTTTCACATAAACGTACAGAGGCATTAGCGTGTGTACTTAGCCAACGGGACCAAAGAGCACTGGTCAAGGAAATTGACCACCATGGAGCGGGAGAACGCTGTTGTCGGTGTCGCACGCGAAAGAAAGAAAAACGAAGAAGAAAGGGAGGCATTTCGAAGCAGCGTCGCCGTCGGCGTCGTTCCAATTGCTATTACACGTTTGTCACGTGACAGATGGGGGCTCGGGATATAGGCGTAGCACCCCAGCAGGAGCCGTGGCGGCCCGATCGATCCGTCGGAGAAGACATCGAGGCGCCTGTGAGAACTCCGAGCGGAATCACATGCACGAATCTCGCTCGCGTGACTCGACCGTACGTACGTGCATATATCGAGGAGGGCTCCGTTGATTGAGCCCGAGAAAACGAGCGACATTGCGTACAGAAGTTGTCCGGCGACGATCCGTCGTCGCGACGACTCCTGCTCGCATAGGTCAGCGACGAGCGGAAAAATCGTCGCGCGGCTTACACAGGGTGTCCATTAAATCTATTTGCGGATCAACGTATTTTCTCTGTTTTAAATTCAGAACTTGCTAGAACCTTGTGTTGATATTCTTTATGGAAGAATAAGGGTTGGCACCTCTCAACGACTGGTTTCGTATATGCCTAGTGAACCTGTCCAATAACATTTCAACACCTTGTACAACTGTTATAAGTGGGTTAAGCGTTCACGTCGATCAACAATAGTTTCAAAGAAAATTTGTGGCGTTTCGAGGGGTGCTTCTTACGAAGGTCACGAGTTTGTTCAGGTCGACCCGTCTTTCAGGTTTCGAGATGACCTTTGGTCTTTTTTATAAATTGAACTACATATATGTTTGTAATTAGTCACGATTGTAGCTCATTCCGTGACGAATTCATCGATGTATGTTGATTTCTTCGGGGTGTCATTCAAAATCGATTACAGTAATCCCTTGATTTTTGTTCAGGGGGTGGTACTTCGGAGTGGACAGGAATCGCAATCTTCCTTGCTTTTCTGATTTAAGGTTGCGTCTACAAAAGAGCAACAGTTTAAAGGCTCTCGTGTTCTCGCAATGTGATGCCAATTCAAAATACTTTATTTTTCATTTTGCATTGGTATTTTAAAGAACAGAGTATACAATACAGTTTTTCTTTCCTTTTCACTCGCTATCCTCTTCCATATCTTACAGTCACACCATAAAGTCAATGAAACCAAGAAGTAATGAAAAATAAAATATTTTTAATTGCCAATACACATTGCGAGAACACAGAAACTGTCACACTCGATTAAACCACTAAATACAATTGAAATTATACCGTGTTTGGTCTTGTTTTAATCAGAAAAATGCCAGAAATGAGTTCTTAAAAGTTCCATGAAAAAATAATGAAAATTAAGATGTTTAAACATTCGATTCGTTGTGTCAATATAGTGGTGTTCACTGCGGCGCGGCGCGGCGCAGCGTTGACAGACAGTGGAGTGAGTGAGTAGGCCTGGACAGGAATCGGGACCCCCAAAACGGGACACTATTCGGATCTTTACTGTATTCGACTTCGTCGAACGTTCTCAATAGAGATTCTCACTACATTTTGTCACGACTTTTCCAGAAAGTTTTGAAAACTATCACAACCTAGGAACTTGGGAGTTGTTCATTCGCAGAACGAGTCACCCTACATTTCGTTATAAGTGGGCAGGACGGAAGATGATGGAAAGAAGAATGGAGAACAGGAGAGGCCAGAAGAGCTGGAATGAAAAGCGAGGAAATTGCGATCGTTAGTGACTTGAAAACGCAGCGTCCGTGGCAATTTCGTCGCTCGCGAGAATTTTCGTGTAATCCGGACCTGTAGAATCTGGTTACAGGCAGGATATCGTATGTGCAAGAGGAAGCCCGACAACGTGGCACCGCGGGGGTATTAAAACGGTGCTCGAATCGATTCGACGTGCCCTTTCCGCCGGGCTAATTTCTTTTCAGACGTGATTTATCTTCCGAACTGGAGACGTGCGCGCATCAACAGATCTTGTCGCGTGTCTACCTCTGTTATACGAGTAAATGGCTACTGGTACACCCGACTGATACACACGGTGCGCGCCGTGCGAGCACACACGAGGTTGCGAAACACGATTGCACCCCGCCGTCTTGTGTACAGGACATGGCGGGATGATATTCAGAACGATGCCGGTGCTGGTTGCCGGCCGTGCCGATTATTGATTACCGTACCCGACTAATCAATGAACGTTGACGATCTTATCGCGCTGTTTGTTACGCTTCTTTGTTCCGTCGTGGAAACGAGAAAAGCCATTTGTACTCGAAATGATTTAATGAGCGCCTATCTGCGGGGAATTATTGCCCGCCGATCAGACCACGGTCGCTGCGTTATCGATAACCCTTGTTAGGAAGATTAATCGTTCTCGTCAACGGTATCCCTGTTCTTTCGGAAATAATATCGATGTTTTTCTATGTCGATACGCATCGATGTCACGAATCCTTTCGGATGGATCGGTTTCTGTAGCTATTTCGCAAGAGACGCGTTCTACAATCGTCTAGTACCAATAGGTACCGATTTTCATCAGTATCGATAGATACCGATGTTCGTCAATGTCGATAGGTGTCGATGTTCATCATTCGTCAGTATCGAGGGGTACCGATGTTCATCGGTGTCGATAGATATAGATGTGGAGAGAGAAATCGACAAGTCGTAATCGATGAATATCGATATGTATTAATTGGAAATGATAAATATCACCATTCGATAAAATTCGATAGGGAATCATTTTTAACCGACTTCGAAAAAGAAGGAGGTTACTCAATTCAATCTGTATGTGCCTTTTTTCGCTTTTTTGTCCCGTTATAAATTTTTTTTATTTTTTTCATTTAAAACGACTTTTATTGCAAAAAACGTAATGCTTCGTTTAGTATTAACCGATTTCTTCGGCTTTTGCTCAGCAAAGAATGTACCGATCGCGATGAAAACTTTCACATTTAGTAGGAGATACTGCCGCGATGCAAACCACTTGCAAAAATTTATAGAATTAGTTATTGTTAATAACTATTTTTATAGCAAAAAAAAATATTAGTTGTTGTTTCTCTACAAAGAATGTACCGATCGCGATCGCAAGAGAAAAAATTTATAGAATTTGTTATTGTTATTATTGGAATAGACAGGAATCCATATAACCGTTGCACAATTTGGAACCCGTCGTAAAGACATGTCAAGGTCACGCGAACGAAGTGTTCATCGCTTGTGCATCGTTGGAAGAAATAAAATTATTATTTCCGAGTAGCACGAACTGAAGGAATGTATTCATCCAACGTTTAATGCGACCGCATAGTCGAGTGTACGGGTATCTGGAATTTCTACGTTCTCTTCTTAGGCGTTCCCATGAAATTAAGGGATCGACGTCATGTTGCTTTTCACTTCTGAAGTCATCGTGTGTCGGTGCGTCTTGCCCAGGACAGGACGTTAACTCGAGACAATTAATATGCTTCTGAGTAGAAACGCGTTACTCCCAATTATCCTTTAGACTTTCATAGAATTTACTGACAGCGGCTGAAACGTCAGCTTCGTCATACGATACTGCCCCCTGAGAAAATGTGCGATTCAACCCTCGAAATAGATAGCCGATCCGTTTCCCTCGAATTCGAAGTGAACTCTCTAGAAATTGTTAAAAATAATATAAACACGAGTTCTCTATGAGCTCATGACGGAATTGAACCTCTTACACTTCTTAGAGTAAAAATGCACCCCTTTTGTGATTTTCAGCTGCTACGTAAAAACGAATAAAAATAGTAAAATATTTGATTGAACACATTGATTGAACACATGATGAACACGTGACCGTGCAATTCACAGGTCACGTGTTCCGTGCAAATGAGATTATGTAAAATCTGACTCAAGACGTTATTAGTCCCGTAAGTACACAGCGCGTAACTGGTACGAATATTATAGAGTCGGTGTTGTGACGACAAGGAATGTTACACGGGGTGCATCGACGATTCGAATTTGAAAATTCAAAGATGACAAGATTCGCTAATGAGGAGGGTTAATATCGCAGAGCTCGTGACGAGTGAAATCGGGTCGAGCGCGGTTTGTTTACGAGTTCGCCCCTAATCGCGACTCTTTGTTTTCGAATCGAGCTCTCCGATTGTAGTACTATCCTTGGGCGAATGTATCAATCGTTGAAACGCGAAGAAAAAAATCCGTGTATCGGCATCTTCCTTCGACTCTGATGGCTTCGACGCGCGCAACCGATTCCTCGTGAATAAAATTCGATGTGAATCTTGAAACCTGTTGTCGCGGCATTACGCGAACACCGTCGTGTAAACTCGTCGCGCTAATCCGAATTGTAATTTGTTACGTTAATCCGGTGGGTAACAACGTTACGCTTGTATCGCGAATGGAACGGACGAAATGTTCGCGTGCTAATGCGGGATAAAATGTTGCGCTAATCCAGGGCTCGAGTTTTTCCTATCTAAAACGGCTGCGATAATCCGGGTAACGATCGTATCGGCTCTTTTAGACCATTCTTAAGAAGTACTTCGCACTTTTTCCACGGCAGATGTGTTCCTTTGCGATAAGACAAAGAAAGTTCGCGGAACGGAATGCAATTTATTCCGGTGCGAAAAGAATGCGCGATACCGGCGCTCTCCAAAAATGTTATTCTACTTTCTCGTGCCGCGGAGCTAGTCTTAGAAACTCTCTCTTTGATAAAGAGGTTGCATCTAGGTTGCGGAATCGCGATTGCGCCGAACTTCGGCCGATAGCTGCATAATTTTTTTGCTTGCTCGGGCTTTATTTCCGTTTGTCGAACGGCACCGAGAACCTGTAATTTCGCGAAGGTCAGCGCCGCTCGCGAGATAGTAGTGGAAAAACACGAGGCTGGGACAGACAGCGCGGAAAATATACGAGCGAGCAATAATTATTTTGCACGATAGATGACCCCGCCATCACCGCGGTGTTATCAATTGTTTTCAATGGGGCGCGAACACCGATACAGGAGTTCTTTGTTGCTTTTTATCGGCCTCGCCTCGGTGCCAATGTGTGGCTAGGTGTGCGTGAGACGGATTGCTCGTTACTAGCGATGGGATCAAGTTCAACACGTTCTGACTGTTTGAGTGCTTTAACAGCGCTAAGTAACTACGCTGGCAATACTAAATCCAACCCCTTTCTACTTGATATTCATAATTTGATAAATTCCCACTTTCTGGAACCCAGGAAATTACTTCTCCTCTGGATCCCTTCGCATATTGGAATCACTCACAATGAAAAGTTTGACGTATTCGCTAAGGAAGCGTCCTTGCTGACTTCTTTTACTAATATCCTCGTTCCCTACTCTGATTTTTCCAATAGTTTTAGAAAACAAGCTAAAAAGGCAACCAGAAATCATATTCTTAAAGAAGCAAAATTCAAGGGCGTAAAATTGTTGAGTTCCTTTTATCACCCCGGGTCCAAACCATGGTTTGCTCACCTGAGGCTTCCTAGAGATTTCATTTGCTGGGTTAATAGACTTCGTTCTGGACACTATCAACTGAGGGCCTCCCTCTTTAAGATTAAACTTGTTGATGACACAAGTTGTCCATGTGGTTGTCTGGTACAGGATCCTAATCATGTGATATGGCAATGTCCGATCTACGATAATAATAGAGATATTTTGATTTGCAAACTTTGCAACCAGCGTCACTTTCCACCCTATACGATAGATTCCTTCACAGCTTAATAAAAAAAAAGTTCAACACGTATTTACGAATCCGAATCAATTGCCCATAATCGAGTTTCATTCCACGGGTCCCGATCTCTACTAAAATTCAGCGAAGTTCCAACTAGTCACGGCCAGGGATTTACAATGTTTTCGTGTTTATCAATTAACGTGAAAAAGATCTACAGAGTTTAACAAAATTAAGGACGAACTGCTCCATCGAATAAGGAAAATATGTTCCTATTTTAAAATAATGAAGGTGACCGCGAAATGTCCGAAACTCTTTCACCTACAAAAGAAACACTGTTGTTGTTATATTGTAGTCCTATTCATACTGAAAAAACTTGAACGTTCTTAAAGTCTCTTTCGTCTTTCAAAGAAATCATAACAGATTCGAGTACATATTCCTGGAAGAACTTGCAGAGGGTCGAGTCTAATCAATCAAGGTTCGAACATACTTGCAAGGCACTCGATCCCATCGCTACGTGTTATAGGGTGGTCGGTCTCCGACGCGAATTGCCCCGACCATCCTATTTTCGCCAGCCATTGACCCCGATACCGTGACACAGCAAAGATGCAACTAATTTCTTCGCGTAAAACCACCCTGTCACTAACACGCGTATCATGGTGTACCATCGTGGTCGGGTACCAAATCTGTTCGGTGGTCGTTTCGAAAGAATTCAGGCAAATCCGTCGGTAATTTTCTTTTTTTTTGAATTCTTGAAGATTTAAATAAATTCTTCAAGTAAAATGGCGTCGGTATACTTCAAAACAGATGAAGGAAGATAGTGGAATTTCACCGCTTCGTCCTCTGGAGGGTTTTACGACAGGGGTTTAGTCTGGCCTTGAAAAGAGGGTGATCGAGACTAAACAGAGTTGTAGATGGACGGTTGCTGGCGACTACGTTGGGTCGCATAAGTATGGGTGGTCCTTGGGATGTTTACTCGAAGGATCCTTAAAAATAAGGACCTTGTTCCCGTAAGATCTGACCGCTAAGTGGGTAAGACGAGGCTTTCCGTCAGTGTTTGATTTGCCTCAGAATTGTTCGAAGATAACGTCCTCGGCTACTTTCTAACAATTTGCTAACATATTGATCTTTCGTCGACGTGGTATCTATGCTATTAAATCTTTGAATGTTATTGGCGCGCTGTTACGATCATTGTTGACAATAATTAAGCTATTTTGCAAATTTACATAAAATATTTCGACGTTTCGATCCACGATTTGGATCATTTTCAAGAAACTTATTTCATTGTAATTGCGTCTGTAAGAATTCGTTTCTAATTAGTACATGGTTGTCAGACCAAATGCAGAAAAAAGAAACAACATCTTAAAAACCCAATCAGAAGAGAAAGAAAAAAGAAGAATACAAAAAATTGTATAACTTGTATGAATACTCACTTGCTTAACCCAACATAGAGATCCAACATACTAATGTTATTTGTATACCAATCAAAATTGTTGGTAAAAAAGAAAAAAATAGACCTTCCTGATTCAATTTCTCAAGAATGATCGTACCAGCGCGCCAATAACATTCAAAGATTTATCAACAATTGTCGATCGAAAGAAAGGAAAACGTTATCTATGCAATTGCCTATCGTATAAGTGTTCATTTTCAGTCAGCTTCGCGCTAAGAATGCTCGTTATCGATATTAAAGCTTTGAATCCGATTCGGTTCCTATCCACGCGTCGCAATCACCAGAGCACTGCTTTTAAACGACCACGTTTCGTAGCTCCGTTAATTACGAACGCGATTGGACAAAAGAGGAATTTCCAATTTCGAATTCCACTTCTATAATCGGATCGGTCGATCATTCTCCCCTTAAGATAGACGCAGTTTGCAATATGTTTACATCGCGACGAATGCTTTTTCAGCGGTAAGTAATTAAAAACAGATGTGCATTATTCCAATGCGGTATCAGGTGGCGGTATTATAACAATCGATGGAAATGTACCCGTTGACGTCAAAACGAGCGACGTAGCACGGCATTAACAGCTCGCAGTAACGAATAAATACTATACAAGAGATCGTACAATTAAAAAAAGAACTCCGAAATCCTGCAGTTTCAATGTTCACGTTAATTACGTTTTTAAAAAGTGCTCGTTGAACGTTACATGAAAAATGAAGTTCGAGAGAGGTAATAAATTAGAAACTTGCTCCGCGATCCGATAATTGCTGGCATAAATTAAAGAAGGAAGAGTTTCGTTTCGCTGTTTTACACGATCTCAGCCGATCGAGGGACGCGTTTAGGTTAAACGATGTTATACGTTTCATTTTTTGATTAATAAATGATATCGGTAGACAGATGTAGAATGCGATACGTGAGCTATACGCTGCTTTAGAAACTCGATACGTGTAACCGCCTTGCCAAGTGCCGTGCTCCTGTAAATCAGCGACTGGATCGACGAAGGATACGGTCCATCGACTAGGTGAGAGCGAGTATCACGCGCGACCGTATAGATTATAGATCATGTACAAGCATGCCACGTTAGGTCTAATTACACGGGACACTTACTGCTTTGTGATCCACCGGTCGATAAAGTCTACACGATAACTGCCGAAAATTAACGAAGCCATTAAACGGCATCCTTGATTAAACGGATGAGGAAAGCAACGTGCTCAATCCTGCGCGACTCGACTGAATTTCGAGGAGCAGGCGTTGTCACGACAAACCAATTTACTCTCCCAATTTAAACCATGCTTCGAAGATGTTAGACACAATTTAACAAAAGCGTCGCTATAAGTGAATTAGATTCTGTCTGTCAGTAACCATACGCAAAATTGTTTAACATCTCTTCGAAAAGTAAGTTGCTTCGTTGGCTAGTTTTTCAGTAACCATTATCTCAATTAAAAAGTTCCGCTCATACTGCACTCAATAACGATTAAATTCTCGTTAGTTGTTACTGATATGTCACCTTTCAGTATAAATACGTTTTCCAAATTGCCTTCTAGCATCCTTTGTATAAGACAAGGCCCGCTCCTTCCTTCTCTTTTCCATTGTCATAAATGATCAAACCAGTGCGCCGCGAATAAATACTTATACTATCATTAAGATAAATTACGATCGAGAACCAATTAATTAACGTTTGAGCTACTTCTTTACTAAACACTTAAAAGTTGAAAATAAAACTTGTGCTAATCGGAAAGAACTGATTACTACACGTAATAGTTCGTGCAGGGGTAATGACAGGGCGTGTCCTTTTGATGGAATTCCGTGGCCGATGGAAACGTGCAGAAGCACCCGGTATACAGCTGGCCAGATGTAGTCACGAAGAATTGAAACGGTAAGAACAGCTGCGGGTCCAAAAAAAAACGCGAGCTGTTATTGTTTTTGTGAGTCACGAGTGGCAATAGAGGAATGTCAACAGAAGTGTCGGTTCGGTACGAGCGACGAGAAACCGTTTTACGTTTGTGCCTTCAGACAACTGTACTTGGCAGCGGTGAAACATCCAATTATTCCACACGGTGGCGATTAATCTTCCCGACCGCGATCGTTCGCGCGGAATTAACGAAAACGCGGACGCGTGGCGCGGAGTCATTCACGGAAGGGGGGAGGGGGGCAAGAATTCGAAACGTGCACGGAATATCATTACATTTCGCATCAACATGCATGGGACCTGCATAGCCCCGCATGCGACGCTGGTTATAGGCAATCGGAACGCTATTTTCTGACTAGGACATCGCCTATTTCTGATCATTTACGTTTGCAACAAAAAGAATACAAACCAGACGTGTTCATTTTATAGAGAAACACAATTAAACAAAAATCTTCTCGTTCAGATTTTATTGAATGTCAACGATCGGTATCGATCCTCAATTTGTCCAATCATATTGCTTTCTCAGGCCTCCTAGAAGTTAGCCCCCCACTTGTTGAATTAAATAATTTTATCAGTTGTGCCGAATTGTGCTATGTTTGTGCTACATTGTGCTCGAAAATTACAACTATGTATAATAGAAAAAATAAGATGAAAAAGTGAGAATTTTTTCATTTTCTCATTTTTTTCAATTTTCTCAATTGTACCAAGTTGTGCTAGGTTGTGCTAAAGTATTACTTTTAAAAAATAATAAATAAAGAAGTTATAGAGTGAATAATCATTTTGAACATCTAATTAACGTTTAAGTAAGTAACAATCATCCAAACAGCATATAATCATATATCTGAGTTGTGCTAGCCTCGCACAACGATATAAAGGGTAGTTTACTCTTGTCTGCCTTACACTGAGAAAGTGATCAATACCGATCCTAAGTGCGTGTCTCATTGATCTGACGACACGTTGCCTTCATTCGGTGTCTGAATTTTCAGTTCAGACCTCGTCGCTTGTCAAGGACCGATATCTGCTTTCAAATTGATTATCCGATGTTTCCTGCACCTGGCGTCTACATTTTCCAATCAGATCTTATCGCGTGTCACTGACTCACACCAGCGATTAGTTCGTTAAACCAATAACATTGCTTTCGCTAACGTGTTGTCGGTCATCGGTGACAGTTCTTTTTTAATAGATCATTTGGGAAAATGCTTACCAGCCTGTCGGTAATTGTGAATTGTGTGGAAGAGCCGACGAGAATTCGTGGGTCGTGACGAAGCCGAATATTTTGACAAGGATTTATATTTCTTGTCGAAAAGTTAATTGGATAAATGTGTTTCATTGTAGATGACCGATACGGGCAGTCACAATTCGAGGTGATTCATCCCGGCAGTGTATACCTGGTGTGCACGCACCGATAGATCCATGGGATGTCCGTATTGATCGAACCACACCCGTATTTTCTACACCCCCCCACATTCACGCGACTACACACGTATATGCGTGCGCACGAAATTCATGAAACACCATGAACCCCCATAATAGCCGAACGCCGCCCTTCTGCCTGGACTTCCAGATTCAACGGATTCCCTTCCGAATAGTTTCGTCGGGAACCGCTGGACTTAAGTATTCCGAAAATATTTTAGATATTTTTCTCTCGAGCCCTTATATAAGGGTTTTTATAACCTTATATAATCGGACCCTCGGGTTTTATGGCGAAAATGAATTGATAAAATGCTAAACAGTGGAAGATAATTGTTAAGACAATTAAAATGATTCAATACTTCTATACTAAAATGATTAAATAATTCTGAGATACTTGAAAAAAATGTCAATGAATCGAGAAGAAAGGAAGCACCAATCTCCCTGGACCGGTGATGCTAAATTCTCAAAAACATTTTCAATAGTCAGGTTTAAAGACCTCGGAAAATTGGAGCCGCTGTACCGGAAACATTAGAAACCACTTTTTCCCATTAACCGCCGCAACACCGAACAACTTCGCTGTACGAGCTTCTGTAGTTGCAAGCCTTCTTCGTGCGCGAACTTTAAACAATGTAGATTTACAAGCTGGGAAACTACGCACTCTAATCCTCTTATGGTAATCCGTTCGCGAGAACAAGTGAGCGCGATATCGAGCGATTCAGCGATCACGATAGTTTCAAATCGAATTTCGCTGAAACTGTTATACTTATACATAGAAATTGATATTTTCCTATTTGTCAATTGTAGATCAACGCTCTTTAAATTATCGGCATTAACCGACGTAAACGTATTATCGATACGAAACAATGAATACAATTTCAGAATTACACCGGGCTGTATACGGAGGCAGGGAAAAGTGTTATTATAAATTACAACGTTGTGAAATTATCGGCGAGCGCGCGCACGCTTCGCGGGATGAACGACTATGTATGCTCAACATTTACCCGTCTAATATTTGAATACGAGGCTGGTAAACAGCGCTCGACCTTCCCAATTCCCTAGTCTGCAGATGTGTTTCCGGAATTTCTCTTGACAGCGGAATACTTGAAAGGCGCGTGCTACGTCTACACATTTATTATACACGAACCGTTGTACAATGAAATATTCTTTCACCGTTGTGTAATACGATTGCGCAATCAATTAACGAAACGAGGCGGCTATTCTATACACCAATTCCACTACATTGCCGAAGTTCGTAACAGAAATCAATAAACTTGCCCAACGTCACCAAAATTTATTGTTCAAATAATTAACAAGAGCACCGTTTAATCCTATATACAGTTATTCGACTAATTCAAAATTACTTCATTGTACAAGAATTTTGTAGGATACACGAGTACAGAATAGTACTTAAATCCATTTGTAAAGAATTATTTAAGGGTGTTCTGGAGGTACAATGGAAGGAAAAAGTACAAGAAATTCGAAATCTATCAATATATTGGCAATGGAAGCCATTCATGAGTATAAACTGTTTTGTAACAGTTTATAATTTTTTGCTCTGTAATTGTTTAGTGAATCGTAATAAATTTTGAACATAATTACGTAATTTTTACTACATATAAAAAAACTCATTTTATGAATTCTCCATAAGAACACGTGTTAAATGTTCAAACTTTAAGTTGTTATAAATATTAAACGGTGTAGTGAATCGAACCCAAACTTTGGCAATTGCATTAATTTAGTAAGAATTGTATCTTATCAAATTTTCAAAGATTTTATTGCGTTTTCATATACCTCCAGAACATCCCTAACTGACTTCAATTGCATACTGCAATCCTGTAGTCATCCGTTCAACGTAAAAATTGTTTACGGAATGAAATTGAAGGAAGACCCGTGTCGACGTAGTTTTAATTGAGTACTCAAACGAGCAGGCAGCTCAAATATTTAGAATTGCAACGCACACAGACTCGCTAGAAGAATGCATTCCGGAATCGCATACAGGAAGCTTCACGGTATACATATTCGGGCATTACTGCTTCAAGTTTACCATGCAACCTTTCAGCGTACTTAATGAAAGACAGCATTATATCCGACTAGCCGGGTTTATCACGACAACGAGGTCTTAATATCACGGCTATGGGAAACTGAACGGATACCATTCAACAGTCGATATACCGTAATCTCTCCGCGGTGCAGCCTCATTTCAGTCCGAGGTTTTACTGAGAATTTTTCTCCAAGACTCGTGACGAGCCTCTGCAGGTTGTATCTAGTCCCTTTAACTTTCTGACGCTTTGATGTCATCCACCTTGCTGGCGACGTTCTCTCGCCAAAACATTCTTTCTCTCAATACTAACCGTTTCACCAGCGGATTTTTATTTCTTGTTTTACAACTGTAGAAATAATCTATTATCTATATAATAAAAATGAAATGCTGTTCGTTGGTCACGACGTCACGTGAAAACGGCTAGACTGATTTGGCTAATTTTTTTTAATGGTCGTTGTAGTCCGAATTTTTAGGGAAAGAGAAATTGGAAAAGTTGCCCGAAAAAATAGAAAATTTGGGAGAAATAAAAGTGCTTTCTTCTACGAGATTTATGTGTGTGAATTCAATACTATAATTCACAATAGGAACGATGGAAATGGAAAAATTTTCAGGAAAAAAATTCGAGACAATTACAAAGTCGGAAAATTCGGGCAAACAGCAAAAACATAATTTACTGAAATTTGAACAGGACGACGTCTGTCGGGTCAGCTAATATAAAATAAAAGAGACTAAATAAACTTCGGGCTTGTAATTTTTATAAAATAACACCCTCTAGTCACACGTTATGTGTTGAAATCAATTAAGAATTGCAATTTGCGGAAATGTTTCTTCGAATGTGAGCAAAAGTGTTTGCATAATTGACTGCGGAAAATTCCAATTCGTAGGTCGCGTTCGTAACCTTGAATGAAAATGGACTGTCATCGGAGGATCAATGATAAAATAAACGGAACGCATCGTTCCCATCCCTTTGTTCGTGTGTGCCGATGAGCAGACACCGTGTACACGGTATACACGGTGGCACATGATCAAGAATCACGAGCGTGTGAATCGTGCGCGCTTCACTTGTGACACACAACCTGGTTGGAACGCACGGACCCGGCCGTGTGGCCACACTTGTGGAAAATTGCATCTTAGAAAAGCACGCGGATGAATTATCGCGTCATGCTGACTCACGTGCACGACGTTTAACCACCCCGATTAACCGTGTGCACGAATCGTTGCTCGGATAAACGAGATACAATTATTCGCTCGTACAGTCTTCAACGACGCTATCGTCAATTAAAATTGAATGGCGTCGCTCGTTTGCCGACTGACAAACCGTAACATGAGCTTTCGCTGCGTTCTTAATCAAAACTGGAGCTTCCGTTCCAAGTTCTATCGGAAAACCAACCTCGTTGCGCGTTTGCTTAATTTCGCTCTTTAACGCGTTTTCATTGTAAACGTTCTCAATTTTTCGAATGATAAACTAACTGTAATAAACTAACTCTAGTTTTCCAATACATATTTCCTATAGTTTATTATCAAAAGTAAATGGCAGGTCTGTTTTTTTCTTTTTTACCAACAGTTTTGATTGGTATACAAAAGCACATTTGCCCAATCAACATGCGTTCCCACAAACTTTAAAGAATTTAAATTAATAACTAATTTGGGTTAAGCAAGTGAGTATTCATACAAGTTATAGTTTTTTGTATTCTTCTTTTTTCTTTCTCTTCTGATTGGGTTTTTAAGATGTTTCTTTTTTCTGCATTTGGTCTGACAACCATGTACTAATTAGAAACAAATTCTTACAGATGCAATTACAATGAAATAAATTTCTTGAAAATGATCCAAATCGAAACTTCGAAATATTTTATGTAAATTTGCAAAATAGCTTAATTATTGTCAAGAAGGATTCAAAGATTTAAACTAACTATACCTTCGGCAAAAAATGTTGTATTAAATGTTGAAACGCTGCATCGATTTGCAACACAGTGGAAAGGGGTCGACGCAAAATAGAAACCAATGAAATTGAATTGGATCTCGGTAAATCATCCGGTGTCTCTATACACGAAGAAATAATAGGAAGACGTCGGCGACGTCGACGCAACAGCGGCGTTTTCCCAGTGTAATCTTGAACTTCTTTATTGGATGGTTATTAAAGTTTAATAATAACTCGGCGCTGGAATGTTCGTTATCGATTGAATAGACCAGCGTAGATGTCGATCCGGAGCACATGAATTCCGCTATTATAACAGGCCGATAGAGTTTCTGAAACTTTCGCTACTGCGACGGGCTACGGACACACAACAACGCGGCCGCCGTTCGAGTAAAATCGGTTTTTGCGCCGGGTGATCGCGATCTACGATGGTGAAACTTAAAAGTGCGATACTTAGAAAGTACCTCGTGGAAAAGAAGAAAGAGAGCTGGACAACGATAAAATTTTAACGATTCTACGAAAACGAGACAGCAGAAAGATCTGGCAAAATCGCGACTGTGTGTTCCCGGAGGTATTTCGAAGTGAAATGAATAGACTGTGGATTTTTATGCAAAATAAAAATTATCTGCATAAATTGCAATAAACAACATCCGACTTTATACATACTATGTTATATACTTGTCTATTTTTCTTTCTTTTTTTTGCATAATGTCATAATGATGTATGCTATATAATCCAAACTAAGTTTACGGCATAAATAAATAAACAACGTCCAAATATAAATCTTTCTTTAACAATTTCAATCGGCCGAAGATGATAGATCGATATTCTTGAATTCTTCTAAAATTTCTACGATTTTAAATTTAATTCTACTTTGTCGTAGACGCATAAATACTTGATCTATTAACGAGTGATTTATTAGGTAGCTGCCATGGGTAATCCATTTGGTGATTTACGTGTAAATTTTTAGTCGAATCGTGTAATCGTGCAAAATGGCTTTTATACGACGATCGTTTCTTGCGGAAGTAATTTGGAGACGGCCAACCATAAAAATGTTCCTCGAAGGGTCATCCATTGTTTAAAAAGTCATTAGACTCCATCAATTTTATAGCAGTGACGCACATTTGTAAACGAACCTCTCGCTATATTTCTTGTGTTTTATTGCCCTCGAGGTTGCCGTACCTTTATCAGTCTCCGTTTATTTTAGCTCTCTTTTCAAGGAAAAACAGAACAATGTACATGGACTCGACACTCTATGCTATACGTTGTACCGTCGAATCCAACAATTTCTTTTTTAAACATTCCAAAAATTAAATAAAACAAAAGTAAATCTTCTCGAGAAGCGTACCCGGTCTGTGTGTTACTCTTCCCGCGAATAAAATAATTTAGAAGACTGCAATCGAATTATATGTCAAATAATTACTTCCGGATTCGATTGGACTTGTATAAATAATCTTGTGTACAAAACTAAGAACACGTGTTAACATTAAAACAACTGAAAAGACCTGGGGGAACAGAAGAGAAAAAAATAGACACACGGTATGCAATGGCTGAGGGCACCGGAAGTGCTCTGGAAGCTCGCCTCCAGAGTAAACAATGTACTCATTACGAGTTTCTTATCCGACCCCTGCGTGACCTTGAACAAAATTGTGCCATATGCGGCTGAACATGCTTCTACTTTCCAGTTTGAAACAACCGGTGAACACAAATGTTTCAGTTAAATCACAGATAATCTAAACAAAATGTTTGAAATAAGTGCAACAACAAGAATTTCACATGTGCGTACGTTCTGATGGCCAGAAAAATAGCGCTAACGATGCAAATGGATTTTTCGTGAACGTGCTCTGGAAAGGGGGCGGTTCTAATGCTTGTACATACTTCTTGTGTCGACAAGAAAAATTTCTGATAAGAACAAGAGAGAAGAAAGAGGAAGGGGGGCAAGAAAGTCGTTATTTTCCCATCGGCAAGAATTTCCAAACGACAATTGAGCCGGAGTGTAGCGCACTCGGTGTAATGTCCACGTTGGGAGCGGAGGCACTTCTGTGTCCGCGTCGTGTATAGAGGCAGGGGTGCCAGCGTAACGAACGTCTCTGTAGTCGTGCAGACAAATTCATTCGAGCCAGCATTGGCAGCGTGATATCTTTCTATGGGGGCTATTTTCTCATCAATCCCAATCGCTTTTATGAAACGTGACTCACGCGTGAAAAGGTCCGCACGCCTTTGGCGAATTCGACGCTGTGTTCCCCTGGTACCCCACACGCGCGCGTTCTCTTTCTCGCGCCTGCGCCCTCTGGGCCCGTTCGCACCGTCGCGTCGTCGCGCGTCGATCACGCTCGACGACCATAAGAGAAAAGTACAAAAAAAAAGCGGAAAAAAGAAAAGAAACCTGAAGAAACAAAATTCTCTCGGGCTAGACGCGCCTCACGAAACAGAACTTTATACCTAGACCTCTCCCTGCACGCGCTCTTTTTTGGGATCCTAACCTTTACGCCGACCTTACGAGATAAAAGGGAGATTTTCTATGGCGAAAGTTTTGTTCGTAGACTAGAAAACGAAGGATAAAGAGAGGATGCCCCGGCCGCGATTCCAACAGTAACACTTCACTCGGTCTTTACCCACGATTCTTCTCGCCAAGTACTACCGAAGCATTAAAAATTCAAACACTGACCAATATACAAACAATTGGCGAATAAAAGCCGTAAATATTTATCGAATTGATCGACTGTTCACTAACTCGTGTCCAAAAACATTCATTTTTAAGGTACATAGTCGTGTACTTGATTCTACAGGGTGGCGCAACAATCATCCAGTCATCTTAGAATACTTTAAATTGGAATAATTTTTTCATTTATTTTAAATTTCCAAATATTCTATTATAAATAAATTCGAATTTCAAATGCTCCGGTGACTTCTGGGTCACCCTGTACAACAGAATCGCTGATCACAGGATAATTTCAACTGACGCAACTACTACAGAGTACACAACCGTGTAACATTCTATAACATAGTATCCTGTTACTAAATTGGAATTCATTTATCAGATACTACAGCAAATACATTCATACTAATGTATTAAGAAATATTCGTCCTATTGAGAGAGATTCAAAAAATA
Organism: Lasioglossum vierecki; assembly: GCA_028455595.1. NCBI lineage: Eukaryota > Metazoa > Arthropoda > Insecta > Hymenoptera > Halictidae > Lasioglossum > Lasioglossum vierecki. The sequence continues at coordinate 6,649,779 of CM052340.1, read as the reverse complement.
ATTTAGAAGACTGTCAGTGGTGAGACATGCAGGAGAAACGGAGGATTCACTAAACATATGTCGGACGAAGTTTTTGCAGCTCGTAACGAACTGTCGGAGAGAGTCTCTGCGCAAGCAATTGACAGCAATACGAGTTTCACGAATATGCGATGATTTTCGCCGAGGAGATCGACAATGTACAGTTGAATAAAAATAAAGAATGCTATAATCGGTAAAGCGCGATAAAAACCGCCTCGTTTTTTTCTCGTGCAGTGTTTATGAATAGAACGTAAAATTCATTATCGCAAAGATTAGAAAGCGCAGAAAACAAGAGCGCCGTCTTCGAGTCGTATTCATTACGACATACCATTAATTATAAGAAGGTATTTCACATTGTCATAAAGAAAAATAATTAAATAAAAAATTCGAATAACAAACGTCAAATCTTACAAATTCTCTTGTTGTCCAAAATTTTGCAATTGACATTAATAAGAATATCGACCACATCCCGATTTAAAAAAGGGTATAAACCAAATCTAGGTCTAGTTCTGAAATTCCAGTCCAGCTTTTCGAATTCAAATTATGTTAATCAGAGCCACCGCCATAAATTACGCGGGCGACACAGTGGGTGAACATAATGTATGAAATAAAGCGAACCCTAATATCGCTAAAGGTACGTGCATTAACGGCATGCCAGTCTACCTAATAATCCTTTTTCCCACGAATGAATTAATGGACAGAGCGTAGAGCCATCACCCGTGGTTTACCGTAGCCCAGAAACTTCCGTCGATAATGTATATATATATATATATACTATAATATAATAAATATATATATTATAATTAGCATAATAATGCTTTAATTCCACTCAATTATCTTCCGCGTATGTACATATGATATATTGATCGAAATTTACAGTTCAGTGATGAACAGAGAGCAGAGAATGAGCGAGAGAGAAAAACTATACGCACGAACACTCGACAATAAACGTAGTGCGGAGTTAAACGGCTTATCAAACTTCGTTTTGCGTATCTGCCGACGCATGCACGGACATTAAACGCACGGATAAGTATTCTATAAATGTAGCCGCCTATTTAGTGCACAGACCGCGTCGCGTCCTGACAAATACTTAATAACACTTTCCTCGTCGACCAGCGTGGAATACCTTCTCAACAATATTACATCTAAAATGTCAGTTTGCGATATGAAAAGCATTTAAAACTGACATGACTTTTAAAAAAAAGTACATGAAAAAGTAGAACGATAATAAGAAAATATTTGAGAAAAAAACTAACATTTCATTTTTAATACACTTGGAATTTGAAAAAAGAGAGGTCAAAAGATTGTTCGAGGATCAATCACGCGTCGACTAATATACGTAGAAAGTTTCGATCCGGTACAATTTTCAAATGGTACGTGCATAAAATTCTTAAATGCGCCGATTAAAATACCTCCGGCCTCCGTTATAAAGTTACTCATCCGTCCCGTAACGTAAGGATTAAAATTCTAATTATCGGCGTCTCGGAACAGATACCACGCCTTAAATTTCAAAGATGCAGCGTAGTTGTAACGGTCTGTTTGCTCGGGTCGAAACCCCGGCGCGTATTTTCTATTTATTTTCCTCGCGGCAATTCACCTTCGTCGAAACGAGTAACGGATAATCGAACCAGATCGAGTTACATTGGCCAACCTACATGTACATACATACGTGTTCGAAATCGTATCGGTTCGACCGGTGCGGTCGATTATCGAGTCCGGCAATAATTCATCCGCGGAAAATCTGCGATCGTGCACCCGTCAAAATTCGCATCGCTCGTCTAATACTACATTCCTAACATCCTCTCGACTCCGAGGCGGATTAAGGACGCTATCAAAACCGAACTCGGGTCCGTTAACGTTGCGTCAATTACAATTAACTTCCTCCTCTTTAGATTCCGACGGTAACGCGAAAGAACTCGTTATACTTCCCGGAAATAGCGACCGGACAAAATCAACGATAATACAATTGTCATCCGTTTGACGTCGGTCGAACTCGATCGATTTCAAAAGTCGAAGTCTCTCGGGGTTCGGAGGTTCGATTCGCGAAAATGAATTAACGAGATACGTGCAGAGTACTTACCATGCCTTGACTCGAATAAGGACTTCTCCCTCAGCGGGGGTGGGCATGGGCTTCCTGAGAGCCTTGACACTTTTCAATCCGCCAAAACCGTTCAGTACTATAGCCCGCATGTCCTTCGGCTCTGGCGTGGGTTTCTCCTCGCCGTTCTCCTTCGGTTTCTCACCGTCGCCATTCTCCTCTACTTTCTTCGATTCCTCTTTGCTGTCTTTCGGCTCCTCGTTCTCTTGCTTCTCAGCCGGCGGCGCTTCCTGTGGTGGCTTTTCACCCTCGGCGCTCGGGCTGGTCTCCTTCTTGTCCTCAGCCATTTTTCTTCTCGGTCTCTTTTTCGAACTTTGCTCCCGCCGCTTTGTTACTTCAACGCTCTCGCTTTCTCTCTCTCTCTTTTTTCCCTGTCTCTTAGGGGCTACTCCAGCGAAAGAAACTGGCTAGGTAGTCTGCTTCTTTCTCGGTCGACGACTCAAAGGAGACGAAGAAGAAGAGGACAAAAGAAAAGCCTCGATTAAAGTCTACTCTACTAGTGCTTGAAAACCGTAGCGCGTTCGCACCCGACGAGAGCCAACGTCGTTCTGCGCCACAGTGCTAGGAACGCTTCGGTGCCGGCTATGCCGGCCGGTGACGCGCGCGGTGTTGCCGTTGCTTAGCAACCGCGCGCCCCTTTCGCCCGACCAATCGGATCGCAGCTTCGTGTCCCGTCGTTCGCCGCCGCGCTAAACTACATCGCGCAGAGTACGACAGGTGCCGCGAGTCGCGGAACATTGCTCTTCGCGATTAAAAAGTAGTCCCCCTCTCTCTTGCTCTCTTTCTCTCTCTCTCCCTCTCTCTCTCGTCCCACCCATTAAATCTGTATTAACCCACGCATCTTCGACTACGATTTTCAACGATCGATCGACCGACCGGCGCACAGTGGTCCAGAAAGCGACAATTCGTTGCCAAAACCCAATTTTTCAACTTTGACTTTACGATGACATTTTTTTTCGTACATATTCACAACCTTCCAGAGCTTCAAAATATGAATACTTTCCGTTTCATGAAATGTGACACTATAAACTACTTATTGTAATTACTCATCGTAGGAACATCGAAACGTGGCTTTGCATTGTACTATTATATTCAATTATACAAATAATGAAAAGTTTATAACAATTTTTCTTTCAAGAAGAGTTTTTATTAAACGTGGTTAACGTCTTACTTTTTACAAAAGGAAAGTTGACATTTTTGTTAACGAGTGTACATATTTTTACACTGATTTCTACCGAAATCAGTCAATAACTGGTGGTATAATAAAGAGTACAGTTAACAAATAATATATGTTGAAGTGAAATACTTCGTAACGAAAACTCAAGAATATTGTTACAATGTACCGGGTAGCGTGCGTCACATCGAAGTGACGATCGGCGATCATATACGTGGTGCTGTTGTTTATTAACTGTTTTATAATAAAGTTATTTTCAAAGTTACCTATTTCACTAAACTGTCTTATTCCACTAAAAAGCATATCCCTTAACAATATATGTAGTAATTCGAAATTTTATTTTTATTCTCAGCCAAACACTATAGTATACAGAATGACCACGTGAAGCGGCATCGATGTCTATGTTACGTTATATCACGCGTATGTTTATGTTAATATTTTGGTACCAGATAAGACGTAGAGTGTTATAACATTTGCTAACAAAAACAGGAAGTGGATTACAGGATACTTTCCCACGTTCAAAAGTACAGTCAAAATGACTGGTATTGGTATAAGTAAAACAAAAAATTGATTATATTACAGCTTTAGTTGTCGCTGTAAAAGTTATCACATATTGCGAAAAAAATGTAACCTCAATGTTTAGGTTACGTTATATGTTACATTTTTTAGCATTTGTATATAGTTATAGTTTACCATAGTTTAGTTGTACATATGTATACGTCAGTGTACAGTGAAGATTTATTCTTTAAGTATTTCAAAAGTTTTATACAACAATTTTGAATTCTGTGTGTTTAAATGTCAATATCAGAGACCCCAAAAATTCTTACTTAGAAATTTTTAGAAAAATGCGATGAAATCTTAGATTTTTACCACGATTTCGCGGTTTCTGGACCACTGTGCGCCCGTTAGTGGACGCGCTTATTCGTTCTGAGAACTGAGGAGAGAACGCTCCTCGCTGATGATCCACTCGTGCTGCGAGACATGGTGACACAGGACCAGAGACAACTTTGATTAACTGCGAATATATTTAACTCATCTTTATCTTATGTATTCTGTTCCATAGGAATCATTGAATCTATTGCAGAAACGTGGTCAGCAGAGAATATGCAACTGCACAGACTATCTATAGTATCAGCTTCAGTTTGTATGCGTGAATAATAAAAATTGGAGCTTTGCAGTTACATTTTTTGCTAGTAATATTCGTTAGTAATGTAACAAACGCGTTTCGAATCACAAGCTTTGAAATACCTAACCCCTTTTATTTTTTATACAACACGTGTTCGCTTACACTGGTAGCAAAACGGGTTACATTTTACGCGGAGACTCGTTGTTTATCGTAAAATATGGAACTATGCTAATGAGGATTGTCGAGTGGTAAACTTGTACGATAATTAGTAATCATCCTTTTTGTCTATTAGTTTGTATTGCGGAACATATGGAACAGATATAATTGAAATTTAAAGCAAACTTTCATGGAAATGCATCCGAAGCATGGAATCCGAAGAACACGCCTTTGTGTATTATGAATTAGCAGTACGGATATATCGAAAAAGAAGATTTGCTTCTTTACCGCAGATAGCTAATTGCGTCGTTAAAGAACAATGGAGAATGAGTGATACGCATAACCGAGCATTAACGATATTTGAAAACAAGGCGTGAATTGTGTTGGGATATCATCGATTGGTTTTAGGTGACATGCTTCATTTGCGGAATAGAAATTGTTTAAACGATGAAAGCTCGTTTTATGGCAAAATAAGAATATTTTTGTTAGTATCGTTGAGATAAATATTGCAAATGTTTGTTGTTGTATAACTTCGTATTACCATGGGATGAAATGAAATTCTTTAAATCGTCCATAGTTGAATAAAAAAGATAATGTGATCCTAGTTCTGAAATTGTCAGTTTCGATTAGGATCCTCTTCTTCCACAAGCAGACAGGAAAGTAGTGCCAGCAGACGACGCCCGAACTGCACGTGTATCCTTACGCCATGCATGGTATGCGTCATATAGTACTATACACACAGGCATAGTCTACATCCTGCCTTTCCTTGAACACGCCTTTCAAAATTTAAACGTGCACTGCCCCTACATGCACTTCCCTTATAAATCTTGTCTACGAAATAAAAATAAATTTACTTTCGAAGAAGAAACACGCATTTTCATTTCTCCACATCGTTAAAATCGAACAACCTTTTCCATATGTTTCTCCGTATCACCGCTCCTTTAATTCCATAACAATCAACATGAATAAATATAAGTTGAAATTTCCATGCTTTTAACATATATGTATATCTCTACCGCGAGACAAAATTATCGATTTCTGCTTATCAGAGGAATTCATTCTCTCTCGCTTTTTGTTCTTTTTATAATAGAACGTCAAGTATTCGATTTTTTTTCACTAGTAGACGAGGGCGGATTTAAAAATTTTTAGTCAAATATGATTTGTTCGTCTGCTCGAACCAGGCAAATGCCAACGAGAGTGGAAGTGCAACTCGCTTGCTATCGTGCAACTTTGAATTCCCGAAACAATTGGACCGAGTAATGAGAATCATGCATGAGTGCAATGAGGATGTGCTGATTGGGATGAATAGCTCATATTGTCGGGAGAGCCAAAAGCACCCAGAGCCTGTATACAGAGGCTCTCTGGTCATTATAAAATGCCCTGTCTGATACTCTTTTCATCATTGTACTACACTTACATTTTGTCTGTAGCACATTACAAAGTCACCAAGTGTTGCATTCGATCAATTTTATCTCGTACTGTGCCGACACACGGTATAGTCCCACAAATACTCGAGATTTTCGTCGGAATTTTTTTCAATAAAACGGGATACGAAATTCTACCAAGGAGTTATCTATTTATCATTCAGAGAAATATTTAGTATACTATATTATAATTAATAATGTTAATCGATTTATACTTTCACCGTCGCGTCGGTACACAGTGGCCTTTAACCCCTAACATTTTCTGATAATAATGAATGACAGATTCCATGACTTTATCGCTTTCGAGCCAAGAAATGTATAATAATATTTAAAACATTTTTTACGCATTCTCTTTCTTACATTCGTAGGCATAAAAAATCGAATAAAGAATATACATCCAAAACATAAGAAAATAATTTTTTAAATCGATTAAAGAATTTAGCATTTAATTTCGAGTGTTGATTTGAATCATCGAAATTATTTGAAAAATCATTAATTTCGTACCACGTCAGTTAAACGGACGTACCTTGAAGTCTATCGACAATGATCTAACCTATATTAAGATATAAAGAAAGAATTAGATACGATTTTGAGTGATTCGGTGTTGCAGTACTTTAAATGACATAAGAGTAACTGTAAAAGAGTGAGTCAGTCAGTTCAACATAGTACAGTGTCATATATGCGTATTAAAAAAACAGAAGAGTCACAATGTACGATATATAAACACATGTCCCGACAAAGTCGAACTTGCAAGTTCTCCAGCTCATACAAGTATATACATCAGCTGACTCTCCCACCCATCTGAGCCATTTTTCATCAGATAGCGTGCTCGAATCGACACTTCGGCTAGATAATAGAATCGGCTACGTCGACGCACTGTTTTTCCGCATTGTCAACAAAGAAGCCATCGTGAAGGAACAACGACCGCGTCTTTAAGGCTAATGGCAGATCATGAAGTTGTCACATCGAAAAGGTAAGCGTGAAACGTACTCTTCTCTTTTCTAGTAACTGTCATCGGCACGCGTGCGATTTCCTACCATTTTCCATGACCTTCTGTACAAGCCTTGGCAATTTACTGGTTTTCATCACATTGCGTTACAACAAAAACTTGGCTTCCGTACAGTCACTAATAACAGTCTACGCGAATAACAGTCTACGCGAAATCGTTTTGTCATGCAAACATATATATGTAATATAAGAAAATAATCTACAAAGCGACGGAATTATCTATATATGTCGTGTTGGATCATGCCCCAAGGTCACGCGCTCTAAACAATTCTTAGCCCGAAGTTTCTTAACCAAAGAAAACAGAAGTTCAGTCAGTTTAGTGTTGACATTAAGAAGAAAATTCGCTTTTGAGTATGTCTGCTGGTGTTCTGCAAACTCATTGTCTCAATCGCATATTATATCCTTATCATGCTTATCAACATTGTTGTGTAATCGAGAACAGTTTTTTTGAAATTTTTTCTGACATTCAATTCATTGTGCACACCCCAGACAAAATATAGCAATGCATTGCTGTCGACTATCTAATATTATGAAATAAACCAATGGTATGGAATTACGTAAATTAAAAACCTGTTTAATCGAATGCGGAGAGTACAATCGAATCGATTATCGTTTAACGTGTAAACAAGTCTAATTAGTTTAACCCTAGCGAACCTATTAATACGTCTAGAAATTAAAAACTAGAAAAAGAAACACATGATGCGTTAAACGTAAATAAATCGTTTAAATATAATTATGATCACATGTATATGTTTATCTTTTGTTTATTAGCTGGTTCTGGAGATGGTTTAGCTGGTCTGCCTCATCGTCTACTATGTTACGTGCTGCGGAGAAAAAAATCCTTTCCTGTAAGTTCAGCGTGAATGTTTTTCAAATTTTATATAATAACTTTGGAATAATTTTATGGTTGATCTAATGTTATAATTTCATAATATAGGTTTGAGTACTGCGTATCGTGGCTGGTATGTGGACATAGGACCTGTGGTTGGAACAGCTGATAAAATATGGACTATTTCTTTAAATGAAGAATCACCGAAAACTCCGATCGTTTTGTTACATGGTCTGGGAGCAGGTGTAGCGCTCTGGTGTTTAAATCTGGATGCGTTAGCTTCTCAGAGACCAGTATACGCTATTGATATATTAGGTAAATATAGAACTTAACATAGAATAACATAGAATAACATAGAAATATCTTTTCTGAATGTCAAAAGACAGAACAATTATCAGACATGACTCACAGATGAGTAAGATTGAACTTTGGAATTACACACATCTGTGAAAAAGATAATCTTCCTGTTATTATCAGAATACTTTGTGTTTTCTTCTTACATTGCATGTTTTGGTTATATTCTGATATTTTTGGAAAGAGACTGAAACAAGAAAAGACTGTACAAATTAATATTTAAATGAAATTCATTATCTTATTTTAGATATTCTTTATGTTTTATATTGTCACACGAAATTCCTGTAAAAATTATTTCATTATACCTAGATTATTTTCTAATGATACCTTTAGACGTTTTTGTTCTTCTTTATTACCGATTCTTCACAATCCAGGTTTCGGTAGAAGTAGCCGTCCTGTTTTTAGTAATGAAGCCCAAGAAGCCGAAAATCAGCTAGTCCAATCCATTGAAGAATGGAGAAGAGAAATGCAGTTAGAAAAGTTTATGTTGCTGGGTCACTCAATGGGTGGCTTTCTAGCAGCGTCGTATTGTATTCAACATCCTGAAAGAATTAAACATCTTATTCTTGCGGATCCTTGGGGTTTCCCTGAAAGACCTGTAGAAGCAGTGTCAAAAGCACCTATACCATTATGGGTAAAAGCTATAGCCTATGTGATTCAACCATTGAATCCACTGTGGGCAGTCAGAGTGGCTGGTCCATTTGGTTCGTAATTTTGCATAATATTCTTTCCTGTGTAGATCTCACAACTTCTATAAATTGTAACAGAAATATTGTTCTTTTCTAGGACAGTGGTTGATTGAGAAAGCTAGACCGGACATTGTAAAAAAGTTTGTACCTATTCTAAAAGATGAGACTACTGTAATTTCACAGTACTTACATCAATGCAATGCACAGTCTCCCACGTAAGTATTTGATTGTAGACACTATTATAATTAGACTGTGGATGTTTATGAAATTTTAAATTTTCATAGTCACATTTTAAGAAAGTGGCATGAAATAAAACACTATGTATTTTTAACATTAAACGTGCCACTACCGGTCAAATAACTGATTTTATATTTTTCATCTTACAATTATTGAAATTATCAAGTTGCTTGTATGTAAATTGATTCAACAAATTTCTTTATTCAAGCACATATTGTGATAAAAATTGCACAAAATCTAATTAAATAGAGCCTTGTCATTTTTGTAAGTTTAGTCTAATGGGAACAGCCTTTGTAGATCCAAAACAAATAAAAATCTTACATTGTGAAATCTGAAATCTGAATTTTATATTGCAGCACTTTTTGAAAATTTTCGTAAGCCGTTTATAATTATAATCAACGTATCCTGTCAATGTTAAATATTTGATTGATCTTTAGGGGTGAGAGTGCGTTCCATGCGATGATGCAAGGTTTTGGCTGGGCCAAGAATCCTATCGTCAGAAGAATAGATAAATTAAATCCAGAAATTCCAATAACTTTGTTATATGGAAGTCGATCATGGGTCGACAATTCTTCTTGGGAAACACTTAAGCAAGCTAGATCATCGTCGTACATCAATGTCCAGGTAAAATAGCGAACATGAAAATAAAGTACATCTTGTGAATATTAAATCGCATGAGTTACTATGTCTCTTTTTCTTCTAGGCGATAACGGGGGCAGGTCACCACGTTTATGCAGACAAAAGTGACATTTTCAATAAATATGTATTAGAAGCATGCAATTTAAGTGACTCGATACCTAATTTAGTAGCGTCGGACGTCCGCCCGAACATTAAACCTGTAAATGAGCAACAGATTTCTCTGATACTCACGAGCCAGGAGGTTGAGTCGAAACCCGTAGAAGAACAAGAATTGAATACGACACAAACCCGATCTAGTTGAAATTTAGTGCAATAATTTTAATGATGAATTACATATGTATATTTTTTTAACTCTCTCGTGCGGTTGGATGGACTGCATATGTCGTGTGATTTAGACTAGGTATATGTACCGAATTATACCATACAATTGCTTACGAATTCACATTACTATGTAACTTAATTTCTAATCGATGTAATGCCATATTAGTAGTGTAGTCTCTGACTCCTTGAACTATCTTGGAAAAAATCTGTTCATATTCTCTTTGTTGATTTTATATAAACTTTCCGAAATATTAATATTAAATCGTTGAGATTTTAATATTTACTTTATGAATTTTGATTTACTTCTCAGGCTTTAGATATAAAATACAGTTTTGTGAAAAGGAAAGTGGGCGAGAGAGAAATGTTGAGTTCCTCATAATTAGGCAAACAGTTTAAACCAAGTGGTTCATTACAAATAAATCTCGTAACATCACATAATATCAATGGGATCAATGATTAAATAAATTAAAATATTCCATAGAAGTTATGTTGGAAGTGTATCGGAGGAAAATTGAATTGTATATTATGTACAATTGTAGTACAAAATGAAACGCGAGTAAAACCAAATAAATGTTGATGGCGATTCTGTTCATAAAACAATAGATTGCAATAAAAAAAATATTGTGTTAATATTACCGGTAAAAATTTATTTATCATCTATCCACGCGTTCATTATCGTCAGTAAACTCATCATCATGAAAATCATCAACATAATCATCAACATCATCATCTTCTCTGTCTTCGCTAAGCTGATAAATCACATCCATATTAGAACGATCTTTCTTATATCTTCGTCTTCGTTCTCTCTGCTTGTCTTTCAAGAATTTTTCAAACTGTTCTTCCTGTTCTTGGGCAGTTAAAAAATTTGGTTCAATTTGTGTAACAGATTCAGAAGCGGGAAATAAATTTAATTCTTTATTAGTTGCTCGTTTTTTAAGCATTTGTTTTGACTGAGATAGCGAAACCTTGATCTGGAAAAGAAGAAATTGTTTTTAGATGTTACCAATGCATCGATGACTTCTCATTATAGCATACCTTCGACATTATTCGATTATGATCTAAATTAAATACGTCATGCTGCATTACTGGCAGAGTTACATTAAAGGTATCATCAGCACTGTCTGTGCTTTGCTGATCAACTTCAGTGAAGGCTTTTAATGAAATGGTGCGATTCACAGCAAGCGGATATATACTAGGTTGATAATCTTCTCCATAATCTGCTATTGCTAATTTTCTCTCCACTTCTTTGGCAATATCCATGCGTTTATACTTCACAAAAGAAATTGGGGGCAAATTGCCCATAACATAAAGTTGACATAACTCGTGTCTCAGACGATGTGCACAGTCATTTAATATATCTGTTGTATCGGACTTATCGAGACTATTGTCTATCCAATATATATTAATTTGTTTAAAATCTTGTGTTATTTTTACAGAACAGATTTCTATGCTTTTGCTTTCAAGTCGAGGATCTAGTTCTCCGGTGGACATAAAATCTGTAATATGCTCCATCAAAACCTTATTTAAAACATTCATCCTTCGTGTTGTGTGTACAGACGGCCCTCTCTTCATCGTTTCGCTAAAGGTGACGCCTTCTATTTTACCCCTAGAAATTTATACAGTAAGAAATTATTAGGTAGTGGAAAAGAAAAAGGGAAAACATTTTCCAATGTAAGAAATTTATCAACAATTAATACTTGCCTCTTCAATTCATTTTTGCGTAAAATTTTTTGTATGAGCTTACTTTGTTTATGAATATTCTCTTGTATGTTATTGGTAAAGAAATGTCTACGGGTTTGGTTAATTATAAACACTTGAACATTCCGAATTTTACCAGAGAAATACATGTTTTGCTAAGCACTTTTTCCTCTCAAAACATTCAGATTTCGTTCGTTTATTGTAATAGGTTATGTAGGAAATGATAAATATATGAAACCGACAATATTATTTTAGTGATTGGTACTGTTATAATATTTAAGCTAAACATTATTAACATGATTTTGCTTCTTTTAAATATGTATTTATTTAAAAATATTTTCAGATGCTTAGAGGTTTTCCAACCTGCGTGTGAAGTTTAAAATCAAAGCAAATCAATGTTATCATAAAATTCGATTATATTTGGTTGAAGAGAAAGTTTTGAAGTGTTTACTCGTATGTTTATTCAATAACACGAGAATGTACCTCGAAAATGGCAAAAAGTAATAGAACATAATGGAAAATATGTTACTGAATAAATCTACGAATCTCCAACTCAATATTAGAAAAGGGGTATAGTAAAGAATCTAATTTATTACGGGAAAAATTTATGTATAATATATTTTACACATTCAGATATAAATTGCAATGTAAAAAATATGTCTTGATTTTTATTTTGATGTACTTACTATACGAATATTTCTGTCCCTGACTCTACACTAACAAAAAGAGAAATTACATATGTATTAAATATTTATTAATATACATATTACTTGATACGTCATATTAGAACAGGTATAACATATAAAATTTTCGATTTTTATTCATTCTAATTTACTTTCGAATTACAATACTATGTACATATAAACTATTTAATAATTAATTGTATGCCGATAAAACTTTACATTTCCATTTTATCTAAAGGGAGAAGTTGTTAGAGGAACTGCCATAATTGCGCAACGAGAAACAAACTCTCGACACTGAAACCTCTTCACAAAGTTTCGTCGGTCTAGTTGAAAACATTCGTGAATACAGATTCAAAGAACTGTTATTGCGAGCGGCGTTACTGAGACATTTGTATGATCAGGCTATGATGTCTGTCTGAGATAACTATCCATTTTTATTTTTACTGATTGTTACTTATATCGTCCGTACTGTACAACTCTTACTGAATAAAAAAAACTTTTTCCATCTTACCTCATCGAATGTCGATCTTATCTTAATAATAATAATAATTGTAACTTATATGTATACATACACATATGTATACATGTATATGTACTCACAATGGAATTCATATATACAGATATACATATATAAATATACACATACATTTATATTGTTTGGTATAAAAGCAGATTAATGAGATCAGAAGTCAAATTTGAAAAATACTTATACCTAGATGCACGTGTCACGTGCTAAAGACATCCGAGATAGTCCGCGAATGAACAAAAATGTCTTAGGAGGCGCAAATAACTTATTACATTTAAGACCAAGTAAAATACATTGGACGATGAAACGTTATGAATTTTGTAACTTCAAAACTTACTCCTAGGAAATTTAATTAAATATCACCCAAATTATATTTGCATATTCCGAGCATTCTATTGACCTCGGAGGATGCTTAAATCTACTGGTAAATTAAAGTCAATTTACCGTCTATATAGTCGTTACTTTTACAAATTCATCATATACACTTTTATATAGAGAGTACCCAATTATAATTTGCTTGTACCTCTTAAACTATTTATTACTCGAAAAAGTATTTACGCAGAATTTATTTCTTGTTAACACACTCGTGACCGGCGGTTGTTCTGCTGTGTAAATATAAAGAATGCCGTAGAGACTACGTGATCGGTATTCAGCTAATAAATTTGAAATTACGTTTATTCGATTTATTCAATACGCTATTCGATACGTTATATCGAAATTGAAATAAAGCGCATCTTCTACTGCCAGGGTTCTCGTAAAGAAATTTGGCTCGCAAAAGAAATCTAGATCGTTGTACTAATGATATTTTGGCTCTTTTGACTAATGAATTTGCCGACCATTGAGTTAATGGATTTGAAATGACGTAGCACTACGTTCTCGGTCACGAATGTGTTAAAAATGATTTCAACTCAGACGTTTCTTCGATTACAAAATAATTTGAAAGGTAACTGCGTGTAAAGATTATAAGAGGATACCCTGTATATAAGATTCGTACATACATATACACGCATATGTATATGTATATACAATTTCAGAGAGAACACATAGCTTGATCAAAATACCATTAATCAGTGACATCGATAAAAGTCAGAATTATTTCCAGTGATATATGAAATCACAATCTGAATCATGTTTATAAAATGTAACAATAGAGAATCATATCAATATGTAAAAAATACGACAAAAATGCCCAAGTTCATTATTTCGTGAGATTTAAAGGAGAATACTGGAAATTAAATTCTGACTCCATTCAAAACGACAGAATCGTACCCTTGTCAATGATTAGGTATCGTGCGGATTTTTCCTGTTTCTAACATGATCATACCTGAGAAACGAATATATCATTTACATCAAGCCGCACAGTTAAGAAACAGAAGAGCGTTTTTGAAAATGCTTTTTCCCCTGCATGTTTGAGTTTCAATGAATTTATATTCAAAACGTAAATACAAATGTCTTCTGAACGTACTCCATTCGTTAGCCTTCGCGTACTGGTTCTTCGTGAAAAAAAAACGTATTCGACTTTCCTTATTGGTTCTGCGTGCGTCGTTCACCAATTATGTTCTCCAATTTACGCGTGACAAAGGCAGACTTCTTTTTCGGAGATCCATCCGCCATTTCTACATCCGTATCATCCGATAAAAGTCTCTTGCCGACTGATCGTTTCGGATCAACAGAAATCATCATTCTATTAATAGCCTCCAAATCCTGGAAACATGTGATCAGCAAGTTAGAAAACAAAAAGGAATTTTTTATGTTAAATCGATCTATATTCTTTCATTGTGGAAGAAATTTCTGTGGTTGTTAGGAAGAACGCCGCATGTCATGTACTTTCACTTTCGCGATATATTCGCCGTTTAAAGTTTTCATCTTTGGTTTTTCGAGCCTTTCGAATTTGTTTTTATGACATTTCCTGGTGAATACAAACATTTTGAAATTGTGACCTGCGGCGTTTTTTCTTGCAACCACAGATTTATCTAAATAGCTATGAAACAAGCAATGACAAGAAGATGACACTTTCATATTTATCCGCAGGAACAGTACATTTATTTTGATAGTGAAAATTATTGTCGAGTATAGTCCAATGCTCCATAAACCAGAATGTACTATGACCTATGTAACTATATGGTTTAAAAGGAAGGTTCAACTTACCTTAGCAGGACTACGACTGAAACAATAACTAAGTTGTGGTGCTGGAGAAGCTGAGATGGCTTTTGGGTCTAGATTACGGGTCATAATACTACTGGTTACATGTCTGACTGGTGAACTTGCTGGAGGTTTTCCCTTAGGCAGGGGACTCAACGACAGATTCATCACACTGCCACGTGCTAATCCCAATTTATTTGCCACTTCTTTCACTTGGGGCACGTATACTGTATTATAAAATTTGATCAGGTCACCGCGTATCTCTTCGCCGAAGCTTTGCGAAGTTCCCGCCATGTTTGAAGGTGTAGGCGGTGCCACGTTGGCCTCTTTATCCGACACATCTTTCGAGCCCGATTCCTCGTTGTTCGGCTGCAACTGATTCGTAGATGTTTTCGTGATCAACACTGATCTATATATATGTGAAACTGCCTGTGGTTGTAACCGATAGCACCGCATGATCTCCGTGAACGAGTTCTTCTCCAATTTTGCTAATTTACAGATTACATAAATTGCACACATTAAAATCTGATCGAGATGCCGATCCTTCATCAATTCCGTTCTATCCTTGATCGAGTACTCGAATATTGTCCAGATTTTTCTTTTTAGATCGGTATCTGTGATTTCTAGAGATCCGCATAGATCCGTCATGCGGACGCTAGCGAGATTGTAATATTTCCTAAAGAAAAGCGCGACCGAGCCTGTTCGTTTTGGTTTCGCTGATTCCCTGTTCATCGTCATGGTTTGCATTGGCGTACTCGTGGACTGAACGCTGGACGCTCGAGAAACTGTTATTTGCTCAGGCAGCAAAAGTATTCTCGGATTACCATCTATAGCCAGAACTTGCGGTGGTAATACGCTTTGACCAGCTACTCGCAACACGCTCTGACCACCAAGATGTCTGGTGTCAGCGAATAAACGCTTCTTGACCACACCCGAAGCGGCGACTGGAGACTGAAATCTCTCAGAAGCTGAGGAAATAGGACTCTGCTGCACATCGTGATGGGTACCACGGTCCAACGCAATTCTTCGCAATACCGGTTGGCCAGGAATATTTGGATCAACGGTTTCCAACGTTCCCGATAGCGAAACTTCTTCGCAACTTGGTACACCTTCCGGCGTGGATTGAATAGCTGCCCATAGAGGACTGTCGCTTTGCCATGCAAGGGACTCTAAAATCTTTTCCTCTATCTGATTTAAATGCTTGACGACGTCACGCGGTAATTGGTCTTCTGCTCTAACTATAATTTCTATCACTTTATAAAAGTAGTAGGCATCTAGATTCAACGCGTTCAAAATCCAAGGAAAAACTTTGTCGTTGCTTTTGTACGAATAAATGACGATCTCCAAACAGCAAGCGAACAGGCATTGAATAAAAATCTCGTTCGTAAGAAGATTCTGAAAAAGAGATACATTATTCAGAGACTGTAGCTTGGATAGTTTTCTTCTGGCGATGCCGTTTAACGTACCGTCACATCGTAACTTGGTTTCTTGCGTTTCTCTTCGTTTAAAATCATCTCTAGGAGTCTGTAAAATAGAGCCTGACCCAAGTAGAGTCTCTGCTTCCCGAAATCCGAATTAGCTTCCTTCGGATTCATGCTTTTGTTGTAATTCGCATAAAATTGTTCTCCTATTTCCTTCACCTTTGTTTCCACTAACGACTTCTTGTCTTGAGAACAGCTGTTTAATATTTGAAGGAGATTTTCGCTTGGTGAAGTTTGTCCAGCCAACATGGCTTGAAGTCGAATTACACTTTGTGTTGCAGTGGACACCGGTGTTACATTCATAATATCTTTTGATCTAAGATAGCTACGTCCGGTTAACGGTGTTGGTGGAACTAAATGCTGCATCTATTTTGGAAAGTTCAACGATATAATGAATAAAGAAAATGCTATTTATAATTATGGTAAATATAGTTACCCCACTGTATTGCTCCCGTTTTAACTGAAACTGTTCTTGTAGGTCTCCAACATTCATCATCTGTGTAGGAGAACCAATATTATTACTAGCATCATGATCTAAAACAGAAGGAAATCAGATATGAGATATCGAAACATAATTTGCAGTAATATTTCTTCCTTTTGTATATAGTTTAATATAAAAGCAGAACATCCCATACACACGCACACACACACACATGTATACATACAACCACTGAATTATACGATTAGTAGTCTGGAAATTTTTATACATTTACTACATCCACAAGTGTATAATACACAATGTAACAAAAATGTTGTTCTTAATCTTATATATGTACAACCCGTAATAGGGAAAATAAAATTCCGCTCAATCTTCCAGCAAAACGTGAATATACGTAATTATTATTCAATATACAGTCATGTTTAACAACTCGGTATTAAACGTCCTGAATGTTGTAAACCCACCTTTGAGAGAAATATGTTTGGCTAATTTACCATATGCTATATCTCCTCCAACTATATCCAAGCTTGATACTCCATTTAGTCTGACTCGCCTCCAATCAGCTTCAAATCACAGCCAAGATAAAGCAGACACAAATTGATTAACAGCAAGAAATGAAAATTATTATTTGATAAGATAAAGACGGTCATGCACTCTATATGCAATCAAACAATTGCAAATCAAGAAACATATGCAGATCGCTATGATAACCTTTGTAGATTTACAGATTATGTTTATCCCAGCAGAGGAACACAATATATTCGAAATTACTTTTTTATTTACATTTGGGATTTGTTAATTACAAATAGGATATTAACACGAATTACCGAACTTTTTTCTGTACATACCTAATTATAAACATATAAAACGAAGAGGACGAAACATCTTTTTGAATTTACAGTTTTGAAACCACTTTATATTTATCAAAGCAAAAGACAAAAAGTAAGCATACAGGCATGCAACTTATTGTATTTTTTCTTTTGTTTTCAAGCATTTCTTCCTTAATAAGCAAGATTAGGAGCAAGAATATTATGTAAGTATAAATTAATGAAAAGTATATTTACCTAAAAATATTCTTTCATCAAAATCTCCCACACTCAGCACATGTTGCTCGTACACTCTATTGATAGCTTTGTTGTTTCCATCGAAATATAAAGCTTCCAAAATACCAGAAAAACTTGTAGGATCTCCACGGAGAACTTTTTCCTCAAATAATTTTTTGATGTGATTCCTTAGATGATACTCCTTAATTACTTTAGCCTCCATTGCAATAGCTTCATGACGCTCGCAAAGCAAATTGACTATACAGTTCGTTGTTTGAGGCGAAGTATAGTTTTCATCGTTAAAATTCGCGGGTAGACCTATACAGAGGAAAAATAAAAAAGTAAATTAAAAACTTCCGTTTCCTCTCCACTGCTTCTCTACACTTTTATGTCTATTTACCTGGAAAGTTGGGATTCAAAAGGTCTTTCCTATTAGCCAATAGAGCATTGTTATATATAAAATCACAACAAACTAATAGTAAATGATAGGAATTAACTAGATCATCAGAGATATCAGGAAATGCTCCCTTTATACAAATAAATAAGGTCCAGCAGAATTCAAACACTCTTGCTGGTGTACAAGGCATTGCTTTGTGTCTTCTCGATCTTGGTGGTCTTGGGATATCCTCTGCTGGATATTTAAATACATCGTTGAAAATCGGTTGATATTTCTTGAATATCACCATAGAGACAGAGAAGTTTCCTTCTAACTTTATGATTTTCGAACGGAAGTCTTGCGGCATATTTGCCATATCTGCCCATGATTTACTCTTTGTAAAGAATTGTATCAGCGAAAGATTACACAGTTGTAACAAACGAGTCAGCGACACGCAATTCCCTTCCACGTTAGGGCCTGTTCTTCCAACAGTGGGTATAGAAGATTTGCGGCATGCTACGTATAATGCACACCCTATCCAATGCAACTGATCGCCCTGAAAAGAATTATGATCAGTATACTTTTTTTTCATTTACATCACAACTTTTTTTTTACAATTTTTGCTGATCTTAATGAATTCTATTTCACAGCAACCTTGACCAATTTCAATTAAACCTAGTACATGTGTATAACTTTAAGAGATATACAAAAAACATCTTCTACATTTTCATTATAGGCACAAATAAGAAGTTTTCCCTTTGCAACCGCAACTACTAGCAATTTAAAAGAAAAATTATTTAGATGTTATTCGTTTTCAAAGAGTGTGCAAATAATTTCTATACCCGCTGTATGTGCATTATTGGTTCGAGTAAGCTTTCGATTGAAGTAATTATTGAAACCACAAAGAGTATAACATGTTTCCATCTGTTTTATCAGATTTATGCTGAAAGATTAAATTCAAACTTCTCAACTGTGACTGATGATTATACATGTCTGTAAAAACCAATTTGCTAACGAATACAGTTAATTCTCTGTTTCAGTAAGGTTGATAAAGTTCAAAATAGACAGTCTCGAATGATAACTGTGGCATATCATGGGAATGGAATAATTGTTAAGGATCCTGTAGAAACAGTGACATTTACATCGTATTTTCTGGAGGCAGACAGTTTACGATTATTAGTGAATTTTAAATTGGTGCGCTTTGATCGTCTACAGAACCGCGAAATCAACGACATTGAACGTCGCGCAAAAAAGTCAAACAAATTGGTACGTTGTGAAAGTAAAGAATTGGGATTAATGGGAAGAGTGAATAATCCTGGAACAATTCAGACACCGTTTTAATTGATCAAAATAAACGGGCGCAGTTTGACATAACCAGGGGAGACGAGTAATTCAAAAAGTACCTCGAGAGTGTAATTCTGTCGGATCGTCTCATACGATCTCCAGGCTTCGGACGCGGCAGTCGCATCCATATTCAATTTTTGGCACAAATCTTGATGCCTACTGTACGTAGAATCCTCGAAGTCGTCCGACTGCCCCATTTTCGTCGGAAAACCGATGGAAAATCGCAGAAAAACACGACTACCTTACACCGCTATACACGACTGATCTGCGCCATACGAGGGCTCCGTGATGGTTTGGCGCACTGATATATATTAGTGATTTGGCGGGAAACTGGCCGAGCCCCGCCATGTTTGCCATGTTGGCGGGAAATGTAGAACACCGATTATAAGAAAAAAATCCTTGCCGTCGACCTTGCCGCGGAAATTGTTTACCGTACGACGCTCGGTTTATTCGCGAAACAACGAGCAAATATCAAATTAATACGTTTTCGTTTGTGCAATGGATACAACGATACAGCCCTAAAAAAATCCCGAGCGCTGATCACGCGCAATGGTTTTTACGATCTTTGAAACCAAAATTTTCGGGCCTCCTTCTCGAATTCGCAAAGTATGTACGGATACGGATATGTTTTTTTTTTAATTTCTGTATACCTATCGCGAATTAATGAAACGCGTAAAATAATCGAGCAAGTGCATGGGCACTTTGTAGTCAGATTATATAAAATATTTACTCGAATGGAGCACATTAGTCTCGTAGGGAAAAAATAACTGACTAGTTATTTTTAAAGAAGTAATTAACTAGTTACAAAAAATTAGTTACTCGAATACTAATTGCTTATAATAGTACAGAATATCATTTTCTAGCATGGAACAGAACCCGCTGTCTCACTAGTGCGCACTATCCAATCAAAAACTCAATTTTCTGTCGTCCTGATTGGAACACTCGCTTTCTATTGGCTCTCGTGTGTTCCATCTTGCATGTCCATTACGTTTGTTTGTAAAATCGAATTGTAAATTAAAATATTTCAAGCAGAGAAATAGTAGTATGCCTTTCATTTCTCGTTGATTCGTTTAAACAATGAAATTTTTACGAATTGTATATTGTACATGAATTGTATAATGAAAGAGTTATTATTGTAAGGTGGAATAACCGTATATCGAAACGATTCTTAGTTTTTTACAAGGATTCTCAGGTATATACATGTGGAAGAACAATGATTGCGTATTCAGGATATCAGAGTAATATGCGAAATTAGAAAGCACTCTATGTCCACGGTGCGCTTCCATGGTATAAATATGTAAATACAATATGGCGGATGGAAGCGGAACGTTACGAGCTTCTCCGAATGGCATTTTGCCAATTGATTGAGAAATAGAAGAACTCGTGAATGTGATCGAGTTTTGGGCACACACGGACGTTCGGGCAACATGGATTAAAAGATATCGCTCGAAATACTCGGACCTCCTGTTGATCGCGTGGAAAATGTCACGAAGGTGGTGTTGTTGAAGAATGTTTATCTCTTGAGAAAAGGGTAATCGTGCTAGTAGAACTATCCGGCGCAATATGAAATAAACCGCGACGAAACCCGTGTTTCGTCGGATGCAACGGTACCGTGGCTTTCACGTTCGACTTGCTGCCGGCATTTCGCATAACAATGTCTGATGTATAGGTACTGTCATGGACACAGATGTAGAGCTTGGCAAAGGTGAAGGGTGTGAAACCAGCCCAGGTTGCTCTGGCTATTCTAGCATGGTGCACAGTAAAAAAGTTATCAAACATGCACTACGACAGCAGGCCAAGAGACGCAGAAAAAACACTACCATAGCAGCTGGTAATTCTCGTACTCTTCCAAGGATTGTCGTCAAACCGTTGCCACCACCGCCGCCGAACGACCCACCGCCTCCGGTGAACAATGTGCAGCATATTAACACTAGTAAGCGAAATCCTTTTCTGTAATGTTAAACATAATCTATTATTGACATACACTGCCGCTTAAAAATATGTAAACACTTGCCGTGTTCACAAAATTTATGATATATAATGTATATTTTTATTATCGAACAATATTTGTTCTTGATATTCTAATAGTATCAAAGTAAACAATTTAGTTATTCAATTTTCTTAAATAAATAAAAAAAAACTATGGGATCTTTACTATGGGATTTTATACTAAAGTATTTTGAAAAGATTAGAAACACATTGCGATCAGTTTTAAATAATTCCAAGTAATTTTAAGGTTTTAAGTAATTCGATGTTTAAACATAGCAATCGAGGAGCCTGCTGCCACGATGAGAGAGGTACTGGCTAGTTTGCCAGGATTTAGTTTGAAATCTGGGCGTCGACGATCAACAAAGAGACTATCGGCGACTGCACAGCTAGAGGCTGGTCTTGTGGATCTAGAATCTCCAACCAGTATTTTAGCCAGCACAAGTTTACGTGCTCTTTTAAATAGGCACACGTTTCAAGGTTTACCACCTTTGTATCAAAGGAAACTGGCGCAACTATTGCCTGCTGTAGATAGACAGGTAATATTTATAAACCATTTTCGCAAGAGTTTTATTTACATTAACGTTTCTACGAGAAAGTACAAGATGTTGGGAATATATGATTTGTTTCTTACTGCCAGGATGCTGCCACATCCGGATTAAACAATGAATTCTTTTCACGAGCATGTGTAGAATGGCGTAGACGCTTGGCAGAAGGAGAATTTACTCCTGAAAATCAACAACGATTGAAGATGGAAGCAGAGAGAGATAAGAATAAGTTAGATCCATGGAAAGTGAAACATTTCGAGCCGATATGGGGCGAGAAACGTGAACCCAAGCTTAAGTCAGGTCTCCATTGTATGTCGGAATCAAGATCTGGTGGAGCTGTAACGCGTTCTAGTTTAAGACTTCGTTTGGAATCTAGTGTAGATACACCCGCATCGGGTGCTCCTTGTCCTGTTATTATGTCCGAAGACAAAGTAGAGGAAGATAATTGTAAAGTGGAAGCTACTATAAATAATACAGACGAATTGGTCGAGACGCCAGGAATACAAGAGTTATTAACAGAAGAATATAACGAAACGACGCATATGTTAATAGACGAGAAACATTTAGAATCTGTAAACATAAGTTCCGTAGAAACGATAGCAGATACTGAAATGCTTCAGGATAAGCTAGAGGAAGAAGAGAAAGTGACTATTCTCTCGGAGAAGCAAGAGACCATTGACGAAGACGAAGTTGTCGTACAAGTTTGTCAAGAAACTATTACAAATACGTACGACGAAGAAATTCATTTGCCCGATACTAAAAAGGATCTCGAACCAATGGAAGATCATATTCTCGAGGTAACGGAAGAAACGATTCTCTTGCCAGAAGAAAGCGCATCACCAAAATCGAACGAACAAGTAGAACAAGTATCCCACACAGCTAGTGAAGCAATATCTCAACTATCAACAGAATGCACGTCTCAGACTGCGGTAGATCAAATATCGCAAATGTCGAAGGAACAGGTGACCCAAATGTCTGACGAACAAATCTATCCAATGTCCGATTGCGAGACGACAACCATGCTCGAAACATCGCCGACGCATGAGCAAGTTAGATCGACAGAAATTGTTATGGAAGATTCTACCTTGATTAATAACAATTCGAGCGAAACGGCTCAGGTCTCTCATGAGAATCCAACAGATGGTGAATCACAAATTCCAGAGGGAATGGAGATTGATAGTGAAACATTGCAACGTATTCATGAATTGGAGGTGAAGCCTTGTGCACTCTGCAAAGACAGAATTCATAAGTTTAATTATCTTACCAAGAGTATACTTGTTTTTAGGTAAGAGGGGAAATGCGCGAAGCGTATGAAGAGATTTCAGGATGCCCTGAAGAGATAATGTACCCTATTCTTGATGGAATGGAAATGGGAACGAACAGTACAGAGGAAACAGAAACGCAAGTTGTCTCAGGTCAAGCAGAGACTGCTAGAGACCAGCAAGATGTGAACGGCGGGAACGAAGAGGAAGCTCTTAGAGAGGCTAACAATTATGTTTGTTCTGAAATGTTAGAATGTAGTTGGTCAGTAGACCCGACTGTTAATAACATTAATAACACCGCGAGGGTAAGTAAATACGTAGTAAACCATAAGCACTCTTTACACGCTACAACGAATATTTCCTGTTATTGAGGTTTCTCTTGCTTTGTGAAGACGCAGGAGGAGCTTCAAGTTCCGTGGCCATTGGTAGCTGCAGCTTTGGATGGATCTGTAGCCGCAAACATTACCGTTACCACTCAAGATGAATGTAACGACACGCCAACTACCACTGACGCGACGACAACTCAATCTCAACAGTTCATCAATGCCGATTCGAACGTGGAATCGGTTAACTGCATCCAGTTACCAGTGGTCCAAGGGACACCCTTTCAGTCCGAGGGCCTTGCGATTGGCACGCCCGGCACAAGTTGTATAATGAAGAACTTTCAATCGCAGAGTTCACCGATCATAGCTTTCCCACAGTTGCAATCGATCAGATTCGTACAGACTAGTTTCCATTCTGATCAAACCGCCGCTGCCGCTTTGAACAACACGTCTCCAATTACCGGTCAACTTCAAACTCAACAGACCACCAACTCGCAAGTGAACATAATGAGAACGCAGGAAGAGGTGGTGCAATTGAACCCTCAAAACAATTCTACGCGGACTGTCAGGAGCAACGTCACGCAAAATCCAATCCCGAATGTTGTACCGGCTGCGATCGGGGTACAACAGAACCGAGCGCAAAATACTATCGTTATACAACAACAAGCTTCCGCACCGGCCCAACCGCGACAGGTTGTTGCGACGATACAACAGCCACAGTATCCTGGAGCAACTGTGGCGGTGACGTCGAGGACTTCGCGCTCGAATAATCAAGGCAGTCAAAGGGGTTCTAGGAATAGTAATAAGGAACAGGGGGGAGGAAGATCTCGTAGTACCACGAAAGAACCACCTGGCGCTGTTAATTTGGAACGCAGCTATCAAATATGTCAAGCGGTAATTTAAAGTACATTTTAGAGGTTCCTATTTCACGTGTATGTAAACAGGCGAATGATACCACGAAATATTCGTGAATTTGCTACCTCATTGAATTTTGAGACGATATACGTATGGAGTAAAGTCACTTTGAAGCTCGATAAATAAGTCTAATTTTAAGACATTTTTACAGAATGTATTGAGAGATATGAAAAATCTATTTACAGGTCTTTATTATGTAGAAGATGTTCTATGTACTTCATAGTCTGCATAATAAAGACTTGTAAATAAATTTTTCATTACATTACATTCAGTTTTTCGCGCTTTAAACTGATTTTACACTCCAAACCATTCCTTTCTTTCTTAATGTAAACTAAACATTGTTTCTCTTATTGCAGGTCATACAAAGTTCGCCAAATAGAGATCAGTTGAAAGCACATTTAAAACCTCCGCCGAGCTTACTTGCTAGAGGTGATGGTGCATTCACCACTAGTAAATCAGGCGGTCGCACAATCACGACCGTCAAGACTCAAAAACCGTCTCAAACAATACAACACAATAAACAAGCTCAAAACAAAACGCAAGCAGTTATGCTGAGACACGTCTTTGCCACGGCGCGACAAGCAACATCAGCAGAAGTATGTTACACCTTTGTGAACAGTCGTACGCAATAGTTTACATTTTTTCATTTTATTCTATACTGAATTTAAGAGCGCATTGCTCTCATAAATCTCATGACTAATATCATCAAAATTCGAGAAACAAATTCTTTGTTACTCTTTGTCGTATACCTGAAACGGATGCAAGTAGACTTCGAATCGGATCAAATATATCGAACAAAGTACGATCATGCGTATTTTTTTCTCCATTTATTTAATCACTCAATTCGCATTTGGATCACTATTAAAATAGACACTCGGCCTGCGCATGTACTATTTTATACTTTTTCTGTGTATACAGTGCTAATCTTGCGAGTGGCTTGTGTTGATCACTGTATCATACAGGTATCTAATAAATAAATTTTCTTACTAATTTTCTGCTTCTAAGTGTGGAAAACAAATCGTGATCTTAACTTTCAGAGTGGAGATAGTGTTAGTAACATATGAACGGGTGAATCAGTACAAATATATTTGAGTAATGCCGTTTTTATTCGAGTACAAATAAAGTAAGGATAACTAAAGGTCTATTTAATGCATTGAGTACGGCGCTCTGCTCGCTCAACATACTTCCAGAGCCCGCACAAACTTAGTAGAAGCACTTCTTCGATTCACATTCATCAATTCTTAAATATTGACCACTGCGCCAGGTTAAAAGAGGTTGAGATATAGTATTTATGGTCTCAATGGTCATCCTCTTTGATTTAGAGTTGTACTTAAATAATATTGTAATTTCCAATTAATTGACGGCAATTGGAACACAGATTGTTAGCTAACAGAGAGATGCAATTTTACAGGTTCCAGAAAGCAATACCGTAGCACAGTTAGGATCCACGACGACAGGTGGACTAGGGCAATACATACTTGTACAAAGGACAGGTGTTGGAGACAGCGCACCTAGGGCGTCTTCTGCCCCACCATTGCCTCCACAAATAGCTGGTATGGGTGTGGGGGTGCATTTGGTACGTGGTAGACCAGCCAGTGCCGGAGAAGGTTCTCATCAAGCTGTGACATTGAAGGCAAGGGGTGCCGATGGCAGGGGAGGCGGTGGAGCTGAACCTGTAGCACCTGGAATGATAATGGGTGGAGATCCACCTCCTCCCTGCGAGTGTAACATGAGGGGTGCAATGGTAATATGCCGGCAGTGTGGCGCCTTTTGTCACGACGATTGCATCGGGCCTCAACGTATTTGTGCTACCTGTCTGATACGTTAATCATTGTTTACCAATTGTTTATGTATAAATTTAGAACTGTACGACTAAAGTGCTGAGTATCAAATTCCGGAAACAGAGACAGACGCGAGCAGAGCTTGAACTGTTACGATATCGGTTTCAGTTTTTGAAACATCTATGAAAAACCTTTACTTTGAATATCTGCTACGAAAAACGAAAGTTTCCAGCCAATATCTGTTTCGATTACGGTTCTTGTTTCCGTTCTTATATCGTTTCAAAACAGTTATTTCTTTGGTTCCTACGGTTATAGAATCGATTCTAACATCAAATTTTCATCCCGTTCTAGGGGCTAGATCTTTGAATCGGTGGACATATTTGTAAAAGAAATTTGCCGCAAAATTGTATATAACAAAGAAAATACATCCTATATATATAACCGAAAAAACAACTGTTTATAATCGATATGAGAATTTGTAGCATGTATAGAAGACTCCTGAATAAAATCGGACCGAAAAATTCTAAAACCTTCGCCGTACTCTCCTGGCCGCCCAGGACTCGGCAGGAGAGTACGGCGATAATATCCGGACGCCTCGTCAAGCGAGAGAGGACAAAACTCCTCCTGGTTGTTTTGAATCACGGAACCTAGGTAGAGTACACGTGTCAAAGTTTTAGAGAATTGTATTTGTATTTCACACCTTGTATATTGAATATTTTGACTGATATATTCCCTTCACACATTCTGTATTTACCATAATCCTAATTTCCAAAATAAATCTGTCTGTCCAGAATTTCCTGTTTTATCCCTTGCGATGGCTACAAATAGAAATTGAAACAGATATTCGCTGGAAATTTTGGATCTTGGTAACAGTTATTCGAAATAAAGATTGTCCGTAATAGTTTTAATCAGAACCTTTATGTAACAGTTTTAAACAGTTACTTTCGGAACCTATTTCCGTTTCAAGTCCTAGATGTAAGAAACTGTGTCGTTTCTTAGGATCTTTGTATTAATAAAAGGAAGGGATGGATTGATTTAGAAAAGAAGATATATTGCATGAAGTTTCGTACTGTCAACCGAGTTTGTTGTCCAGCACTTTAACGTGAACGGTGATTTGCGTAATGAAGGGGGTCAGCGGATACAGTTGGAAGTAATGATTTTAAATTCTGTGATTGTTTTTCAGTATTAATCATGTATTTACATCTTTTACTGTACACCTTTCTTTCGTTTCTTGTCCGTGTTGCAATGTACGAATGATTTTTAAAAAGATTTTAAGAGAGTGTATTTTAAATAAAAGAAATTTTAATAATTTTTAATCCATAGCAATTTTATATAGAACGCAAGGTAGCTGTACCATTGATTATCTTGACTAACAATGAAGATATTACAACTGTATCCTCGTAAACCCTCACTTTTAATACAGATAAAAAAGTTAAAACTCTTACAGTCAGATTCTAATACCGTCTTCCAATAAGCATTACATTCTTTATAATACGTCTTTAATATTTATTTATTAACAGAAGTTAAGTTTTATTTTTATTGCATAAAAGATATTCCTGTACACGCTGATCTCAGCCTAAGGGAATCGGAAGGACTATTCTTACATGCTCTCTCTCTCTATTTCGTAGATTTTCATGCATATAAAGAAAACAGATTTCCATTCGTCGCGAATCATGTTTCTATGGAGCATCCTGTACAGGAATGTTAGTTTTGAGTAATACATTGATTACTATCATTAATCTATTGCCAACAATGACAAAATCTGACTAGATACTAAATGCGTAGTGTTTATGTAATTTAGCTTTACCTCTCACTTCGTTGTAAACAATTCTCTAGGATAGCATCGAATACGTTACTTGCTTCGCGTTAGCGTTAAAAGTCACGAGTGAGACATGAAACACCTGACAGAGAAAAAGTGCATCGATCATAGTTCCACGAACGACATTTCATTCTGTATATAATTCGCTTTTCGAACGTTCATTTTTCAAGCATGATTTCCAGATTGCCGTGAGCCGTGACAATCCTCTCACGCGAATCGAAATTTGTTGTAATTATTGGTTGGGCATAAAAAGTAATTTCGATACTTTAAGGTGAACTGAAAACCCAATTTTTCTATTCAAGCAACGAACTTTAATCAGTAGGATACTTCCCTTTTTGTTCGATGATCGTTTTTCCCATCTTTCTGGTAGCTTCATAATTCCACGCTCATGGAAGTTGAAAATTTTCCTAAACAATTGTGTTCTGTTTTACTTTGAAGTACCGAAATTACTTTCTTACCAATCAAATATTTTCTTATATCATACTTGTCGTATCCAGAATACTAGATCACGATTGTTGCATCTGGACATAATCCTATTACTGTAGTCTCTCGTTATACGCACGCATCAATCTATTAAAATACTTTACTCATTCACTCATTTCTATTCAATATGTTTTTTTAAAACACATTGCATGGTATATTTAATAATTCGTAGATTTATGTGCAAAGTATTATTGTTAAAGCATTTGCAACGTAGTTCTAATTTTCAATTGCTGTTTAATCTCAGTTCATCCCTATTGCCAAGCTTCAGGAGAAAAACAAAGATTTCAGCATTGATTAGAAATTTTATAAATTTTCGTGAGTAAATTTTGAAGAAACTTTGGGGAGTAAAGTGAGTAAATTAAACGTACATAACGGGAGATTACTGTAATTCAATCCACTGTTTCT
This sequence comes from Lasioglossum vierecki, assembly GCA_028455595.1. Lineage (NCBI taxonomy): Eukaryota > Metazoa > Arthropoda > Insecta > Hymenoptera > Halictidae > Lasioglossum > Lasioglossum vierecki. Next base: position 6,620,452 of record CM052340.1, on the reverse strand, counting down.
TATTATACAGAACTACACGTATTGAATACAAACATTGAGAGAGAGAGAGAAAAAAGCATTCATATTAAATTGTCTGTTGCTTCCAATTGATTTTTAAGTCAGTACTATGCTGTAAGATTGGTGAATATGAAATGTCCGATTTCAGGATGAAAATATAATGAAGCCTTTTGATCAAGAGATACTATTGTAATCTACATTGTTTGTTACATACTGTTTTATGTGCGACGCTGATCTTTCAGCTTAATTTTAAATAACGTTTATTTTAATATTCATCATTGTGATTGTTCTGTATTCTTCTTATATGGGTGGAGAAGGAAACATATCGACGAATACCATTATGTGATGGTAAATGGAGACACTATACATGTCGATGCTAGGAAAAATTCAATACTGGAGATACCAGTGGTATAAATAACAAACATAAACGATTGAAAAATCCAATTCTACCATAATACAATCAAGAAACTTGTATTCATTGACAGGATATGTTGATTAGAATGGTGCTCATGTTGACCAATGCGTTTTATTTAGGAAAAAGTTACGTTTGTTTAACGATACTGTTAAAAAAACGGACATTTCATATGGAAGAATCTATGTAAGGACAGTGTTGACTAACAACTGGAAACAAAAATGAATAGTGTAACAAAACACTTTTTCCTCTCAATGTAGTATTTACACTACCGTTCAAAAGTATTTGACCACTTGGCGGAATCGAATCTAAAAGTTTATATCAACGTTATAACTTAACTACTTTGAAGTAGAATGAATATAAATGTATATGAAGGACATAGCAGCTATAATAGGTTATACGTTAAGGATTTGACCAGTAAATAGATGAAAGTTATTAAATATTTCATTCATCGATACACTACTGTGCAAAAGAAAGAAGCACCCGGCCATATTTAATAGAAAAGCATAACAAATCGAATAAGGACGTAGTAAGTTTTGTAAAAGGATTCTGCTGATTAATTGAATAGTTCTGAGAATATATATAGGAAAAATTGAGCCTATTATCAATTTTTATTTTATTATCAGTTTTCTTATATCGTTTTATTAACAGTAAGTGATGTTGAATATTAACCGTATTATTAATCATTACTTTTATCTCAGGGTACAGGTCTTTTAAAAGAAGTACTGTGGCGAAAGTTACATTGGGATGCATTATTTTAAATATATTTTGTATATTTTCGATAAATTGAAGATGGATCAATAATACTAATGGACGGTAGTGTACGTGTATCAATGGATTTTCATACTGATATGTTTCCATTGGAGTCATCGATGCTGATAAATAGTATTCTTAAGATTCGATAGACAGAAAGCAAACCTATTGTGTATTTATCGCTCAAATGTAAATAAAATCATACTCGTTTAATGTGTAAATTCGTTTAATATGCGCAGTGTATGTGACGACTAAGGTGCGGATTTGGCTATTGTGAGCGTTGCGGAGGAAATAATACTTAAAACAGGGTGAAAGCACCGAGTAATGGCCACGGTGAAGACAGGAATTGCATCGGTTTGCCGACACCTCGTTGCTACGCAACGTTGACATGCGCTGAATTCGTATTTTAGAAAACGATAACATATTACCTGTCGGAAACAGCAATAGCCACACGTGTATGTACAAAGATATTCTATATTTAAAAGCTGCTGAAATTAAAAAGTAGTATTAAGTCAGATGTGAGTATTCCTTTTGTTTCAACCGCCTCTTCAAATTCATAAGTAGACTGCGGATGTTCTCACGATATTTTAAATATTCATTTTTATTTTTAGGGATTATTTCTTCTGCGGACCATCAGTAAATGACGTTTATTTTAGAGTGCCTTTTATACGTTAAATGTTCTGATAATGTGCAAATATCCGCCGCTACTTATCAGTAATAATATAATTTGGTAAGAAAAAAGCTTTGTTAGGATGTTTGCTTTGCAATATACATATGTTAGTTCAATCATGAAGGTAATATTCATTTTTTGTGCTGTGGATTGTAACAAAATGTTAATGAACTTGCGGGAATTATTTCTGTAATTGATGAGTACTTTCTTTCGTTTTTTGCATCTAATCGAAAAACAAAAAATTTGTATTTAATCCACTGTACAATTATGGATACTTGCAGGCTGTAAACTGTATTACTTTTTAGTTTTAATATATTATTATCGTGTATAGAATATTTTGTGCATATAATCAAATGATCTTTTCTTCGATCGATGATTATATACTTAATGTTACTTCTCGTGTACTCTTCTTTTTATACTTTTATTGAGACTTTAATATTTTTCATTAATGCAACTCTACATTTTTTCATATACGCATCAAATAGAATGTACGGCTGTGATAATGTTTCTCACTGGAATTTTTGCTACGCGATACTGTACTTGTTTTCCTGTGACGTGAGTTTCATTCTTTCAATAAACTTATTGAAAATTTTATGACGTATCAGTATTAAATGTAAATATTGCTCTATACGTGCGAGAGTTCGTGGGTGTTGTATTAGTTAATAAATATATAAGCAAGCTTTGCATTTAACTAGATTTCATCTTGAAAATATTAATGCATACTTCAATAACTATATATTAATTGTCGAGAGACTGTTGCCTTAATTATATATATATGTATAAGTTGTACATACGAGGTATTCATGCAATCGTTCTGCAATTTACCATCGATTTATAAATTACGCGCAGGGATACGCCAATTTCAAAGAATACTCGATACTGTACAATTCGCAAAATACGATATTTAATAATAATTTATTAATAGAGAGAGTTACTCAGTAAAGAAATTTATTTCCGGATTGGTTAAGGTTTTTATTACAGGGTTTACAAATAAAATAACTGATAAACAAGCGTCAAATTTCGAACAATAGATGATATTAAAATGTTAATAATAATAATAAAATAAATATTTACTAAATTTTCTACTTTGCAAGATATCAGGATAATTATTATAATCTACGATCTACATTACATATACATCGACTTAAAAATTTAGTTCTTCTGTTTACATACTTCTACATATTGTATATATATTATTCAGATCAATTTGTAAATTAGTCCAACTCAAATAATAGCTTTTATATTGTAAGAAGAATGCGATTGTTTAAAGTTCAAGGTACTGAAAAAGGATTTAGAACTGAATCACTTTAGCATGAAGTCATGTATTACGTATTATTCGTTGGCCAGAAATGTGAAGCACATTTCAAGATCGTATACAGTCTCTTAAGTTAAAAACATAATATTGATTTTGATATTGTTTCAGCACTCGCATATAAAGGGCAAAAAATATATCTTTCTATCGTGTATGTAAACAGCATTATGCATGAAAGAACAATTATAATAGTAAACAACCTTTACAAATATATCATTTGTTTTTAAATATTTACAATAAAATGCCAAATGAGAGAAAAACACTTCTTTTTTTTATTAGAGATAACGTCTTGAGTGATGGATTGGAATATATGATATATTTTGGTCATTTTCGTCATAAAAACAAGATTTTCTACTAATCATTCATTGATATACATATTATATGTTGTTGATATACATAAAAAACGATAAATTATTATAATCGATGATTATCTTATTAGCTGTCGCGTAAATCCTCTTGCGCCTTGCTGCAATATCATTTTGATTTTTGCCGGAGACCATTGGGAATCTAGCTGTGTGACTAAAAAAATAAATAAATTCCATTCTCAACTGAAAGCCATTTGTCCATTAGTAGATTTCACCAATTCACTTTACACATATTAACAGATTTATAGTTCCACTGTTACGTATACAACTCAGTGTTAGACCGTACCAGCATCAATTGTAGTGCAATTTCGCATTCTTCGTTTCCCTTTCATTTGTACTCTGAACCACTATCAGTTTACGTTTGTACACTTCCTCTTTAACAGCACTAAATCTGTACAGGCCAACAGCCACTTCATTGTACTAATTCCCTAATAATCTGTCTGTGACAAGAACCACCTCGTAACGTGTTCCATCCAACTCATTAATTTGCTTCAGCGTACAATTGATTCATTCGCAGTTACATTTAGCATCATTTTTGCACTTAATACTGTATAAAGAAAACTAATAATAATTGCAATAATAATAAGAACAACAAATGACAAATGAAGATCGCGCTATGAATTCGTATGAATCGCACAAAATACAAATATGATCTATATACTATAATTTACATTTACAATATAAAGAAATATGTTTGCTTACTGTTTCGCGAAGTAAAATAAATATTGAACACACAAAGTAATAAATAATATCACAAATATCATACAAAATTTTTCAATTTACAAAAAAATTAATCACAACTGACTTATGATACAATTGTGCATCCGACACTGACCCTATGAATTAAATGATGTCTCTTAAAGATATGAATTAGTGTCGCGCGGACGCAGATAGATTTAGTGTTTACAACAAGGTAGAGGGCGAATTCACATAATATCCGTCCCCGGAACAATTATTCAAGTTTAAACATTTCCCAGTGTTTATGAGCTGAGAATGCACACAGTGCGTATCCCCTTCTTTACCATTAAGATTAATTACTATAATTATCATTGAATTGGGAAGCAAAAATAGTTCACCACCACTGCGAACCAAAATGGAATCTTAGCCACCGTAATGAAATATTCGACTCCATAATTATATCATTTTTTGCATGCATTAACGATACTACCTAGATATAAGCCTGAATGTAGGTACGTATACTATATTAGATGCCACAATCTATCAGTTTCTCGTACTACATCCCTTATCCCTTACATTCCATCATAGCTTACCGAAAAACAGATTAGATCTACCCTGCTTTGTATAGTGTACCTCCATCTTTGTTATCGAACGATAACAAATAATTTTCATGAAATTTTCGTTTCTCCGAACAATAACAAATTTTGCTAACGCTATTGCAGACTCTTTCAGAAAATCAAAAGAATTTGATTCGTAATCGTCAATTGAAATCACTGCACAGAAGAAGGAATATGTATAGTCTGTTTCACAATATTATCAAACGATTCTTTGTAAACCCATCGACGCCATCGTGTACCAAATAATAGAATCAATACAATATATTCAAGGTCTTGCGTAGCAAAAGAAACTACGCTCGTTGTTTCGAAAAGTGATTGGCAACCATTCGCAGAAGATTACTCTTACAAGGAGAACAAGAAGACATTGGTACAAGGAGAACAAATCTAATCTACGTGCCTCCGATACTGGCACTGTAGCATGTAAATCCACTTATCAGAAATGCGAACGAGAAGACGCGCCAGATTGCCAATCAAAAGTTGGTCGACCATTGAACATTCGGTACCGGGGCGGAGCAGACTCTCAAACATAAGCTGGCGAAAGATTCAAAGTAAGTCGCGAAATGACATTGTTGCGTAATGTAGCCCTTGTTGTTCTCGAACTCTTAATTATCTGTATCACCATTATGCGACAGTCGTGACAAACGACCATGGAAACGCCTCGCAGACGTTCCGCAACCAATCGTTGTTCTGAACTTTGACTGCTGAAGCCAGAGAACGCTTTTGGTGATGGCACGTTCGCCGGACTGCCGCTGCTTTTGCAACTTCTGCGAACAACGAATTACAAATTAATGCTTTAGCCGTTCAAATTAGTCTGAACTGTAGAACAGCTCCATTTTTTCTTTAATAACAATCCTACAGTAAATTGGAGATAATATATCGATGTGTCCTTAGACTCTTTCAATTTCTTTACTGTCTAAAAATGAAATCTACAAAACACATTTTTCAAAATTATCGTTACAGGCTCAGTTAAAAAGTTGACAAAACATCAATTTGTAAATTTTGTATGATTCCTACCAATTGTAATCTAACTTTTGTTTACTCGTTCTCTAGCAAGCTAGTCGGCCTAACATCTTGAAAAAATTCAAGTCCATTAGATCAATTAAAAAAAAAACTATTAAACAGTATATTAACGCGAAGATCAATGATCTATTGATGTAAACGCAATCACCTCTTATCCAAATGGTCCGTATCTTTGCGCGCGTGAGAAGGTGGCGTCGAGGTTGGCGTGAGTATCAAAACAGGTGTCGTAGTCGGCGTAGATGAAGGTGTCACGCTTTTCAGTGAAGATTCTTTGCGTCTAGAGGCTGGTGATGCCGGCGCAGATCCAGCTGCTCCGTTGCCCCTGAGCCAAGAACTCTTACTGGTGTCCGGTTCCGATGATGACGGAGAAAGAAGTAGTCCAGGTGATAGTAACACCACGGGGACATGTGCAAAATGTTCCGTAGGGATGCGCATCTAAGATACAAAGATACAACGATTAATCCAGATCAAGATAAAATCTGTATTGTTCTTATTCTGTGTACAGATAGGGAACTCACTTTGGAGTAACACTTCACGCACACGGTCCTTTCACACAAACGGCAACGCTGTCCCCATGGACCCAACAATCCAAATCTAGTCTTTAGGCAAAGGAAACACACTCGCCGTTTTTCTACATCTTCCTTCACGCGTCCTTCTACCGGCAGAGATTCTAATTCGGCTTTGGTAAGTACACTACGAATATGCACGATTTCTTCGAGGGTTAAAGAAAGCCTTTCATCCAGGAACATATCGCCTAACGTAGGTTTCTAAAGATACGAAAATGTTTCATTTATTTTTTCATAAAAATAGAATGCTTCGAGACGGACGTCAATTCAATACACTAGTAAGTGCAATCTTCCCTCGCATAGTGTTACGTTCGTCTCTAAGAATACTATTATTTTTCAGCAAACGTCAAAGAACATAGTACCTCTACGCTTTCTGAAACTCTATATCCCCGAGGTTGTTACACTATGCGAAGAAAGACTGTGAGGTGTATTATTTTTTCCTAAGGAATAGATACTATTTTAGTCCCTCGGATTCTCACCTGTCCTTTATCTTCTTGCCACTCTTCATTATGATCTTCTGAGTCTTTCGTTGCACCTTCGGCAATCGTTTGTGAGCGACGGGGCTGTCTTGCTCGCGGTTGGGGACTTAAACTTGGACTTGGATTCAGGCTGATGTTAGGACTCGGTCCCTGACTCAATGTCGCCTCTGTTACGCCTATGTGCTGACGACTCTGGGGTCTTGAATGAGGAAGAGACGTGGTACCAGTCAATGCTGTGATCGCTATACTGCGTCTAGCTGCATGTTTACGGGCCGATGCTCTTCTAGATGGGCATTGGGTTGCAAGATCGTAGGCTGCAAAACGCAGTCAGTTACATATTACCAGTGCATAAGATAAATCTGATATTATTAGACTGCACTTTCACGCATTTCTGAGATAAATGTTCAAATACGAAATACATGTTGATTTCACTTTGGTTTCTTACAATTGACTTGGACAATTTTTATTTCCATAAAGATCTCGAGTCTAGTTATTAGTTGCAAGTGGTAATTACATTCCAGCTGTGCATCGCAAAACCGGTGATACTCGTTTCTTGTCAGGCGAAGTCCGCCAGTTTTCCGCCAAGGATTCGCTGAATCTGCTTCGTCGTCATCTCTGTGATCTTTGTGCCTATTACGAGCACTGCCTCTGCCCGCAAAGGTGTTGTAGTCCTCTTTAAGTTGCCAGTAATTCGTTGCTTCGTCCTCTTCCTCGAATCTTGTAACTGCAAATTCTTCATTATAGTCCTCGTCGTCGTCTTCGTCTTCTGCATCGAGCTGTTCATCGAGAATATCGAAATTTAGAAGCTTGAACAATAACGCTTACCAGTCTTTTAGAATAATTACAATAATTCCACAATTATTAGAACTTTTAGTCCTTACGTTCGAAACGTCGGTGCCTGCAAATCCTAAAGATTGGTACTTTAGAAGTAAATGTAATTCAAGGTGGGAGTAGTATCTACCTTTAAATCAAAATCCACGGGTATTACTTTTCGTCTGGTTGTTGTAGAATTTGAACCATCAAGATCCCTCCTAGGAGGTTTTGGTATTGCAGGTGATTCGCTTCCTTTGATGTCAGCACTACTTTGGGTTTGATCTAAAAATTTCGTTCACACTAATAGGTTTCAACCATGTCGATCACTATTGCAGAGAGCACGGAAGTATGTATGCCGATGATCAATGAACATGACATGTGATCTGTTCCTTGAGAATCTTTTGGAAACACAGCTTTCCAGAACAAAAGACAAATAAGACAGTGGTACCTCGGTAAATCTCAAATACATACATATACATTGCTGCTTCCTGAGCATGCATTGGGTTAAATACAATTATTACAATTACATAAATGCTCTTGTATCGAAAGAAGTCTCCATTGTTTGACGTGCGAGTTGTATACTTCAGTTGTGATAATTATGTATGTTTTAATACTAAGCTTTTCATAACCAATATATCCCTAACAGTATTCTTTCTTTCATAGGAAAATTAGATATACATCAACACAAAAGTTGTATGCACTTTAATGCTAACTTTCAGTAAAAAAAGTTCGCAATAAATTGTAACATGAAAAATATACACGGAGATCACGGTCATCGCGGGATTCGTACTGCTTCCAATAATTTAACAAAAAGAAAGCGTGTTTCAAGCAAAAGTGCATTGATGCTCGCATGTCCATCGGTAAAAATGTGACGTGGATGACCATCGGTGGGTCTTCTTAGACCCAGACGTTTCTATACTAATATCTTCATAGAAATGATTATTTTTTTCTTCTTAAACGATTGATTTAATATTCTTAAACGATTGACATCAAAAACTATGATGTACAATAGGTATCTAGAAAGACCCACCGACAGCCGTGCGAGTGTCAAATAAAAAGTTTACAGATGTAAACGATTCGTCAAAAGCTATGTTGCATATTTCATTGAAATGACGACATTGCATTCATCAGTTCTTTTACAAAAAATAGATTACATATATCAAAATTTTCATTTATATTTGCAAATCACTTCCTAGTACCATTGCACTTTCGTTCGAAGCATCTTTTGGATAAACTATGGAAAGCAACTTAAATATTGTGGAGTGTCCGTCGCGTGTATATAAAAGAATACGGAAAATTGATTTTAATATGCGGAATTAAGAGAAACACGTTCGTTGTCAGCACGGTTTATTCCAAACGGTGATTAGGCAGTATGCACCGATATTCGTCATGGAATTTCATATTCATACATATCACCAGACGCGTCGGGCGAAGAGAAGATGAATGGTATGATTACCTGGGACCGTAATGCGCCTTCTACGCGACTTACGATTCCTGTTTCCCGGTACCCTGATCTCAAGCTTGTTGACTCTCTGTCTCGGTTGCGGTACCGGTGGTACATTAGCTCGACTTCGGCTCGCGGTAACCGGTACATTAGCCCCAGTTGCATTGACCGTTGTTGTTGTCGTTGAACTGGTCGAAGGGTTCTCTGTCTGCAGCCACTGAGCCGCCACATCCTGCGCTGGTTCCTGTTCCTGCTCCGGCTGCGACGGTGGAACTTCGCCCAAGACTATCATGCGGGACTCACCGCCTACGGTCATGAACTTCATGCTTTCTCCAATCTTCTTCTTATCAACATTTATTCTATAGAACGGTTCACTGCAATGTTTTTACTTGTAACAACCACGAGGTCTGACCGGAAGTTACGTTCGACAAATCCCTCGCGATCCTCTGGTTCAACTGGAAAATCTCGCGGCCTGCGAATCAACACCATTTTCTTTTTAAAGCCGCCAAGCATCCCAACGAGGGTGAGAGATAAACGACAGTGGTCTCGCGTCGAGATGACATTCGATCTTCGTCGGAAATGTAAATGTTAATGGTTACCAGCATCCAGACAATCTTCGTTCATCTGTTCGTCTTTCTCATCGTCCCGAGTCGCTGGTCCAACGTGGTGCTCGTAAATCCCCGGGTAGAGACTGAACATCAAGTGCACGTGCTCGTTAGTGTGCTTGTCCCCGTTCCGACGACACTTTGCTTATACGTTGGACACCCGAACGGAATTTCGCGTTTGTGAATCGGATCGTAACCCTATGCAACAATCAAAAGCGAAAGAAACGTCTGCTACAGGACGAAACCCGAGGAAACACCGAGAGAGAAAGAGAGACAGAGAGAGAGAGAGAGACAGAGAAATCAACTGCGATCTGACGGAGCGCGTTCTCTCGCAACGATGACGTTCTCGGTCGACGTCAACTCGCCCTTTCCGCGCTTTCGGTTATTGATCGCGCCTCAGTCTGTAGCTCGGGATACCTAAGCTACCAGTCTGTCCATACCCAATCATGATTCATTCAGACCGGCCCTCCCTCGACAAACAGAAGTTCGGGAGATATTCGCGACGGGATATAACAATTATCAAACCGCGATATTTATCTCTCGAACAGGATTACTGCTTATTATGGTTACTCGTTTTATTTTATTCGATAACGGAACAGGTCAAATTGATGCACACCGTTGATGAACTTCACATTAATCTCATTCTGGGATTGAATCGATTTAGGGGAGGGGGGAGAATTCTGAGGAAAATAATAATGAGATGCAAACATTTCGGGGACGGGGGATTATTATTAAAAGTAATATGAGAGACACAGATACCACTGTTCTGGTCGAGCTGCGAGGAATTGCCAGGCTGTACTCTCGAGATCACGGCTGAGAGATACGCGCAGACCTGTGCGGGCCTGCGCCCGCGCACCCCTCGCATCCTTGCGCATGGACACTTCTTAGTAAATATATTTCCGTTAAAAATACAGTCGCACGTGTGCGTCGCGTGGTTCTACTCTATGTACCTACGGGGCATAATATTTCCTAGGGATACGTGCGGTCACGTACACCGAACTCCATTACAATATTTCTTCCCCCTATGCAATGGAGAACCTCTTTCATAGATTTCTTCTTAGAAAATTGAATTTTCTTTTTTTTTGTTTCGCCAGGGTGCAGTTTAATTGATACTAGGATACAAGCTTTAACAATAGAAGCAGGAACTTTTTTCGAAACAGATAGTTTTATATTTAAAACCGCCGCTTGCTCAGGGAGATTTATTAAGGTACCAAATAGTCAAGCAGCGACTATATTTCACCGAACGTTTAACGTATCCTTGGTATATAGATATCAACTTCACACATAAGATTTTATTGATTTATTAAACTGTTTATAAAGCAGCACAACGCGTAACATGCATAAATGATTACTGTGTAAGTAAACAGGCAACTTAGCTTACCACTTTTTCGGGACGGCCGTTCATTCTTAGGAATGTATCTGTTCGAGGACGGTCTCAGGTTCGGTGGCTTTCTTATGCTCTCCATAAGTAATTCTCGCAGAGTCCATTCCTTTCGCCGCGGTGGTAGTTGTCTCTCAGAGGCCTGGTGAACAGCAATTCAACGACACACAATGAAAAAGTCTCCTCGATTATTTAAGCGAATCTTACAAGGAATGATCGGGAACACAGAAATTGAAAAATAAGATCGCATTTCTCGCTCGCTCGGCTAACTCGGGGGAGATAGCGTTTCATCTCGCAGCGTGACGGATCAGATTCATTCACTACCCAGCAATTTTATACACGGTCCGTCTAAAGATATTTTCACTTGATAAATAGTCAAGAGTCGACTTCACTCCTTATCATTCCTTGTTAGATTCTTGTCGAACTGGAAGGCCTGTTACCTTTTTCAGTGGAGGTTTACTCCTAATAAATTCTAGGATAATGGCATGAGCGTCTTTTCGCAAATGTGGCGAGGGCGAGGGTGTTTTCCTTAGGCGGTATCTCCTTTTTTTAATATCCTCCATCAAGACTTCGTACGGTGTTAACTCAAACTCTTCTCCTTTACCGTGGCCACGGGGTGTGCTTTTTGCACCTAGGTTGGCTTCCACCTTCTTCAGTTTCACTCCTTTTCGCAACTCTTGTATAACTTGTACCCAAAACCGTGCCTATTGAAATATCTTTTATAAATCTTCGCGACAAGCTTCAACGTACTAAAAAGATGTAAGATTATCGTCGGTTGCATACAAATTGCAACACGATAAAATAGCAGTAAAAGCAAATATTGAAACAGTAGTTTTATGATGTCTTCTCTATGATCATTATTAGGGTATAGAAATTTATTTATTATATCTTGATGTTCGTTGGTGTAGCAATTTGTGTGCCTAGAGCAAGCTCAATTAATTACTGTACAGACAGTGTTTGAAGTCAGCACAAGTGGACACATGCATTTATAGGTGGTTGGACAATTATTCTTTTAAAAATTCTATTGAAACTGTGCAGATAATTCTACGGAATCATGCTACATGCTCATATTAACACATTTTAAACTCTATCACTGGTTTTCTCCCATGCGCAAACAGTTATTAACGATGACATACTTGTATAGCTCTCCAAATCCTGATGTCAGTCTATAACGGTAGAGAGTGAAGTCAATAAATCTCAAATATCTTATCTCTGCAAAATGACAAATGACTTTATGGGATAAGGTAATGTTAATGGCCCCATTTACGCACCAATTACTCCACGGACTAACGTAGAATTCGCAATAATTTGTACATTAATGGAACGTTTGTAATCCACTGAACAAATTCATCTAATGAAATAAAAAAATTTCTATACAAGCTGTTGTATAAAAGTTTTTCAATTATTTTTCCACTGAACTGCTAACCAGTTGAATTTATTTCAACGATATTTCGTAGAACTGTGTAGAATGTGTTAAAACGGAGAGTTTCATGAATCGTGTGAAAAGTTAATTTCAACACGCGACAGATTCTTACCCAATCTATGAAATCTAAAGTGTCGAGATTCTGGACAGACATCGAGTTTATCCTATTGCCATCGTTGTTGCCGATTTCCCTTTGACTTGATTTGAGTTGTTCGGACACTCCTATATCCAATAGCTGGGATAGCTCCAAAGCCTCCGCTACAAATGTCCGTATTACAGCTTTGTAATGAGCTTTAGCAGACTCAACGCTAGTTTGCATGTGCCTGGTACATAACTATAAATTAATACAAATTAATACACGCCGATACGTCAATGTTAATACACTAAAAGCTCACGGTTAACAACTTACTTCCATCACATCTTTCAAAGAGATTATAGACGGTCGTTGTTCGTACGTATCATGACTCTTTTGTAACAAAAATTCATCTGCATCGGCATCGCTGGAGTCCCGCTCGATACCTTCGTCATCCGTTTCCTGCGGACGCTCTTCTGTTTCTCCTTCACATTCTACATACAACAAAAACAGTAATAAAATACTGGTGAGCAATTTTTTAAGGTATTACAGTAAATCCTTAAATACTGCCCAACAGGCGTATTCTAGGTAGACAGCGTTTGCAAAGATGACTTTATTTTTTGACTTATGACTGCGCCGACCGCGTCGAGCGAGACTTCAATAGAGAGCCGAACGTAAAGGACAGAATGTAGTAGATAAGGAGTAGATAACGTTTACGTAGACGACCCCGGATAGTATTTAAGGTTTTACTGTATAACTATTGGGGGTTGGCAAAAAAGTAAGTTCCGTATTTTAAGGTGAAATAAAACTCAAAGGGAAAATTTTCAAGTTTCATGAGCGCGGAATTATGAAGCTACCAGAAAGATGACAAAAGATCATCGAACAAAATGGAAAATATTCTATTCATTAAAGTTTATTGCTCGAATAGAAAAATTGGCTTTTATTTCACCTTGAAATACCGAAATTACTTTCTTGCCAACCGATTAGACTCCCAGATAGCCAAGCCATTATCGAGCAGAAATCGAGCCCGGCGTACCGGGGTCAGGTATCGGGAATTATACGGGCCGAGCGTCGCTTGAACGTGCTCAAGGCACATGCTGACTAGAATCTGACCCAGGAATTTATGACCGTGTGGGCTCGTAACTTTCCCTGCCTTGGCACGACGGGCCGAGGGCTGCTTGTGCCGATTTGGGCCGAGTTTGGGCCGAGGGAACGTTACGAGCCCACACGGCCATAAGGGGGTAAGGAATAGGCAGAATATTACTAGAAAAACAAGTGAAACATGTTAGCGGGGTCGAGTTGTTTGTCATTATACGAGCATAATAGGAGCTGTGTGAAGGGTCATTGTAAAGAGGAAGGTTGATTGTAGCTTGTTTCCATTATGATTTAACGAGATTATGTTTATAATTAATAATATGAGCGTCTAAAATAGGGGGAAAAATTGAGACAACCACCATCAGTTCCCATGTATGTTTCTAATAAAAAACGATTTATTTTTACTGAAATTATGAGTGCACCTTAAAACAATCAACCCTCCTCTTTATAATTAGCCTTCACACAGCTCCTATTATGCTCGTATAATTACAAACAACTCGATCTCGCTAACATGTTTCACTTGTTTTTCTAGTAATATTCTGCCTATCCCTTACCCCCATAAGTGATCTGGTCAGAATCGAGCATTTCTGCTATCTAGGCTAGTCGTCACTCGATTGCTAACGATTCATCTGTAACAAGCTTTTTACCTTCATTTAAACTGGTCATTAACGTAATGAGTTCCTCTAGATCCGGTGATAACAATCTCTCTTCTTGTTCGTCTAGGCCAAAATCAAGAGCTTTAAATATCATCATGCCTAGTGATAACATCGCCTGCAATATAAGAACAATTTGCTTTATCCGAGAACAAAGTATTCTTATCACAAGAATTTTACAACAGTTGCTTACTTTGTGCTGGGAGACCGGGGGTTGCTTAGAGCCTGTAACAAATGCAACAAACATTTATGAAAGAAATAAAAAGTGAATATTAAAACCCCTAACAATCTGGTTTCCTTGAACAACCAAGATCGATCTATAGATGGGTGGAACGATCGGCAGTGATCGACACATGTAGGCAAATTACCGACCGAACTATAACTATTCCTGCGCTATAAAAAATTGTAAACAAGTCAATTCGAACGATCAATGCCGCGATGATTGTAGTGACCCTCATTCCAGCATCGAATACCAAGATCACGCCCCATCTGCAATCCCAAATTCCAATACGAGCAAATACATATCGAAAGGACACGATTGAAGCTCTTCAATAAATAGTTATATGTATAGTGTACAAGGTTGAGACAAAACCGCATGCGATTAATTCTCGTTTGATCGGTGTCGGCTGTTGTAAAGATTGCTAAATATTTTAAGAATCCAATTCTCTCGTAAGAATTGATGTGTTTGTTTATATCCTGGGCAAAGTTCAACAATTTCAAATTATTTTTCGATTTAATTGAGATACTTTTCTACCAATGTGTTGGCTATATTAATAGTCCTCTTATCGAGAATTTCGTCACACGAACAATTAACTTCTATCAGTAATTAAGCGTTCATGATTCAAGGAACGCGTGCCTCGAGCGATTACGTAGTTTCTACTTCAGAAACTGTGTCAGGCTCTTAAAAAATGCAATTTTTTATATTTGAATTATATAGTGTAGTTATTTCTCTCATATATAAAACATTGAATTAGTAATTAATAGACTATGGATGTTTATGAATTTTTGGCATGTGAAAATGTTCAAAAGAGTAAAATTTTTATTTATCTCAGATCTGCAAAATCTACTGGAAATAAGATTCTATTTTATTGCACGTTCTCGAAATTCGTCTACAAAAACTGAAAATGGCATAAGCATCCGCAGCCTAATAATTAGTTAGTGATATATTCGGGATAATTAGATATTGTGCTATATATTAAAATATCAAATATCATCAATATACTAAAAACCTTAACTTTTTTACATTAATGATATTATACTATATATATATATACATAAACTATGCATAATTCGCTATATCGATGATAATTAGCAATCACAGTAAAACGTTGGTGCAACTACAGGAGACGTGTTATATATTTTCATATTAAAATTACATATTGTAGTAAGTTCTCTCATGTATGGAACATCGAATGTGTAATTATTATAATGATATATTCAGGATAATTAGATACCGTGCTATATATTAAAATATCAAGTATCATATACTAAAACCTTAACAATCACGGTAAAACATTGTTGCAACTATATGACGTATGCGACTATATACTACAAACATGCAATATCATGCACGTGATAGATCACAAGTGATGCATTCTACGAGAGAGTGTATGTATAATATTTAAGATTTTTCACGCGTGCGTAATGTCATTGTTTATTATCATTATTATTATTATATAGTTTTCCATCGACTATAAAACAAAACACACCGATAAGATGACACGGAACATTACCGAGATAAGAATGAAGTACGCTCACCGATTAGATCGCCGAGCCACACATCTCCATCCTTGTGAAGGACGATCTGCGATAGATCCAAGATTTCATAGAAGTTCTTATCGGACAGGTTTGACAAACTTCTAGCTGTTTGATAACATAACGCCCATGCCCGTTCTTGACTGACCGGCCCATTGAAGGATAACAAAATGTCCTTCAGGTTTAGACGGCCATTGGCATCGAGCTTGCATGTCAACCTCTTCGTTGCTTCTTCCTCATTCTTGGTCTTTGCCGGTTTCTTGCCATCGCCGCACGGCACCGCGCTTCCCACGTGCGTAGTCATTATTCTGTTTGGTTCCACGAACACGTTTTAATTAGCGGTTATTATTGAAGTCGTAAACCGAGAGTTCGAATGCTACTTCATACGTTCACCAAACGGATCTGGCTTATGAAACCGAGTTACTGAAATATTTGGCATTCTGTTTCCCCTTTTATCAACCCGACGACATCAAAGTTAACATTAAACCGACGATGACGTAAAGTACTGACGCGAGGACGATAAGATTAATTCATGAAATCATTAGTAGAGACGAAAACTTTTTTAATTTCTAAGAAGCGGCTACTTAATCTGTTTATTTTTCCTCCGTGGTCACGTATAGGACAAGGGTCGCTCTAGGTAACAGCGTAGGACGCACGTGTGTGTAAATACAAAGAGTGTAATTATTAGGCGGCTACTTATCGAGCGACCACCGTATTGTACTTAAGAATTTGAAATATTCAATTGATACTTTGTATCTGTACAAAAAAAAAATGGAATCGAACAATTGATCATCGGACTGAAAATAAAACCTTGCTCATTTGTTTTCCATGCCAATGTTTGTGTCGATCGATTTATTCGACTTATCGGCGATTGTTTCTTTCTAAATCCGTGCGACCCGAAAGTAAACACACAATACTGCTATCAGTGCGATGGTACCATTTACAGATCGTACAATCATGACTCTCGTGAGACAATGTTCTACTTTGCAATTCATGTTTACCATAAATCAATCAGTGAAAAACTTAAACATACATTTACGAGTGCTCAAACTTACTTCTAATTACACCTACTGCAAATTATTATTCCAAAGAATATGGTAATTAAAAAGGAACAGTGCTCGGTTTTATTCCACCGTAACCGTGTTTATATTTCTCAAATAAAGTTTATATTTCAAAATGGTTTAAAAGCCGGATAAACATTTGCTTGTGGATATCGAATGCATACAAATGACGAACCGAACACGAGATAGCGGTAGGTAATCTATCGTAATCAACATACGCCCCTTTCCCGTAGAGGAAGTATTTCCGCGAAAAATTTGATTTCGCAAGTATATATATATTTTATTTGCAAAATCATCAGATTTATCAGATTTTATATCTATATAATATATCTATGAAAACAAACTTGATGTTAGGACAATTTCGAGATTCGTATTATTTTTAAATTTGAACTTATTCGCTATCTCCTATTTCCTCTTTTCAATATACACGTGTTATGCATTGTGCGAAATTACAGTGTAATTTCTCGTTCGAAATTCGAATGATTTCTCCGTGCATTATGTATGCTGTTGCGAAGAACACATATGCGTTGGTTCTTGCAACCATACTTGCCGGTGCAATGGATTCATTTTGAAAAGAATTGTTACTAAGCGAAAATGATCGATTCCGTATATACATTAATATCGTGCAAACGTAAAGCTGCAGGTGGAAATACGTCACTTCCATAAGAAACAGTGATAATAGATTTTGTTCCATCTATCGAGAGGTTGTTCGGCGCGCACTACAAGCGAACAATTTGATAACACTCATGAATTATAACGTAAAGTTGCACGATTTTTTAAACAATCGAGAAATTCGTGTTTTTTTTGTACGTTATTAAAATTAATCAACCACTTCCACTGTCTACAATCCTCGTTTTACATATAAAAACGATCAATAGGAGAAAAGTTGTGTGACATAGTTCAAGGTCGACTGTTCGCACTTGTAGTACATGTTTCAAAATAAATCCTCGAGTTTGTGTTCTTACAGGAAAGTTACTGGAAATATATCCATGCACCCGACAAAAATAATTTACTTACCCGTCCGTACATATGTACATAGACAAATCAATCTCGTTGATCGATCGGGAGAACGATTAATTGTTAATCGTGGGATATCTAGGGGCGAAATGTTCTCGAGAATCATCATTTGAAAAAAGCACTTTTGTTAAAACTGTACGATTCTAACCGGTTCATCGTTGACAATCGAAATTTTTCGCAATGCAGCATCGGCTCGTTACTTGTGTCATTTTCCAATACGATTCGGACACGTTCGGGCGAATGTTAATCGACGCTATGCGGATTACGAGGAAGCAGGATTTGAATGCGTTATTATGATTTAATACGTACTTTTGCTTATTTAGGCAGCTGACATGTACGTTTCACAATGAAACACGCGTTGGAAATATTCACCAGACATCACTTCTTTTGTTCATCGTCCGCGGGACACTTTTCGCATCACTTTCCCGGTGAAGTGAATTATCACTTGATACACAGCTGATCTTTCACATCGAACTTGCCTCTCGCAGCATCTAGCATGTATCATATTAATTTCTCTTTTGAGCACATTAACAATCAAGTTTGTAGATAATCATAGATAAGTAACTTCTCTACACAGAGAGTTGATCGTTGCCAGCGCCGCCACAGAGTGCTCTCACAATCCTGTATCTGTATCAATCTGTACTGAACTATACAAAACTAATATCGGAATCTTTGATATTTGCCTCTCCAAATTGCTTCTAATAATAATAATAATAATAATATACTTTATTTCAGCCCCATGGCGAAGAGATAGAACTTGGTTTACAGAAACTTAACTTGGAAGACTTAAGAGGAAGACACATATTATATACTATGTATTTTCCTTATAATTCACACAGTGAAATCTTTCATGTAATCCTTAAAACTATATTTACAAGTACTAACAACAATAATATAATAGAATCTTGACTTTAGTTAAAGTTCACAGTTTTCTATAAAACTTCTAACATATTAAAAAGGTAATGAAATAACAGGTACGCTGAAATCAATAAAATTGAAGTTTGAATAGCGTACAAATTTCCCGCTTTTGATCGGTAATTAAGAATACTAAGTATACGACAGTATACGACAATGTTCGTGATAAGAGAAAATACCAATAGATGGCATTATCTACAAAATGAACCAAGAAGTATATAATCATAAGGTTAAAGTACGATACGCATGTATATACCAAAATATATTTACAGTTTATATCGTGGCCGTATGGGCGGATAATTTCGCAATAAACGAAGAAACATTATTCGTTTATAAAAGATCTAAAATAATATCAGATAAAATATATACGTATTAGGCTCCTATCGGCGAACCTAATAGAATTGACCAATGAGAAAGCTTTTCGAAACTCATCGATGGCACGACAGGATCGAGTTTGTGAATCACACTTCGGGCGAATTTCTGATGCAATATTCGTTAGCAAGACGTTATGTGTAAGTGCTATATAGGTGGTGCAGAATAGAAGATAGCTGGATCCGTGCAATGAAGATACACAGTTACATCTAAAAAAGTGAACAAATTGATCAGTTTGTCGGAATCGTAAAACTATTTAGAGAAGTATACAAAATGACTGAGGAAGATTCGGTACGTAGAAATGCTGAAATGTATGCCAGAAGTGGCATCATCTGTATCGTATCGGAAAAGCATGGGAGCGTGGTCAACTTGACATACTTTTCGATTTTTTGACAATACCTAGTAACCCATCGACGATGGAATAAAGCATTCGCCGATATGCGAAGAATATAATCTAGCAAGATTACATTCCGATAAATATACTGCAGTTTTTTGCATCCCAACCTCAAAGCCATGTGGATAGCACTAAAGAGAATAAAAATGCATCTTTGACATAGTACCCCTCAACTCCAACACGTTATATATATTTTCTCCCTTCGTTATCAAAATTTTGTTTCTTACAGTCGTATTCGATAATACATCGTAATCTTTCGTGCATATTTTTTAGAAAAATATATTTTCGAGTGAATATATTAACCCCTTGACCTAACAATAATCGTTAGATTCATGATGAAGATTTTGGACAGAGTCTAATAAATATGTATGCTATTAATCTCCTCTAAACTGAGATGAAATTCTATTTTGGTATTGTTAATGTATAGTTATGGAAGAACATGTAGGCATACAATAGATGTAAATTTTCTACTTTTTTTTAAGGAAATTACGAACTACAAAGAAAGTTCTGATCATTGAAACTGTAAAATAAATTGTAGGACAAGGGGTTAATCAATATATACATATATTGATATCTAAATATATCTTGTACATTGTATACCTTGTCTGTACATAATGATTTCATTGAGTACTATTAAAAATAATGAAATTTTATTTAATATCCAATATTATATCAAACTAGTTTACCTGGTAAATGAAATTCTTGAAAATTGCATTATAAAATTTTCTAGGTGTTCGATCCTACTTTGAAGAAGAAAAAGAAGAAGAAGAAAACTAACTTTGATCTTAATGCAGCATATAATGAAGTTGATAATGCTGGCGATACAATGGAGACCACCGGTGATAAAGAAAATCAGGAGCCAGACCCTCCTGCACTTGCCGATGACGATGACACGTTGGACTTAGAAAATTTTGGAAGAAAGAAGAAGAAGAAGAAAAAAGCATTTAATTTGGACGAATTGGATGCAGCTTTACCAGATACAAAGAAAGAGGTATTACTTCTAAAACAGTATTCGCTAATAATTCTCAAGAGAACTGGTTTTCATTAGTTATGTATAAAAATTTTGAAAGGATGTTGTTGAACAACAAACTGAAGAAGTCGCCGTGGACGACACATTTGATTTGGACATGGACTTCTCTAAAACTAAGAAGAAGAAAAAGAAAAAGAAAGATCTCGACGAGCTGGTAGCAGAGGAAGAGCGTAAAGAAATAGAAGATAAAGAGAATGGTAAATATTATATATTGAAATTATAACATAGCTGCGGGTAACTCATTATTTTATGTTACTCGTTATTTGTTAACATGCTGCATTGAATCTGAGCGAAATGCAGAGTACGGTAAGAGATATATTTGCTGTTTTCTACATGCATATTATCCAACAGTTCAAGATTTCTGTAGCACCTCTGCATTTTCATAAGTTTCATTCTAATTGAAATCATGTATTGTTCCTTTTTTAAATTTAAAGTAACTAAAGGTGTGCGAGAATATATCGGGATATATCGGGATTGCCCGTGCCAATCCGACATTTTCGGGTTCTCGCATACCTTGACAAATAACAGGAAAAAAATGTTTGAAAAAATTGTACGTTTTCATTTCTTTTTTTCAAGTAACTTTTTCGATAATTTTAACTTTTTCTTATTAGTACACTAAATATGTATTATTTCTTTTTCTCAGAGGAAACAAGTCTATGGTTCGGATCGGACAGAGATTACACATACGATGAACTGTTGGTAAGAGTATTCAACATAATGAGGGAAAAGAACCCTGACATGGTTGCTGGGAAGAAACAAAAATTTGTTATGCGTCCGCCGCAAGTAGTACGTATAGGTACCAAGAAAACATCATTTGCTAATTTCACAGAAGTAAGTATTGCACCGATGTTTGGCACATATGTTAATACCGAGACAATTGTTGTTCATGTGTTTTCTATCATAATTTTCCCCATTGCAGATATGTAAAACACTTCATAGGCTACCAAAACATTTGCTCGACTTTTTACTTGCTGAGTTAGGAACTAGTGGTTCTGTTGATGGAAATAGTCAACTTATTATTAAGGGTCGTTTCCAACAGAAACAAATAGAAAATGTTCTTAGGAGATACATTAAGGAATATGTTACCTGTCACACATGCCGCTCGCCAGACACCATTCTTCAGAAGGACACTCGACTATTTTTCTTACAGTGTGAAACCTGTGGCTCAAGATGTTCAGTAGCTAGCATAAAATCTGGCTTCCAGGTAAGTAGTATTCCGTGCTGCGGATGTTCGAGCAATCATGTTTCCTCGAATCATTTGAATAACGCATTATTATTATTCTTTTACAGGCCGTTACAGGAAAACGTGCTGCTATTCGAGCAAAAACTGCCTAAGAAAATTTTCATATGTCCCATCTATCAATTTTGTAGCATAATTTTCAAATTGTCAGAGATTTTTGTGTTAGAATACAGTTTTTACTATATCTATTGTAACGGCGTGCAATCTAAACATCTGTTTTTACTCGCACGAATTGGATGTCGTCAGTTCTAAGAGAAAGTGATTGTGAAATTTGCAACCTATGTTTTTTATCACCAATCTATACAGTCAAACACAGAAACTGCGTGAACATTATTTCATAACAAATTTCCTTTTATAATATTCCCCAACGAGATGTTTTTAGAGTTTGTAATCTCGAATCTCTACAATTTTCATATTTATCATGGTTTTCTTTTTTATTTTCGAAATCTTAAATATACTGCCTATCGTTGAAAAACATTGAAACGATTAGATATTTGGCTAGATATTAATTCTTTATGCATTTTCTTTTGCAATATATAAACGTATATACGTTAATTTGAACGAAAATAGATATTACCGACTGTTTTTATAGTCATGCATTGAATAGAAACGATATAATGATGCAATGATATGATATGCATCGTTTATCCATTTGTCTACCATTGTGACATAAAATTCTGTATAAAGAATCTTCGATTAAATGAAAAATGGTATGGATTACCAGTTGTTAACAATACATATAAGCAGGTAATAATACTTTGTTATATTATTTTGTGTATACAAAGGAAACAAATTGTACCATTAAATTCGAATACATTATTATGTACGATAAAAAGTATTACATCCGTAACTAATTATGTTTTTGAAGAATTATCGTGATAAAATGTAATAATTTTTGCAAGCAATTAATAGTAACGTTTCTTAGCTAATTTATTCAAACTGTATTTAGTAGGTAATAAATCTATCTTAAGAAGCTTTATTGCAAACTCTTCTTTTTTATCCATTTGGTAAAAATGTTAAGTTACTTATCGACATTGCTTGTATTAACTTTTTACTTGTTTATAACGAATTTTTCAATGTAATTATTCCGCTACTGATAAATGTGCAATTTTATGTTCTGTTGGCAGAATATATGGGATTAAAAATACTCCAAGTTATTAGGAAGTTCAATGAGTCAATATTTCTTTATAATTTCCAGTATTCAAATCTTCCATTCTGCTTTCAGTGATTGGGAATTTTTCATTAATCATCACAGCAGTATCCACAAGACTTTGAAATATACCAGCTGGCATATTTGGTTTTGGGAAATCTTTGAAAGGTTTCCATACTCGAGATTGATCTGCTAACACTTCCAAATATACTGGCTGTGAAAATACTAATCCTTCGGGGATTCCAAATGAACCTGTGATGAACAAAGTATTTGTATTTTGATTAGCATTTTTACATTTATTATATACTCACCATCAGAAATAACGCCTAACGATAAAATTTCATCACCCACATCCGCGCTATACCATAACTTTAAAAGATCGCAAATTGCTCGGCAATTTTGAAAATCTTCAGATCTACCTACTTGATATTGAGTGAGGGACTATGGAAACAAGTGTCGAAATTTGTATTTCTTCATAAACTTCTAACAAAAAGTAAATTAGCTCTAGGTTTACGAGACGCATTCTAATATTTTTAATTCACGATTATTGCGATTGTAAAGATGTATCAATGAAGAACTATTCAATACATTTATTTCTCGTTGTTTTTATAAAGCACTATAAATAGTCACTTTTAGTGCTCCGTAAACCTAGTGTTGAAAATGTTTCATCTATACCTTGCGTATATAAATCTCTTTATAATGATCTATTTTATTGTGGACCATATAAAAAAACCATCTCAACTGTGAACGTTGAACACCAATCGGCAGCGCCGCATTATCACTTGCCTCCAAAGCTCTTCTATTAGGTAGATAATAGTCATACTTTTGAATCATATGATGAACATCCACAAACTGATTAATTCCTACAATTGAAGTCAGTGTCTCATAATAAATGTGTAGCGTAAAATAATGTAAGCATATAATTGAATTATACATATATATATAGATATGGATATAGATATAGATATTGATATGTAAGCCAACCCAGAAAGCCCCAAACAGGAGGGCAGCCAAAGTTCTTTAAAGGGAAACCTGTTGAACGTGCCAACACATATATCAATTCTAATCCATACTGAGATCCAACAGCCACAATATTTGTTTTTGGTATGTTTGTAACAAATTTGTGCATAACATTAGCAAAAAAACATGTGGGACCTAGTGAACATAAAAGTATTTTCATATGAGACGGTGCGTGATTATTTATTAACATAGATAATTCTTTGGCAGACTTGTAGTTGCGGTACAACCAACTTTCTATACCCTCGAACTCCTCTCTTGAACAGATAAATCTTAAAGTTAGATGGCTCTTTATTGATAAAATTAAAATATCAACTATTTTAATTTACCTTAGCAAAGCATCAATACTAATCAACACTTCGCAATCATGTAAGCCATCAGGTATATCGTACACAACTTTGACTGCATTCAAACCGCTGGTAAGTCCTTTTGCATCTTTGAAAATCCTTCTTAGTTTAAAAAAGCATCCTGGCTCGTCGTATAACTTTATAACTAGTCCATGGCTCGACCAGAACTCTTTTATCATTATCAATTGAGGAACTAAATTGTGACACATGGATCTTCCTGCTCCTATTATCATTATATTACGACGTTCCTGACGTGTCTCTAAACATTTACATTTCTTACTTTCTGCATCATAAATCTACAAATAATAAAACTGACTATTTGTTGGAAATATTGGATTTACACACATATTATTAATTACATATGCGAAATCTTCTTGTAAAGCGTCAAGATCTTCCTTGTTTAAATGAGATGTAATATTATAATATTTATTTAACAATTCCCAAAATTGGTAAGCACCTCCAATGTATGTAGGGCTGGTACGGGCCAGTCCAATTTCTTTCCATATCAAAGGAGATTTAATGTGGTTCCAACCACAACACATACATCTTTGTTTTAACCAAGACTGGAAGATATGTTTTACAGTAGATATTAATACAGTAAATGACAATTGTCACCTACTTTCCATTCTGTTGAATCTTTACAAATAACATTATAGTTGAAATTCGGCAGTAATGTGGATAAACTTTCTGCAATAAAACGAACATGACTAAAGGTACGGTCTTGCAAAATACCTGCTATCACAATTACACATTTCTCTGTCGACATCTTTTTCGCATTTAACAAGTGATCTGTGTTTAGTGAAATTAGCAATTATAAGTACATCTATAGTAACAAAACAATGCCTGACGTTACATATATAGATAATTTATTGTTTGTAATGATACATTAGATAAGTATAAAAAATAGAATACTTTTCGATAGATTTATACTACTACATTATATATATTATATATTTTTAATTTACGTCTTATCTTAAATAAGATGTTTAAAGCAGTCTCAAGGTATTTCAGTTTCGCGATATTAAATTAAAACGTATCATCGTCTGATAATTCCGGTAAATTAAGTGTCAACCTGCTCAATGATTCTTCACTATTGGATCTTGGAGACATACGTAACACGGGTAATTCATATTCTAGCGATGCTGGATCTAGATAGAAAATTTCATATTTAATTGAGAACATTTCCATACAATAATTAAATTTTTCTATACCTGATTCAAATCCTTCATCCTCATATGGCAGTACTTCGTCTTTTTGTTTCATTAACAGTTCCTTGAATTCATTTTTCAATGTTGTTGTGTAAATATAATCTGCAAAATTATAGATGTTTTAGGAAATCTGTTCAAGTTAATCACACTGTGCGAAAATACGAACATATCGAGACAAGTCGAGAATTTTACTCGGAATCAGAGCATGTTTTCGAAAATTTCTGGCATTTCGAATATAACGGGATTTCTGAGCATATTTGGGATAAGTGCCCAGTAGATTAGGCTTCCCGAATCTGTTCCAACCATTGGAAACTCAACATTTTCAGATTGCCACACACTTCTAGTTAATGCTAAGATCTTACCAAATTCAAACTGCATATCACAATAAGGTGCCAATTTCTCTGGTTCAGGATATGAAGTCTTAATGATATTCTTCTGTGGCAATGGTACTTTGAAGACAAATTCATTGGATGGTTTCTCTAATTGTACATTTTGATTAAATGTTTTCTTTGGAGACAAATTATTTAGTTTGTCAAATTGAGCATTTTGTTTCTGTAAATAATAAATCATATGTTATATATATTTAGACACATCAATAAAACATCAACAGTGCGAGTAATAATACCTTCACGAACTCTTTGCGTGGTGATAGCGAACGACCATTGCTGTCTAATTGTGTTAAAGTTGGTTTCAGACATTCTTGATGTTTATTACTTAAGTCCTGGTTCAAATGTGGTGTATTAGATACATTTAAATCAGAGTTAGACCTAAATGATAATCCCTTTGGCTTTGATTGAATAGAAGATTTCAAAGAAGTTCCACCAACTCCAAGAGATGTATTCGCTCTCAATAGTGGCTTTGCAACTTGACCTATATCGATCAAAATAATTGGTAAATTTTCATAATTGATATTTATAAAAACGATACTATCAACAGCAGGAAAACTAGACAGTGGATTTTATGCTATTATAGCAAAAATGAGTAGGTGTAATTTAAAACACTAAAAACATTGCAAAAAACTTTAACAAAACATTAAAAATTTATGAGAAAATAAATTTCGCTTTCATTCCAGCTTGCTGCAATTCAGGTAGACAACTTTTATTTTGCATAAAGATCCGCTGTCGAAATAGTTATCACTTCCAAAAGTACAAATTCATACCTTTGTTGAGATCGGATGTAGTACCAAACAAATTAAATATTCCAGCCATTTTATTTAAACCTTTCACGGTATTGCGTTCTTATAATATGCAACAAATATTTTGTACGTAGTGTAGAAGAGTTAGGCAATAATAGTCTTTTTTTTCGAAAAACAAACCGCTTCGATATCGTTCATCACAAGTTTTCCGTTAATTTAAATGGCAACAACATTCGACCGTAACCAGAGAAAATACATCGGCTACGTTCAGCTCGGCAGTTACATTGTTCGATGAATGCAGGGGGAAAATAAAAGTACTATTACTACCGAGTGAACTTAGATACGATACTGTACGATACCAAATAATTCTCACAATAGTGTCAATAGTGGTTGGCGCGAAATTTGAAATATGGAAAGTAATACTCCAAAAAATTGTTCACATTAGCGTAATACATACCAGGAAATCTAAATTTAAAGATAAAGAGAAAGTTCTCATGTGAATCATGACAACATATTAATCCACAAAAATAAGCTTGAAATCTTCAAAAAGAACTTATTCAAATTGAAGTTCTAATCTCTAAACCAGTGATGACCAATAGAATCGTAATTGTAATGAATGGAAAAGCTTATAAATGATTAAGGATTGTTACAAACATAAAACATTAATATGTATTCATAATATAATTTATTAAAAGAGACAAAGAATTGTCAGTAGCAAATATTTCATTAGGATAAATTACATTGATATTATATATAGTATATATTTTACATATATAAGGACCTATTACGTTCTTAAGGCCTCTAAAATATATCGACAACCAAAAGCTACCAACTGCTCACAGTGGAATGCTTTGATTAATGAATTGATACAATTAATCGATCGTACATATATACAATTATTTACTATGCACGTATCGATGGAAGAATTCACATTCTTTATGAAAATATGCATAATAATTGCTGTATACGACGTGGAAAAATGAAAATAATGTGTTTCGTTCACTGTGCTATATTCAATTGGAAATATCTGAATAAAATGCATTAAATGCAATCTTCTTTCATCGATACAATCAATATGTAATGCGGCTAAGTAAGAAGTGTATAAATGCTAAATTTTTACAAATAAATTTTTCGTATAGTGGCGAATGGAAAAAGTTTAGTGAGACTCCGATTTCAGTTTTGTATCAACAGCATTTCGATGCCTACATGTTTACAGTATATGGTAAAACAGTCTGTTGATCTCGTTTGTGTACCAATTAGTTGTAGACAGCTTTTCATATTAACAATAACAGCAACATCCGTTCGATTTGCACATTTCCAACATCTCTTAAGCCATTCTAATACTCTGAATTATTTGAAATACAGCTGAAAAACAAGCATAAATCGATTTTTGTGCAAATGAAAAGCAAGAAAAGAGAAACGAAATGATTATTCAAATGTAACTTACCGGAACCACATACAACAAATAGGAAAAGTGCTAACAAACATGGTCCAACTGGAGATCCATCTTCCTGTGGTTTCTAGAAATTATCAAATAGAATTATAAGATATGCTGGTATCATTCGGATAAATGATATTACTGTAGATTTTCGAATAATACCTCAATAATACTCTAATACCTTAAGATTATTACATATGTTTACACTACATATGGTAATATATATTATTCTATTAAACCATCTTTTTTACTATACAATAAACAAATAACTTAGACTATATTTTATCCATTGCTTCTACAATTGCGAACAGATTGCGGCGTAAAAAGATCGAGAAATACGATATAACAATACTGTCGGTAACGTCAGAGTATGTATGCATTACTTATTTCAACTATTAAAGTTTATAACCTCAATACTGTAATTTGACAATAGCTTGTTTTAATATGATTGTACCCTCGTTAATTATTTTCATTGATCAAGAGCGTTTACTAGATGAATTTTATTCAACAGTGACGAAAACAACTTACCGTTGATTTTGGAACGTTTCCCCGAAGCGTGATGTTTTTCGTAGCTCTTTCGTTAGCGATGCGCATTCTCTGTTTTGGTGCCATTTTTCTGGTATTGTCCTCGTAAAAAGGGTTCGGATAAAAACGAAAGAAAAGCAATTGCCAATTGAAATGATGTTGCTGTCACCGTGCTACAATATGTAAAGCTTTCCGAACAGCGAACAGGTGTGTACGTGCGCCACACGCTCGGCTCTGAACTGCGTCGACGTGTGCGCTTTGACTTTACGACGGAGCAATGTTGGGTGCCACACTGGCACCGTTCAAATCAAAACAACAACTATACCTATATATCTATATATTATATTAAATAAGAAGAAATATATTTCACTAGCAGTTTTTATTATAAAGTAATTTACACTCAACCGTTCGTATAATCTCTAAAGATATCTTCTGTAATGCTCAACAGACTTATCAAGTAGGATGTCGATTAACGTTGTCGTTTCCAAACACGAGAGTGCACATTGCACATGTTACTTTACGTATTGTTTGGGTATTGTTATGGCCAAACAATAAGTACTAAACAACGGATCTTTGGCAAAGTAAATTTTTTTTACTTGATTAGCAATCAACTGGAGTGAACTAAACATTTATTTTCTTTCGTAGTATGATTAATAGGTTCAAAATAATGTAACAGTGGTTTTAAATTCTTCTGTCTCCACTGTTTTGAGTTGCACCTACTCATCTTTGTCATAAATGTCCAGCTAAGCAGGCGTGTCTTGAGCCAGACCGGCCTAGGGCGGAAATAGGAAGATTTTTGTCCAATCTACGCTCGGAGCTGCTCAAGTCGCATTCATGTGGCTGGCGACTGATCAGATCATGGACATAGGACCACATAGGACACATAGGATAATTATAATTAGACATAGAATTCCTATACCCATGGCAGTCCATGTGCCAGATATACCGGGTCTATAAGTATATATCAGGGTAGTTTCACTCTAATAGGAGAACTGTTAGCACGAATTTAGTACAGGAACACAAATTAAAAATGTCACTACTGTGCAAGAGTAATTCTCAAAGTATCGTTCGCGGCCCAAGTCCTTAGCCACTCGATGGCTGCAGCTATAAATATTATGGCACGCCATAGTAAGTATTAGCATTACAATTACAGTCCACTGTTTATTGTAATTAATTTGAAGTAAAGAATGTATTTTTATTTTCAGATGAAACTGATGTTACAGGAGAATTCTGCATGGACAGCAAAAGCAGTGGGACTGCAATGATTATCAAGGAATTCGACGAGATTTTCGACAGTCTTAATGGAGAAGGAAGGAAACATGGACCATTAAAACCACTGACAGGACCTACAACAAGAAGAATTTTGTAATGAAATTGGTTTCTCGATTTGTATTGCAAAAATTAATACCAAAGTTTGATTGTACAAATTGTACATTACATATATTAAAACTAGCGATAAGTAGAAATAGAAATATTATTCTTAATGATTACTTTTTACGGTGTTTATGTAGAAGTTACAATATAGTGCGCTTGGTTTTATATAGGTGTAATGTATAAAGTTATGTAAAAAGTACAATTAAACATTTTATACTATAAAGAGAACAATAAAGTCATATTACATGTGTAAATATATATTTAATCGGAAATCTCACAAGCAACTCATAAAATTTTTAAATCTCTAACGCTTAGAGATTTAACCACACACGGGTTCCCATATATTTTTCTAATACAAAACAATTTTTTTACTTAAATCAAGGAATTTGACGAGATTTTATTAACGTTGTTAATAAATAAAATTATTGTACTTTCGTATTTTTTAAAATTATCTACAATTGTAAATATTCGAACAGTTGCGCCGCGAACGGCGATCTTCCGAACTACAATTCCGCCTCCGTACAGCGCCACTCCGTGTAGTGGCAGAACGCTCAAACTGTTAGCCGGCCATCTTGGTTATCGACAGTCGATAACATTTGGCTAACAGTTTGAGCGTTTCGCCGCTACACAGAATGGCGCTGTACGGAGGTCTGAATGTAGTTCGGAAGATCGCCGTTCGCGGCGCAACTGTTTGGCGGTCGTTTTAAATTGAAATTTGAACTACGGGAAAACTATGCGCTCCTTTTACACGAATTAATTCGCTCTTTTGAGGAGATCAGCACAATGTAGCTACTATAAAATTTTCCTGATCGAAATGAATATGTAGTTTTCAGTTTTACGTGCGACCACAAAAATTTAGTTATTGATTTCCTTTTAGATTATTTAATTCTGTATGCAATTCGCAATTTTTGTGGATATCTTAATGATTTAATGTGTGGCAAGCGCAAAAGACTTTTCAACTTTCCAACTTCATGTTTACTTATTAAACAGTGCATCGCAATTAGAAATAGTAAGTATAGGAAACATTTTACATAGTAGTATGTAATTATAAATGTAAAAATGCAATATTGAATAGAACGTATTTAAAATGTAATAAAATGTTTTAATTTTTTTATTTTTAAATAAAAATTATAAATTAGCAAGGAATGGGTAGTATGGATTTCAAATTCTCGCGTTTTGACCCGTTAGTTGTGTAACACCAAATTCGGATGGCGTTCGATTTCGTGCTAACAGAAAAATCCATTGAGTGACACTACACTGGAGAGTACACCAGTTTTAGCATGAAACAGAACTTTTACTAGCCTATGGTATAATATAATAATATAATATAATATTATTGTTATATTATTTATAGCTGTTTATAGCTAAGCGTCCGATCTACCACCGGTCTTGGAGCTGAATCAAGCTAGGGGACAGCACTATATCGGGCACGGTCAAAATCTGGGCACTCTCATTTTCTCTCTGATAGTATATACTCTCTGACATGTCGGTGATTGGGTGATTCTGTATATCGTATCTCGAGCGATTCGATTTATTATTTTCCCGCGCAAAGTTGTTGTTCAGGCACATGATCATTTGCAAGTCTGTTTACGTTTTTAGTACGAATACTGTTAATACAATCTGTAAATATCAATCAAAGTGAAAATGGACGCTATAGACAGAGATCAGAGGCTCGAAGAGATACAAAGAGAATATGTTGATTTTTTGGACGATATGGTGAGTAAAAATATTCAACAGGTAAATACGATTATTCCATTTCTGATTATTCTTTAGGAGGATCAAGGTATCTATACTACGCTTGTTAAGAATATGATCGAAGAGAACAAACGCAGATTGTTTGTAAATGTTAATGATTTGAGAAGAAAGAATCCTACTCGTGCGGCAAGGTGAGTCTAAAAACATCAGATTTATAATTGTTTGGTACACTAAACGCTTACAATAATGTCTGTAATAACTAACTTTACTTGTAGTTTGCTAAATAACTGTTTCGAAGAACATCTTGCTTTCCAAAATGCACTGAAGCAATTTGTTGGAAGCATAGATACCGAGTATGCCAAAGGAAATGTAGATTTTTTTATAGCTTTTGAAGGAAGCTTTGGAAATAAGCATGTCACACCGAGAACTCTTACCTCTCGTTTTTTGAGTAACTTGGTGTGTGTTGAGGGTATTGTTACAAAATGTTAGTTCAATTCCATAAAGTTTCATATTTAATGTCATATAGCACAACGCAACACTATCTAATGCATACTTATAAACGTTATTAGGTTCTTTAGTGCGGCCAAAGGTTGTTAGAAGTGTTCACTATTGTAGCACAACAAAGACAGTAATGGAAAGAGCTTACACCGATTTAACTTCATTCGATGCTTTTCCACAATCTGCTGTCTACCCAACTCAAGTAATATATTCTTAAAGTTTATATTGTTCAATTCCTTAACACTAAACCTACTGACCATCAAAAGCGACTGATGTGTATAATATTATAAAAATAACAAGACAATTCACTACAATACACACTGGAGTCAAAAAATATATTCAAAAATTCCCATAAGAATATCTCTGCAATGTTAATAATTGTCAAATAAAAAATCTAAAATGGGTCATTTGACCCCTCGTGGAAAGTTTAGTGTTAATGATTGGAGATCATTTACAAACTTCAAAACTGTCTAATGTGTATTTTATCTGTAGGATGAAGACGGTAATCCTCTAGAAACAGAATTCGGCCTTTCTACATATAAAGATCATCAAACACTCACTATACAAGAAATGCCTGAAAAAGCACCAACTGGCCAGTTACCAAGAAGCATTGATGTTGTATGCGATAATGACTTGGTGGATCTCTGCAAACCAGGCGACAGAGTTCAGGTTGTAGGAAGCTTCAGATGTTTACCTGGTAAACAAGGAGGATATACAACTGGCACTTTTAGGTTTGTCACTCGGAGAAACTCACTATAAATCTATTAGGATCGTATACATAGAGAGTGTCTTACTTTTTAGAACAATATTAATTGCGAACAATATCATGCAATTGAGCAAGGAAGCTAATTTGTCCATTTCTCACGATGATGTGGCTATGTGTAAAAAGCTAGCCAAGAACAATCCATGTAAGAACATTTTCGAGCTACTTGGCAAGTCACTGGCTCCTTCTATACATGGACATGATTACGTGAAGAAAGCAATATTATGTTTATTACTTGGCGGTGTCGAGAAATTATTACCCAATGGTACGAGATTGAGAGGGTAAGTACTTTCGCGTAATGCGTGTTCCCGCACATCTCAAATCGTGACGTGTCACCTCAAATGTGAACGTTTTTCTACAGAGATATCAACGTTATGCTGATCGGTGATCCATCAGTTGCAAAATCACAGCTTCTGCGCTATGTTTTGTGTACTGCACCGCGAGCAATACCAACTACTGGCAGAGGATCATCTGGCGTTGGTCTAACAGCTGCTGTAACTGTAGACAACGAAACAGGCGAACGTAGATTGGAAGCTGGTGCTATGGTTTTGGCGGATCGAGGAATTATTTGTATAGACGAATTCGATAAAATGTCGGATATAGATAGAACAGCCATACACGAGGTGATGGAACAAGGAAAGGTAACGATCGCCAAAGCCGGGATACATGCCAGTTTGAATGCAAGATGTTCTGTGCTGGCAGCTGCGAATCCAGTTTACGGAAGAGTAAGTGATGCTTTGAAAGTCTGTTTCACAAGAGCATGTTTTCGAGATCTACAACTTTATGTAGAAGATTTATACTCTTACTTAACATTAGGTTTACTGAGCTCTAGAAACAACTATTTCACATTATTTTCTACACATAAAAAGTATGTGTCTATCTATATTTTGGCCATGTTTCTAATAATACATAGTCCAAGAAATAAATTTGGTAAATAATCCCTCAGGGAATGTATCTTTACAATCTTAATAATCGCAAATTAAGAATTGGCATACTTTCTGCCTATTTTTCAGCATGTGATACTGGCAGTGATCTCCATATCTTTCTTATTTCATAACTTAGACTTTTCACGCTGTGAGTATGGTTTTCTCTAAGCTTTTGCTTCATATATACCCATACGTTTTGAATTAAATCGCGATTGATATTTTCGCGAGTCCGCGACAGATGTTTTTCGACGTGTTTCGAAGAGAGTAAAGGTTTCTTTACAATAACGAAAAACTGTTTAACTCTCGAAGGTTTTGAACATACTAACAGATCTCTTCGTAAGCGTATTAGGCGACCCCTTGAATGTGTATTTTATCATCTCACACGAAGAGTTTCTTCGAAGATAACACAGATACAGCGAGTACGCTCTTGTGAAACAAACTGTAACAGGTGTTCAAGAGTATTACTAGTATCCGACGAAAATGGTCATGTTCACAGTATGATCAGTATAAGACACCTATGGAGAACATTGGACTTCAAGATTCGCTACTCTCGCGTTTCGATTTATTGTTCGTCATGCTGGACATAGTGGATTCTGAACAAGATCAAATTATTAGTGATCATGTTGTGAGGATGCACAGATACAGAAATCCGACGGAACAAGATGGAGAAGCATTACCTCTAGGCAGCAAAATAGACATACTGACTACTAAAAATCCTGATGAGATTCTTCCTGAAGGAGGAGAGACTCAAGTTTACCAAAAATATGATCCTTTGTTACATGGACGTATGCGTTCGAGAAGGTACTGAAAGTCAACGCTACGACAAAACAACAGCGAATTCGATTGTAAAAGTTAATATTTTTCAGCGATCAAATTCTTTCTATAAGTTTTATGAGAAAATACATTCACATTGCCCGGTGCATGAAACCTAAACTCACGGAAGAAGCTAGCGAAGCAATAGCTGCCGAATATTCAAAACTGAGGTCTGAGGAATCTGTGGAGTCCGACGTAGCAAGGGTATTTCACTAATCTCTATATTTCGAATTGTGCCGGGATTATGAAAATCGCGCGAGTCATACATATTTTGTTACGAGATATTTAGACTTTCGTATTTAAATACGTTAGAAGATATTTTTCTATTCATCCCCAT
The DNA here is from genome assembly GCA_028455595.1 of Lasioglossum vierecki. Classification (NCBI taxonomy): domain Eukaryota; kingdom Metazoa; phylum Arthropoda; class Insecta; order Hymenoptera; family Halictidae; genus Lasioglossum; species Lasioglossum vierecki. The sequence goes on along the minus strand of CM052340.1, from coordinate 6,585,086 downwards.
ATGGAACAAAATCTTCATAAAATCAATTCGACATATGAACACATAAATTTAACATAGGAAACATGAAACTGAAAACTTGTTTCGCTTATACTACTTTCACAATTACCGGTACAAGTAGTGCGATAAGAATTACTCTGATCTGTACTTAATTAACTACCTTTTTATTCACAGACTCAACCTGTAACGGCTCGTACTTTGGAAACGCTGATTCGATTATCTACGGCGCACGCGAAGGCTCGTTTGTCAAAGAACGTCACTGCCGAAGATGCACACGCTGCAATAGAATTGATAGAGTTTGCCTACTTCAAGCGAGTTCTAGAGAAAGAGAAGCCGAAACGAAGACGACAAGACAGCGAAGGAAGCGCACACGAGGACGAACCAGCTGAGAGAACGAAGAAGAAACGCGCTAGGAGAACAACCACGAATGGAGAGCAAGACCCTTATGATTTCGATGATGACGATGATAGTCATATCGATGAAGCTACGACTAGGCTTACTAGATCGCAAACAAAAACTGTTTCGACTCCTAGCAGGTCCGAAGGTACATCGCAGGACACTGAAAAGGCCTCGACCTCGACTTCGGAATCTCCTGCAAAAATTACCGAAGGAAGGTGAGTCCAGAATGTTCTTTACATTGCATTCTAATTCAGTGAAACCCTTACTTCTTATTTACTTTGATACGTGTGTTTTACATGTAATATATGCGCAACGTATTTCGTATAATTTCAGATTGAAAGTGTTCAGAACACTTCTTCACAAGTTGTTCCAACAGCAAAGGGCGCAATCGCTCCCACTGTCAAGAGTGCGGGAATACATCAACAGTGAACAGTCTGAAGAGTTCACGTCAGGAGAAATTACAGCGGCAATTAATAAAATGTCCGATGCTAATCAGATAATGGCTGCGGACGATAATATTTTTCTCATGTAAACTGCGCGCGTTGCGTAAGTCATTCCTTTTATATTTTTATACTTTTTACGCATTTTTAAATTATGTATATCTGTTATAACATTTTAACAAAATAGATGCCATTGAGTATTTTACATTCAAATGTAATTTATTCGTACACACGATTTGCCATTTCCTTCTTAAATAATTCATTTATTTCGTCCACGAATTAAAAAACAAGTTAAGAATAATTGTATCTATCAACATTTATTATCGTTCCATTGTTACAGTACAGCACATTGGCACATAAACTAGCAACAGTGATCAACATTCATTACAATACTGTAAACAATATTTTATAGCTCTAAATTCTCCTGATCTGTATATATATATATACATCACATAGATAATATAAATAGTTGTGCTGTCTCATTTGAATATACATATCTAATATTTAGGCATTCTCTTCCCTTTACACATAATTTGTTCTATCCACGCTTCCAATTCTTATTAAAAAAATCCTTAATGATCTAATGTCATCGATATCAACTACTTATCCACTAACTTCCTTTTCGTGATCAAGGTGAACATATTAAAAATCTGTTAGTGTTCAATCAAACTGCAACATACTTCAAACTCTGTTCATTTACATGTTTAATGGCATTTATACTTAGAACAATATGTTGACAGTGAATTATTGATATCTCGTTTCTTTTTTATATGAACAATTCGTACAATTAAATGTTTGTTGAAGATATCAAATCATTCAAACTTTTGCTATATATATGTATATATATAACAAAAAACTTATGTATGACATTTACAAACAGATGCAAAAGTTTCTCAACTGCCAATATTAAAGTTACTACTTTCTTATCATTATAATACAGGCCTTCAGGACGTAATGTTTCTGTTGTAAACGGATTCACATTACATTAGTGTTCGTTCGCATATCGCGTATTCGATCGAGCCACGAATAATTCGTAGTTAAAGAAGTGATCGTTAATAGATAACGACAGTATCGATTAATGTTAAATATACTTTATATGAAGATGGATACAAGGAAAGAGAAATTATTTATGGCTCAACCGAACAGATAAAACCTTCAACAACTGAATTGCTTCCAATAGAAAAGAAATCATTATTCGTGTTCCTTGTACTCACAGTTGTCCTCGACAACGTCAATTTGATTTATTTTAATTAGCACTTCCGTGGTTTAATACTTTTTTGTTATCGTACAAAACCTACCATGTATCTAAATACTACTGTTCTATACAAATTCCGTACTTCAACATTGGTAACTGGCACAAAAAATATGTGTAACGGAATTAATAAATTATTCTCGGTGTGTGTAAAAACGCGTTGCACAATCTACAAAACATTAATCTATGTGGAACCTGAGTATTTTCTGAGTAGAATGCTGACACACAATGTAAACGAACTTATCTGTTAGCGGTTTCGAAGAACAGTAAGATCTTAAGTGCTGGAAGAAAGAAGTTTAAGCACAAAAATGACGTAAGATGATTCCCCCGTGCATTGACGAAATTATTTCTACGTTCTACGTGTAAAAATGAAACGGTAAAAAGTTTCAGCACTTATATAATGTTGCTTCGTATTGGCTTAACATAGAAAGCTCCTGTTAGAGGATTGTTGTGCGACATTGCTAGAAAATTATGCACTCAAAAAAATAGTCATTTTTTTTCATTTTTCATAGTCTTTCATGAATCTCCTTTTCTCTGTATCGAGGCTACAGGTATTTCTTCAAAACTTCCTTCTTTCTCTCGAATCATTATTTTAGGATAACTAATTCGCGCCAATTTGGTTCGTACATATGCAAATAAAACAGAAGCACATGCGAAGATGCATTGGAATGTTCTGCATCATTTAAAATATCGAATCAAATTTTCATTACGATCGTAGGAAAGCATGTGCTTCATTTTTACAAGCATGCTTTTTGTATGAAAAAGTTTAAAGTTCGTCTTCGCTGGACTCACTGCTGTATGCAAGTTGCTCCTTCCACCATTCACGAACCTCTATCATAACACTGGGAGGTTTTGGCGCAGTTGCCTTTGCATTCAAGACTTCTCGCTGTTGTCGGGGCGGTTCCGTGCTCTCTGTGAGATGTGGCAGATTATTTTTCGCCATTGCTTCAAATGAAATGCACGAGTTCAAACAAAACGACAAGAAGGTATTCGATCGATAAACATACAAAAATAACTTACGCGGTGGTCTATTGTTCCTCTTTTTAGGTGGTACATTTTTATCTTTTTCAGATCTGATTGAAGCCGAGTCTGATGACGTTGGAGTTAAATACTTCTTTCTTGATCCACTGCCTATACTATCCGACCTTGGAAGAACTACAGGCTTCTTTGGTCTGTGCTTGGATCCATCCGCATCCTACACGAAAACATACAGTCAGTTACATAATTGATTGAACTTTTTTATGGATGTACCAATCGATTTCAGTTATTCTCTTTCCGAAGAGAAGGGAATGGTAAGCTGATTTGTCTACCTTTGTTTCTGTTTCCTCTTCTTTGTCTGCTTCTTTTCCTTTTTCTTCTGGATGTTCTTGTTGCTGTATAGGTTGATCAGCGTTCGCACGAAGACTAGCTACAAGGTCATTTTCTTGTTTCTGCGATATACAATTTATAAGATTCGTAAAAATTGATGTTAACTTGTCTTCAGCTGTTGCATTTGGTGGAAACTCACCCCACTGGCTCGCTTCTTCTTCAAACAACCCTCCAGCCAATTTCTAATTGTTTGTTTAGCAACTTCCTCTTCGATGATGTACTCAAACTCCTCTCTCGCCAGCAACTCTTCCAGTTGAAGAGCTTTTCGAATGTCAACTGACCGATACGACAGCATACTGCAAAAAGTATTGCACAAATGAAAGACAAAGTCTCAAAGAAAAAAGGGTATAGGTAATTTCTAGAGGTCTAAGTTTTGAATGTGTATTATTACAGATACACGTGTTTACTTACGTATATAGTTCATATACAGGATGAACCACGAATTGTGATCAGTAGAGATTATGTACTCTGTTATTAGCAGTCCGATCGAAAAATATTTTTATCAGGTATAGGTGTTTTTCCGAGGTCACGAATTTGGTAAGTATCGTGACATTAAAAAAATTGCTTTTTTACTTTGTTTTTAACCATACTATACACGATAAAAACATTTTCGATCAGACTGCTAATAACAGAGTAATCTTTACAGGTCACGATTCGTGGTTCACCCTGTACAATTATACAATAAAATTGTCTTAATAGTAAGACTTGCAAAAGAGTTAATTTGGAGTGCAAAAAGGCGAATATGATCTACAAAAGGATTTCGAGTGAAAAACCTGTAAGGTAATTACTTACTTAATGACATCGTGGAAAGTAACGTCTTCGCCGTTGTTCAGTTTCTCCAGTTCATAACACATATGCTTGAAGAGCAACCGATCCTTTTGCGGATCGGTCTCCAATCTGCCTTTCAACAATCGTAAAATGAACTTCACCTGAAACACACTAATACATCATTACTTCTAATCTAATTTATAACAGACTTCGAGATCGACAACAATATTTTCAGGCGTACCCGTTTCACTGGTATGACACCCTTCTGATGATTGTCGACAACGTTCCAGGTATTTTGGAAATTTCTTATGTCGGCGTACGAAAGTAAGGCGTCTTCTTCGTTCGAGTAAAATAGAGAAAAGTTCTCCATGATAATAGCTGTTGCGAAAGGATCAGATATTTGTATTCGAGGACGTTAAACCTGCAAGGAACCTGTACCATCGCTCCTTGATATATCAATCGGTACTTACCCACTAGAAGGTTCAAGACAATGTAAGTAATGATTACATAGAATGTACAAAAATAAATTAAGGAAGCATGGAAATTGCCGCAATCAGTTTCCCAATAATTAGCAGCTGGAGTGCAATACGGTGGTTGTATCATGCAATCGTGCATTATTTTGTTCCAGTCTTCTCCTGTGACAATGCGAAAGAGCATAGCAACGCCAGTCACGGGTGACTCGAAATTGGCACGTCTAAACGATAAATCATTCTGCTTAGAGTCACATCGTATCAAAGACGCCTGCGCCATTGTATTATTCACAAGGAGAGGACACTGAATTCGAATTTATACCAAAAATGAGCGAGTGCGATTTAAAACTGAAAATATTAAAAGATTTTGAGAGTATTAATATATTATTGTCATCACGTTAAAATTATTAATGAAGAATATAAATTTATATTTAGCTCCTGCATCTTGCAGTTGATGCACATAAACCTTTTATTTTACATAAACATCCAGAGTCTAATGATAAGTAATAGAAATTTAATTAATAAATTAATTCTACATATCGCCGTTAAATTTCGAAGAGGGCGTGACGAACACAGCCTCCATGAAAATCTATTCTATTGCATTAGTGTTTATACTCGTTAATCTATAGAATTTTAATAAGAAATAGCCTATCAATGAACGTGTCCTTCCCTTGTTAGTTAAAATATCCCTGTTCTCTATGAATATGTAAACACATTACCTTCCTATACCTTCCCCGTATTTCACAGTTCCAAATATGATGGTGCCCGCTAAGGCATAAAAGAAAACAAGAAGAAACATGCCGAATATAATGAAGAAACTTTTACAAACGGACACTCCGACCGTCAACATCAACATTTTGAGAGTCGTGTGTTTGCCAGTGATGGTGAAAAACCTAAGGATCACGACCATAAAGCCGATTACATATGACAGATCGTTCTGCAAGAAATCATTCCTGTCATTTACAAGTCGGTCAGTTTCACACAAATATAATTACAACTAATTAGATTACCGAAACACACTGATTTTCTTTTCTTTTTTTCTTAATTGATTACCGAAGAGCAACGTACCTTCATTGTGCAATGAATGACGATCCAAATAACACCCATGACTGTCACGAGCAAATCATATCTGTTTCTTCTGGACTGCCAATAGCCACGTGGTGTAAAAGCAATATTTTTCATGATCACTTCCACGAGGAAGATCAGTGTCAGAATCGTGGAGACCGTAGCGAGTGCTTCCGTGTGTTCCTCCTCGATTCTCCACTTGAGTGTACGAAATGAAAGAGAGAAAAAGATTGGTATGTCGTTATGGCATTAAGAAACACGTGTCGGTTTACTTTTACCACGGTCTAATGGTAGCCGGCAAGGAACAAATGATTCAAGGTAACAGTCTTTCGTGAATTGAGTAGAGTGCCTCCTCTATCTGAAGGATACTACTGTTATCAAAGTATCTGTTTAGTATTTGTGAACGGTGTGTTGTGTGTTGTTACTATACTTGTAAATTGGGTGTGGGAGGAGAGGAGGTGGCGAGGATATATGATACGAGAATAGATGAAAATTGTCCAACTCACAGAAACGCATAGAAGAGCACTGTTTATGAGTACCATGACTGCAATGAATCGTTTGAAATAGATGTTCTGAGTGATGTCATAGATAAACGCTCTAAATATCTTTCCATCCGGTCTGGGTGGCAAATGCAACGGTTGGGCGATCTTGAGTCGCTTTTTTAAATCGCACCTGGGTCACATAATAACGTACACCATCAGATTTTTCAGCAAAACACGAACTTAATTGATTAATAGACTGCGGATTTTTATGCATTTAAGAAGAAATTGGCCAGGTGAACTATGAAACAGTGAACAAATACTGTTATGTTGTTTTCAGGTGTAAAGAATTACTGAGGATGAAATGAATCGCTGCTGAATATCTTCATCTTGTATAAAGATCCACAGTCCGTTGATTAATTATGATTTTACCATCGTCTTTGATCGACAGTGAGTAACGCGGTCCCTTTGTTTTCAGAATAATTGGCGATAACAACACCAACGAACAAAGTCAAACCGATCATACACCCCAGAAAGATGTAGATGTGGATATAAATGGCGTGGACCTAGAAAGTTATTATTCCATAGCATCATCATCGTGGTTATTTCGCGCCGTATCACACAGTGGTCGGTAAGTATGAAAAGATGGGATGAAAATAAGGAAACTTACGGGACCAAGAGCCTTGATAAGAACGTCTCTAACGTCGAGCCATCCTTTAAAAGAGAGCACCTCGAAAAGCGCCATCAGTGCGTCACCGATATGGTCGAAATTAAATCGCCTAGGATTTGCCCTAAAATATTTCACTGTCTGTTGAAAAATATTCTTCGATTTAGAATGGACAATTTTATACTGTAACGCCTACCAAACGCGTGGCACTAGTATAGATGGATAGCTCTCGTTTTGGCCCGGCCGCAATTTCATTTTCGTCACGAACACCCTCCTCATAAACACGCCGACACAGTCTTCCCGTTTCAGAATGGTCGGATCGTTGCAACGAGCTAATCTACCACCGTAAAGCTGTACACCGTAACTCGCAAATATGAACATCAATAGGATCAACAAAGTGGACACCTAAAAAGCTTCTTATTCATTCTTTGTCTGAACTCTTCGAATAAAATAGTACCCAGCAAGATCAACTGAGAGATTCGTAATACAAACAACTCTTTGAATAGCTAAAGATAGATAAGGGGGTAGTAAAAAATATATTCTTTTGCATTTTTCTTAAACATAAGTGTTGTAGAATATGCGTGTGAAAGGATTTTCAATAGCAACAGCAACATCACGAGTCGTTCATGTTACAAATTCCTCGATGGAAAGCCTTGAAAGAACTTGAATCGGCTTTGCGCCGAGATTATTTACCAATAAGATCTCTTTGAACCCCCTACACAATTCATACACGACCTTCCTCATATGCGGTACAAGCGTGAATATTCTCAGCGGTCTGACACAACGCAATATCATCAAAAGTTGAGCGCCGGAATTGGGCGGAACGCTCTTCGGCATCCAGCAAAGGAACACGAGGCTAACCTGAATTGATCGTTCAATTACCATTGGGACATGGAGCCAGAAAAAATAGACAAAATGACCAGAATATCAATGAGATTGGATGCGAACGTACGACGTAAATAAAAACGTCCAAAACAGAGGCAACATCTTTGATGTAGGCCTTAGGCGTGAAAAATAATCCGTCCGCGAGGATCTTGAGCGCCAACTCGATGCTCATGAAGATAACGAAACCATACTCAGCGATTTGCAACGCGGGTACCTCCATAACGCGGTAACGTGGCGTTTCGAACATCATGGAGATGCAGGACATGGTCGTAGCAAAGATCATCACCCAATCTAGGTACGTGACCAAGCCGAGGAAGTTGCTAAAAAGCGTGTGGATTAAATTGGCCATTGTTAATTTCATGTCCGAGTCGGATGTTCAAGCAATGTTCTACGGTGTGTCAAGAAACAAAAGCAGCCATATTCGAAACAGAAGCACTTACTGCAGACTCTTGTACTGAACTTTCCTCTCTTTGCCGGTCAACGGGTCTTTCACGTTCGTGTCGTATCTCGCATAAACGAGCGACTGACAAATCTTACGGAATTTGCTTTCTCGCGGCACCACGAATAACGGTGTATCGAAAAATGGGTGATTCTCGCGCAAATCCTCCTCGCGTTGGTTTCTACATTTGGGTGCAACGGGTGGTGAGAGCGTTAAGTCACAAAGACGTGGTAGAAGTGGTTTACTTGCTAATAAACGGTGCAGAATCGATTTCTTTACCTGCGCATCTCAGCCTGCTGCCGTTTGGCTTGCAGTAATTTAATGTCCAAATCATGCGGTCTACTGCGAGAAGAACTCACTCTGTTTATACCTCCAATGTCACCGTTCTCCATTAGGTGCTCGTACGTTTGCTTTAGCTTGATGGAACCGCTGCGAACACTTCTCCTGATCGACCTATGACATAACAAGATTGTTAATTTTACAAGCTCTCCGTTGTTCTCTAAACTATGTTCGTTTAACGTAACTATTATAAATCGGACTTCGAGGATTGTTAATTAAAATGAGTAGTCTAGCTAGTTACTCAACTTTTTGTAACTTACTTTTTTTGGTCGATACGTAGCTGCTTGGCGCTGTTGACAGTTCCTTGAGGCTTCAAAAGACCTTTTCCTGGTACCGGTATCATTGCAGAATCACCTAATAGAAGCCTCTGATTGTTGGAATCACTGTGGAACATAGTATTAAAAATATATAAAAAGGAACAGTATCGAGAGTTCTATAAAAAATAACAATATTGAAAATATATGAGAAACAACAAGTAATCTTTAAGAATTATTCAGAATCATAATATATACTACTTTATAATGTAGGTAACAGCTGCTTTTTTCAGGCTAGTAACAACGTTTCGGACTTTCGGCGGATTGTTTAAAATCTTAACTGGACGTTGTTTCCTGTATATCATTTTTGAGTCGAAGGTCTCGTTCACTTTCTTTACACCTTCGTTCTCTTCGTTTTCCATCTCGAAGACAAACTGCCGCATGAAGCTTTCACGTACCTACATTGAAAAAGCATCATACGATTATTTTATTCGTGATAAAACGTTTCAATTTAAGGATTATAATATTACCTTTGGGAGATTAAAATCTGATGGTACTTTATGTAAGCATGTCATTTGAGGACTATCTGGAAATTTTTCAAAAATTCTCAACCTAAATGGTAAAGTTTCTTTTATCTCTGCGCTCTGTTCGCGAAATTTCAGTTGCTTTAGTTTTTTAATGTCCTCATCCAATTCAAGATTATCCAATATGACTGCGACGAACAGACTCAACACGATCTTGAAAAGTCAATCAGAAATCGGTGCATGATCATCATTTGATTAATAGACTGCGGATTTTATACATTTATGATAAAAATGGGTATGTACAATTTAAAACAGTCAAGGTATTAGGAAAGATTTAAGACTACCAGTGCATTAGTTTCACCTTAATAATATAATTAAAGGAAAAGTGAAATTTTTATTTGGTTCCTGTGTCTTGCAATCGATGCAAACATTTTCTATTTTGCGTAAAGATCCGCAGTCTAGTGATTAAACTGGTATAAGAATAATTCTCACCAGTGTGACAAAAAGATGGTATAAAATGAAGTACACAGCTACAAAGGGTCCCATTGTCTCATGTGTTCGCAGCATAGTTTCATCCATAACATCAACCCAAGCCTCTTGTGTGAGGATTTGAAACATAGACATAAATGCCTGCAAAAGAGTTTATAAATTATTTTGCATAGAAAGAATGCATGATTTTTAAAATATATCTTACCTCAGCGAAGGTTTCAAATTTGGTAAAGTCACAGAGGAAACAGAACAATTGCATAGAGATGCTGGACGATATAACCAGTAACCACATAGTAAAAATAATGAGACCACCAAGCTTCTTTCCGGGTCCGAATATTTTGTACACAAAGTCCTCTAACATTGGCGATGCTTTGATAAGCCTGACTACCCTCAGAACCTAGTTTTAACATACATTTTCATTAGTTTAAAACCACATACATCAATTCTGCTCCTAACTATTGGGTTTGAGCGAAAGTTCCTAGCGTTTGTAAATGAAAATTTAATCAAATACTGTGGTGCCCAAGGTGGTTTGGAACCCACATTTAAACTAAACTGTAAGCCCCGTCGCGAAATAATTCTCATAGAAAAATTCAAAAAGTGATGTTAAATAAGGAAAAGAAAATGAAAATTTAAAGCTAAAATTCAGATATTTGATTCATAGATTTATTCAATAACATATTTTCCATTCTGTTCTATTATTTTTCGTCTTTTTCGAGGTAACTTCTCGTGTTATTGAATAAATGTATGAATAAATACCTGAATTTTGTCTTCGATTCTTTACTTCAAAACGCTGTGAACTTTCTTCCCAACCCAATATTTCATTAATTCTTATTTTGCGTTTCAGGAGAAAATCGAATGAACGTGAAGGTAGAAACCTGAAAATATGTGAATCCAGTAAGATAGAAGAACGGAATGATGTGTATGGTTGTACCAATTGCTAGCAGCAGCTCGAATTTGTGAATCGAATGCTTGTAATAACTGCGGAATCCGAGACACCATATCTTGAAAAAGGTTTCGAGGTCCAAGAATATCGTAAACGCAATCTCAGCGTAATAATAATTGTCGTAGTACGTGTGTCTTGGTTTCTCGTCATGCTTGAAACTCATTGTCGCGGTAGTAATGCCGTTCGCCAAAATGGCGCACATTACTACCATCCGGAAGTGAGGAGATCTCAGGATCGCGTGGCATACCGGAGATGCTAGACCACCGTGTTTGTTCTCATCTAAAGTTACCAAACTCCAGCCATTATCGTCACCAATTAATGTCTGAAATGATGATGAATACATTATAATATTTTGCACTAAAGAGGGTGAGGAACCCGATAATACATGCTACATGCTGCTGGACAATGCAAATCACGCCTCGTGAATGTAAAAATAGGAGTTTTGACGGGCGATAACGTCCTAGATTGATCTTTTACCTAACGCTTACAATCCTGGAAGTGAGACTACCCCCTTAACAAAATAATGATTGGCTCTTTACTAACTTGTGACGCAGTACTATTGCTGATATGTCCTCTGACTCCCCACATTTGCTGAAACTGTACGCGTATTTCGTTAAAAGTCTCCGTGATAACAGCAATGAAAACATTCTTCACGAGCCACGCTAAGAAAAATATCATTGTACTGAAGTAAAGGACTGCACGCCAGGCTGGCAGGCTGTCTATAGCACGGTACATAATGAAAACCCAACCCTCTTGCGACGCAGCTTGGTAAACAGTAAAAATACTTGTAGCTGAAAAGAAAAATTATTCCTTTAGCTATCGATTGTCAAATATTAGAACTAGACTGCGGATATTTATAACAAAAACGAGTAAATGGAACGTAAAACTGAAGACCAGAGTCTAGTAAAAATATTATGAAAACGAATCAATATTTTTATATAACTCTCTTTTGTCGTAATCCATGCAGACAATTTTTATTTTGCACGAAGATCCGCAGCCTAATTGTAACTAACTGTTGTAACGTTCAATGCGGCATTATTACCAAATTCGTCGAAACCATTGAAACCCATAATATACTTTGACAATTCGAGTTTCATACAGGTCATCCCTTCTGGACACTGATATCCTGATTCAGGATCAGTCGAGCAGAATGTATCTGGAATAGCTAGACTATTTATAGTTATGTGCTTCGGATGGGTTGTGTTGAGAACGCAATGGTTTTTCAATTCTCCAAACAACTGAACACCCAGCAGGCCGTACAGGGACATGAAGAATAGGAAGAAAAGAGTCACGTTGTATATTTGTTGACTTGAACGCCTGAAAGTATAAATGAACAACATGTAGATATACAATATTATATATTCACTAACGCGTAAAACAATTAAATAGTTCCATACTTGAATATCTGATTAATTCTAGCTTTCGGCATGGAGAACTTAAGGAAGACTCTCAGGAAGCGTATCATAATTAAAGGTCTTGGTGCCCGTAATATTGAAACACAACTAAATTTCGTAACAAGCCCTAACATTTCGAACATCTGTAAAATTACGGACAACCAGAGGAAGACAACCATACTCCCATCAAATTGGCACCAATGGTCATTCAAATAAGATTTTTCCTTCTGCAATCAAATATATATAACATTTAACACCGAGTTTACAAATGTACAAACTGGGCGAACTATAACTTCAGGTTACCTGCAGTATACCTCTAATGTACATCTTGGCGATCATTTCAGCGGTAAATAAAAACGTAACGATTAAGTCGCAAATGAAGGTAACATACTGAAAGGGCGGATAATATTCAAAAGTCTTAGGAGTATTCAAGCAAACAGAAATTAATGATACTAGGGCGCAGAACCTCATCAATCTTCTAATCCACCGCTGAAACAATTAAGCAAACATTATCGTAATCTGATAAACATCAGGCGAGCTTCAAGAATATGTTTCATTTATGCAGATATTACCTTGTTCACCCATTCTATGTCAGTACTCTCATTGAGGGACTCCTCTGGCCCATAATCGGCCAGAACAGTGTCCCCCTTGAGGCTCTGCTTGCGCCCCAGCATCATAATAGGTATTATGTTTGCAATGGTGAGGCCTAAAATAAAAATACTCATTCAACATATATTTGCGTGAGAGAGTTTTTGTTAGAGCATTAACACTACGTTTACGAGTTCCAGTATTTTCAATTTACGTTCGTTGAGATCGTAAAGGTGCACGAGAAATTATTCAACAAATTAATTGTTTCAACTATATATATATTGTAAAAAGTATGGCTAAAAATTTGGATAGAGTTATCTCGTTATCTTCATAAAGTAATGTAAAGCAGTCACTTCTAGTGCTCCGTAAATGTGATAAGAAATAACCGGTAGGTAAAGCGTTAATAATGTCAAGATTGGAATTATTTACCGCTATCTTGTTGACAAATATATTGAAGCATAGAAATTTCTTTCGTGATATATTAAGGAGATGGTTACTACATAAAATGGTAACGAATAAAAAGAATTTTGAAGTTCGGACTGAAATGCTGGAGAACATGCAGTTGTTGATTACGTGAATCTAAGAAACGTATATAATGTTAAGACCTTTGTAACCCTTGGGTCAGAACTATTTCTAGTATCATGCTTGCTAAAGTGATTTGATTGATTGCATTGACCCACCTTTCTTTTAACAGTTTGGACGACGACAAGTATTGCCTTTACGGCAATTCGTATAGACTACATTTCAGTATAAAGCAACGAGAGAGCTTAACGTGTAATAAACATCTTAGCAGTAACAACAAGCTAGTGGCATGGCGGTGAACATTTTTTTAGTCGGATTCCCCGAGCTTTCCAGCGATAGTGAAAGCACCGTGAGCATGAGCAGACAGAGCCTCCCGCCGTGAATAAATCAATATTTCAAATCCTTAAATGAACGCGCGCCATTCGACGTACCTCCGAATTCACAAAATTTCTCGTTCTATAACGTATTATTTAATAAACTGCTTTTCTCATTGACATTAAAGGTAACTGTAACAATATACATTTCCGTTTTATTGAATAACAATTCGTTGTATCGAGTAATAGTCGCTTAAAGTCAATATTTTTATTCAGAAAGAATTTTACACAGTACACATAAATCTATAGTAAATACATTATAGGTATAATGTATTAAAAAATATATATTCTTGTGTTATTAGAAAATAAAAAAGCATAGAAAGCATTGTTCGAATGCTATTTTTCTACATTCGTTGGAAAATAATGTATTATAAGAAATACTTTTGATTAATACATGAATATTAAATGAATTGACTCAAGATTCTTTTATGGCTTTGTCTGTGGTCGCCAGCATTTTTGAGAATTCGGAGTCCTGATTGGATAATAGTGTGGATGGTGCGTCAAATTCAATTATCCGCCCATTTTTCATAACGATAACGCGATCACACGAGACAACAGTCTTTAAACGATGAGCTATCGTTAGCACGGTACAGTGCGAGAACTCATTTTGTATTGTGCTCTGCACAGCTTCTTCCGTCTCAGGATCAACAGCAGCTGTTGCTTCGTCCAAAATCATTACCTGTAATTAATAATGACGTATGAAGCTACTATTAATAACTTAATTTAACGATATAAAATAGGCGATGTAATGCACATGCTCATATTGGGTTGCTGCATATGAAATGTACGATTATTTACAGTAACGTTAAACAAACATACAAACACTTCTTCCTAAATAAATCTTGTTTGACAAAGTAAGCACCATTGTAAACAACAATATTCTATCAACGGTTTCATATACAGGAACCTAATATCTACATAATATCGTAAAATGAATACTATACTTTGGTATTGCGTAGAAGTGCTCTGGTTAAACAAAGTAATTGTCTTTCTCCAACACTCAAGTTGTCCCCTCCTACTTCAACGAACGCATCCAACAGTCCCGGCAAGTTTTTCACTTTCTCTTTCATCTTAGTCTTCTCCAAAGCACTCCAAATATCCGAGTCGTCGCATTGCTTAAATGGGTCTAAATTTGACCTGCGACACATATTAATAATTTCTCACATTATCTTGGGACATATCTTTTTGTTAACTCTTCAATCGCAGTTACCTTATACTTCCGCTGAATAAAACAGGGTCTTGAGGAATGATAGCTAATTTACTTCTCAGTATGTCCAGGTTCACTTTTGCTATATCTACGCCGTCAATTTTAATCTTCCCAGATGAAATTTCGACTAGCCTAAACAAGGCAACAATGAGGGAACTTTTTCCTGCTCCTGTTCGTCCAACAATACCTGAAATTCGTTATATTGTGTTTATTGTGCCAAAGTTTTTATTTACGTTTATTCTAGGTTTTATTCTTATCCGTTGTTTACAACGAATTGTTTTCAAACTACACTTACCTACACGTTCTCCAGCGTTTATGACAAATGAAATATTATTTAATATTGGCGCGAGCTCCTTCCTATAACTCAATTGCACTTTACGGAATTCCAGTTTACCATGAGATGGCCACTCGTTAGAAGGATCTACCGGTGTCTTGTTAGAAATACCTTCCCTTTGGAGTGTCTACATGGATATACTTTTGATTAATGACAATAATCTATATTCTGGTTACTAGTAAACTGCGGATGTTATGCATTTATAATGACTAAACTGTGGATCTTTATGCAAAGAAAATTTCAATTTGCATAAACATCCGTAGGTTCGCTGTAAAACATATAATAGTTTACTGACTCTTATATAATGGCTTATCCTTTCGACGCTTATAAATCGTGTCTCTGTCTCCGCCATCAAGCGTACGGTGTACTGAAAAACACCGGTCATTTGGGTGGAATAGGCCATCGCCAAGCCTGCGTAAGCTGGTGATATCTGAGTTTTGAACGCGATCACAAGAAAAGCAGTGATAGAAGAAGATAAAATGGCCAAAAAATCAAGTCTCGCCGCTGACCACCTCATAATCGACTGACATAGGAAAAGACCCAAATTGTTCAAGTCGAATAGCTCTTCGAATCTAAAAAACTTTAATAATTATGCGCCTATCCAAACTTTTAGCGAATTTTTAAATAATATATACCCAAAGAAATAAATTTGTCGGATAATTGCTTATGGATGCATCTTTACAGTCTTAATAATCGTAAATTAAAAAGATTAGAACTAGCGTTCAGTAACATACTTGTCCGTGAAAGCTTTTTCCTTTTCAAACGCGTGGATTGTATTCAGACCATGGACCGTAGTTGTAACGAAACTCAAAACGGGCGATCTTGTAGTACTCTCCATTCGCTTGAAATCCCTCATTGCCACTCTGAAAACAATTTAGCTTTTTATATGCCTAAATAGTAATAAAAAATATTATTCGGTATTATTTAAAATCTGTTAGTTTTACCTGAAAAATTTACTAATGCAAAAGAACATGCAACCGAGAATTATTAATGGCAAGGAAAACCAGGGTATTATTACACATATAAAAATGATTGGAAAACTGCACATGAAGAAATTCTGCACCATATTCTCTACGGAGATCGGTATGTAATTGTCAACTAAAACCAAGTAACAAATTAATAAATTAGATCATCGTCACGTGTAATGATAACTGAAATGATTAATACACTCTTACCTTCGTCGACATCACGGCTAAAAATATTTTGTATTCTGCCAATAGGCGTGGTTTCAAAAAATGTTAACGTGGACTCAATCATCTTTTTGAACACTTTGTTATGTAGCGTAGTTGAGGCACTAATCGTAGTGTAAGTGATAATTAATCCGCGTATCAGGCTTGTAATCAAAATAGCTCCAATGCAGGCGCCATAAACATTTCTGTAATATGCCAAATCGGGATTATCATTTAGGTTCTTTGATACTATAGTTTCGTTAGTGTGGGGATCAGTGATGTTCTGAAAGAAAAACGAACGATTGGAAAGTAGAGATATATGGAAGCATAATTTTACTGAATCAGCTTTTAAACAAAAAATAAAAAAATATGTACTCCACCACCAGCATTGATCCATGTAGCTAACCACCAAGAACTGAACGCGGAGCTTCCCACGTTTAAGAAAAGTGTACAAAAAACTAAAAGAACCACAAGGTAACCGCCTGCAGATTTTATGTACATGTGGTAGGTGTGTAATTTGACTGTACCAGTTTCTATTTTCTCTTGTGTGGTCAGGGTCGCCCCTAAAAAAGGAGACATGTATTTAATGAACTGCATAATACATCATAGATTTAATTTACAATATTCGAGTTTGGTAGTGAAATTCGCTCCCGGTCCGATTTTAATTGAGATTAAACCATTCATAGGCTTCCGGTAAGTAAAATGTTAAAATCGGGCTAGGGGCGAATTTCACCACCAAACTCGGGTATAGCCTTTGTAATTAATACCTCCTCCGTGCAATCTACTTGACGTTTCACCATTTGTATGTTTGTCTCCTGAGTTACTTCTAACAGTTTGCATCTTTAAGTCGTTGCCAGAGTTTTTACTTTCTAATTGAGCACCTGAAGCGATTTGTCTACAAAAAGTAAATCGAAATAAACGACAAGATTAAGCGATAACAAAGCGACGTTTAAATAACACTTACTCCTTTGTATTTTCCTCAGTCTTTAATAGGGAACTGTGCACCATTGCAGTATATTCCTTATTTAATTGCATTAATTCATCGTGAGATCCTTGTTCTATGATTTTACCATTACTCAATAAAAAGATTTGATCACAGTGCTTCAAAAACTGGAATTGATAAAAAATTATGCCATTTATGCGTGATACAATAACTCTAGGAAAGAGTCGAGTATTTCTGAACGATTTAAAAAATGTAGCACGAATAAAAAATGTTTAATAAGTGCCTTTTTTACATGTCATTTAATAAACCAATGATTCTGTTTGCTGAAGAAAGTCAGATCGTTTGATACAATTTGAAAAAAGTTATCCTATGTTTAAAGGCGTTCGATTATATTATATTATTACCTGAACTTGATGCGTTACAAAAAGAACACATTTCTTCTTGAGTGCTCCGAGAATCAAATTCTTAAAAATGTATGATCCCACGTGTACGTCTACCGCGCTCAACGGATCATCCAGGAAATAAATATCTCTTGAACGAAAAAAAGAAACCGTTAAATATTTTCTTTACAAATTATTATTAGTGAAATTGCAAAAAATTATTATTATTAGTGAATCTGCAGAACAGGATCGCTATTCTTGAATTCTCTCCATCATGTCAGCGTTTTAAATTGCACTTATTCTTTTTAGTCATAAATGCATCAAATCCGCAGTCAATTTATAACATATTGAAAAATCATCGAAATCGGAGGGTAGGTAACAGTTCTGTAGCTTTATCACGAAAACATTTCTCACCGGTTGGCATAAAGTGCTCTAGCTAGAGCAACCCTTTGCTTTTGACCTCCTGAAAGATTGATGCCTCGTTCGCCGATCTCGGTGGCGTCACCACCGGGTAACATGTTTAAATCTTCCTTCAAGTTGCATACGGTAACCGCGTGATAATATCGTTGTGCATCGAACTGGTTTCCAAACAATATATTTTCTCTGAGCGTTGCATTAACAATCCATGCTTGCTGACTAACATAGGCGCATGAACCTTCTCTGAAAATATGTCCCTTGGTCATTTTCAACTGCCCCAAGGCAGCAAGCAGTAGACTAGATTTTCCACTTCCTACGTGGCCACAGATTCCTATCAATCCATCTTTTGCAGCCCCAAACTTAATGTCCGAAAGTACTTCGATATACCGAGTCTCCTTGGAAGATTCGTTAAGTTTCTCCAATTCAACTTTCTTCATAGAATCCTTTCTGGAATCAAATATCAACAGCTAATTTAAATAAAATAACAGGAAACAATGGTAAATATATCATTAATCAAAATACTCACTTTCCTCCGTTATTAATATATCCTGAATCGTTAGCGTGCAAAGTGGAGTTTTCATGAACAAATGTACCATTAGCAATAACTACTGCTTGAGATTTCACAATTGGTTTTGTTGCATGGCATGTGCTCTCTTCTAGAAGCAATACGTTCTGCACAAATGTCGCTAATTATTATAACTGTGTTTCAAACGTTAATAGTTAATAAACGTTCACAGTGCCAACTATTAACATGTTTTTTTTCCCGATTCATGCAGTACACATTATCAATAGTTTTTCAGAGTATCTCAATGTGAAAAGTTTATAAAACTATAGAATAGTTTTAATTGATTGCATTATTTATTTCTGAAGCCATATCTCTTTAACATTAGGTTTACGGGACCCGCCAGAATGACGGATTTTAATATTTAACATTTGCGATAGTAAGATTGTAAGGATGCTTCCCTGAGGAATTATTTACCAAATTTATTTCTTTGGGTGCATATTATTGGCAAAATGGCCAAAAATTTGGGTAAACACATTCTTGTTATGTTTATAAAATAATGTGAAACAGTTATTTCTAGAGCTCCGTAAACCTAGTGTTAAATCATGTTAATTGGTTAACTCTGTATGCAACTATTGTACTCAAGATAAAAATTATTATACAGTGCTTTGTTCGGAACCCACAACCAAAACGAGTAATAATAACATTAAATTCATCATACTGATATACACTACTGTGCAAAAGAAAGAAGCACCCAGCCATATTTAATGGAAAAGCGTAAAAAATGAAATAAGAACACTGTAAATTTTAGAAAAGGATTTCACCGTTCAATTGATTTGGATAGTTCTAAGAATATATGTGTTATTGCGGGTTATCTAATGCTTTAAATGCAATAAATCGATCATTTTACAATACATTCTCCGCATAAAGATATTGTTAGTCATTATATCTTAGAATTATACTGGGTGCTGATTTTTTTGCACAGTAAACGTGTTGCAAATGCTGAAGCGTTTATAACATACGCTACATGTAAAATAAAATTTGCTGAAATCACCAGTGCACTATAACAGACTAGACGTGCCCCTACCATTTCTATATTTACATTTTCTGACTGAGAATGCATTCAAGACCAAATAAAATAACTCGCATAACACTGCGCATTTGAACGAACGAAAAAAAGCATGTATGCTATCAACTCCTCATTCGCAATACTAAAGAATAGTAAGCACTACTGAAAATGCATTTACAATATCATCTCCACGATTCCATTAGTATTGTTAGTAATTACTGTTACAAATAAATAGATAAAAATAAACACCTGCAATCTGTTGAATGTTATCTTTGACTCGGCAATACTAACTAAGGCCACTTGTATGAACATGAAAGAGGAACGAAATTGAGAATTGAGTAACGATATGAATGGAAACACCTGGAAAAGTAACATATCCTAGTTTAAGTTAATCGTATTAATTCATATTATTTTGTAATGAATTATTTCTACATATTTTGTTGTATACAACATCCGCTCTGAATTAGATTACGGTTATACAACTGCATGTGCAAACAATAATATCAGAGGGAGGAGTAAGAGAAAAAGCAATTATCTTTTACTTATGTACACGGCATACAGCACTTTCCCTTTTACACATGCGACTGTTATGAAAAGCTTCTGAACCTATGTTACACCACCTAACAACCAAGTACATATTATTAATAACACAAATCTCGTGCAAATTCTATCTATTCTATTTACCGAGTATAAGTAGCCAAAATAATTTGGAATAATTTTCGAGAAGATAGTAGTACAAATTACTTCTCTTTCGGACTAATATGTATGGAATTCTTTAGTTAAAACATAGTGAAACATGAAGAAAAATATAATTTCATGAAAAATTAGCACACAGGACAGACCCATCATCACCTAGTTTGACTTCTAAACGTGACAACGAGTCAGGGGGCATGTTAAACAAATGTTATGGTAAAATGCACGAAAACTGGTTCGCTAATAACAAGTACTGAAACTGACTCCCATAAGTTTAAGTAAAATCTCAAAGCGTAAAATTACGAAATTAAATTGTGCTTTAAACTTGAACTTTGGGAGACCTTGAATCTTCTAAGGGCTATACGAGCGTCGAAAAAATATCGTGTGGAGTCCTTAAGTGAAACGAGTGCCAGTCTCATCATAATCCAAAAATATGTTGTAACTGGGAAAGCCTGTAATACATATTTTATTAAACGTAATACTTATTTCATGTATATCCTTAAGCACTTTGTGTAAATGTTCCAGTAGCTACTGAAGCAAAAATGTTTATTATAAATGACTTATTCTAATATTCCTCCGAAAAGATCTGTCGTTGTAATAGTATATTAATTCATTGATATTTGAAAGACTATACCTGTGCAGCAGTTAAACTACTGCCTGACGATAAATGAGCTAAAAGCGTAATGATTGCCGATATTACAGGTACAGCTGGCGTTAAGGAAATTGCAAGGCTTTGGAAATATACAGTCTTGTGCAACCAGCTCTTTTCCTTCTTTCGTATATCTAAAAGAAAATGATTATAGCATAGAATACACAGCACTACGTATTAGGTTGTTACATATGAAATAACGTGAAACAAATAGAACGTTTTCCGATATAAAATTAAAACGATCAAAGTAAGCACTATTGTAATCAACGTATTCTGCCAACGAATGCAAGTTTCTTGATTGTATTCAGATAGAAATTGATAGCATTTTTTTTATCAAAATGCTTCACAACATTTGTATTCGAAAATCCGATATTTGGTATGCAACAACCTATTATAATAGTGATGACTGAACTGCGGATTTTAACAAGATTATATTGTCTGTGGCTTAATTAAATGATTAGGAGAAGAAATCAATATTTATGCAGCTTCTATTTCTTACAATTGACTTAGTAAATTCTGATTTTGCATAGAGGTCCGCTGTTCAGTGACAACTTAAAAGTAAATGTACCAAGAAGTTTGCGGCTGAAATATTTCTCCCATGAACACATTTTAATTAACTTTATACAGTGCAATATTTCATTCATCAGTTTCACGCGTCTATCCGTAATGACAACCGTTTTTGAACGGAAATATCCAACTCCACGAGATATAAGATACTGTAGAAATAAACACGTAATTATATTGTATTCTAAAATATTTGTGAGAAATTATTGAAATTGATTTTACAGACCAAGCTACTTACTTGAAAAGGATAGAACAAAAGAAACACAAGTGTTCCGAGGAGGGCCAGTGGACCAAATATCCATAGTATATAAAATACACCACAAGTAACGATTATCGGCCCGTTAAGGATCATAGGTCCGTAAATAACGACATCGAAAAGTCTTTGACTGTCGTTAGTAAATAAATTGATTAACTAAAACCACAAAACGGCAATAATAAACTAAAATACTCAGCTTTATATAGGCGTACGTACTAATCAAATCTTACCTCTCCTGTGCTTTTATTTCCAAGACTATTTAGTCTTATAATTTTCTTGTACAAAAGAGTGCTACAAGCGGATTTCAACCTTAGTCCTGTTCTAATGTTCGTGTTCCACGTCCAAGTGAAAAATATCATTCGTAAAAGATCACAACATGTTAATAATAATGCCCACTTTATACCTTCCCAATAATTTTCTTCCGGGGATTCGATATGTTCTAATAATTTCTTCATTAATATCATCTACAAAAGAAAAGTCATTTAATATCTTCCAAGCTATTTGTTGTTTAAAAAAAAACATATTTGAAGCAGAGCTTATTTTATTTTATGTCATTGTACTTCCTTAAAATTTGTCTATAAAAATTGGAATTTCCATAAACATCCGCAGTCTAGTCATAACTTTTGTCTGTTTCATCTTTTAAAAAGAACTATATGTTTTCACCAGTGTCACCTTGAAATACTGGAAGTACAATAACAGATTCAGAACAATCCAAAACAACATAAGTTCTGCTTGACATGTATTAATCGCCTGAGAGGTAAGCGAGTATAAAACTCTAAATAAAACTAAAAATGAAAGTCGTACAGGACTTATAAATCCGCAAAGTGTCGAACAAGTTAGTAAGATCCAAACAATGTAGATCCTTGTTCGCACAAATCGCCAAACGACGTTCTGGAAGGATGCCAAACGCGGACCGCGATTGTTCAGTTCCTCTTGCCAAAGTACCTCCAGTCTAAACATAAAATTGTATTCTATTACCAAGGATATTTCACATACATTACAAACAATAATGCAGTATATATCGTTACATAAATGTTAAATTAATACGAATGGTAGACGCTAAATCCTAGGTTTACTTCATCAATAAATAAATAAATTATACACATATATATTTTATTGCAACGCGGTATCTCCGCTGTTTTGTATACTACGCGAAATATTAAAAGGACAAATTATTTGATGTCCCATTGAATTAAATAATTTGTTTTTAGCGGAGATATCGCCTTATAACAGCGTTAGTGGGTCACTGTCTTTCAAAAACCGATTCATATTTAATCTAAACTAAAGATAATTTCTTAATAAATTTTTAACAAGACAACCCCAGTAAAGTTATATGATCAACTATTTAAGAATTATTATTTAACAAAATATTTTTAAACTGCTTCCTCATATAGCAAAATGGTTGAGAATCTTATCAATATGCTTCCGGTAGATAAAGTGTCACACGTAAAAGGAACTCAAGAAGATAAATGTAACTTTTATCAATTGAATGAACAACAGTTACCTTTGTTCATTATACTTGCAAGTCTCGTAAGATGAAATATATGGTACATCATCTATTGTGATGCCCTTCTTATTTGCTTTCCATACATAAGGTGTTATCCAAGTATAAAATATGTAGGAAAATAATCCAGCACTATCAGCTGGCATAGTTCCTTTTTCACTGAAACATGAAGAACAAAATGTACAGAAACAGTTGTACTATAAGGAAAGTCTTTTAAATACATACGGTTTTCCAAGGCGTACGGGTATGAGGTTTTTCAAAGCTGGATTATACCGACCCACACTGGATCTCCTAACATATTTTACAGGTATTTCAGGCGTACGTGCATTTGGACTAGGAAGTAAAAAATGCTGTCCCTCGTAATTATCATCGTATCTGAAAATATACAAATTTGTCAGTCGACTTTAAAAGATGAATAGCATGAAAAAATACTAAATGTAATATTGCTGACAAATATTTTCAGCAGCAAGGACATATAAAAAATTCTACTTTAACAGAATAATCAAGAAGATATTAGGTTGGAACAAAAGTTTGTAGCGTTTGTAAATTAAAATTAAAAGCTAAAATTCAGATATTTATTCATAATAATTGAGAATAAATATTCTGAATAATTTATTCTGAATAATTCATAAATATTCAGAATAAATACCTTAATTTTATCTTGGATTATTCATTTGAAAACACTATGAACTTTCTTTCCAACGTAACGGCTTCATCTACAAAGAAAAATTAATTAGTAGGTTCATCTATTCTTTTTATTGCTAAACAGTCTTGGCATGTGACTGCATTATACCTTTCATTGGCAAAAGTCAGATTCACATTATTCTCAATGTCTTCACTATTGATAATAGCATCATCCGTTTCATGACTATCGTCCATGTCTCCGGACACTGCGAATCAATCATAAATATTACAAAAAATGTAAACAGATAAGACAAATTTATCTTTCAAAAAATAATAAGTAATAGTAAGTATGTATATTCAGTACGAGATGTGATAAATTATATGTATAAATATCATTGCACGTATAAACAGATTAAACTGCCAAACAAGTCACTAAATGTCACTGCGGGTAACAGATTAACATATATACATGTACATCGACATCCACGTGCTTTAAAGCACAATTTTTATTGATAAAAACTTCTGTACATTATTCTTAACTTTACATCTAAATAGTAAGATAAGAGGACACAGACCTGTCTCGTAAAAATCCTGTACCTCGTTTCGTGACAATGTTTCTAAGTACTTACCTTTATTGCTGACGACTATATAGGCGAACAAATTAATGTAATTGATACGGTGTACGAACATAACACGTCGCGGTGCATTGATGCCAATACTGAGCGTCAAGTACGTTCGAGGGCTGATAAGGAATCTAATCAAATCTAATCTTTTCTAATCAACAGTCGAGAGTAAGTAAATATACCTGTGGCTTCAGTATTTAAATTTCCGCGTCACGGTCTGCCCTCTATGCACTAACAATGTGACAATCCCACTGAATCCCACCTGATCCCACCGCTTTGATTCTTTTCATCGGAATGTGGACCAATGTGGACGTTTTATTAGTTTTATAAATTCATTTCGAAACAATTGAACGTTCGATGCCTTAAAAATCAAAACTATGCTAAACCACGAGTACATAAAAGATCAGATTTAGATTATTCTTTCACTTAAGATAACGAGTTAAGCACCGAATAATGTTTCCTGAGAAAGTACTTTCACATACATAAAGCTTTTCTCGAGCAAAAGCTATTTACAAATTAGAGTTAGAAATTATAATAATATTAATGACTTTTAGTCGCTTAGAAGATAAACAAGTTACTTTATTTGAAGTGTGATCTATTCAATTGTCCTTGTTGAATCCTCCATCACATTCACAGTCAGTGGTCACAGTACGCTCGGTCACGCACAACAAAGTCGGAATTATTAGCATAGATTGGAATAACGAAAGCATATGCGTGAATGACGCGCTTTCCTTATTTGTGATGTTACTTCCAGGCTGCGAATATTCATGATATAAATAGATTTATTCTTTCTTTGTAATTCATCTTCCAGAAATTTGAATGAAAGAATGTATCTCATCGATTAGAAAAATGTTTATGGTAGAAAGAGAAACATTAAATTTGTTGAACATTTTTACTATTTTTATTTCAGGACGTTTTACACGTTTATATTTTCAATTAATTTATATTTAGATTTGTAAAAATTAGGGGAACCTGATGGTCGGGACGAGTCGGGTTGGGTTGGGTTCCCGAAAATTTCGAGAATATGACATGACACTCTTGAAAAACATCGCGACGAATAACATTCTTTCAATGAAAAGAATTTGATATAATAATTAAATATTTATATTATATTAGATATGTAAAGAATAAATTATGTTGAGAATTGCAAAATTTTCAAAATGAACTTAGAGTTAATGTAATTTATACGGCTTTTTATTTTTGCGATTTTCACACGATCAATCAACTTCAATTTCAAATGTACATATATAAAGAATCGTTGAAATTAATCTGTAACTGTAAATAGTTCTTTTTGTAACATAGTAGCTTTTTTATAGTTTCCCTTATAATTTAATTATGTGTCGTGTTCAGTTCGGAGATGTGCTACAAGTATAAGTCTTTAATTATGAAGATAATATTTATTGTTATATTTTATAAAACACAGGTCACATCAAACATACACCATTCCTACGAATTTTTCATGCACAAGATAATTTACGATACAATTTTCGTCTCTTGTGAATGGACTTCTTTCACATACAAAATACAAGGCCCAAAACGAATACAAGCATTCCCTCCTCCTCGTGTACAACATTCTTCTCCACAATGAAATACTTAAAAAAGTATTCTAAGTCCGTTCACTTAAAATATTGTCTCTCGAAGAGATATTCATAATAGTTAAAGATGTTTCAAGTAACCGAGTGGCCTATACGAACTTACATAATTTAATGAGTTTGATTTCATAATAATATTGGCTATTATTTAAAAAAAAATTGCAGGGAATTTTCTGATTACGTCTTTTAGTTTCTTCATTAGAAAATAAATTATTTCGAATAAAAAAGCTAAATCTCAACTAACTTTAAGAGATATTCTCTGCATGCCAGCCTAATTAAATCGATGGGTTCAGAAGCAGATATACAATTTCATAAATGCCAAAAATTTATATGGCGTTCCTGCTGTCAGAACTACAAGCTGAACGCAGCGTTACACACTTGAACCGAAGTCCCCATTCACAGCAGCTTCCACTGTTGGAAACTTCCAGCGTTTATATACGCCGAATAAATGTTTTTTCTTTAAGTATTCTTCTTTTGCACTATTTTGAAAAGTTGGCGTTAACGTAAACTATGTAAATGTAACTGTGAATTATTATTTAGATAAATATAATACAGTACGAATTAATCATTGAAGATTATTTGCATTCGATAAGTTAACTAACTATTTTTTGCACGAATGCACACATGTCTTAATTCTAGTTCTGCCACTAGCTTGTCATCGAAGCTGTCATCGCAGAATTTATTATATATATATGCTTATTTTTATGATATTCGAATTTGGAACACTTCTCAATAAGATCTTAATGAAGGAACGGATGTACAATGTATTTAAAACTATGTGTGTGTGGGAGTGTGTGTGTGTGTGTGTGTGTCGAAGAAAAGAAATAAGGAAAAGCATTGAACAATTCGTATGACTTAGATTTCTTCCTTCTTTTTTTATCGAGCAAAATTAAATGAAATAATTTTCAAAGTATAAAATGTCTTTTACAAAATTATTTATAATTATAATTGAAATGTAAAAAGAAAACGAGAATGGAAGAAGACAAAATAGAAGGTACTACAAATGAATTCTTATTTACCTTCTCAACGTATCTCAATTAATCAATAGTCATCAATAATACTTCAGTGTTATCAGAAGTGAAACATAAGATTTCCATATGTTCTGCTTAAAATTAATGCGCATGTATAATCCACTGTTTAAAAACTTTGATTTGCGATACGTTTTACCGTCGATAGCGTAAGAAACGCGATACCCGGCCTCAAAAACTATTATAATTATTCCCTCCTAACTGAGAGCTGAAACCTCTGTTCGGAGAGTATCCTGGCCTGAAGTTATTACCCAAACCTGGTAAAACAAATAATTAAAATCTCAATCTCAGTTCAACCACAAATTGAAAATAGTTTTCTAATTCAGAAGCATACCTCCGCAGAAGTTTCCAATACCGCCCAATGACATTCCGCTTGATCCACCAGTCGAATTTAGGAATAATTCAATGTACCTGTGAGACATGTGACTTTTGTCCTGTAACGTACATCAAGTATTAATTTTAGATGAAATAAAAAGAGATCACTGTTTTTTTATTATAAAAATATAGAAACCTTAGACATTGCTTTAACAGCTTCCTCATGAGTCGCAAATTCAACATCAGCTTCTCCAGATGGACGACCGCCATTTTCAAGAATAATCCGCACGTTCACTGGCTCAATAGGTCTGAAGAACTGTAATCAAATCTACTGTGAAAGATCAATTTGATTTAGTTGAGTATTCTTTACTTCGGACGAAGACTTACATCAGCTATATCTTGTTCTGTTGCTTTGAACGGCAACCCACGCATGTGTATGCTATGCATACCAGAATTGCCACCCCATGTATCTCCGCTACCTCTGAAGTTTCCACCCTTCATGTCTAATCCACCACGCATACCCATGCTTCCTCCACGAGAATCAAAATTGTTTCCGCTTCCCCAGGGACCGCCATCGAAGTCTGTAAGATACGAAGAAGTAATAAAAGAAGATCAATAAGGTATCTTACCTTCTGAACGTTTGACAATATAAACAAACGAAGGATTAATTGTTACTTTGAAACAATGATATGGATCCGGTTGTTACCTCTGTTTCTAGAACCTCTGCCATTATTGCTAAATCGGTTCATCCCACCGAATCGTGCACCTCTATCATAGGGAGCAGGTCTCTGATTAAAGCCTCCCATTGGCCCACCTCTCATTTTTGGTCCAATACTAGCACGTACTTCTGACAAACTGCTTCGGAAGATTTCGATGTATCTGTTAAGATCGATATTAACATTGTTACTATCCTCGCATAGACGTTACTGCCGTTTGTAACCGGCTGCCTTCAAATAAGAAACTTCAATGCAAAAATATCAATGAGCACAATGTTCGAATTTTGAAGTAAAAACAAAAAATAGATATGTTAAATGGGTAACGGTGAAACCAAAATATAGAATTCTGCGCGCCGCAGGTAGTCTAGTATATGTACTCGATTATTGTGTGATGTGAAGAAAGTAAAAAAAAAAAAAAAGAGAGAAAGAAAGAAATGATTCAAAGAAGAGATCCATATTGAAGATTTTGTAACAGATTAACTGTTCATACTGCACCTCCACGGATTTATTAAACCTGTGTAGATACCCTCCCACGGTGACATTGCATTCTGTCGTACCTATGTCACCCTAGCCTTTGAGATGCTGATGATCCTCAGGTATATGACAATTACAATTGCACTTTATGCAATTCGATTGTAAGAAACCAATGACCGCGTATTGAGAAGCGATACAATTAAACGAAAAAGTGTTCTTAGAAAATCGAACAGTTTCACGAACCTCGGAGAAAGCTAGAACGTCAGAGTTAGCGTATCGTACTACCATTATCACAGTAAAACATGTTTCGTGCAATTACGAGCTGTACTTTATCAGTGATACTTTATTGAAACAAAAGAAAACTGTGCGAAGCTTTTGAGAGCTTGATATTGATTCTTGGTTTTGGTTTGCATAAAACGTACAATTGTGCAATTGTCAAACAGATGTGCCAGATTAAGATCGATGATAACTACCTCTGTAGCGCCCACCCATCCTGGGTTAGCCCTACCCACCTCCCATGGGATTTGGTGACGATGTAAGGGGGTACCTCCCGCCCGGCACCCACCCATAGGTTTCAGTTGGGCCAACAGTACTTTCGCTTACGTACGACTAACTTTCTTTTTTGTATTTGGATAGAAGCAGTTTCTTTATGCAAACAATTCACAATGTAACAATTAACAGAAGAACGAACCGATTTAGAGAAACTGTAACACAACTTGGAGGAGCATTCTTTACATTTTCAATGGACTTCTGTTAATATTGGAGAGTGATAAAAAAACTGCATCTATTGACAAATTTTTTCCCGCTATTTACTAACAAAATTTATATACCTACATGTACTACGATCATAAAATGATATTGAAAATTCATAAGTATACCCAAACCCAGCTAGCGTCAGTGCCCCACCTGTGTCCTATCTTTTCCTTGTGTTTCTGCAGAGCGCGCTCCGCAACATCTTTGTTAACAAATTGAACGTAAGCCTCCCCAGTACTGCGGCCCGTGTAGTCTGTCGGTAGTGAAATCCCGTTCGGCAATATCTCCAACCCTGACCCACACATAATCAAACATCGACATTGTAGCGTAACACCCATTATTAATTAAAGTATCGTCAGTTTATTAAAACCCTTATAAAGAAGCAAGATTTGAATATCCTTTGCACATTGCGTGCAAAACGTCTCGCTCCAAAAAATATACAGATACATATATTCATTTAAGATAAAAAAAAAAAATGTACTTTACTAGACCAAAGTTAAGAATTAAGTTCTACCATTGATAAAAACAAAGATGTATTCTAAACAAAATAGAAAGCATGTGGAAATTATAATAAAAATTTTTCAGTTGAAGGCTTAGTAGAAAATAGGAACTTCAATCTTGAAAGTCTTAAATCTTAACTTGGACATTTTCGATAATTGTGAAACACAGAGACTCTACTGATTATGAAAACAAGCATGAAATTCTAGAATGCATCAATATCTGTGTCAACGGTACAAAACTAAAACACTAAAACATTATCGTCGAAATTTTTTATGGAAGAGAAATATATATTTGGTTCTCTGTGATTCAAGATTATTCTTTTAATCAACAAAAATTGTACAAGAGGAAAATATTTTGATCGAAAAGAAAATATTTAAGGATACATTGGTTATCAAGAAGGTTCAAGTGAAATTTTAATAATATATTGTAAGAAAAAATAGTTACACATACAAGCTGATGTATGTTGTATGAAATACCTGAGAAGAACTGTGCTATTTCTTCTTTAGAACATCCAAATGGCAGGCCCCGAAGTCTCACGCAACCATCATCCATTGCATTTTCCAGGTTCAAACCACTCCTTTTGACTACCCACTCCATTTCACCTCTTTTTGCTTTGAAGACTACAATTAAGGGGAAAATCAGAATTTTTATGAATTCGTTAGATAATAATTTTTTTATTCAAGCAATAAACTTTAAGGATTAAGATATTTTCCCTTTTGTTCAATGATCTCTTGCAAAAAAGAATAAGAAAACATTTTATTGATTAAAGTTCATTGGTTGAATAAAGAAATTTGGTTTTATTTCACCTTACAATAATGAAATTACTTTCTTGCCAACCTAATAGTTAAATGTATATAAATATATTGTAAAAGTTCAACTACTTTTATAATTTTTAATTTACCTTCAATGTATCGGTGGCCCATGTGGTCTCTATCTCTCTTACAAGCTTTTTCTATATCCTCTGGTGTGTCCATTTCAACATAAGCCTCTCCGCTAGGTCGTCCCTCTCTAGACATAGTCATATGTACTCCATTTTTGCCATTTGAAATGGAACAGTCACTGAAGAATTTCATAATCTCGTCGACAGTAGTGGACCATGGAAGTCCACGTAATTTGACAACATAGCCTTCATCATCATGATCTCCACTACCATTTGACATGGCTGCAAACTAATATAAGATGTGTTACAAAATATTAAACTCATACGTTAAATTGGACTCTACCCTTGGAGTTTGATTTTTTAGATAGACTACTTAAAACGAAACTCTAAAAATATTACGATCAAATTTTCATTCTATCAAGTTCTTGAGCACTACAAAGATGTATTGTTTGATTAGATAAAAAACGAAACAGGAAGAATGTTCTTTTATAAATTAACTAGATAATATTTTGTAAGACAAGCTTTTATATCATACTGAAATGCTGAGTTTGAAATGAGTAAAGGAAAATATTGAAAAAATATTTCTGTATTAATATCATACAAAACACTTGACTATGTTCAAGTATTATCATTTTCATATATTACTTTGTTGCTAATTTTTATTTAAAAACGAGTTAGATACAAAAAATTTGAAGGTCACAAAAATTGAAAAAGTTTGAAATAGCTACGTATGAAGCAAATATATATTAGGTATTGTTAATCAAAACGTTTAGTCGAGTTGAGACTAAGAGAGAAGAGAAAAATGCAAGAAATAATAAAACAAGAAGTTTATAGAAAAAAATCTCATTTTCGGAGAATGCATAACGTCGTTCTAATTATGCTATAGGCTTCTTCTGGCAAACATTTTATTATTGTTTAAAAACTAAATATATTGTTTATACTTACGAATGTTCTGTGCAAAAATATGAACAGGAAAAATCACAAAATAATTTTAATTGACAGCAAACGCTCGGCCAACACCACGCTTTGCGAGGCTACCAGTAAAATGGCGTTCGCTTCTACGATGTTTAAGGCTGGTTCACAATTACCAAGGTGATCCTGCAATTATTTATAAATAACGGCTATAATAAATAAA
Source organism: Lasioglossum vierecki (assembly GCA_028455595.1). Taxonomy (NCBI): domain Eukaryota; kingdom Metazoa; phylum Arthropoda; class Insecta; order Hymenoptera; family Halictidae; genus Lasioglossum; species Lasioglossum vierecki. Next base: position 6,553,102 of record CM052340.1, on the reverse strand, counting down.
TACATTCTTTACGTTATACAATGCATTGAATACAATATTCTAGATTACTATAAGAATATTGAACTGTTTTAATCGAATAAATTAAAAACATACGTATTCCGAACATATAAATATACACTACATTTGAAACAATATAGTAGAGCATCTAAAACAAAACGTGATGTTATTCATGTGTATGAATTATGAATAAATTAATTTTAAATATAGATATACATAAATAAATATAATGGACTTATTCAAACGTTCTTAAATGCATCGAGTTTATGGGAATCTTTATTCTATATACTTCATAATTCGGTGTCTAATGAAATACTAATCATATCTAAAGCAACCTTTTATCCGAAAAATCTTCTCAGTAATTCAATTTTATTTGAAACGGTCACGGTATCGATGTTTAGAGAAGAAAGACTTTAATTTAAAAAAAGAAAAACAGGAAACCAAAAGAAAATGAAGAACGGAAATAAAAGAAGTTTCCATAAACTACATAAATCAAGGGAGTAGACTCGTTTCTATGATTGCAAGGGTGAGGGATGCAAGAGTAATTTTCAAAGTATCGTACGCCGCCCAAGTTGGCCCAAGTTCTTAGCCACTCGATTTTCCACTCTATGTCCACTGTTCATTATAATTAAAAATTGAATTTGAAGTAAGAATGTATTTCTTTTCAGATGAAACTGATGTTACAGGAGAATTCTGCATGGACAGCAAAAGCAGTGGGACTGCAATGATTATCAAGGAATTCGACGAGATTTTCGGAGAAGGAAGTGCTACACACAAAGATAAAAAGGTCACGTTGTTAATAAATAAAATTATTTTACTTTCGTGTTTTTTCAAATTATCTACAATTGTAAATATTCATGAGCTCGAGATCCATTTATTTTCCTCCGCAGAGTTGTCACCAAAATGTGGTCGGGTATTCCGAGTGATTCCGAGTCCAGTCAGGCGGCGGCGGCTGGCGGCGGCATTGGTCCTTCCCTTTCCAATAGCGATTAGGTAGCCGGGCTCTTGAGCCCGTGCTACGGTCCTGAAATAGTACGTCGGTCCAATAGGCGCGACACCCGTTTTTTTCACAGGGAGCGCTGAATGTTGCTAATTGCTTATTGCTAAAGGGTGTTCCGGTCCTTCCAAATTTCCTAGGAGTTTTGTTTTTTTCTCTTTAGAAGGCACGTGGCCAAAAATGTCACATCACATTGGGTACGCCAACTTCGACGATTACATTCAGGTATCTCATTGATCTTTTAAATCTATATTAAATGATTTGGTGAATCATTTGTCATTTTATCTTGGTTATCAGTCATGTGTCATTCTATTATATTCTTATCTTTTCAGGATGCTTTTGATGTTATTAGAGGTGGGATCAAAGCAGCCAATGCTTTGCCAATCGAGTCGAATTTTAACTATTACTCATGTTTCCCAAGTTTTCTAACTGCCACGGAGAGCAATGTAAAGTTATTGTTAGGCGTTGTGCAGCATGCTATGGGAACAGCAGGTATTAAGGGTAACATTTCCAGACTCGACACCGAAGAAAAGTTTGAGCTTCTATTGGAATGCAACGACATACTCTTAGACAGAGCGGTAAGTATTTGCTCGTGTAGAATTTTCTATGAGAATTTGTGTTACTAATGAGCTGAAAACCTCTCTTCTCTTGCTGCAGAATTCGTTAATGGACGAGGAATCTGGCATCACAAAGACTTCTGAAGTAGAATTTATTGTAACGCAGACCAAAAAACAAACAGTGAATGGTAGCTGGAACAAGCAAACATCTCGATTCGCTGATACAGATGAAGCCACGCAATCTGTTCGTTTACTCGCTGGGAAAAACATTCAGAGGCCTCAAATAATGTTTAAGGATAAGATCGATAACAGTTCAAAGCCGTGGTGTCCTAAGATCAAAGACAAGCCAAACTCTTTGAAACCTTTGGCAATTTATTTGGAAGATAACGCGGATGATGAGACTTTCAATCACCCGTATGAATACGAATTGGATATGTTTACTATTCCCAGCAGCCAACTACAGAAATCTGATCCAACAAAATATAAACCTTTGAACACAACAAGTTTGGTAATGATCGAGAAACCATCCGATATCAAGACACTCGTACAAGACTTGAAACGGTATAAAGAAATTGCTGTAGACTTGGAGCATCACTCCTATCGAAGTTTTCAAGGAATAACTTGTCTAATGCAAATCTCAACGGAAGACACGGATTACATAATCGATACCTTGGCATTACGTTCCGAGTTGCACGAGTTAAATGAAATTTTTACGAAGTCTACTATCTTGAAAGTATTTCACGGCGCCGATCTGGATGTTCAATGGCTCCAACGAGATCTATCTCTGTACGTGGTGAACATGTTTGATACGCATCAAGCGGCCAAACATCTTAATCTGCCTTACCTGAGTCTAGCATATCTGCTGAAACATTATTGTAACATAGATCCGAACAAACACTTCCAATTGGCCGATTGGCGAATAAGGCCGCTGCCGGAGGAACTTCAGAGATACGCTAGAGAAGACACGCACTACCTGTTGTACATAAAAGATATATTAAAGAACGCTTTAATAGATTTAGCCAATGGGCAGACAAATATTTTGAAAGCAGTGTACGATAGAAGTACAGACATATGCAAGAGAACCTATGTGAAGCCAGTCTGGACAGAGGAAAGTTGCATGAGTTTGTACAGGAAGAGTCAAAAAATGTTTAACAATAAACAGCTTTATGCTCTCAGAGAAATTCACAAGTGGAGAGACTTGACTGCCAGAGAGGAGGACGATAGCACGGCTTACGTTTTACCAAATCATATGCTTTTGAATATCGCGGAAACGTTACCTCGCGAAATGCAAGGAATTTTGGCGTGTTGCAATCCTATACCTCCTCTTGTCCGGCAACATTTATTAAAGCTGCACAAAATAATATTGAAGGCTAGAGAACAACCACTCATCAAGCCGATTCTCGAGGATCTCAGACAACGGTTGACTCAAAGGAATCAGATTGCTAACTCCGAAGCTTGGATGCATTTGCCGCATGATATTCCAAGCGGTATGGAGGCGAGGGCTGATTTACCATGCTTGTTGGACAAGAATATGGTACCAGAAACATTGTTGGTAAATACTACGACCGAACACACGGTTACAGTGTTCGACAGCCCAGCTACATCTGAGGTAAAGAGAAGATAAACGCGATAAATCTAATTTATCGGAAAATAAAATATTCCATCGAAGTATATTTATTTTTTGCAATGATTTCAGGACGAGGAGACGACGGAGGACGGGCAAGAAAGTATGAAGAAGAAGTTTGTGTTTATTAGTCCGTTTGAACGATATAAACGCGCGATACCAGTGATAGCGCTGGAAGAAGCGCAAGAAAGAGAAAGGCAAAAGCAAGCAGAAGAAGATCGATTGAGTAAAGAGAAGAAAGACGACGATGAAATAGTAGAAAGCAAAAATAGAATTTACGAACATTTCAAACAAGTCTCCCAGATAGTGAAGGGAGAAAACTTGAAAAAACCGAGTCCAGTATCTTTAGGCCAGATGCAAGGACGAAAACGGAAGCGGGATTCGAATATTAAGAAAGGAGATGATACGCAAGAGATAGGCAACGATAGTTTATTAACTCCGGCTCCATTGTTGACGAAGAAAGCATCGAATAACGAGACACCTTCAGCGGAGGAGCAACAGGTGCAAGAATGTTTAGCAAGAATTCAAGGTCAAGCCGAAGATGAGGAGCAGATTAAATCTCTACGGTGAGACGAACGTGTTTTATAGTGACTCATAAAGGGATATGGAATTATCGTTGAACAACCTGTAATTGTTTATGAATTTGTTCGCAGCACGAGAAAAAAGGGAGATAAAAAACGCGCAGAGCGAGAGTTAAAAGATAAAGGTTTGATGCCATCAAAGAACTTTGATTACAAAACCGTCGATTTTAACTCTTTCCAAGGAGGAAGCGCAAATACGTCCAACAAAGTAAATTTCGTGCAAACAATGGTAAGGAAATCTGCATCGTTTACAGTTTACGTTAACGACCAATATTATCTGAAATAATGCTAACATATCGTTTTTTACATATACAGAAAAAACAAAATGAGAAAAAGCGAAAGCGGAAGAAGCAAAAGATAAACATATAAGCTGTAGAAAATATATAGAAATTGCGAAAATACAGTCTAGGAATTTATACGAAGTAAATACAATAATTAGTTTGTTATACTTTTATGAATTACGACACTCTTTATGAATAACATAACAGTAACAAGTATTTGAAAATACGTTGTTCCATATGTTGTATACAAAAATAAATCATGTATATTAGCACAAGAAACTTGTAATACTTGTTACAAGCGAAATACAAGAAATACTTTTAATGTATTTCCCTTTGTTTAATTAGAATTGCGCGTTCTGCTTTACAAATAGAAATTTGTCTACTGTCCTTACATTACATTTTCTTATACTTCATATAGATGTATTGTAGAAACATTTGTTTACCGCAACGAATAAATATTATTCATTATGTCTAACGGTGGTGTTTCTATTCGAGCACATAACGAACGGACTGGATCGTTGCAGCAATACTGAAAGCAGTCTGAAAAAAGTATTCTGTTTGAAATTGATGATGTAACCTCTGATGTTATCGTTAGGTCAAGAAATTTGAATTTTGTTTGTATCAACGATCGTTTGATGATCGAAAGTAGTTTGTCCGCGTGCGGTAAGGGCTGAGCATCAAATTAGGAGTTCAACAGTAATAAAATGTTGATTAAACTCTTTTTGGTTTTTGCAGCACATAGCCTGTTGTTTAACTGTGTAAACGGAAGTATCGGGAGAAACGTAAACGCAATAAATGTAGTTAAAAATTCAGTGTCCGGTTACGCGCGAAATATGTCGGAGTATATTTATACGATTTCCACTTCCTCGAGTCTTGTAGGTTCTCCACGAGAATCCAAGCCGAAGCAAGTCGATTGTCTTGGTTTGGGTAAAACGTTCGCGGCAGCTTTGGAGTGGTTTTTCATGAACAAACCAAACGGAACTCATGCTTTGGACGTCACCTTTTTATTGTCTTCGAGGAATCAACCGCGACGTGTTCAGGTGATCACTGGAAAACAGTTTGGTTTAGAGTGGACGGACTTTCGAGTTGATCGTCCAACAATTATAATCGTACATGGATTTTTATCGCACGGTCAAGAATCGTGGATTAAGGATCTGGAGAAATCGTTTCTCCAATGGGTTAGTTTTTAAATTGCCACGATATCTTCGAAATCCAATTAAAATCAAATTTGCATAACACAACATACATGTATGAAATTATTCAGAATGATGTGAACGTTGTGGTCGTTGACTGGAGCAGCGGCGGTAATACTTGGAATTATTACAAAGCTGCAGTTAATACAAGAGTAGTGGGATATCAAATTGCAAGGTTTGTTGCTTCATTTCTTCTTTTTTTACGCTTTTCAATCACCAATAATCACGCGATAATCGACCGAGCATAATATTCTGTCCATGAAGATTTTTAGGACATATAGAAAATGCAACGGCCGCCGGAAGTATTCCCCAGAGCAACAGCTGGGGACCTTTGCACTTGGTGGGTCACAGTCTCGGGGCACACATTTGTGGATTCGCAGCGAAGGAGCTGAAGAAACGACGGAGTAAATGGAAGGTGGAAAGAATAACAGGACTCGATCCTGCCCAGCCTTGTTTCAAGAACGCGGATCCAGCTGTGAAGCTTCACAAATCTGATGCACCGTTCGTAGACATCATACACACCAATGGCAAATTGCTCTCCCGGATTGGATTGGGTTTACCGGATCCAATAGGTCGGTATCGCAATGGTTTACGCAATTACACTGTCATAGTAGAACGATCTGAGTCATGCTTCACTATATTCCTTATTTTCCTTGATTAGGTCATACTGATTTTTATCCGAACGGTGGAAAAAGTCAACCCGGCTGTACCAAAATAGACACTTCGTATTACCACTATTTACCGCTTCCTGTTCGAGGTAAACACAAACTCCGAAATCGTTTGCCGTATTTTCCAATAACCGATCATCTGGATAAAGCGACCAGTTGTTTTCAGCGATCAGTAATTCTATCTGCAGTCACGGACGTTCGTACATCTATCTGACGGAGTCTTTGATATCCGATGTTAAACATAATTGTACCTTTTGGGCGCATCCCTGGGATTTATCGTATCGAAATCTAATGGCGATAGGGACGGAACATTGTACCAGAAACTCCTGCACCGAGATGGGTATAAACGCGATCAATTATCCCCAGCGTGGAACATTCTTCGTTGCCACTTCGAACTCCATACCATTTTGTCGTAAGTATCGTTGCTCGTATATAAAAAAAAAATCGATCGATTTACCAGGTACGCATAAGATTTGAACGGTCGTACACTTATCTTTCAGTTAATGATACTCACGCGGTAGAAACGATGGAAGTTATCGCGCAGGTGGAGAAGGACAATGAGAACGAAATTTACGACTGAAATTTATCATTGAATCAACATGTATTAACTACTTATAAATAAATGCTCTTTACTTTCGGGGATCGTTGCATACCATGCTTAAATTATTCGTTCCAGATAGTATTTACAATTTAGATTCGAAGAATAAAACGACTTACGTACACGTGCGTTGCGATCTCGCGCGTGAATAGCAAATTTCGACGTTGCAAAAAATCCGAGTAAATGAAAAAGCACTTACTTTGCCCGCCGATCCTCCGGTACATTATAGCATAGTGACTCGAACCAACTGTATTTTAACGTAAAAGTAGCGGCGTGTCGCCGACGCGATTCCCTATATCCTATTAATACTATAAATTAATCGTATATTACAAGGCGTAGACCGTGAAAATAGCAATTACGATAAGAGTTCGTTGTATTCGAAATGTCTTGTGCGCTGCGCATAGTCGTCGCGTATGCTTTCATTGGCACTTTGATAATGTTATTCGTCGTGTACTGAACGCGTATCCGTTTTTATCGGTAGTCCTTACCGGACTCGTAAAGTATCATTTCTTGTCCTCGTTGCGATTCAAGCGTCGACTTCTCAAAGTGGTCAAAGTCTACGTATACCTACACTAGATTTAAGTAGAAATGTTATTCTAACCAGTCAAGGTTGACGTTTAACGAAACGCGCGTCACACTTGAGATTCAAGTGTGCTTTGGTAGGTCTCGATCGACTTGGATCGATGGATCGTATCCGTACAAGTTCTTTTCTCCGTGCAGCGCTGGTTGTTGGCCACAAGGAATCGAGAAGAGAAGAAAACCGAAGCGAACAAGATCTCGTGTCGTCGGCAGATCAATGAATAACTTGTACGTAAGTGGCTGGAAATATTCCAGTCCGTCCTCTGCATTCGCCTATCCACCAGCCGTCCGGTTGCTTCTGATGCACCGTTATCAGATCCCCGGGGTTTAAGCTGAGCTCGTCGTTCAGATTCGCAGAGTACTGATAGATCGCCCTGCATTGTTCCGCCGTGGTGACATCGGTTTTGCTGGTGGTCTCGGCGGCGCCGTCAACCTCTTGATTGTTATTGTCCTCGGAGTGGCTGCTAAACTCGTCGAAGTCGCTGAAGTCGTCTTCGTCGGGCGGATTCTCGGAGTTCCCGTCGCCGGCCGTCCTGTCGGCCCAATCGCGGCTCTCGGTCTCGTGATCCTTCGCGAGATGAACATCCAGCTCATCCTGGTCGTCTTGAAACTCAAACGATTCGTTCTTTGCCCAAGAAGGAACCTGAAATTTTACGTCAACACCGCTTCCAGTAGCTGCTCGTAGCGACACAATCGTACTCTGATGGAAGTTGCAACAGATAGAAAGAGGCTAACCTTAAGGACGCTCTGCTGCAGACCTTGCTTGTCCCTCGAAACGAGAATATGTTCTGCCAAGGGATGCTTGCCTCGTTTGCTGCCTTCCACTTCCGCAAGCGTCCCGCCAACTTTGTATCTCGCTGCCTCCAAGTACAACAGCATGGAGCGCATCTGCCGGAGAAACGGAAATGGTGGCAAAGGTGATCGCGCGAAACCAACAGGAAGGAAAGAGGAGAAACAACAAGGTAGTACGTACGTGATGCAATTTGTCAGTGACGTTCTGCGTGCTCTCGTCGGCGGCGAACGCAGGCGTCGAGACGAAAGCTCTGTGAAGCGTTTCGAGACCTTCGCGGCCACGTCTTTCTCGCTCCAGGTCCTGTCTGATTAAATGAAGAACCCTGACCAGCGCCTGTTTCCGCCGATCTCTGTTCATCGCGAGAGTAACGTGCTCGGCATAGAAGTCGGGTAGGAGCTGCTCGGAGTTGCAGGCGTCGTTGCTCTCGACTCTTCGTATGAGATTCTTGAGGATCTCAATGTCGTGGGACACGTTGCAGTTCCGCACGGGCGTAATCAAACGGTCCGTGCTCTGCGAGGCGCGAGACGAAAAAGAAAAGAGAGGTGTCAAAGTCTGTTCAAGGTCGAGGATCGATCGTGAAAGCGAATGAAAAAGTAGAGTAGAGAGAGAGAAAGAGAGAGGGAGCACAGTCACCTGTTGCAAGCGTGGAGCGAGCGCCTGCAGGTGCGCCAGGTAAACGTTCGCGAGATCCTTGAGCGCGCTGGATCGTTCTTCTTCGAGGAGCTCCATCTGTTTGGCTCCTTTTCTCACCGTGCTCTCGTACTCGAGCCTGGCTCTCTCGGCTCTCACGCTCACCGTGTAGAACTCCGTATCCGCCCTACGGGACGAGTCCTCGGCCTTTCTCCTCCTTGCTTCGAGCTTGCTCGCCTCTTTCTCCGTCATGTGGTGATGATGGCTCGACGACTTGTTGTTGGTCTGCTGGCTCTGGCTGATCGACTGCAACCTCGCCAGGTCCTGTAGCCTCTCATTTTCACGCGCGCAAGCGAAACTTTGCTTTTTACTTTTCGCGGCGATGTTGCGCCACTCGTGCAGAGATTTTCCAGCTTTGTCGACCGCGTTCTCGATCGACTTCCTTGAGCGGCCCTGAGCCTCCGCTACTCCTACCTGCGAATACCCGAACGCCTCGTTAATCGTCTCCTCTCACGATCTTGGATTTACAGAGGCGATACAAAAATGTCCAGGCTAGTCCTACGTTCTCGATTAATCGCCATTCAAAATTCTACGCGATTTCTTCGGGTCTGTACTCTGCGCGAAGAGTTCTAGCTCTCTGCTGCCGCGCTAAACAACGCTAAATCTACCGAGAACCGACCTCCTTTTCTCTTCGCGTCTCGGTGCTTCGATCGACGTACAACGCAAGGTCGAACATCTTCTCCGAATTAATCTTTTTTTTAGAATGTGGAGGAACCGGTAGAACCCGTGAACTCCGATGGTACCTCGTTCTGCAGGTCCTTTCCTGCCTCACCAAACTAATCCCACACTCCCGACCCGCTATTCGCATACTGCGGAGGGCGGAAATAGTAAAACCACTCCTGTCCTTTGCTTCTTCTCCGAATTAACCTCGCCCATGCCGCGATAATCGAGAGGATCAAACTTACCCGAATTGGTTTGGCGAGCTGCTCGCTGAGCGTGATACTCCATACCCTGTGTGCTTCCGCGGCAGCCTCCATTTCCTCGCCGATGCATCTCCATGCCTCGTTCACGCCTCCGCTGCTATTTCCACCTGGGTTACGAAACACCGTTGGTCACCGAGCAATTATTCGAATGCAAATTGATTGCATCCCCGGGCTTTATATAGGTATCGCGTGGACACATCGCACACCGGGCCTGACCAATGGGAACCGGCCGTTGTAAAAAGGCGAAAATCGTTGATGACACGTACCTTGGTCCTTCGCGCACGCTTTCGTCAGCTTGTTGCTGAGCTTCGAGAGTCCTTTGGCGTATGTTGCTTCCAGCTCCGCCCTGAAACGCGTGGAATAGATGCATCGATGAGAACGGTTTTGAAACGCGTACACGCGTGGGTTCCCGATACAACGCGAGAATCACGTTACCTTTCGTGGAGGATAGCTGCGAGTTCCTTGCAGAAATCGCCGCCCTGCTTGACGTACCTTCGCACATCCTCGAACCCGCCTTGCCCTCCCTGCAACCAGAAAGCGACGCGTATCGATAAATAACGCGCACATCTTCGTGTTCCTCGGTTCTCGTCGCTTGTCCACTTTCGACAAGAAAGTCCCGGACAGGCGCAGAGCTCGTTCTACGGTTGAATAATCGCGGTACTTAAGGGGAACGTTGAAAATAGCGGTAACCACGCATCGTGGCTCACGAGATGCAACATTTCTAATGTCCCGCGAATGAATTATGAGGATTTCTTTCGCCAACTCGTCCGCGCCACACCGTACCGTGCCGCCGGGCTTCACCTTCTCCTTCCGGACGCATCACAGCGTCGCGCCGAGGAAACGAGAAATTTACGGGTGTACGAACTTCCGTTTCACTCGCGCGTCGATATCTCTGTCTCCTCTACGCACCTTTCAGCTCGTTTCCGCTCGAAACCGCTCCGTTCGACCGCCAAAGAGACGGGCCGGCCTCTTGAGCATAGGTTATACGATTTACGGCGATCTTGACCGAGGCAAAGGAATGAAAATTCAACTTTTCCACAGGCTCGAGCTTGGTCGTGACCGGAGAAAGGCAGGATTGATTCTCGGTACGTGTTCGCATTGCCGATCGGCGAGACGTTTACTTTCCCGTGTCAAATCCTCGAGTCACGCCAGCGAGAATCGCTTCCACATCGCTCTTTCCTATCCCGTTCGAGGAAACGCGAGGATCCTTCGCCGAGCGTCGGAGCTGCGAAGCGAAACTCATCGATCTGACACGATAACAATTCGTTTCTTTCGTTCGAACGCTTGCGAGAGAACGCGATCGATTCCGAGTTCGCGGAATCCTCGGAAATAAAGAAATGATTTTTCTGATAAAATCGATAAGAGAGAACGGTTGAAACGGTTTTCTGTTATACGAGAAATACCGTGTTAGATCGCGACACGTCAGACGCGACCATTTAATCCCCGGCATGACCGTGCAGCGATTTCGATGTAATCGCGCTTGTCGTCCTATTTATAATTTGCAGAGTTGTGCTAATTCAATTACATTGTAATTCAATTACGTAGTTGAGTTACATTTTATTTCAATTAATAGTAATTCAATTACGTTGTAAATGAATTACTATATAATTCAAATACAATGTAATTCAATTACTAAGTATTTCAATCAGATTTGTAATTGAATTAGAATATAATTGAAATGCAATTTGTAATTGAATTACAGTATAATTGAAATACAATATACTTGAAATACAATACAATACATGAAAACAATGTATTTTATAATTGTACTCCATTGCAATTACGAATTACATTGTAATTTAATTGACTAAAGATCTGAATTATAAATTACAATATAATTGAATTACAATTCAATTAAATTATTTTGTAATTATAATTCTGGAGTAATTCAATTGTAATTCTGCACAACTCTGATAATTTGTATGCAGTGGAACTGTTACAGGCGCGTCGAACGTGCCTGTCGTCTTCACTATTTCTAAAACAATCGATCGGCTTCTCAAACTCGACGATTTCCAATTGAACAATTCGACGCGTTACTTTTGCAAACTCTCTTACTCGTTCGACGAAGAGTGTAACACTTTATTATACGCACGTCATTATTGCAAAGGAAAATGTTGCTTCAAATCAGAGTTGTGCAGAATTACAATTGAATTACTCCAGAATTATAATTACAAAGTAATTGAATTAAATTATAATTCAATTATGTTGTAATTTATAATTCAGATCTTCAGTCAAGTAAATTACAATGTAATTCGTCAATTCCTCAAAATAAAGAACAAGTTTCAATTATGTTAAATTTCAATAGTTCATATATACGGGGTGCTCGACTGCCCGATTACATCGGAAAAGTTATGTTACTGATTGAATTATACTGTAATTCACTTACAAATTGCATTTCAATTATATTGTATTTCAATTACAAATCTGATTGATATACAATGTAATTCAACTACGTAATTGAATTACAATGTAATTGAATTAGCACAACTCTGCTTCAAATGAACTCAAGAACCTCCCATTTCCAGATGTTGAAGGAATTTTGAGACACCCTATATATTTTGTACATTCAACTAATTTAGGAGACTGTGCTTCTTGAGGGTTCTGGGGTAAGTGACACGGAGTTCTTTTTATATGGGGCATCCTTTGTATGGGAAAAACAAAGAAATAAAAACTTAAAAGAAATTTCGAGCACTTGGAAGACTTCGAAACTCCGAAGTTCCCTTCGTTCCTTCGAATCCTTCGTAGCTTCGAAATAGTTACAGCCGTACTTTCGACTATTATCCATGATTTCAGTTCAGGGTTACATTTAGGAGGCGCGAGTTAATAAGGTAAAACGTGCATCGTTATATGGACACGTAATAACGAATGCGCGAGTCTATACATATGTGTCTTTTCTTGTCACGCGCGTGTTACGTCATCGCGAGTCAGCTCCACTAGGTAGATATTTCGTTTTAAAATTAAATTAGTAACACCGACAAGCGGATAGGGGCTTTGGAAAGACGGAAACGCGTAAATATCAGACACCTAGAAATACCTAGCGTTCGATAATCATATCCTCGAGCCGAGAAAAAGTCGACAGTCACTGTAAACATCGACAAACCTCGATCGCCACGCTTTCCACTTTTGTGGAAGCGACGAAGAACAGCGAGATCGATCGAAACCTTTGACGCATACAGTCGAGCGTGTCGGCATGCGTTGCCCCATGAGGTAATTATCCTATTAGAGGCTCTCTATGCGAAAAGGGTGTAACTGCATAGAGAGAATCGACAGAGAAACCGTAAGCTGCAAACGAATGTAACTCGATTTGAATGGAAGTCCTTCGTAACGCGAAGTGTCCTCGTCGCGACAGGAATTACTGGTCGAAACATTAATTGAAAACATGCATGGTTGTTACGTGAAAACGGCAACCGGTATATGCTCGGTAATTAAACCGGTCGCTGCACCGGCAGACTAAAAATCCTTCGTTTTTACTTCTGCTCGAAATCTGGATTTCTACGAGTTACGCGACACGCGTTACGCTCTGTTCCTCGAACATGAAATATTTCATATTTTTGTCGGTGGACAACCGGATCGAGGGAAACGTATTCGAAAATGTCATTGGTTACACGCACGACGCACACAGTATCAGCGAGGTGTTACACCCAAAACGACATGCCTTCTCCCGGCTGGACTTTCGTAAAATTCGAACCCGGCCGAAGGTGATCGAGCACGCTCGCCATTCGACTTCTAACGAATTCGAACGATTGCCGAAAGAAATATAGCTTCCAGTCCCCGTAACGAACAAAGAACCGCACGCTTCGTGCGCGGCACGCTCCATCGGTGCGTTTCGCGATTAAACGTGTACCAGATAAACGATACGAACGAACGCGTGCGCGAATCTCGCAAGCAGAAAAAATCTTGTTTACGACACTCGTGATTGCGCAAACGATAAAAGAAACGATCGTTCGTCGTGTAAAGTAGAAGGGGCTGGATACACAGGATCTGTATCGACTACAGATTGCGACCTAAAGGTTAATCGACACGTGGCGACGTTCAACAGGTGGCGCATGCCCGTATGGGCGCGTAGAGCATTGCACGGATCTTCCTCCTACGCTCGAGCGTCAATGTCCTTCGAGTTTGCCGAGATCGACGAGATTGCGAGCGAGAGGATCTCCGATAAATGTTTCCTGGCTGGCGCGCAATCGAACGACGAGCGAGAAGAAAGTTCGTAACGCGAGCCGCGTAAACTTGACCTCGGCGAGAGGCTGTTTTCGGGACAAGTTCTCGCGATCGTTCACGTTTCGAAAATCAAGTTGGCCGAGCCAACAAGGATTCGGTCGTTCAACTTGTCGCGTGAACGATCGAAACTGGTCGTCGCTCTAAAAATGTAAACTAGACGTAGCCGCGAAACAGTGCCAAAAGTAACCGTTCAAAACTTAGGCTGAACTTTAGAAACCCCCCCTTCCTTTCGATATGTGACATACGTCATTCTATTCGTTTTGACATGCTGAACACAAAATGTATGTGTCATTTTTGGCTGAAATGATTAGTTTTCGAGATATTCGTGAAAAACTGTAGTTACTATACATTGAATTTTGTGTATACGTGCGCGTCAACACGATGCGACCGCTCGTCAACTGTTTCTACAGATATATAGTATTTTATGGATATAAGTCCCTAGCACTGGTCTGCCGAGGGGCATATATGCATCAGGGACAGTATTCTTTGAATTTTGCCGAACTCGAGAAGCCTAGGTCGCCGAGTTAAACACCTAAGTGTAAACACAATGTGATCAGAATTTCCAACTTCCTTATTTTTCATTATTTTTTTATGGAACTTCAAGTTCCATATTTGTGGCATTTTTCTGATTAAAATCATGCCAAATATGATATAATTCCGATGATATTTACTTGTGTAATAGACAACTACACAAGTAAATTACACAAGTAAATATCATCGGAATTATATCATATTTGGCATGATTTTAATCAGAAAAATGCCACAAATATGGAACTTGAAGTTCCACAAAAAAATAATGAAATAAGAAAGTTGTAAATTCTGATTAGGCGGTCTCACCGAGACACTCGAGCCGCATGATATCATACTTCTTGGCGACCTAAGCCTCTCGAGCTTCTTGGCCCCTCAAAGGAGTATACCCCGCAGTAGTGGGGATAGATCAGGGACTTTTATGGCTCAGACTTTTGGGACATTTACGTATAAAATGCTGTATCACTACAACCGTTGAACGGTATATATACCGAGAGAACTTTTTAACACACACACCCACCCAGTGTTTCTGAGAAGAAGGTTCGGTTGGAAAAATCGTGCGAATAGAATGAATTGTGATTAGGTCGTGGAGGGGGCGGAGAGGGCTGGTCGTCAGGCCAGCCCGACCACGCATATGAAAATCCAGGAGTAGTCTTTCAAAATTGAATGCTCATCCTATATATGTACAAATATAAACAGTTATTAAATCACTAATGTATAATGTATTTTTTTATGTAAACATATTTTATGTACATGTTTATGTACACAAAATTCAATGTGTAGTAACTGTAGTTTTTCACGAATATCTCGAAAACTATTAATTTCAGCCAAAAATGACACCTACATTTTGTGTTCAGCATGTCAAAACAAATAGAATGACGTGTGTCACATGACGAAAGGAAGGGCGGGAGGGGTTCTAAAGCCTTACCAAAACTTATCGTATAAACGTAGAATCGAGATCTTGGTGCTACAAGAATTTTCGGACGCGACGAAAGTCAATGGGCTCGGAAACCAGTGTCGGGATAGAACAGCTACGACTCTTCCTTTCCCTTTTACCTTGCTCGACTCAACACGACACGATTCGACCAACTTCCCCGACTTCCTCTAGTCGGGTTCACGCGACACGGTGAAATCGCAGAGGTCGCCGGTACTATCGCCGCGTCTATGTACACGTACGTTTCACGTTACCAGCGCTTTCCATTGTACGATGAATTTTGCGTTTTTACGCGCGTTCTTCGACGACGCGAGAGAGATTATCTCGCGAGGAAAGTCTCCTGGCTCGTCGGACGCAACGAATGCGCAACGAAAACGCAGCCAGAATTCGCGTGGCTTTCTAGAGAGACCGCGCGGCCCGTCGCGAAAAGCGAAAACTCTACGCGTTTCCGAGGAGGCCGATAGCCTTTTCGCGGAGCGAAAGCAGTATTCGGCGCGTTAGATTCAAGCGATTTCGAATTTACGACTCGATCCTGCAGTCGGACCGACTCTGCCGCGCGTGCATCCTTCACCGGTTTTCCGATTGGAGAACGCAGCATCGCCAGCCACGATCAAAGTGCAACGAGAGCCTACCGCGCGGTATCTTTCGATCGACGAAGAAACACGGAGAAGCGTCGTCGCTCGTTGTACCGACTACCTACACGAGTACGAGCATAGGAACACTCGCGGACGAGCGCACGCGAAACAAAGTCGGTTATTTTCTCCGCCCAACTTTCCCACACTTTCCATGCTTTGATAGTTGCTCGAAACAGTATTTACGTTTACCGGACCCCGAGGCACAAACGAGCACGGTTCCAACGGGCATCCAGAGAGAAGATATCGAACCGAAAGCGCGTACCGATCGTGGAAATTTCGGGTCGCGACCGGTCTTGGGAAACGAAAGAAATCCGATTCAAGAGAGCGAGAGCTTGCACGAATTGGCACCATTGACAGCGCTATGTGTAGCTGCAACTATGAGTGTGAGGCTCTTAATCATATGCTTTGGCAGTGCAATTTATATGATGCGCAAAGATTACTGCTGCTAGAAAAACTTTTTAATATTTTTGGCTGGGCCCAATATTAAAGTCTGCCTCTATATTCACTCGTTTCTAAAAAGTTATATGTTTCAGAAAAACCAAATGGTTGTACATCCTCCTGCTTAACTTTGTATAAGTTTTCTTGTTCTGTTTACTCCATGTGTAATTATATCTAACGTTGTAATAAATCGCTTCTGAGATTTTCTAAAAAAAAGAGAGCGAGAGCTTGCACGAATTGGCACCATTGACAGCGCTATGTGTAGC
Source organism: Lasioglossum vierecki (assembly GCA_028455595.1). NCBI lineage: Eukaryota > Metazoa > Arthropoda > Insecta > Hymenoptera > Halictidae > Lasioglossum > Lasioglossum vierecki. The sequence goes on along the minus strand of CM052340.1, from coordinate 6,536,602 downwards.
TGCAACTATGAGTGTGAGACTCTTAATCATATGCTTTGGCAGTGCAATTTATATAATGCGCAAAGATTACTGCTGCTGGAAAAACTTTTTAATATTTTTGGCTGGGCCCAATATTAAAGTCTGCCTTTATATTCACTCGTTTCTAAAAAGTCGTAACTTATATGTTTAAGAAAAACCAAATGGTTATACACCCTCCTGCTTAACTTTGTATAAGTTTTCTTGTTCTGTTTACTCCATGTATAATTATATCTAACGTTGTAATAAATCGCTTCTGAGATTTTCTAAAAAAAAGAGAGCGAGAGCTTGCACGAATTGGCACCATTGACAGCGCTATGTGTAGCTGCAACTATGAGTGTGAAACTCTTAATCATATGCTTTGGCAGTGCAATTTATATGATGCGCAAAGATTACTGCTGCTGGAAAAACTTTTTAATATTCTTGGCTGGGCCCAATATTAAAGTCTGCCTTTATATTCACTCGTTTCTAAAAAGTTATATGTTTAAGAAAAACCAAATGGTTATACACCCTCCTGCTTAACTTTGTATAAGTTTTCTTATTCTGTTTACTCCATGTATAATTATATCTAACGTTGTAATAAATCTCTTCTGAGATTTTCTAAAAAAAAGAGAGCGAGAGCTTGCACGAATTGGCACCATTGACAGCGCTATGTGTAGCTGCAACTATGAGTGTGAAACTCTTAATCATATGCTTTGGCAGTGCAATTTATATGATGCGCAAAGATTACTGCTGCTGGAAAAACTTTTTAATATTTTTGGCTGGGCCCAATATTAAAGTCTGCCTTTATATTCACTCGTTTCTAAAAAGTTATATGTTTCAGAAAAACCAAATAGTTGTACATCCTCCTGCTTAACTTTGTATAAGTTTTCTTGTTCTGTTTACTCCATGTATAATTATATCTAACGTTGTAATAAATCTCTTCTGAGATTTTCTAAAGAAAAAAGAGAGCGAGAGACGGTTGACGCGTAATTGTACGCTGTTTGCTGAGTGGCAATTCGCGATTCGGAACGAAGTAGAACGACGATGATATATACCTCTTCGGTCTCGTGAACGTGAAGCAGATGAGTGGAGGCCATTAACCCTCTGATTGACCCTAGCATTCTCCTCTTAATCGGGCCGACTTTTCGAGCGCGATCTTTGGTCTCGACGGTCTCGGCGGCCTCGTCGTCCGCCTCCTCGTTTTCCACGTCGGAGGAGGGCCTGTACGCACGAACGGAGACCGGACCCGAACCGTCCAACAGATCTTCGGCACTGCCCAACACTTTTCTCGCACTGGCTCCGCTTTCGGGAGAGCAAGCCATAATTACTTCCTCGGATACGGTGCCGGCCATACCGAACTCTTCGACCTTGGTGATCGAGCCCGTGTCCCTCGCCGTTGCCTTAGTCAGGTCGTAGGACGCGCACTTGCTGCTCGAGATGCTCGGGATGTTAGGGATGTTCGAGATGTTAGGGATGCTAGATATGCTCGGCGGTGGTCCGACCTCTGCGGCGAGGGCCCCGACCGCCTGCAGTCTCGCGTGCTTGTTCACCACCTCGTTGATCCTGGTGGTTTCGTCGCGCAGCCAACTCCTCATTTTCTCCCACGCCTTTCCCAACCGATGTTTCTGTAACTACGGACGCGCGCAAACGTGTACTCGAAACGTTCGACGACGTCCGAGAACAGGGCTCGAAAACTGATACACCGCAAACGCTAGTATCGAGAACCTTTATTCCGAAAAACCCAAATTTTCAGTCACTGTCTATTTCGGCTTAATCCTTTGGGGACGACGACGGATTGGCAGTTTGTTTCTAATACGATTTGTTTACAATAATCTATAATAATAGATTAACGAAAATTCTTTATGTAATAAAGATTTAATAATATATAATGCTCTAAATAATAGAGCAACGAAAAATCAGGGTTTCTCTAAATATTTTTTAACAGAAAGTTTTTGATTTCACGTAATTTGAGTTATATTTAATTTTTCTATGTAAAGAATAATATTAATTTCGCGGATCGGATTAAAAACAGCGAATTTGGCAAAGTGAAAGATACTGCATGAAAACACATTGCACTTAGTAATCCGATCGCCTGTAATCAATTTTTAAAATTTTCTCAAAGTCAGTACGATGATGTACTAATGACGCGACGCGTCATTCCTCGAGGATTAAAGACTAATACTTGGAAATTTCGGTCGTTAGCAACAGTTATCGGAATAACGATTCCGTTCGGTTTCAAGCCCTGTTCGAGATCGTATTCGACTCGAGCCTGTTCGATGTCGCTCGCGGATAGACCTCGTCACGGGGTAAGGGCTAGGCAGAATATTACTAGAATATTACTAGAAAAACAAGTGAAACATGTTAGCGAGATGGAGTTGTTTGTCATTATACGAGCATAATAGGAGCTGTGTGAAGGCTCATTGTAAAGAGGAAGGTTGATTGTAGCTTGTTTCCATCATGATTTAACGAGATTATGTTTATAATTAATAATACGAGCGTCTAACATAGGGGGAAAAATCGAGACAACCACCATCAGGTTTCCATGTATTTTTCTAATACAAAACGATTTTTATTACTGAAATCATGAGTGCACCTTAGAACAAAGGCTCGAATTAATGAATAAACTCAGCAAAATAAATTTATCATTTTTTAAGAGCTGTGGTCTTAAAGTATAAGTTTTGTTTATACTGTTCCAACTAATTATATGTCTCTATTAAAATATCTGTGTATCTCTAATATACCACATTCTATTTTGTAATTATTATATTCTGTTTTGTATATGGCGTATTTCGTTCTTTTTGTAATTATGTTGAAATAAATCTCATATGAGATTTTCTAATAAAAAGATAAAAAACTCTCCTCTTTATAATGAGCCCTCACACAGCTCCTATTATGCTCGTATAATGACAAACAACTCGATCTTGCTAACATGTTTCACTTGTTTTTCTAGTAATATTCTAGTAATATTCTGCTTAGCCCTTACCCCCTTAACTACCTTGGATCGTCGGATCCGACGAGACACGCCAGACAGAGCGTCGTTCGAGCACTCGGGATCCGAGTAGGATCCGGACATCGAGGCAATTCCTGCGTCGTACTCCTCGTTGTCCTCCGTGCCGAAGCTCTTCCGGCCAGATTTGAACGATCTGATCGACCGCTTCGCGCGATTATTTCTATCGATCCTATTGCTGTCTTCGGGCGAATCGATTTTCACGGTCGCTCGTCCGTTCGTATTCGCTGGTGGAACCGGTCGATCGACAGAGTCGCCTGAATCATTCGTCGATTTCTCGTTCGATTCTTCTTGAGTCGTGCTCTGAATTCCATTAGCTTCGCTGGTCGCTTCCGCTTCGTCCTCTGGACTTTGTACGGCTTTCTCGATTTCGATTTTAGCGGTGTCGCTCTCGGTTTCGATTTCCTGGGGAACGTACGAATTCCTGGGAACGTCGTAGAGTTGATACGGCGGGGACGAGTCGTTTTCCGTTTGGTCGTCAGCCACGCCCGAAGGCAAAGTCGTTAACGCTTTCGTGTCGGGAGCCAGAGGTTTCTCATCGGTGTGCAGAAAACTGAAGCTGATCGTCGGCACGCCGTCTTCGTCGGTCTTCACCGACGCGACCGCGGTCAGTTCCACGGTGTTTCTGTGCCGTTTTTCCCGTTGGCAAACGGCCGTCTTTCCGCGGTTTCTCGAGGGAGTAGTCGGTGGCACTTGTTGATCGTTGTCGCTAACGGACACTATCGATCGTTCTTCGATCAGCGTGCCGATACCTCGATTCTCGTCGCAGAAGTCGCGACAGTGGACTATCACTGGCGTCGGGGCGTCGTACCAGATCGTCGTCGAGTTGCTGTCGTTGCAAACGTTCGCGTTCGACGACGACAGTTTTCTAGCAGATTTCAAAGAGGCCCACGCGTGTCTCACTTCTTCCATTTTTCTCCTCTTCCCTTATGGTTCGATCCGCATCGCGATTCACTCGTTCGAACGTCGACAGAGACGCGGCTCGAATGACGTCTTCGCGCGATTGCCGAGATAGCGACCGATAACGAGATCGAAACGCGTATATCCTGTCTATCTGCGCGAGCACGGAAACCCGATTGATTCACCTGCGAGTATCGAATATTGTAAGTGTCCCACGGTGGATGACGGTCAATGACATCTCTGTTGTCGTTGTGCGAGCACCGACTGCCTGGTCGCGTGTCGCCGTGATTATCTCCCCGCTTCTGTTTCGAAACATCGGCGAAAGTTACGCGTACAACAACAAATTCCAAGGTGTCGCGTAACGTACGACGCGTCCAGACGATTTCGAAGCTCGTAAGCACGGCTACGACACTGACGATCGTTCACCGTTTCAGCGCGCGGTCAGTCGCTTTCGAGCACGAACGTCGCGACGCACCTGCGGCTGTCGCTCGCCTCTGCCGTGCCAATTTCGCGATTTATTGCTTTTCCACGTTCTCTGTGCCGGTCGCGCGCAGTCGCGCCGTTAACGTTGCCGACTCGTTCGACCGATTACACACCCACGTAGATCCGAAACGATTCGCGGAGCATCGGACGACCTTGCGGAACGTGACTCGACGCGAGGACCACCGTGTAGAACGTTGAAGTCGCGCGAGATCCTCGCCAACGAGATCAATCGTTTCAAGGTCGATCATCGGAGCTCGTCGATCGATGCGCGCGCGCACGAGACGTGCCACGAGGAAGTTTCCGATTTTCGGAGGCTGAGGGGGGAAACAGGAGGGAAACTAGAACCGCAAAAACACCTCCGCTACGCGACGCTCCGCGAACCGTGGTGCTCGTGCGACGACGTTCCAGCCGCGACTGGATTTACGCTGGAAGCGGTATTATACAACAGCGTTGGTTAAACAATTATATCCGTATTATGTTGCGTACACACACACACGCGCACACACGTGTTGCACAACCGCGCAAACGGTAAAAACGGTGCACCGTGTTCCTCGCGTCTCGACGAAAATAAAACGCTGCTCGGATTCGCGTGAAAATTGAATCGCGCGAACATCAGGTACCGTTCTAATAATAGATTGTAAATCTTCCTTACGAAACGGTTAAGCGGCGCTTAACTCGCGGCACGCGTTTCTGCACGCGATTCTCCGCGGAGCGGTTCGAACGCGTTCCGCTGCACGCTGCTGACAAAATCGAAACGTATTCGCGCGCGGAGTCTGAACGTCGTACACGGGTTTGTCCTACTGCCGGGAATACTCTGCGGTACGAACATTTCGCGGCGCGTATTCCTTTTGTCGCGAACAATCGGCCGCATCGCGAGAACAGTCGAAACGACGCTCCATTGTCCCACTTCTCGGATCACGTCTTCGCTGAAACCTCCGTTTCTTCCCCCGTAATGGAACGCGTTCGCCGAACGAACGGAGTCAACGATACCGGAAAATCGTGGAACGAGGAAGATCTTCGTCTCGCGATTGCTTCGCGATACGCGGCGCGACGCTCCTCGACGATCCGTCAGCGACGAAGAGCACGGGGACACGCGATCGACGATGCAGCGAGAGCACACTGTTGCGAGTTGCGGGAATGGGCGCGGGCCGGGTCTCTCTCGCGGTCGGAAACGTCATGCGCGTTTAGAGCGTAACGCTCCGGAGCGAATGCGACCAGAAGCGGATAGTTTGAGCGACAAACGCGTTTCTAGGCGGGAGGTTGTTCGTTTTGTTTCGAGATTATATTTAGCTTGGTTACGCGCGGCCAACACTCGCGTTACCGAAACATGGTGCACCGTACACCACTTTACCGCACCACATCTCGTGCCCGTATCCCAGCGCACGGAGCTCGCGCGACGCGACGTAACATCGATAGACAACTGCAACTGCTCGCGCGACTGCGTTTCTCAAACTTGCACGGGCAATTCTTACGACCGGTTAACGAGCCGCTTACCCGGTTCGCTTGCCCAACCGAAATTGTCGGGGCCCGACGCGAGAGCCTACGATCAACGGTCAATTTCCGTTTGGAACGATCGGAACCGATCGGAACGAGAGCATGACGCTGTAAACGATCTTCTGCCTAGTCGACGCGACACGGCTTAACACAATTGTTTTTTCGGGAAATCGTGTTTCGTTCTAATTTCGATCGCGCGTATCCGCTTTCACGAATAATTCAATTCCTTTTCCAGAGTGCAGTTCTCGCTACGAGATATCTCGGACTTTCTCAGACGGCGAGCAAATCGATCTTATCGAAGATGCATCGGACCGAGAGGGTACGCGACGATGAAATTCATTTTTTGCCTACTTGCCATGCGACGCGTACACGCTCTCCAGGACGGCTGTTGACCTTGCTTGATTTTCGGCGAATAAGCGCCGACGCAACCGTCATAAATTTCACCGTCCACGAAACGTAAAATATGACTGTCTAGAGATAACGTCGCTTTCTTTCTCTTTTCCTCTCCCGCCGCGCTAAGCGGGCTACTTATCGGCCACGGAAGGTGGAAATTCTCGCACTGTACTCCAACCGAGCACGGTCCCACATTTCTTTACGTAACCACCGGCGCTGTTACCGATAAAACGGAACTACCGTTGAATCACCGCAAGTAAAAGCGCCAGTAAGTCCGAATCGTTCGATCAGACTACTATTCCTCGGGATGCACTGTTCGTGTCTAGAGCTGTGACTTATGAGATACCCGGGTAAACAAAAATTACTCGGGTACCCGGGTACTCCGGTAAACAGCATTACCCAAATACCAGGGTATTCGTGAAAACAAAAATTACTCAAGTACCCGAGTATCTCATGAATACACTGCGGATCTTCATGCAAAATAAAAATCGTTCGCATCAATAGGAAAAAGCAGACGATATATTACGATTACTTATTGTCTTCAACGATTTTAATAAATTTAAATTAATATATCAACGTTCTTTTAATTTCATTATTGTTTTAAATTGCGCAAAATCATTTATAACTTATGTCTTATGAGATACCCGGGTAAACAAAAGTTACTCGGGTACCCGGGTACTCGGGTAAACAGCATTACCCGGATACTCAGGTATTCGTGTAAACAAAAATTACCCAAGTACCCGGATATCTCATGAATACACTGCGGATCTTCATGCAAAATAAAAATCGTTCGCATCAATAGGAAAAAGCAGACGATATATTACGATTAACTATTCTCTTGAACGATTTTAATAAATTTAAATTAATATATCAAAGTTCTTTTAATTTCATTATGGTTTTAAATTGCACAAAATCATTTATGACTTATGTCTTATGAGATACTCGGGTATTTTTGCTCTACCCGGGTATCTCATATACCCGAGTAAAAGTCCGAGCTCTATCCGTGTCTCGTGAGAATACCAGAGTCTGCACAGAAGTACACCTAGTGTACTGTGGCAATGTTTTCAGCGAATAGCAAAGATGCGTGTGACTCGACACTGTCTGCGTCTGATCAATCAGACAGTTTCTTTGCGAACACCTTTCGCTTTCGTTCCGAGTATCTTCTCATGAGACGCGGACAACACTGGATCGTACTTTCGGAATATCAAATATAAAATAAATTTGTGATTTCGGCGCAAGGTTCGATCATTAGTAACAACAGCAAGTGTGCAAATTAATTTAACTCAACGTTTCGATCCTTGTATGGATCATCTTCAAGAGAGACATTTTTGCGTCTGAAAATTAATACGTTTATAGTAAAAATAGAAACAACATAGAAAAGTTGCGATACAGCTGTGTAAATGAAATGTATGACTTGTTAAAGAATTAATAAATCTAATAAATTATGAGATGTCTTTAATTCATATAAATCTAAAATTTATTAATTTTAAATGAGATGCCTTAAACGAAAAAGTTATACAAATTTCGGAATATCGATTCGCTATTCCGTATTCAACTGATCAATGGGGAAGGGAACGTATGCGAAACATTGAAATTTCAATGGTAAATTATATGTGGAAAATGGTGGCCTACCGAAAAATGTCCGAAACCACTGTCTTGTTTGCGGATGGTGTTCGGTCTTCTACTTGATCGAGAGAACGCAAGCAATCGATCGATATAGTTTTCCTGCTATGTATTCCTTGCAAAGTGCGCGACATAACGACCACGTAAATAGGGAGCCATTTTCAATCCCGCTGGGTCCTGAAGGACTAAGAATTTAGTTCTTCAATATATGTATATTTAATGAAGAAACAAATTTTATTTAATGAGATAATCATCATTAATCATATTAGTCAAAATTTATGAACAAAATAGGAATGAAATATACATTTATATAAATTGAATATAATTGAAATACATACATATATTTATATGTGATATACGTATCTATATATGTGTGTGTAATAATATCAAATATATAATATAATAATCTTATACATCTTCGATAAAACATTGAAATAGTTCATTGCAAGATTTGCGGGATTCCGCATCACCTATTTAAGAAATGCGGGACCAAAAAGTGACGCGGGATCCCAGTTTGCGGGATCGCAATCCCTACACGTAAATACAACGAGCTCGGAGGCAGTGTGCTCGAAGAAACGCGAATCCTTTCTAGGGACAGCCGAGGTGAATGAAACACGCGTGACTTCGTGGACAAAAGGGAGAGAGGCAAAGAGGTAGAGATACGGAGAAGGGAGACGGAGAAGGGAACCGTAGTGACGGAAGTACGGTGCACGCTTATCCGGTGTTGAACCTTGCCTCCAGCCATGGACGGCTTGTTCTGTTACCTCGTTGACCCACTACCTACCCGTTATAGAAAATACGGTTGTCTCCCTTTTTATCGTTCCCGCGTCGAACGATCTCGATTCGAACCGACTCGAAGCGATTCGAGTCGTTTCTTCTTCGAATCGACTCCGATATTTAGTCGTTCCTGTTTTTGTCCCCGTTCGTGTCTCGCTCTCCTACAATCTTACAACCATGTCCAGATATTGTGTCGCGATTGTGAGGAATCCTCGAGCCGATCGACAACTGCATTGATCGTGCTGCCACGACTGTTCTTTAATATTTGTGTGACAAGCACGACGACGACGACGGGCACAGCGTGAGTCATCGATTACCGCCAGGCAATAGTGGTACTCAACGTCTGGGCTTCGTCTATGGCTTACGGAAATTGAGTCCAATCGAATATCGTATCGCAAGAAAAATGAACTCGTAATCGTCGACCAGCCACGCGGCAGTCGACTTCGGTCTTCGAGTCGTTCGAGACGAGCACGTGTTTTGCATCCGGTTTTTGTTGACGGGACGTGAACCAGACGCGCAGCGCGCGCAACAAACGTAGTATATACATACCAAGGAGTCTAGATGATATCGGCGCAAAGGTTCGATCAGTGTTAATTTAATTTTACCTATTTTAAATTTATTAAATAATCTATCTTATTTATCAATTTTTACATTTTTTAATAATTCTAATCATTAGCCTTTGAATTGAATGATTTTGTAATCTATTTAAATGAATTTATTAAATTTTATATAAAGTAAAAAAATTACGTTTAATTTCGACTTAAACTTAGGGTATATAATACCATTTATAAACTAAAGGATATTAGTTAAAATATAACATTAAATTTGCTTTTTAAAATTATAATAATTTTTATATCGTTTAATTGAAACCAAAAATAATAGGTAAATTATTGTTAATAATTTTTTTGAAATTAATATTTCCAATTAAAAAGAAATAAAAATTATTAGGAAGTTTTCTGTTACTTATCTTAGCAATATTTATGTTCGTGTTGGACCAGTCCTTTAGGAGTCGTCTAATTTCAGAGCCAAAACTCTTAGAGACGCGGAAAAGTTTTGTGTGTTGAGTTTTTAATACTGATCGAACCTTTGCGCCGATATCATCTAGACTCCTTGGTATAAACGTAGCATATGTTGTAAGCGCAGAGTAAACGCACATCGTGTACACGATCATACGCGAATACTTACAACTACGGACGCAGCAGGACCTCGGAGGACTTTCGAACGAACGCAGCCAGGAAACCAACGACGTCTCGGACGCATCGTGCCAAATGGCAACACTCCTCCCTCTATCGAATTGCTATTGGACGACAGCTACTCGCGTTCGATTTCGCGGCTACACGTTTCTCGAAATGTACGTGGCACCCGCCAAGCATCTCGGTTCCAACCACTAGATTCCTCCAACAACGTGGATCAATTCGCGACAGCTAACGACAACTAAAACGCGCGAGACCGTGATTCGAAGTCCCGAACGAACTCCTGACTGATAACCTACGTGTAACGATCGCTCGTTTCACAGTCATGTTTCTCTCTTATCGGATAATCTATTATGTTATCCGAGACAATGTTCTCGCCTGGCCAAAATTGCGAAATTTCGTACACGGCCTGGAAACGTCAATCTCGAATCGCTGACGTGTTCAAGTAAAAGGATTCTCTGGTCTCGCATCACCGAACTTCCCCGATTCATCATCCGTCCGATCCACGACACTCGATCGAGTGTCTTCGCCATCAAAAACTATAAGTGATATAAAAAAATATTTGATATAAAAGTTATAGGGTATAGGGAAGAGTATACGATGATTGTATCTGTTTGATTTTATTGTAACCTTGAGAAACTCTATGAAGGTCACTCTAAAAATTTCATACGGTAATGTATATTTTTGATCATGTATTCTAATAGGTGAGGTTAAGGCATTTTCAAAACAGTACAAAAACATTATTTTTGCATAAACCGTTGTCAAGATATAAGCATCCAAAGTTGGCGTATCGCCTATAGTGGTATTGAATATATTTTTATATATTCTTTTCTATATAGATTTTATATATAGATTTTACAATAAATAATACTTATATTTAATCTGTATCCGAGTTATCACGAGAGTCAACGCTATCAGAATCTAAATTTTCTAAACATGTATTTGCCTCAGAATTTAAAGAAGCACGGTCAATGTTCAGGGCCAATAAGATATATTTCAAAAAATATATTATTTTAAAATAATTGAATCAAGATTCACGTGTTTTATGAAAATTACGGAAGTAATTCAGATTGTTTAGCTTGACAACATTTATGAATATTTATAATATCTTAGCGTGGCTTAAGACGAACTTAACATCCTTCGATATTTTTGCATTAAAAATGGCTCGCATAAACAGGAGCAATCGATCTGTAAATATTGAAGAGTCTTTAGTCGCACTTCTTGTTATTTCTGTGTCTAAATCTTTACATGCGAGGGAGGTTATTCTATGAATATATGGTATGTTTACAATAAATTCCTCTAAACATATATACATTTTAAAAATATTGATTTTTCTATTTTTGTCCCTCTTGGCCGGTGACATGTTCGCTGAAACTCGAGCGTCGCAAAAAGGATGTCCGAACGCCGGCAATTTTGATCGCCACGTTACAGCCGTGTACTCTTACTTTCTCTCGAAGCCGTTTCTGCGTGTTGCGCGAAGAAATGCGCAAAACTAATGCATGACCGACCGTAAACTCGCCGTAAGCGTTCGAACGAATCAACGCGAACGACGAAAACAACTGTGGAAAATGTTAAAGAAGAAAGACGGTACAACGACCATCGCTCTCTTCCTGAAACGGAACCGATCGCCGATCATCGATGCGTGGAAACCTTTCTTCTCTCTCTCTCTCTTTGTCTCTCTACTTCTGCTCTTTCTTTGGTTGCTCCGATTTCTATCGGTCGCGTATAGAGAGCACAGTCGCGCGAAACCGGAGAAGAACGTTTCGTCTATGTGTAATGGTGGGTTACGAGTTACGAGTGCCGCGTGTACGTTACCGGTTACGCGCGGGATATTTTGCCACGGGTGTGTCGCGGAATACCTGACGATAATTCCTCCGCGAAATGGCTCCTCTGCGTATTTCTTGACGAGTCAGCGATTTCGCGATCTTGAAAGTGACCAACACAACCGTAAAACGTAGATAAAAGTAGATAGGCTCGTCGCTCAAAGAAGCCGCGAAATCGATCGTCGATCGCTGTTTCGATCGAAATCTCGCGCGGACTTTCCGAAGTGACGTACGACGCGTAAGAACTAACGAAATCCGTGCCATGTGCCGTAACAATACGAACCGTATTACCGTAAGTATACGGTGCCTCGGAACACGTATAATCAACGGTGACACGCGCGTCGCGTACGAATCGATATGGATTCATAGTGTAGCGGTCTGGTTGGTAATGATACAGCGACCGAGGATCAACCGGAAACGGCTCGTCAACCGGAACGAGCCTCTTTCGCGACGCGCTCGAGCTGCGAACAACGAATACACCGAATAGAGCGAACACGTAACGAAACGCGATCCTTCGAACCGATACTCTGTGTATTTTATAATAATTCCTGTTCCCGTCGAACAAATGTTGGGTGTCTCTTTGTAGGACGCATTCAATTCAACACCAAAATACCTTTCTACGGTTGGTTTACGCGGTCAGAACAAAATTTCATCGCTATAATTAATTGATTGGTTATCGATCGTAATTTATATTCAGGATATTACAAACTTTTATTCGCGGCGCAAAGGTTCGATCATTTACAACAACAAATAGCCATTTTGTGAGATACTAAACGCTGGATTCGGATTTGAATCTTCAGGTTCGAGAACCACCTCCGCTATTTTCCAAATAGTTTTCAATGGGTTTAGCAACACGTGGTCCAGACTTGGCGCCTTCTGACTACCATTTGCTTTGGTCGATGCAGAATGCACTTTCCGGAATACGCTTCGCTTCAGTCCAAGGCATTAAAAATTGGCTCGATTCGTTCTTTGATTCAAAAGATGACCGGTTTTTTAGGATGACATCCACAAATTTCCAGAAACATGGGGAAATGTTGTAACTTTCGATGGACAATACTTTGAATAACAGAATTATACAAGATTTTCTTTAATAAACGTTAAAATTTCCTAAAAAAATTCTGGTTTTTAAATTATAGACCTAATAAGTTTGCGCTTCTCTGCCCCGTATCGTAGACGTTAGAAGAGGGTGTCGTGGGAAGAAGCGAACTGCCGAAACGTGTCAGAACGGAGTGGTGCGTAAGCTTTTGGTCGGGTTCGGTTGTTTTGTTGCTTGCTCCTCGGTCCGTGGGAGTAGAACCCGTTTCACGATGCTGCGCGAGTCGTGGACGGCTGCCCGACATAATAAGATGCGTGTCTATGACGTAACACTTTCACCCCCGAAGGCCTTTCTGCAGACGGGCTTACGGGGCTTGCGGGCCTACGTAGCGGCCCGAATGGCACGACGATCGGACCAATCCGCTCGCTAGAATCTCGAAGCTGCTCCGTCGCGCCGCTCTTAAGATATTTAAATATCGTTATAGCATATTCGGCCCCGTTGCAACCTTATTATACGATACAAACGCGTTGCACCTTCGACGTTACACCCAGCAACCTGCCGCTGCGGCCACTCTCCGCTCGTGCAACAGCCTTCTTTCTCCGTCACCGATCCTCCTTTCCTTCTTCTTCGCTTCCCCATTCTCCTCTTTCCATCGAACTCCACCGATAATTACGTAACGGAGTAGAAAAGTCTTTACCGTGATCTCGGGACGATGTAACAACGAGGTCGAGCACCGTATTCGATTTCCAGGTGCACCTTTTCCCGGTATCGTTATCTCTGTCATCGACCATTGCTCAAACTCACGGTATCCCACTCTTTCCGGCTCTTCCGGCTCTTTATTCTGCTCTCGATGGAATTGTTATGTTTGTTGCAACAACGATAGAGTAATTGCGACAACGTCTTTTCGAAGTCAATGGCAAAAAGAATTTTGAGAAAAAATGTGAAGCATCTTGATGATTTTTTACGGAGTAATTTCACATCATTTCCAAAATTGTAATCTTTTCGAAGTCAATGGCAAAAAGAATTTTGTATTAGAATTTTGAGAAAAAATGTGAAGCATCTTGATAAGTTGTTACGGAGTAATTTCACATCTATTTGTGTAAAAAATAGGTGGGGCGCCACATTTTGCCATCTATTTGTGTAAAAAAAAATCATTAGTTTAGGAGATATTTTAATTATAATTTGTTAGGAAATCTCGACTCTCCTACTACATTGTTACATTGAATTCATATTATTGACCAGAGAGTCGAGATTGATTTTTTTACACAAATAGATTAACCCCTTGAACGACAATTTATTTTCAGTCAGCACTGCTCTGGCAGACGATTTAATTTATTATCTTTAATTTTTAAAGATTTTAATTTTAATTTTAATTTTAATATTTAATTTAATGACTTACAGATACTGCTCTCATAAAAAGCATCAAACCTCAATAATTTCTGGCGAGTCCAGTTCGTCATTGTCAGTTTGTTCAGGAAAGTTTATGACTCGTCATTTCCGTTCAAGGGGTTAATACTTTTTTTGTAAAGAATATGAAGGAGCATCAGCTGATGCAATAAAAAATATATGATTCCATTTATAAAAACATTAATGACCTTCATCTACCCTTTACATGTCCACCTACAAAAAAATGTACCATCGCAAAATGTGGCGAACCACCCTGTATATGCGAACGTTTCGCGACACAAAACCCTTGGCATTTGCTTCAGGTCACAAGCTTTAACTAGTCGAAGAACTCGAGCAGAAGATATCTCGCTGTGCGAACATCGTTTATCGCAAAGATTCTCTCTCCTAATTATGATCGTTAAGAGCTGTGGACACGGACGTGGACATCGTCACGGTTTACGCCGCGTCTTCGCGAATTAACGAAACAGAAGCATCACGGTTCGCATAGATCACCTCTTCCGGGTGCAAACCTTAATCGAACAAAATTGAGCAACGTTGAAATACAATTTATGACTAAGAATTGCAATAGAGATGTTCATCACGATACGCGGAACGCCGATAGCGGATCTCTTGAATCATCGCGATACGATGATCCAATCGTGATAACAAATACTTTTTCGAATCGGTACGTAATACACCCCGTGACAGAATGTTTCCGATCGGAGGCATTGAAACGGAGTTTAGAGAAAACATTCACAATTTAGAAGTATAAATTATAACTTTATGGAGTTAAAACTGATGGGAAATGAAAAGGGGCTTATTAACGAATAAAAAATAAAAAAATAACATAAGCTTACATTTATTATGGCAAAGAAACGAACAAATAAACAAATTGTTACTGGGAAAAAAGTTTCCGATTGATACAACTGCTGGAAAAAAGTTTCCGATTCGATTTACACTGTCCAACACCGTTAAACAATTGCAGTTGGATGATTCCTATAGACTATTTTGCGCTGAATCCGAATCTGCCCTCAATTTTCCCCCTAGACGCACAGTTTTTAAGAAACTTAATTTGAATGAAAAAATATATTTTTCAATTTTAAACAAATATTGTCATGTTATTATACATTGAACAAGTTCGATTTTTCGCTGCACCATTTTTTAAGATAAATTGAAAAATGTCCTCACAAACTGGTGTAAAAAGGTTGTCTCTCCATCTTTAACGATTGTTTAAACATGTTTAAAGATTCATAATGTATTAATATTGGATATCACTGTATTCGGGAAAGTCTGCAGAATCTATTTCTGCAAAGAACAGTGCAATATCTTGTATAATAACATGACAATATTTGTTTAAAATTGAAAAATATATTTCTTCATTCAAATTAAATTTCTTAAAAACTGTACGTCTAAGGGAAAAATTGAGGGCATATTCAGATTCAGCGCAAAATACTCTATAGGAATCATCCAACTGCAATTGTTTAACCAATTTGGTGATGGACAGTATAAATCGAATCGGAAACTTTTTTTCCAGTAACAATTTGTTTATTAGTTCGTTTCTTTGCCATAATAAATGTAAGCTTATGTTATTTTGTTATTTAATATTCGTTGATAAGCCCCTTGTCATTTCCCATCAGTTTTAACTCCATAAAGTAATAATTTATACTTCTAAATTTTGAATGTTTTCTCTAAAATCCGTTTCAATGCCTCCGATCGGAAACATTCTGCCACGGGGTGTATAACAGCGCGTATCGACGCGGCGTCAAAGATACGAGTTCTTTTCGAATTCAGCGGCAAGTATAACTCGAACAACGAGGCGATTTATCGATCGGTCGATAAATAAACTTCAATGCCGTCAGCCGATCGTCTTCGTTGCGTTTCGCTAACTATTAACTATACTATAACACACCGGTACCAGGTGTCTGTCTTTCTTTCTCCCTCCTAGTCGCGACCTCGAGACGATCTCCGAAGGTAGAACAGAACCGATTCGCAGACGCGAAAGCGAAGGCAAGCCAGAACCAGAATCGAAACCAGAACTAACGAGATACATCATTTCGAGAACTAATTCGAAAAACGAGAAACCCACGATTTGCTAGTAGTCTTTCGAACTTATTTTCTTTCACGAGTCCAAGATAGCATCGATGGATACGCGCGGATAATTTCGAAACGAGTAAAGTATTTTTGCGAGACGCACCGCGGCTAGAAAATGATCTCGAAAGAACAGAAGCTGACGAGAGATGCCATCGAAACCTTGTAACGAATCTCCTTTTATATTATACCCATCGCCATTTGCGATGCGGCTTTCGACCGTGTGAGATGGTCGCGTTATTCCGTAGAACGCACGGAAACGCAGTCATTATCCATCTATAAGTACCTACGCAGTCATTCGCGGATAATTGTTCATCGCCGAGGCGAGGCGATGACGCGTCATCGCGCAAACATCGTGCACGCCCTGTCCCTCTATTTTTCGTTGTATTATCAAGCACCGAAAATTCCTGTACGGACCCTCTCTCTGTCCCCTGTTTTTTATACATACATTTCTTAAATCTCAGTCTATTTCTTTAATGTTAATATTGTAGTCGAAAATGTTCAACATATTCCTTAGTTCTAGTTCATAAGTTATCCTTGTAATGTTTCATAGCTTAATAAAAAAAAGCACCGAAAAGACTGACTCGACGTTTTGAGAAACAACGTGACTCCTATCAACGTCAGATCATCGTTTACTTGTTGATCAGATTTTACAACGTTACCATTTCTTCGTTAACAAAAGCTAACTCTCGTTTCATCATAAAAGAACTTTGGCGATCCTGTTCCATGGAACAGGATCCGTAATTTTGTCATCTAGATACCTGTCCCTCTATTTTTCTTTATATTATCAAACAACGAAAAGACTAGGTCGACGAGTTGAGAAACAACGTGACTCCTGATAACGCGAGGTCATCGTTTACTTTGTTGATCAGATTAGAACGTTACCATTTCTTCGTTAACAAAAGCTAACTGTCGTTTCATCATAAAAGAACTTTGGTGATCCTGTTCCATGGAACAGAATCCTTAATTTTGTCATCTAGATACCTGTCCCTCTATTTTTCTTTATATTATCAAACAACGAAAAGACTAGGTCGACGAGTTGAGAAACAACGTCAGATCATTGTTTACTTGTTGATCAGATTTTCGAACGTTACCATTTCTTCGTTAACAAAATCTAACTCTCACTAACAGCATCCGTAATTTTGTCATATAGATACCTCCCTCTATTTTTCGTTATATTATCAAACACCGAAAAGACTGGGTTAACGTGTTGAGAAACAAAGTGAGGTCATCGTTTACTTGTTGATCAGATTTTAGACCGTTACCATTTCTTCGTTAACAAAAGCAAACTCTACTTTCATCGGGAAAAAACTTCGGTGATTCTGTTCCATGGAACAGCATCCGTAATTTTGTCATCTATCCTCACGAACGTAAAGCCAACGCCGCGAGACGGTGACCAAGACGATCGAGAAAGCGTACGAATCGTGTAAAAATATTTACACGCACGCGCCGCTGCGTGTGTAGCGTGTTCTCGCCTCGACAATTTTTACAGAAGTGGGTCGTACATCCGATAACCCGTATAGACAACAAAATTAGATGGTGCGTTGTCGATCGACAACTATACGATTCAGAAAAGCATTGGGGAAACGATGAATTTGCCGCGCGACAAAGCGAATCAACGAAATTGACGCGTAGATCAGGAGAAGGCCGTAGGACCTCGGTTGCTACTCACCGCGTACTTGTCCTTGTAAAACAGCGAACTGGTCGACATGGCGTGTTAATCCCGACGCAGCAACAAGTTGCAGAGAACGCGTTGCACTCTCTCACGACTGCATCATCGTCGATCGTCGGTTGCCGTTATTTTGGCCACGGCTCCGAACCGCGACATCCATCGAGCCCTGTCGAACGCGGTTGCACGCGTGCACGCGTGCACGCACATGCGCGCCCGCAGGGGTGCACTTGCGCTCCTGCTTCTGCTCTGCTGCCCGCGACAACTCCGAAAACACCGAGAGCTGATCGTCGAGCACCGACGAACGAACTAAAACACCGAGCCCGAGAACGTCACAGTGCTCGTCGCAGCGTTTCCGGGTGATCGACACACGATCGAAACAATCGACGCGATCACGGCGAACCGGACAAAAAAGACCGTCGAGTTGTCTCGCGCGAAAAGAGTCGTGCACGCGACTGACAGGACAGGACGACTTGGGACAAGATGGAACTCGACTGCACCAGACGAGAACGGGACGAGACGGGACGATACCGGACGAGTCAAAGCTGCGAAAGAAACAGACTGATACACCGAGTGCATGTCCTGTTAGTTTATGGCCACGGTTACGGCAAGAAAGGTACGGTTCGCTTCCTCGCTCTCGCTCCCGCTCTTTCTTTCTTTCTTTCTCTTCCCCTCTTCCCCTCCTCCACGACACCCCACCATCCCATACCGCGTTGACCTACAATCTAACGCGAAGGCTCTCTCTTTTCGCCCTCCTTTTCCCCTCTTACAACCACGCTGTCTCTCTCTTTCTCTCTCTCTCTCTTTCCTTGTGCTATCTCTCCTCTCCCTCTTCCCTTTATCTCCCAGCATTGTCGATGGGACGGGTTCCATAACACCGTATGCGCCAGACGATTTAATCGAAGAATTTTTTTGAAAGACCATCGTAAAGTTATGAAAATTTCCTTTTGTTTGAAAGATAGCTGGCTGTCCTGAGAATATAATGCAGAAAGTTTTCTCTTGAGCGGAGCTTGAACTTAGGACGCGTTTATCTTGACAACAGTGTTAAAAATGGTGTACGTAAGTTTACGATATCTTTATCAGTCCTGAAGCAGTTGCAACAAAGATCTGAACTCAGGGATATCTTCGCTGTTATATTTTGTGAAAACCATTTGTTAGGCTCATAAAATTTAGAAGAGACGAGAACATTTGTCGTTTTGTTAACACTTACCTGGCGCGTTATCGACTATTTCGTTGAATTTAATACGCGTGGTAAGTTTGTGTTCGAAATGTACTACTGGACGAGTCGAAAAAGCGCGCGAACAAAACATTTGAATGTTCGATTCCGGAAACAAGCAAGGTCGATATCGTCGAAAACAACCAATCGCCATCTTGTTTGGTCGACAATTGAATCTCGAAACACTATCGAATCAGAGGTCTACGGCGCGATACGTGAGTTCCCTGTGTTTGTTTGCTTCTCGCGGAACGAAGCTCTCGAAATATGACTCAAGAAGGCCAGTAAGTATAACGAAATTCACCTAAAACCTCCCTCGGATGTGTTCTATGATTTCTAAATCGTATCCCTTTCCTATCGGCACGAGAAAACCGATGGATATTCGTTGGAATGGCTGAAATGCCGCCCCGTGGCTTTCGAAACACCGCCATGTTGTAAAACGACTTTATTGATTCTCGAAATTTCTGGAAAAGAATCTCTATGAATTCCCTCATCCCTTCGTTTTTCGTCGATTTATCACGTTTCTTTGGTTTCGTTCCCGATATCGAATGAATCGACGATATAAAACTTCCCCTCGCGTTCCACCATCAACGAAATATCGCACGATCAACATCCTGGTCGTACACTAGCTTTTAATAGCTTGTATTTCGGAGCAACTATTTATCAATATATAAGATAATACGTTCGTATTATACGTTCCTCCTCGAAATGCGTTCGGCAATGCGCAAATACTTTTATTTCATTTGGTCCTCGAACAACAATGGTATGTTGCTTTATCTGCAATGACTAGCGGTTTTTGTCGGAAACCATAGAACTTTATTTCCAACCTTTACCCACATTTTACGCTCGCCGCATTGTCGTTAATGAAAGTATTCTCTATCGACACTTGATCGTCCCCGTGAAACATTTCATTTAATTTAATTTATTCAGTTATGTAAGACAATCGTTCAGAGTGCTTGAAATATAATATTACGCTAAAGAAAGTTACATTTATCCAAGCACATGTTTCCATGTAAAAATAACAACTCGCCCATATAATTGGTTCTTCTATAAATTATTATTTTTCGGTTGCATGTGTGAAAAACAAATTTTATGTTCGCTATAAAAATATGGATCCTTTCCGAATTCATAGATCTTTATATATAATGAATTATATATATTAAGATATACCGTCAACATTCAAAGTTCACCTAAAACACAATCAAATTAATGTAAATGAAATGCTTTTCAATCTAATATTTTTGATGTTACATCATTTCATTTTATCGTTTCAACCTCTATAAACCAAATATTATTTTATTCGTTTTCTAGATTACCCCCGCCACCTGTTATGTGGGCGCAGAGGAGAGATATTTTATATCTTACCATCTGCTTAGAAGATTGTAAAGATCCAATTATTGAAATTGAACCAGAAAAGATATATTTCAAGGGAGTCGGTGGAACGGAACAGAAAATGCACGAACTAACAATCAATCTATATAATGAAATTGTTCCAAGCATAACGACTAAAACCATAAGAGGCAGGACCTTGGAGTTAGTTCTTACTAAAAAAGAAGAAGGCCCGTATTGGCCAAGATTAACAAAGGAAAAAACAAAAGCTCACTGGCTAAAGAGCGATTTCAACAAGTGGAAGGATGAAGATGATAGTGACAATGAAAATGGTTTGGTGGACAGTAATAACTTAGAAGAGGTAAGGATATTATTCTTCCTGCTCAAATTTTTAATATTTTAATTCATAGGTATAATTGGTTTGCTAATTTTTTTTGTCTTTGTTCACAGATGATGAGACAAATGGGCGGCTTAGGTGGTTCGGGTGGTTCGGGATACAATAAGTCACCGTTCGAAACATTCGAAGACATGGGAGACGAAGGCAATGGAATTGACAGCGACGATGATGATTTACCTGACCTGATTGAGTGAAAAAATTTCGATGCTACTTTAAAATAATCTTCATTCAAAAAACGTTAAAAATAAAAAAAGGGGCGACCTAAGAATAGTGCACCATCAGGCGATATTTCAGTAGGCCATGCTATTTGTATTTTCAATTGCAAATAATTTTGCAAACTTGCTGACGGCCCGTGATGCAGTAGCAAAGAAATCGATAAAGGTGTGCAAGGAACTGTAAACAGAAAAAAAGAGTACAGAGTGATCGGAGGAATGAACAGTAATATACTTTTTAAAGATTCTCCAATCTTTTAGTCTGTAGTTCATATGCTAAGTTATAATGGACAAGCTTTTTTAATAATGATTACTTGTGTAAAAGATGAAGGAGATGAGATGAAAATGATTTAAATTATTTGTGCAGTTGTTTATTTCAGAGAATCCTGTCGAACGGAGCAGTAGATCTTGTATAAATCAATTTACATAATTAATTGTGAATAATCGAGGGTAAACATCTCGATTTATCTCTTTACAAACTAGGCATGTTTTCTGTTTATATTTACTGTACAACAACAATTCGCAGAATTATACATTGTGTTTGTTCATTTAAAATAACTGTAATAAATATACAATTATAAAATGATCGTTTCTCGTTTCATGTATTGTCTAAAATTCATTTAACCAACAATACTGGAAGCGCCACGTAATGCCAAGTACCCAGCAGTTATATCCATTGGTAGACTTCGAACTGTTGCAAATTCTTCGGCAGTTGCATAATATAGCTTGGTTTGCGGATCCGTATATCGTGACTACAAAATTCATATACTCGTATTTACCATCTATTTCTCAAGAAATAAACCAATTATGTGATTATATGAAGAGTGTTATTATATACCGGTAATCCAGAAATATCTGAATATTTCTTTGCTGGTCTGAAGCTTGGTGGTGCATTAATAGAACTATCTGAAAAAGTTTTATGATCCAATGATAAATCTTTTCTTTACAGATTTACGAAATAAGTTCAACACTAATTCATACAATGTACAACTTCTATAGGCCACGGTAATGCACGTTCCTGAGCCAAGACCTGCTTCAACGACCGCCAGGTTCTTTTCTTTCCGGTGGTACTTGTTGGCCGGAATTTTTGCTGAAAAACTGGACTCTTGAAAATCGGTTGCGATTTCTTGTTAAATTCCACTGCTTCTTCGCTCACCATTTTCTCATTTTATCTATGAAATATATCAATAAAACGCATAAATGCATATTAATTCTTGCAAGTAACACTGTTTCAATTTCTTTATTAAGCAGTGACATTACATTCGCATTAAGACCTCTGTAACAATATTTCTTAAGAATTGTGCAAAACTAATATTTGGTGTACATTGCACCCGAGTATACCACAAATTGTCTGCATCATCGTTGTATTTGAATGTTGAACTAAAACTTTAGCCCACTGATTTAAAATAATCAAGGCAGCAAAACAGTTCTGTGAATCTCTATTAAAGGGATACTATTATTTAATTTTTTTAATCTTATATTGGAATATTTAAATGTATGTGGAGACTCCATTTTAAAATTAAATACCTTTGACATTTAAAATGGTAATCATATCCTTGCGATAGATACTTTTTAATAACAGCAGATAAATCATTTTCAATTGAAACAAAAGCTTTGTCACTTGGCTCGATCAAACATAAAATTGCATGATGACAAAGATGTTGCTTGTACATTATCAGATTGCTTGTATCGGCGTCATAATTTCCATTCTGTATAATAAACATGTCAATACATGAAACAAAGAAAATTGGTCAATAAATTCAAACACAATTGACAATGTTCTATAACCTTTGAGATATAAAGTGAAACATGCAATTTTCTCTTAAGAAATTCTGTATCATTCGAGTGAAACCATAAAATTTTTCTTGCCATCTCTACTTCCTTCTTTACAACGTCTATTAGATTTTTTGACAAATTATTTTTAAACGGCGCATTCAAATTATCACATTTTGTTCTTGAAATATCAAAACTTTTGCAGCTATCAGGGCGAGTAAAGTCATGAACAAATGTATCGTTATTTTCATTTATAAATGCCTTACTACATTTGTTAGTTTTACACGCATCTCTGTGGAACCTTGGTGATACATTTGATTTTGATTCGTATAATTTATTTCTTAAATTGGTTCTTGCTTTTCTTTTACAAGATAAATTTTTATTTGATAATTTAACTTCCACTTTTTTCATAGTTTCAGTATTTCTTTTCCTTGCCTTCACTTTCTGTAGTATTTTTGAATTAATATTTTTCAAGTGCGAAGTTAATATTTGTCTGTTGTTCCAAAAATTCAATTGATCAGACAATCTGGTATGCTCTTCTATGAAATATCGTACATTTCTTTCATCGGAGAAATCTAAATTTTGTTGTATATTGATCTCTTTGATTTTCTCCACTGCGAATAGTAACCGATCTTTCATTCTATAAGCTTCGTCAACATACTTTATGAACGTAATTTTGTTAAGATTTTTACAAACAGGGGATTCAATTCTTAAACCTAAATTTTGAATAAATGTATGTACAAATTTATCCACATTTAGCATCGATAATTGAATCATGATTCAAATCACTGCATTACAATGTTTCACTAATAATGTAAAAATGGATATTAGTACATGTAAACGTATGAAAGCTTCTATATAGAAAAACATTAAAAATATTAACTTTGTTATAAAATAATTGCCGACTCGATATCTCAAAAAACTATTCTATACCTTTATGAAACAACTTCATAATGATACATGGCTTAGAAATTGCAATTAAGAAAACAGCTATCCTTTTTCACAGGAAAAATCTCGTAAAGATATTTCATATGGATCCTATAAATACGACAGTAATGAATAATTGTAAGTATGCCTTACATTTTTCTTACGAATAATCAGGAAAAACAAGCCGGTTCCGAAAGACGTCAAACATGACAACTAAGTAAATTGACAGCGAATTGTTTCTTAACCTCTAAAATAAAATTTCTCCAGAAATATTATTAGACAATTCATTAAAATATTTTGTACGATTTATGTGATCTTATACGCCCGTATACTTCCGCGCGATATGTATTATTTCACGATAAAATAAAATATATAAATGTAAACGCAACTTTTACTTGTACTCACCATCGATAGATCGAAACGTCACGTCGACTTAGTCGTTAACTTGATAAAGCGATACCTTATTGGCTATTCGATCTATTTCGATCGAGACATAAGATTGCATTTCATTCGTCCATTTTTGCGCCAGATAAATTTCTAATTCTAACTTTTAGCTACTCTCGCTAAAACGCCCAAAACTTGTGTTTAAATATTTGAAATTTTCCAGATGTACATAGATTTTTTTGCCTAACTCTACAATGCATGGAATTAAATAGATATTTTCATTGGTACAGAGAAAGGGAGGGGGAAAATCAGTTGAAAATAGTGGGGTGGTGGTGAATCGCGGTTGGGGGAGACGTGACCAAACTCACCTTCTGTCCGCTTGAAGGTCAGCAGAGTATTTTTGAAATTTGTTCCAGGCTCACTGAGAAATTGCAATCTCGTTCAAAGTTATTGTACTGACGGAGCAACCATGGGTCGTAAATTTTTCGTCGGTGGTAATTGGAAAATGAATGGCACGAAAAGTGAAATAGACGGTATCGTTGCCTTTCTGAAAGCTGGTCCTCTCGATCCAAATGTTGGTATGTTTCATTCTTATGTTATAACGTAACAATTTGTAATTCATTTCTTATGCTTCTCGTATGACATTGAAATCGATCGTTGATCTCCTAATAATTCTCATATGTGATCAACACTAGAAAATATTAAACGACCAATATTTTTATAATACTAATAGTGTTATTATAACAGAGGTTGTTGTTGGAGTACCATCAATCTATTTGACATATGCAAAGGGCATATTACCTGCCAATGTTGGCATCAGCGGCCAAAATACGTACAAGGTAGCAAAAGGAGCATTCACTGGTGAAATCAGTCCTGCTATGCTATTAGACAATGGAATTCCTTGGGTAATTCTGGGCCATTCGGAGCGGCGAAATGTCTTTGGTGAAAATGATGAACTAATCGCAGACAAAGTAGCTCACGCTTTAGAAGCTGGGTTGAAAGTAAGACCAAAGTTTTTCTGTGAAATAATGTTACTTCTTTCGCTTAACATTAAAACTAATCGGAATACTTTTGATTTAAAGGTAATTGCGTGTATCGGAGAGAAATTAGAGGAGCGCGAGGCTGGTAAAACTGAAGAAGTAGTCTTCAGACAGACTAAGGCTATCGCTGATAAAATCAAATCCTGGGATAATGTTGTTGTTGCCTATGAACCAGTATGGGCAATTGGAACTGGAAAAACAGCTACTCCTCAACAAGCTCAAGAAGTACATGATAAATTGAGGCAATGGTTTGGTACCAATTTGAACCCAACAGTTGCTGAAAATGTTAGAATTATTTATGGAGGATCGGTAACAGCGGATAATGCGAAAGATCTAGCAAAAGAAAAAGACATCGATGGATTCCTAGTTGGAGGAGCATCCTTGAAACCCGATTTTGTTAAAATTGTCAATGCCAAACAGTAAGATCGATATCCTCGTTTCGAGCACAAAAGTATTGTTCATGAATTATCAGTACATTATCAAAGTTATCCGTTACCTTCTTGTTAAATAGAGAAACATCAATGTAATGATGTTGCAATGAAATTACTGCAAATAACATTTTATTGTTAAAAACTTCCAGAGTATATGTTTCTTGTAAATATTTAATTGTCCACAGCATAATAAACGTTACAGTTAAATGGATTTTCTTAATCGTCTACTAATCCTTTGGTTAGAACGCTCTTGGGCATAGGCGTGTTTTCAACATATCTGTATTGTCCTATCTTTGTCTTGGCACAAGCAATATCCGATAAACCTTTAAACGTTCGTGGTTCCCATATAGCCAGAGTTGATAGAGACTTGCGATTAAGTAAAATATTACACCTAGTCAATCCTTCCATCAATATTTTGAAATTAATACCATGCTCATTGCTAGCAGCATCTACTCTAGTTTCCCAAAGCTGTAAATAATCATTGAATCGATTACGGGATGTTTGAGGAAAAAGAAGATACTCGTTACCTGTTTCATATCCTCTTTTTTCAGTTCTCTTCCAGTAGTAGATTTTAACAATGCCCTATGTACATTTTTGATAGCTATACTATAACAGTTTCTTTTTCTGCCGATGTAATGCTATAAAATAAACGGACAAATTTTAAAAACAATGCAAATTTAATGTATCTTTTAATAATATAATGCTAAGTAAACTTACAGCAGCCAGTTTAAATATTTGTCGCTTTCGCCAAAATTCATCTGGACCTCGAGCTCTAACGAAAGATAGCGGTGTTAAAAATACCATTTTCTTCACTTAAAAGACAGACAATTGAAATTGTAAAATATTTTTGTCTCTTCAATCGTGCCTTTTAACGAGAAAAACTACTTTCAATTTTAGGTTATGTGTATATGCGCATGCGATGAAGATAAATGAAGATATAGTGTGCTCACATATTATGTCACTCTCACACATGTATATAATTTCTATGCATCTTTAGATAGGGTAGTTTCACTCAGTTTTACTCTAATAGGAGAACTGTTAGCACGAATTTAGTACAGTAACACAAATGGGATTACAATGATTATCAAGGAATTCGAAGAGATTTTCGGAGAAGGAAGTGCTACACACAAAGATAAATAAGGTCACGTTAATAAATAAAATTATTGTACTTTCGAATTTTTGAAAATCATCTACAATTGTAAATATTCGAACAGTAGCGCCGTGAACGGCGAACTTCCGAACTACAATCAGACCTCCGTACAGCGCCATTCTGTGTAGCGGCGAAACGCTCAAACTGTTAGCCGGCCATCTTGGTTATCGACAGTCGATAACATTTGGCTAACAGTTTGAGCGTTTTGCCGCTACACAGAATGGCGCTGTACGGAGGTCTGATTGTAGTTCGGA
>CM052340.1:6488283-6509523 GCA_028455595.1 Lasioglossum vierecki | reverse complement strand
GCCGCTACACAGAATGGCGCTGTACGGAGGTCTGATTGTAGTTCGGAAGTTCGCCGTTCGCGGCGCAACTGTTCGGCGGAAAATTTGAACTACGGGTAAACTATGCGCTCCTTTTCACGAATTAATTCGCTCTTTTCAGGAGATCAGCACAGTCTAGCTACTATGAAATTTTCCTGATCGAAATGCGCTACCAGAACATTCTATTTACATTACTAAAAGCAGTTTCCAAGACATATAAATTATATTCTAATCATTTATAACAAGACTGTCGAGTTGGTCCGTTAGACCCGACACAATGAGTAATGAAATTGATTTCTCGATTTGTATTGCAAAAATTAATATCAAAGTTTGATTGTACAAATTGTACATTACATATATTAAAACCAGCGATAAGTAGAAAAAGAAATATTATTCTTAATGATTACTTTTTATGGTGTTTATGTAGAAGTTACAATATAGCGCGCTTGGTTTTATATAGTTGTAATGTACAAAGTAATGTAAAAAGTACAATTAAACATTTTATAAGAAAATATGTAGTTTTCAGTTTTACGTGCGACCACAAAAAATTATTTATTGATTTCCTTTTAGATTATTTAGTTCTGTATGCAATTCGCAATTTTTGTAAATATCTTAATGATTTAATGTGTGGCAAGCGCGAAAGACTTTTACCAACTTCATCGCAATTAGAAATAGTAAGTATAGGAAACATTGTAAATAGTAGTATGTAATTATAAATGTAAAAAATGCAATATTGAATAGAACGTATTTAAAATGTAATAAAATGTTTCAATTTTTTTTATTTTTAAATAAAAATTATAAAATAGCAAGGAATGGATAGTATGGATTTCAAATTTCCGCGTTTTGACCCGTTAGTTGTGTAACACCAAATTCAGATGGCGTTCGATTTCGTGCTTACAGAAAAATACATTGAGTGACACTACTATATATAATTTATATGTCTTGGAAACTGCTTTTAGTAATGTAAATAAAATGTTCTGGTAGCGCATTTCGATCAGGAAAATTTCATAGTAGCTAGACTGTGCTGATCTCCTGAAAAGAGCGAATTAATTCGTGTAAAGGAGCGCATAGTTTACCCGTAGTTCAAATTTTCCGCCGAACAGTTGCGCCGCGAACGGCGAACTTCCGAACTACAATCAGACCTCCGTACAGCGCCATTCTGTGTAGCGGCGAAACGCTCAAACTGTTAGCCAAATGTTATCGACTGTCGATAACCAAGATGGCCGGCTAACAGTTTGAGCGTTCCGCCACTACGCGGAATGGCGCTGTACGGAGACCTGAACAAAGTGCGGCAAATTCGAAAAGTAATGAAAGAGGTATCGATAATTTAATATTTATTTTCAAATGGCTTTCAATCCAGTATAAAATATAAATATTGTTAGAGAAAATCAAGTATGTACTTGTGTAGGTACGGTGTCAAGTACGTCATCTGAATATTCACATAAATATATGTATGTCTACTTGCCTCTTCTATCTCTGCTTCTGCTATACAGCCATGTTTCCCTTACTTCTGGCAACCAAGTCTGTGACGGAATCAGTCGAAACTGTGCATGGAATATATTGAAGTAGATACTGATAGGTACATTTATTCTGTAAATTCGGGTTAAATTTTTGGCTATAAAATGAGTTCGAACAGGTTTGGGACGTTTGACGTTTCTCCGGATGCCAGAGAAGCGGCAGAACAAAGAGCTGCGAGAAGAAAAGTATTGCGCGACAGTTATCTGAAACAAGTTCATAATCCAATAAAGCAACAACTGATCGTACGTATCATTCAAGTGTTAACCTCATCTACATGACTTCAAGATGCATTGAAGTATATATGAAAGAAAACTTTTATCAAACGTTCTCTATGTGTACTTTTCATTTCTTACTTTCTACTTTCTAATTTTTTCTCGAAATGACACGTTAGATATCGGAACAGTACTCTTACAAAAATTCGAAATTATATAAGACATTCAGACAGTATTTGTATATTTTTGTTTAACAGTACATGTTAACTTGCTTCGTAGATAAATAAATTCGATCCAGCATCGGTCTATTTATTTGCAATACTCTTTACATTTTACATGCAAATGTAGAATTTTGCATAATTCTTATATCTGAAATGCACAGATGGATGAGGGGATACACAGATACAGCATTGTGAGACAGTTCCACGAGCAGTTTGGAAAAGTAACTCTTAGGAGTTATATACTAGGTTACGGTATTACTACTTCGATAATTGTTATATATTCTTTGATCGGAAAGAGGATAAAGGTAATTTATTGAACTCTTAAGGGGATAGACTCGTTTCCAGGATTGCAAAGATATGGGATGCACCTTCTCGATAATCCAGAGGTAGGATTTTTCAGTAGCTAAAAACGCTAAAGATAAAAGATCAATCTAGGTTGCAAACGCTCTCAAAACTACTATTTTTATGTTTACGAGGCGTATTTTGTATTATTTGACAGCAGTGATGTTGCAGCTTTATGCTTTAGACTAATGCAAATTATGTCTTTGAGAATGATCGCAGTCCAGATTGATTTTTTATCTAGCACTTTTGACTATTGAAAAACCCTATTGCATGTATTATCGAGAAATGAGAAGGCGCATGCCACACGCTTGCCATCCTGGACACTCGAGTCTATCCTCTCAATATACTAAAATTAGATTATATGCATAATATATAATATCAAACACGATCGTTATAGGATAAAACGGAGCATCTGCGGGCAACTGGGCAAGAAGCCTATGCTGATAGGAAATACAAATTTAACACTTAATAACAAATCTATTATTATTTAATAGTATATTTGTAAATGTAGACTTTATAAATTAAAATTATTATCTATTTACAAATATTTAAGAAATAAATGTGTTATTTTAGAACCAAAATTATCTATTTATAGTTTTATTATAGTTCTCAATAGAACAATTCAAATTTTTAACATATAGAGATGTTTCAAGGTAGAGTTTCGTAGTATTGGTAGAATTTAAAGAAAAAGAAGTTTAATCCGTTTGAAAGAACAAGACTGCATTATTAAAAGAAATTGTAATGAATTTCTTCTAAATTCAATGTGTACAATCTTTGTTTTTTCTTTATGCTCGTGTAGAATGATTTTGTCATAGCAATCTCCCTTGCTTTCTTACGTACATTTATCGATCTTCCAATTGTTTGTCACGAGCTACAACTGCATCGTCAAATTTAACCATGTACGTAGTTCCTTTGTGCCAATGTGCTGTCACCTTTGCTGGCTATATGTAAACAATAAAAAGAAAAATTTGTTTCAACAAATTAAGATTCGTTCATAAAATAAGGAACATCAAACTTTAGATTTCTACTCACAAAACCGCAATCGCAAAGGATAGCTTCGACTATTCCAGCAATAAAAGAAGCACAATTTAAGCTGCCTTTATCTTTCGGTACCGATATAAATTTATTTACTAATGCTTCTTTCTCTATAATGTAGTAGGTGCGCTCATCGTCATTGGCGTGTTCCAATTTGTCAGCCTCGCGACCAAATAACGATTTCCACACTGTACTTTTGATGAACAACAGAATGTTCAGCAATTTAATTTCACGTTTTCCTCCTTTCTCACGAACAACCAGAAGGTCTGTTATTCTATGCCCAACTTCTGCGCCTATTTCCGCCAATCTAAACAATCGATAACAATACGTTTACTTTACAGCCAATCTTTTTATCGTTTAGTTCGTTTACGTACTTGTTTTGTAACTCTGGTACGGTGTAAACTCGATTTTGACAGTACTGTACAAGTTCCGAAAACAAGAGTGCAAAACAACTTAGGCTAACCTCTCCTTTTCCTTTACTCAGTGATTTATCAAGGATGCTTGTTCGCGTTCGAACGGCCGATATCGTAATAGTTGCCATTTTTATAAATGAATTTGTTGTTGTTAATATATGCCTTTATTAAGAATGTTTAGCTAATAAAGCAAAGATATTCGAATCAATTTTAACCATCGGACAAATGCGTTGCCTTTTTGTACACTCGCCATCTGCCGTTGACAAGGAGAACTGCGAATATTTCAAACAAAATTTAGCCAACAGAATAACCACTTTATTGTTACTATCTTTAAAAAAATAATTTTACCCGCTGTCATAAATTTGTTGTACTTAGTTATTATTGTACAAGTAAGACTTCAAAACCTTTACCGTAAACGCATATAGCTGATTCACCCCTAAAATAGAACGATATATAATATGTAAATCTATATCTTACTAATTTAAAAGTTAACGTGTCCCATAAGTAGACTGTGGATCTTTATGCAAGATAAAAATTGTCTGCATCGAGTACAAGAAATAGAAACTAAATTGAATGTTATTTCATCTGCAGTAGACTCGTTTCCAGAATTGTAATGGTGCGCGAAGCGCGTTCGCATTTCAAAGATGCAGTGGCGGATCTAATGATAAGTGGACTAAGCGACCAAGGGTCCCGGGATACCATAGGGCCCCGAATTTCAAAAAAATTTATTTAATGTGTAAAGCTATGAAATATTTTCATTACTTTTCTTTTTTGTTAATAAGTTTATGAGAGTTTTCTTGCAACTTCTGTTTCTAACTTGAGTTTGAGGGCCCCATAAGTTTTGATCGATCTTTTATCTAGTGTTTTTGACTATTGAAAATCTCGAAAATTTTTATAGAGAAATTAAAAAATTTCTACAATTAAAAATTTTCCAACAATTTTGAATTTTATCTACATAAATACATAAAGATCTACAGTCTACTCGTAAGAAATGTGCATACTTTGGTGTGTCCCATAAAGTTAGACCTTTTACATCTGTTACAAAAGTAATAATTGTTTTCAATATTTTTACGGATAAAGTGTCATTGGTGAAATTGTAACTGTACATATTGATTTTTTGGTCCAATCCAACGCTAAAAATTGTATTTTGTCCGTGAAACTTTATACCTGAAACAAGTACAACATAAACCAAAAGAATTCGTTTATCGAGCAGTATCGAAAGTGCACACACCTGTAATTTGTGCGATATGCGCGGTCGATGTACTCCATTTCGATAACAATATAACGCGTATTTGTTTACTGTCTTCAGATAAACAAACTTTAAAGTGTGTAAGATTAAATAAATTATCATCACCACCAGTTGCCAATAAATATTCATCTTTCTTTATAATTTTGATGTCGTACGAGTTAATTCCAGATTGATGTAAATTGAATTTTGCAAGAACTACACCATCTTTTAATTCTAGATCGTCGCTTTGTATTCCTTCTTGTGATATGGTCGAAACGATTTCGGTAAAATCGATAAAACGACCAACTCCGTCCGTTGACATAGTTAAGAGAATCACCTTTTCTTCACACTTTAAAATACTTATTTTTACTATACAACGATCAACAATTTTCGCATGTACTTTTAACGAGACACTCTTTGTGTTCGAATTATATAAAAATATTCTGTAAATCAAATGTATGTTAAAACTCGAATTTTTTGTTCAACTCTGCACGATGTTTCAATGTGTTGAACAGATCGCGAATCATTTACCTGACGAATCCATCCGCGCAAGCAATGAAAGGGAGTATACAATGTACATTGTTTATGTCACGATATATTGCAATATCCATATATCGAGTTTCAGGTTGAATGATGTACGAGTGATTAACTTCTTGCCATTGTTTCTTTCGCAGTCTGTCGAATCCATACAGCATATGAGACGTAACATCGGAACAAGAAACATCCGAGTCTTTCAAAGTAGTCTCACTATTTTTTATATCGATTTCCCATACTTTCATTTGCGCTCTTCCACCCACCGAAAATACAAGGTTCTTATTGCACAATAAAGGCGACTGCAAACTCACGGACACTATAGACTTTATGCTGGAAATATGACCATTAAAAATTCCTAACATACGAAAATTCAAATTGTTCTTTATCTCTACATTCGAAACAGTAGAAACACGCAGACTGCCATCTTCTCCTCCAGATATCAAAACATTCTCATCATCAAGTTTTAGTATAGGATCGATACAGCACACTTCTTTTGTGTGGAAACCATTCTAGAAATTTCAAAATGAAACAACAAATGTACTTCTATTTGGTTTAGTAATCAGTATTAAATTGTCACAAATGATATTACTTACTAATAAAACTGGTGATTTGATAGAATTCAATGGAAATTCAAAAATATATACTCGCTTGTTACGAATATAAAGGAACCGAATTAATTCACCTGATAGCATACAGTCCCATGATCTATGACCTCCCCCGCAAGGAATTCTTGCTACTGTTCTATGATAAAACATGCTGTATACCAGAAACTCCACCTGAAAGGTAAGAAAAAATTATACATATCGATCGATTGAAATATTATTTTTATAACTATTTATATACCTCCTTAAAACCTAATACGAGGATGTCATTCGATATTTTTAAGCTTCCACTGATCCAATCCATTGGCATTCTTTCTTTATGTAAACTACGCAGCAATTTGGAGTTTTCAAGGGTGTTTAATTCATAAAATCTCAACATTCCATCACGACCTGATGATATCAATTTCGAACCTATGATTAAAAAGTTTTGAATGCCAATTTTCCCATGAACCTTAGTAAAAGTTTGAATAGGTTTACTATCCGCTTCCATTATATTTATTTCCTTGTGTAGAAAGTTATCTTGAAGTTCGTAGATGTGCATATTTCCAGCTCTATCTCCGCATACTAATAATCCTTTGTAAAGTACAGCAGCTGTTAGCCAACGTTCACGGCTAGGTGGTAACAGACAAACTGATTGTATAGTAATATTTCCTGTGTGCAAAATGTAGCCAAAATGAAAATACGTAACGCAAAATTGAACGTAGAACATATTTAAGCACACCATGCTGTGTAACAACATATACCTATCGTATCGAAGATGAATATTTTTAATATTCCATTCAATCCGCACACTATTACTTTATTATCTTGCAACCATTGAACGGAGAATATCTGAGAGTTCATTATCTTCTCTTCAAGAATCAGTTCTAATTTTTGAATAGTTGCTGAAAATATATTGTACAAGTTACAAAATAATTATTAGCATATTCGATCTAGAGAATATATACTGAAACAATACCTACCTTTATAAATTGCGACATATCCATCTCTTGACGCGAAGCAAACAAAAGATCGACATAGAGATACTTCCATAACACAGTACGAACTATATTTTTCTAGATACAGTGACTCTATCGGATCGTTGTGCATCTCATTAACAACAAAAAGATTCCCGTCTTCATTGAAGACCAAAAAATTCCCATTATTTAAATAACAAACATATTTCGGCGAGGTACATGAAAAGCGTTTAGGTATTGAAAAACCCTTTTGAGTGTAATTGTTATCAAGAAGCCATACGTGGACTGCACCATCAGCTCCTCCAGTAAAAACATATTTATCATCAGTCGATGTATCAATGCTCCATATAGCAGCTCCGTGATGAGCACAAATTTTGTGAAGCAGTTTACCATTCAATGACCAGATACACATAAGAGAATCCTTAAATTATAAATATACGAAAATAAATAAACACTGTTAATGGTGTTTCATGCTTTACATTACGTACTTCACCTATTGTTATTAAATTTTCATTCCTAATAATGGACCTCCATATCCTAGCTGTATGACCAAACATTGTTCTTGTTAATGTTATGTTCGCTTCTTTCCAGTTCATATCATTTTCACTTTCTTTGCCACTACAATTTATTGTCCACAATCTGATGGTTCTATCATCAGACGTGGAACAAATCAATTTTCTGACTGGCTCGTATGTAACTGAAAAAATAACACCCTGAAAAAGGATTTTTTCGTGTAGCAACAACTATAAACAAAACTTTATAAGAACGATTGCTGTTAACACTAAACCTACTGACCATCGAAAGTGACTAATATGTATTGTTCATAAAAATAACAAGATTAAATTTATTTATATTTTCTGCGATTTTTAATATAATCTATACTGGAGTCAAAAAATGTATTCAATTAATTCCCATGAAAACATCTTTACAGTGGTAAATAAAATTGTCAAATAAAAAATCTAAAATGAATCATTTGACCGCTCATGGTAAGTTTAGTGTTAAATACTAACATTATGTCCCTGTAAACGGTGTAAAACTGGCATAGCTTCGTTCGAACACCTAGCATGATCTAATTCCCATATTAATATTTCTTGAAAGACAGTTCCGCTGAAGACTACCAAGTCCTTGTTACTTTTTACAAAAATAGAACCAGAGTATCTACATCCAATAAAGTCAAGTTTTTGAATTACGAAGTTGTTGATTGGGTATGTTTAAATAAGGATACAGAATACATTTTTCTTCGCACCATTTCTCTTGATAGTGATTGTTAGATGTATTATAAACGCATACGCTATTATGAGCTGATAAATTAACTAAATAATCACATCCAGAAAAGGTGAACCATTTCGCTGCTATTATCCAATCATTAAGACACTTTTTCTTAATATCTTGTTTGATTCTGAAACAAATGCTTTCTGTTTTATATAGTTACATTATGATATATTTAATATACTTACTCTAATGTTCCATCTTTTGTCTCGATACAGTAAGTACTGAAAATATTAGCACCAAACACAGCTAATTTATTATTGGGACCTTCAACGATTCCATGTATATTATTTGGATAAAGACAATCTATTTTTTTTTCTAATTCAAACGTGTCAGCACGGAAAACATGCAATGTTGTGCCTATACCTGCAAACAGCAACAATAAATCATATAAAAATTCAAAGGAAAATAATAAATTTTCTAAGCAATTTCGTAGAATTTAAACTAACCAACAAAAATTAAATTATGTCTGCAATGGATAGCAAGAACATCGGTGCACAATAGTTTTGAGATCATTTTAGGAATTATATCGCTGACTAACACATTACTTATTACAATAAACAATTATCAAAAGATTCACATCTGTATCTATTACAAGAACCACATGAATGAGCCGGGACGAGGTATAAGAATATTTTTACACCGAGTTGATGTCTCTAGGCTGCTCTACACTGGAAGACAGATTCGAATAAACCGCCATCAAGATCAATCAAGATATGTCAATGAGATATCAAGATCACCAATTACGACTACGGCGGTTTATTTGAACCAGCCCATAAGATGCAATCAGAGTCTGATTATCAGACCAATACTCGACAAGCAGATGTTTACTCGTACACGTACTTATATAGTACTACAGATGTAAATAGAATATATATAGTAATTAAACTATTATATATATGTACATTGTATACATTGAACTGTACCGTTTATCAATTTATTATCGCATTAGTCGCAAGCTGAAATATATGCATATTGAATAATGAACGAAGTAATGACTGAAACAGTAATTAAAATAAAAATAAAATTTGGATAAGGTTACACCTGAATAAATATTACGTGTTTCATTCTGTGTAAATAGGAATTAACCTAACGTGCAACTACTAATATACACAGCCTATAGAGTAGGCTGTGACAATCAGTGACAATACACGTGTCAAATCGTATCTCTGACCAGAGAGTCTCCAAGCCGGGAATAAAAATAAAAACGTAGTAAAATTTCTCTGCACTCATGTAAGACTTTTAAGGAAAATACTTTTTATTATTTACGAACTGCTTATTATCGTCTTGTCTCAATTTCAGGCTACCTATGGGTTTATCGTTAAATATGTTATTTGTACTCTTTGTTTGCAAAGTATTGTGCATAATTATTTCTATACCTATTTTATTTGTAACATGGAAACGAGTATACTCCAGAAAGCGAACAGACAGGTCACAAAAACGAACTGTCGTCGGCATCTTCCATCCGTATTGTAATTCTGGAGGTGGCGGCGAAAGAGTACTTTGGGCTGCGATTAATGCCATACAAACTAGGTACTCGAGTCTCGCTCTTGATCCAACTATATTCGTACGTTATGAATCTCTTCGAGAACCTTATGATTTCAAATATATTTTTTTATTTCAGATATCCAGATGTACATATAGTAGTTTACACAGGAGACCTTGATGCTGATCCAGAACAAATTATCAATAAAACAGAAACAGTGTTTAATTTTAAAATCGAGAGGAAAATTGAATTTGTATACTTACATAAACGCAAATGGGTGGAAGCCACGATGTATCCTTATTTTACTCTTTTGGGTCAAAGCTTAGGATCAATTTGGTTGGGCATCGAAGCTTTAAATAGCTATGTACCAGGTATGTAATTATTTATAGTTGAAGTATTGGGTTGGAAAGAAAATTCGTAGCATTTTAAATTAAGAATCTAAGATAAAATTAATGCTAAACCTGCAGAGCCTCAAAAGTAACTGGAACATATTTTCTTCTATTGTAATACATGCTCTATTAAAGACTAAAATAATAAACGAAATAATTGTCATTATTTCAATAAGGATAAAATAGAAGATCTGGAACCAGTTATTTTTACAATAACACAAGAAGTTACCTCAAAAATGGAGGAAAGTAATAGAACAGAATGGAAAATATGTTATTGAATAAATCTAGGAATAAACATCTGAATTTACGCTTTCATTTTTAATTTACAAACGCTACGAACTTTTGTTCCAAGCTAATACTTGGAAACTCTTCAAAACATATATACGTAAGACATTATTACAGATATATACATCGACACAATGGGCTATGCGTTTACATATCCCTTATTCAGATACATCGGTGGATGTAGAGTAGCAACATACACTCATTATCCCACAATTTCGACCGATATGCTACGGCATGTTTACAGAAGAGTTATTTCGCATAATAATAGACGAATTATAGCTAGAAATCCATTTCTATCTGCAGCTAAAATCGCTTATTATAAATTGTTCGCGTTTGTAAGTGAATTCTAATTGGAAAACATCTATGCTTGTACAACATGATCAATGGCAATTGTTTTAGATTTACGGTTGGGCTGGCAGTACTGCTGAAATTATTATGGTCAATTCTTCTTGGACAGAAGATCATATCAATGCAATTTGGAAGTGTCCATTAAAAACTCACAGGATTTATCCGCCGTGCGATGTGAAACACTTAACCGAATTAAAGCTTCTTAGCGAGGACGAGAAAAGTGATAACATTCGTATCGTGTCGGTCGCACAATTCAGACCAGAAAAAAATCATCCATTGATGTTGAGAGCAATGTATGAACTTAGATCTATCATTAAAGAAGAAGTTTGGGACAAGGTACATTCGATACAGATTCTATTCAATGTTGAAAATAATCACGACGCATGAACTTTTCCAGATTCGCCTGATTCTTATTGGATCTTGTCGAAACGCGAAAGACGAAGTACGCGTTAAAGACATGCAGGATTTATCGAAACATTTTGCGTTGGATGAAAACGTAGAGTTTAAATTGAATATACCATATTCAGAGCTACTGTCAGAACTTCAAAGAGCAACTATAGGACTACATACTATGTGGAATGAACATTTTGGTATAAGCGTAGTCGAATGTATGGCTGCAGGATTAATCGTCGTGGCTCATGCTTCTGGAGGTCCGAGGTAAACTTCTATCGAGAAATAACGAAATAAAAGATATCATTTTTGTAAAACGAACCGAATTAAAACGTCTCTTGATACGTTTGCCAATCATTCTAGAGCTGATATAATTGAAACACAACCGGGATCACAGAATGGTTTCTTGGCCGAAGAAGCTGAGGAGTATGCGGCAATAATGGCACATATCATCAATCTACATCCAGAAGACAGAAATACTATTAAAATGGCTGCTAGGTATAATATGCATAAACAATAAAAGAAATATCGATTTTCATAAATATTTTTATACAATTCTTTTTAGAGCATCCGTAAGCCGATTTTCAGATGAAGTATTCGAAAGAGAATTTTTACGAACGATAGAACCATTCTTTCGACAGAAACAGGAATGAATTTTACTTAATCAATATGTTAATAAAAATAAGTTTTTATAAAATGTATTTCTTAATTGTATTATAAAATTATAGAAAATCGTAAGCATAAATTATTTATTTAAGTTTCATCTAAGCTTCACCAAAGACAACTGATACAGTTGCTTAATATTAAAAGCAGAAACTTCGAATAATAGAATAAAACGATATTCGTATTACACAAATTCGAACTACTGTTTATTCATTGAAAAACAGTATAAACGCGAGATGACGAGACTCCTTATGGTAGAATTCTTTTTCAGATATAACAGACTACAATTCCATGATTACATAAAACATACAGTCGTTGTCTATTATGTTGTTAAAGGTTTATAATTGCAACCTTCACACACTAAAACAGACGAAATAGTATCTCCAACTTCTTTCTCATTCAATTCAAAATGAAGATTGTAATCTTTCAACATCATTTCTGCCACTTTTATAGCAGTTTCGGTGTGGCAAGTCAACTTTTGACTTCCAAGTTTAATTTTTGAGGTACCTCTTGCCAAAGCCATCAGAATTATTAACTGAAACACAAATATTAAAAACGTTTGATTATATTTGTGATTAAAGACTTTATTCTATTATAGAAAAAACTACCTGATCTTGCAGATGTTCATCAACACAAGATCCTGTTGAAATTGCATTTAAGATTTCGGTAGCCGCCTGTACACCTGGCGCAGTTTGATCTTGACGACCAGAACCCAATCCCGAACCACCATAGACACACTGGCTAGTGCTGTTGCACACTACACTAATATCAATTATGTTCAATTATTGAATTGAAATTAAAGATCGCGGTTTTGAACGTGTACTAAAATACACGTGTACACGTGGTACATGAACCGTGTAGTACGCATTTAAAGATCCGTGAATACGAATCCGTGTACTTGGATCCGTAGTATTCACGTGTTCGCGGATTCGTATTCACGGATCTTTAAATTCACACTACATGGTTCACTGTTCGTGTACCACGTGTATTTACATGCACGTGAAACGGGGATCTCTAATTGAAATTGGTAGAATTGTCGTGTTTTAGAACATTCTCAATCTCACTTGATGCCAGAGCCATTTCCAAAAGCTACAGATATATCCTCTTTATAACATTCTATATTAATTGGTGGAACAGGAACATTGTGTTTCTTAAGACCTTCTGTCAGAACATCCTTCACGTCGTTTGCCATTTTATGAGCTTCCTGAAAAAGATGAATATTTCAATTAAAATAATGTGACTGATATTACATAGAATGAATATGAGATCGAACGTATACCTTAATATGAACAACACCGGCAACATACGCCCATCCTATTATTTCATTAGGTACTCCAGGATCAAGTAAACTAACAGCATTCAGAGTATGTACAGGTTTTACGTACAAATGCACTTCTCCACCTCCCTTTGGATAATAACCCCTCCATTGATCATTAAAAAATTAATATTCTCTAAAGAATACATACTACACCTTATATTAAACATTTACAACAGGTCTCCGGATGTTTGTGCAAAATAAAAAGTTAAAAATTAAACTTAATAATTTGAACATGGTGAAAATAATATATTAATATTATTCACTGTTTTAAATTGAGCTCGCTTATTTTTGTTATTACTGAACACACATAAACACATGCAAAAATACATAGATATGTTGGTCGACACGTTGTTAATAATAATAATGTGTTTTTGTGACAATACCTTCTCACAACTCTGAAGTCAAAATCAGCCCCAAATTTATTCAGTAATGGTCTTAATACTTCTGTAAGATATTCTATTTGCGGCCCAAAAGGAACATTTGTACCGCCTTTCAGAATTAATGTAACAACATCTTCTCGTGGAAAAAACAAAGCACAGGGCAGTGCTACCTGAGCTAACAAACAAATACACCCAGCAGTTCCTGTATCCACGACAAATGTATGTTTTTTGTCCGAGTTTAATCGGTTCGGTTTAAATTCTACATAGGTTGATCCTATATGTGCTCCTCGCACCTCTGCATTACACATACTTTTTAATAATTCTACACCTTTAATAATATTCAATGGTAAGTTACTCGAATCCTATATAGACATAAACTGTTTATCGATAAATCTGTACCTTTCAAATGTTGAGCTGCCAGTCCAGGTTTGGGACGACCCGCTCTAATATTATCAATCTTAACTGGTATTTTGTACAGTGCACTTAAACACAGTGCTATCCTTAATACTTGACCACCCTTTGAAAAGGTAAAAACATGAATTTATATAGATACATGTCTTGTATATTCACGGTTTATTGACCTCTTAACCTATCAAAAATGTTCATTTAAAAAATGAACAGGTTGTTAATACTTACACCTTCGCCTAAACTCCCATCAATATGTACCGGGGACGACATAATATGATTATTATGATCGACTGTACAAGAAAAACCACGTGTTATCGCGCGTAAACGTCTTTGACACTTAGAAGCCGCTTGTTTACCTAACGCTTTCGAATGAAACGAATGAAATTGAAGGTTGCTCAACTCAAATATTCGACTAATAACTACATTCATATCAAAGCTGTCTAAAGTTTATGTAATTATCAACGATTGACGCTTGTTATCGAAATAATTCATTTATTGTTAATTGCACTCAACGATTCACTTATTTTTCATTTTTTCGATGTACAATCCCTGTTGAAATACAATAAGATGATATCACTGAATATATTTAGGTTTTCCCATTTTTATTATAAACACATGTTGTTAAATTACAAATTCATATATTTGAGATATGAATAAAATGCGACATCTCGGCTTTTTTTGCAGTGTGTAAGCACTTTTACAAATTCTTAATTTGATTGTACAGAATACAAAGATTGAAATAGAATTAACTATACTTTTTGTGCATGAGAAGTCTAACAATTTCTTTGCATTATATTGTCTTATAAAAATCACAATTCCTACCAAATAATATATAATGTGTTAACATAGCAATTCAGTATACGTTAACAGATTTAATTATTTATATTAGTAAATATTTCTTCAAATATTTAATTTTCAATAATCAATTATAATTTTTTATTCTATTTCATAGTAACCTGAATAATTCTCTACGAGTTTAAATTTAAACTTCATTTAAATGAAGATAAAAATATTACATACATAAATATATATATATAAACAAATTTCTATTCATTGTGTGCTACTTTTAATGAAATTTTTTAATATCTATTCAAAGATTAAATATATATAGTTCCTAAGACAGTATTGTTCTTTTCATGAACGCATTATTGTAGCAGCACCTAAATAAAATCTCTTCTTTAAGAGAGTTATATGCAGACAAAACGAGTAAAACTATTTAATATTGTTTGTCATATTAAAATTTATATTTTTTTCACTTTGTTTTGGCATTTTATTGTATAAGAAAAGATTCATTAGAAGTAACTTCGGAAAAATATACAGAGTTGTATGTAATACTGGTTAAAATGTGCTAATGGAAAAAGTAAGAGAATTCATATGTTTCACAATAATAATTAACTTGTTTCCTTGTTTGATTAAATACATCTCTGGATAACAGTCTGACATATTCTGGTGCTATTCTAAGATATGTCATTTCAATTATTCTTTGCTATTCATTCTAAAAACGTAATGAAATTTTCATATATATGCAACTTATGACTAGCATAAACTGGCTATGGATGCAGAGACGCCTTGAATTGAATCCATCTCTTTGAAAATAAATCGCCGCTTCAAAGTAACAACGATGCATAGTTTAAAAATTAGGCGTTTCATATAAAATAAGAACATAATATCTCCGTGTTTTTATAATCAATATTTTTTCTATTAATATTTTACAATTATTATGTATTTATTCAACATAAATTTTTTTCGTAGTAAATTCGAAGTATTTTTGTTCCATTTTCAACGTGTTTTGAACACTACGAGATTGCCACAAAAATCGATCATATGATCCCTAACATATGAAAACGAGTACACAATAAATGGTTACAGATAAATTTTAATTCTCAAATGCTCGAGACAATATCGCTACCATTTAATAATTGCCACGATTGAAAGCTATCTTAGTAAAAAACTCTATCACAAATTGTGGCTTTAAAATATTGCTCTTATCTGTAATCGTAAGTAATACTATCTTAAATTATTTTACACATAATTATACTTTCACAGCTGACATTTTCATTTTTTTTTCTTTTTTTTTCAAACAGTTTGTTTGAAGCATTCATAATAATTATATATCGTTAACCTCTTGCCCTCTTTTCAGTGTTTATCAAGAAGAACACACATATACATATATATATATACGTATCGTATTTGTCACATATCTTCAATAATTCTTTTATAAATACTATCTAAATTGAAATCGACTTTGGTTTATTTTAAATGTCGCCTACGTTAAAGGCAATTACTACACTTCTTTTCGCGCGCGTATGTTTTACACGTTATTTATACATACCAATTTAATATACAACTCGCATTTATGTGTCAATATTTGAAAAATTTCGAAACAACGTTTAAGAAAAAAGATTGAACGAAATTTGCAGAATGCCATCCGAGTGCAAAAGGTTAAGTATCTAGATTATTCAATAAAAAATGCATCGATGCATCTTTTACTCCATTTACATACCATAAAAACATGTAACAGAAGACTACTCTATTTACATTCATTCATGGTTTTTCCTTAAATCTCCTAAAATCTCCTTAAACAAGACACATAATTTCAATACAGTCTGATGACAAAACATCAATCAGTGAATTCATTTTTGGTAAATTTTAAGAGTTAAAATTTATTGAACATTTTGATCATCGCAATTAGATTTATTTAATTTTTATAATTTATTTTTAAATAATTTTTTTAATTTTTAAGTTATATTAACGTATGATCCAATTCCTCGCTGTTCAAACATACATATAGAATTCTTCTATCCGTAAAGTACGAGTTTTACAATGGACATTGCATGTATCACATTAACTTTAACGTTAGTAAAATACGATTTGCCGTTTCGATTTTTCTTCGCCTCGTTTGCACAACGCTCGTGTGCTACATATAGCTATAAAACATTAATTTTTCGAACAGAAATTCTCGTCTTTATATAAAACATATGATACGATTCAAAGAAAAAAAGTATGCAACTAATATATTCAAAATCTTCGATTCGATTTTCCATTTTAGAATACTGCAATAAAATCTGAACGTATGCTG
This sequence comes from Lasioglossum vierecki, assembly GCA_028455595.1. Taxonomy (NCBI): domain Eukaryota; kingdom Metazoa; phylum Arthropoda; class Insecta; order Hymenoptera; family Halictidae; genus Lasioglossum; species Lasioglossum vierecki. Next base: position 6,492,429 of record CM052340.1, on the reverse strand, counting down.
TACTCGTGTTTTCACTGTATGATACAAAGGAAATATTTGACAGTTCGTCATACGACGTAAATACATCAGTATTTGTACTTTCTATTTTAATCCCTAATTTCAAATTAAAATTGAAGTTTCACTTCGATTATTGCTTGACGGATAAACACTGAACTTCTAATCCAGCACCTAAAAAAATAATATAATAAAAATTCTAATATGTTCCTTTCCAATTTCTAGTCTTGCAGTACTTATAATGCCAACTGTAGACTCACTTTAAGGCCTCGACATTGCCACTTAACGTCTCTTGTTCCCATGGCGTCGACCGAACTTACGATTTTTTCTGTAAATGCAAGGGAAATAATTATTGTCGTATTATTAAATAAAATATAAAAAATTAGATTCTAAAATACAACAATATCTATAAGGAAAAATCAATTAAAATAATTGTTGAAATATACCTAATTTTACTCGGTGAAGGAACTGGAGCGTGTTCGGCGATAACAGGTAATACAGAAGTGAATTTATCAGTTGGACGTAAAAGGCGCGCCGTACGAGAGGATAATCTCCATATCAGTCTTTGTTTATGAGGAGTTTGCTCTTGAGCATTGTATTTGCTCAATATAGCACCTACAGCCTCATGCGTAGAGAAAAAACTTGTGTCTGAAATCTATAAATGGACAGAGTGAATAAACGTTATAGTGTGCACGATTTTATTAGAAAAATCTAATGTCAACATTAACGTTTCAACGTTACCTTACATATTTTCTGAAGTTCTACTGCAAATTCCAAAAGTCTAAGTATCTGATGTTTCTGTATTACAGTCGTATTGATTGTAGAGGAACTAGGTATAGCGTTTGTGGATTTGGTAGTATCTGTATTAGTATCCAGCCGATTAACTGCACTATCTAAGTACGTGCAAAGTAAAACAAGTGCCACCTCCGATGGCCTTAGACTTGCACAGTTACCATCGCAAGCAACCATCTCTAGCCTGAGAAGAAGCTCGGATTCCTGAAACAGTATACACAATAAGTTACCATTGTCTTCGTTCCAACATCGATTATTACTACTTACAGCGGATCTTATGCAAATATGAGTGGACGTCATTTAAAACAGTAAAAATATTAGAAGAATTTAAAAGTTGTTACAATACACTAAGAATAAAAATATATTTTTATATCACTCTAGTTTGTTGCAATTCGGATAGAAAATTCTTATTTTGCATAAAGAACCGATGTCTAATTAGTACATACACAATTGATTATTACCGTAACTATGCTATTGTACATCTCTCCCAAACCAAACTGTAATGCAACTGCATGGAACATAGCGTGAAACAATCGAAGAAAAATCAAGGGTGTAACGGGTTGTGTACCGGGTGCCCACTCTAGTTTGTTCCGTATCACTTCTGACATACGTTTCAGATCACCACCCGTGCATTTGCACTGGGAAATAGAGACTAAGTGATCAGCATCCAAGGACTGTGCTAATTGAACAGCAGCTATGTGAAAAGCAGACACACTGATACAAGCCATATGCTTCGGTCTTGCTTTCATCTTTGTTAAGAAGCGGTCCATCAAGTTGATGGCAATAAAAAACACATCCGATGGTAAATCGTACCATACTTTCAAACACCTCAGTACATGGGCTGAACCATCACGAGCTCCGATTGTAATTTCGTCATTCTGAAAAATGGAGCATTACATTTACTCCAAACGAATAAAATGTATAAATTAATGCAATTTGTATGCTCTTACTTGCGATATAGTGGGTAACTGAAGGTTAGGTTGATATTTTACTTCAAGAACCAAAGCTTCTTGTAGTTGTTCTAGTAGCGGGTGGATTGCATCCGGTACAGGCAAGCCCGATGTGTCCATTCCTGCGATGTGTGACCAACAGCTAACTACAGCAACAATGAAATAATAATATTACACAGAAGATGTGTAGTATGGCTGATGATGCAGGTGTCACACAACAAGAATGGCGCAGCTGGCTAGCCTTGTATCTGTAACAATAAAATAATAATCAATGCATAAGACATTGTTTAAATCATCATTTAAAATTCTATTATTCCGTTAATTGTAACTTTTTTGAGAAACATTGTAAAGAGAGAGAGAGAGAGAAAGAGAGTAGGTTATTTAAGCTACAAACATTTTGAACATACAAATAATGTTGAAAAAACATTTTCAACAATTCATGTTCTTCATGTTTTTGTCGTTTTAATTGTCCGCGTGTACGTGTTTACGTTCACGCGCCGCCAAACTGGTCGACTGATAGCTCCGATTTCCGATGAACATACGAGAAAACGGATACATTCGAAATAACTTCGAGAACTTTCAGTCTATCACATTTTTCACCCGTATTACAATCGGAAGATATACAACTTTGTAAATAGTAACACAGACTCTTTATTTTTAGTTCATACAACCAATAAAAGGTAGGAAAAACAAGATCGCGTAAGTACTTACTTCATTCGAACTTAAAATACGATTTCCGATACTCTTTAACGTCCGCGAGTTATTTCGTCAGCTCTATTACTCATCGTAGGATATATTCCGAATATAAAGTTTGAGCGGAAATATATTTCACGAATATCGAAGTTATTTGAATAGGGTTTTGAAGGTATTATGTGAAGAAAAACTGAAAATTTTAAAGAGAAAGAGCTGTACATCTGACGGAACAATAACTTGAACTTTCAAAAATTACTAAACGATATTTCGAATATATATATAATCTAAATAAACATTTATCGTGCAATGATAATACGAATTAAATGAAACGAGAAAAGGGAGATCGCGTCGAATTAAAAAGTCGATCTTAAATTATACCGACCTACACCGCCAAGGAAAGGAGCTATACAAAGCCATTGCAAGGCTGATGCAACGAACTGTCAAAATCAAGGATCGGTAACAAGATTAACGCTCCAGTTAACATTAAGTTAATAACACAGTGAAATCGTATTGTCGAATACACGGTACACTTTCATTTAATTCAATTGAACTTTGTACTTCAGAGTTGACCATTTTTTTTTTATAAACTATCGAATACACGAATTTAAATGATTATCACGTGAAAAATTAGATCAGAATTACATTACTCATAAGTAATGAAACGCGAGAAATGGAAAAGGCGGGATCGAGTAAACACGAAGAACACTTTTATTTCGAGGATTAATGACCGATGGATTATTGTCAACAGGATCTGTTTTCAATACTATCGGTGATATATAATATTTCCTATTTAAATACGTACTATTTATGTGAAGAAACACGGTCGTATGAGATCAGTGAACTTAGAAAAAACTATATACACTTCTTCTTTTTTTTTTGTTTACGTAAGAGCAAAACAGTTCCCATGAGGAACAAAAGTACGCTCATTGAGCGCGTACTCGACTCGACTGTACCCGTTGCCTGTAACGTAGCTCGCATCTGCTCTGCAAATCGTCACTCGTCACGGATGAACAATACCCGAACGGTCACGGCGACAAACGAATTTTAACGAACTTTACCAAGAAATATTCTATGCGAATGTATATATGTGGTATATATTATTACCTATAACGATATATACAGTGACTCCCATTAATATTCGGACGCTCTAAAAAACGCGATGATCTTTTTAATATTGGACTATACGATTCAAACTTTTTTCGGAAGCTAGATCACTTAGTTCACTACAGGATGTGAAAAGAAATTTTTTCGGAAATTGCAATTGGTCGGAATTGTAACGAAAATACTAAAAGATCCATTTTACAACTTTTTTTATGTGGGTCTATATTGAAAATTAAAAAAATACGTTTTGCAGATCTGTTTCAATTAAACACATCCTGGAAATTTCGTCAACATCGGTCGACGTTGCAATGAGCTACAAGCGTTTAAAGAAGTTCCGGTCAAATGCAATTTTTGAGAAAATTTCTTTTCACATCCTGTAGTAAACTAATTGCTCTAGCTTTCCAAAAAACTTCAAATCGCATAGTCCAATATTTGTAAAGTTATGGTGTTTTCAAGAATATTAGTGTCCGAATATTAGTGGGAGTCACTGAATATATTATGCAGAGAGTTTCCTATTTTTCCGGAAAAATTATAGGAGCATGATTTACGAGTGAAAATACGAAAAAATTTTATATGAAGTTTATTTATAAACGCTTTATCACAATATAATAGGCAA
>CM052340.1:6362611-6481492 GCA_028455595.1 Lasioglossum vierecki | reverse complement strand
AATCGATTGACTCAATCGTTTGATCAAAATGATTGATCGTCTAGGGCCTCCTTTAAACAGTACATCGCAAATAGAAATTGTAAGTATAGGAAACATTTAAATAGTAGTATGTGTTGCGGATAGGATTAGGAGCGTTTTTATTGTTTGTAGCTGTAAGGCAGCGATAAATGGATGTATGCGAGATTATTGAGGCGAGGTGCTGTATGTTGGAAAAATGTTGTAATTCTCCGTAAAAGTAAATTCATGTGAGAGATATGTAAGAAGAGCGGCGAAGGCTGGTTCAAGGTGGAAGAAGAAGGCTATTGAGTATTGGAATAATGATTCGCAGGTGTAGCCCATTGTGCAGGGGAAGACACAAGGCCTTGGCCTCGGCCGTTAGACCACGCAGGGCTAGGTACCTGAGTTTATGAGGATCATAAAGCGAAAGGAAAGACACAGGGTCATTTCTAGGCATCGGCCGCTAGACCACGCAGGGCTAGGTACCTGAGTTTATGAGGGTTTGATGAAAAACAGCAAAACAACGTTTGCGGCAAACAGTTGACCTTATACGAATATAATAGGAGCTGTGTGAGGGCTCATTATAAAGAGGGTTGCTTGTTGTAAGGTGCACTCATGATTTCAGTAAAAAAATCGTTTTGTATTAGAAAAATACATGGGAATCTAAGGGTGGTTGTCTCAATGTTCCCCCTATTTTAGACGCTCATATTATTAATTATAAATATAATCGCGTTAAATCATGATGGAAACAAGCTACAATCAACCTTCCTCTTTACAATGAGCCTTCACACAGCTCCTATTATGTATAATGACAAACAACTCGATCTCGCTAACATGTTTCACTTGTTTTTCTAGTAATATTCTAGTAATGAAAACAAAAACAAAACCCCGAGAAGGCATAGGACTTTGGAGGAGGTCCTGGCGAGTCAGTCTTGACACCAGTTGTTTTCAGTTTTACGTGCGACCACAAAAATTTGGTTATTGATTTCCTTTTAGATTATTTAGTTTTGTATGCAATTCGCAATTCTTGTAAATATCTTAATGATTTAATGTGTGGCAAGCGCGAAAGACTTTTACCAACTTTATGTTCACTTATTAAACAGTGCATCGCGATTAGAAATAGTAAATATAAGAAACATTTTAAATAGTAGTAATGTAATAGTAATAATAGTAGTAATGTAATAGTAGTAATATGTAATTATAAATGTAAAACATTCAATTTTGAATAGAATGTATTTAAAATGTAATAAAATGTTTTAATTTTTTTATTTTTAAATAAAAATTATAAATTAGCAAGGAATGGATAGTATGGATTTCAAATTCCCGCGATTTGACCCGTTAGTGTGGAACACACAATTCAGATGGCGTTCGATTTCGTGCTAACAGAAAAATACATTGAGTGACACTATCCTGCTCGAGACCGAATTTGAGAACGCGCGATATAATTATTGGAGATTGCCTGTAACCGGACAACATGCCCGTGGGCACGTATTATGAACAACGCAGATAGATTGTATTTCGATACTATATATAACATATTTAATTAATTTTCGGTGATGTCTCAAATAATGCTTTAGAGCTTATCGTTTTTACAATTGATACATTCATCAAAATAAAATATATGATAAAAACATACATTATACATAAAATATCAATTCAATTTAACAATGAATATTCTTAATTAATCGACGATCAACATTCAACGATTCATTTCTTTTTCATCGGAAGAATTAATCGATCGATTGAAAGAAACATTTTAATTTTAATCGAACTAGGAAGAAGTATGGAGGTTTTGGAACACTCGCAATCAGCCTGAGCCGGCAGATAAATATTATTATATAGTAGAAGATGATAATTGATAAATGGCAACATTTTTAAATATTTGTTACGGTTTTCAGGTAAACATGCAAATTTTAACTGAAAATATTCATGAATGTCCGTAAACGGAGCAAAATACACCACATATATGTTGAGATCAAATTTTAAAACAGTGCGAAGATTTGAATTATTTTCATTAAATTAAACTTGTCAGTGAAAAATACAAGTTTATATTTAACTCCTGTGTCTTGCAATTGATGCAGAAACTCTTTATTTTTCATAAAGATCCGTATTCCGAAACTCATCGAAGCGCCAGCTAGCGAGAATGTTCTCTGCTACATGGATGTCAGGCGAAGAGTCTGCATCCGCCTATCCGCCTCCGGTATGCCCATGAAAGAGGCGAAAGGTGTTCCTTTCGTCAGTGGAGCTTCGCCATTTTTCTTAGTGGTGTGAATATTTCTATTTCTGAACGCGGGCTGACGAAACGGTGGTGTTCCAGTGAACGTGTAAATAATCGTGAACGTATTGTTACGTGGCTGGCACGATCATTTCTACCGGCATGAACCAGTCACGGAATTTTACGTCGCTGTTGAACCCGAGTTACTTGCAAAACGCGCAGCAAAATGCTGCAACTGCGAACGCGGCTGCCGCTGCAGCCGCTGCAGCCGCCGCGGTGAGCGCCGCAATTGCAAACGGTACCCAGCTAAGCGGCAATTCTCCAAATTCGACGACGAACAATGTCAGGAAACGCGAAGCGGAAAGTATGCACCGTGCCAGTTTCTTTCAAATACAGTATAACAGTTCGGCCGATCTATCATATGGTTTTTCGTTGTGCGACGTGTCCACTGCGCGCTGTTTGCTGTTTGTTGCGCTTGTCTTCGCCTATACACAGATCTCAATAAGATTGATTGGATACGATATATATATCGAGTGTACAAAAAAGAAAAATTCGAATTTATTGAAAAATTCCCGACACAACTTCGATAGAGTAAACTACGCGGTCTTTTCCTGTTTATGGGATGACTCGCGTGTACAATCAATAGAAACTTGGCGGCCTTTTCCGACACCGTTAACTTTAGCCCTTATGTAGCCAACCAAAATATATAGATTATTTAAAACCTTTCAAAAAAAGAAAGTTCGTAGCGTTTTCAAATTAAGAATCGAAGATAATATTAAAGTATTTATTCTTATGTTTATTCAGTAACACGATAAGTTACCTGGAATAAATACCTGAATTTTAGCTTTCAATTTTAATTCACAAACGCTACGAACGCTCGTTTCAACTTAATATTTAACATATTTGCAGAAATTCTCATTTTAAGACTATAAATTGGTATATTAGCGAGCAAAGAATGGACATTTAGAGGAATTTTGTAATATTTTTAGAGGAACATTGTTGAAAGAAATGCAGTAAATGGGCATCCAGTTGGCTACACAAGGGTTAAATAAACTTCCTTCCTTCTATGGAGACTATTGCATGTAAATTGTATATAACGAGCAACATGTATAGTACGATACATTTTATTCTATATATTCTTAATATATTTTGTATTGTATAACACGATTATGAATAAGCAACTTGAAAATATTTTAGGTGATGGTAAGCAGGAAAAAGAGACGAAAGAGGAACGTAGGAAGAGGAGGAAAACTAGATGGGGCGGTAGTGAACATGACAAAACTTTTATACCAGGCATGCCTACAGTTCTCCCAACAAACCTGACTCCTGAACAGGAGAAGGCTTATCTCTGTAAGTTCATTTTCTTACTTTTTCCAGTTGTTGTTTTCATTTAATTATGTTCTTTGTACGAATATATGTATACACACACATATATATGTATATGAATATATATACAATATATACATATGTATTATATATATACATATATACAAGAATATGTGTATATATATGTACATATACATAAATATATATGCATATACAAGCAGGAAACGATATAAGAATCTTGCATCTGCATATAACTTTCTAAAAACCAAATTTATAGTACTATAAAAGATGTAAGTATGTATGTATGTATTGCCAAAGTATTTAGTTGCCAGAGGTAATTGATTTTCTTCTGTTTTTTTTTTTTGAGATAATTTGAATAAATAATGTATGGCAATAGGGATTGCCAGTTTTGCTGAACAAGAAGAGTACAACAAAAATTTGTAGTATACGTTAATTCAGCAGATTCTAGCATCTGTTTTCGAATGCGATATATATATAACTGTATACACAATAGCTAGCACAAAAGCTTGAAAAAAAATATATTTTTGTACCTTATCGAGAAAGCGAAATAAAAGGAACAAATGTATATATTTGATTGGAACATTTACCTCATGGAAAATCTTTAGATATAAGAAAATGCTCTACACTTTTGACACATGCTTACATTATAGAATGTATATGGCTATGGCAAATTGGCAATATCTAACTGTTGGGGTTTCCGCCCCCTCTAACCCGTTGGTTTACAGTTCAGCTGCAGATCGAGGAAATCAGCAGGAAGCTACGCACTGGAGATCTTGGAATTCCACTTAACCCTGAGGAAAGGTTTGAAAGAAACTTACATACCAAAAATGACCATTACATATCTACAATACCTATCTACTGACCATTCAACAGCCCATAAATACTGGGGCCTTATGATTTGGCTCCAATACGATTAGTGTGGGATACCGATGTCTATTTGAAAAGATTGGGCTTGATTTAAGCCACCACGCAGCACAGAAGATGAATTTTGATAATATTGGTTTGCCCTAATCAATTTCTTTTACTAATTCATTTTTTTTAGACACTGCTACAAGAGCAAATATCTTTCGTATTACATTTGTATATGTCAAGTTATCTCAATTGAAGAACTATATATTATATATAAATTTACAAATCTACAATATATACGCACGTATATATGTTTATATATATATATACATATATACATACATATATGTTTACACACACACATATATATACACATATATGTGTGCACATGTATTTAGAAAATATTGTAGTAGCAGTGTTTAACATGCAGTGGGTATTCTAGTCCATATATCTCTTAAATAGTTCTACTGTTGCACATGTAGGGAAATTCGAAGGTGTTCCTATGCAGTCCTATACATATTATTCGAAGTCATAGTAATCGGAAATTAGTAGGCTCTTTCATAGACGATTTCGTAAACGTATTTAAACGTATCTCTGATTTCAATAAAATAATGGAAACTTGCGCATAGGATGCCTTGATAGACACTCCTTCTAATTAGGCTTCCGTGATTTGCACGGTACTTTTTCAATCTTGTTATTTATTTTTGCTAATGGCCGCAGGAATATCGTTATCGTTAAGGAATTACGATAGAATTTTTTCTCTTCTTAATTACAAGTTTAATGAGCAGATTTCAGGAAAATAATGAAATTGATCAAACAATAATTGCTATTATAGGCATAACACTATTATAAAGATCAATCTTACGTTACTTTCAGGTTCGACCTTAAATAAATACACTTATTAATTTCTCTAATAAATTAATTTACTCCAATAGGTTTAACTTTTCTGATTTTAGCTGGAACCATTATTTTATATTATTGTGTTTCATTAGTATTATACATCATAGTAAGATATACAAGCTATTATTAACTAACCCAACAAAAATTGTTTCTTAATAATCACAGGATCTATCTTAGCAGCCGACATCATACCGATATCTGCCGTGCACAAACGCGCAGTCTTCCAGTGGTTGCCTACTGATTAGACATATGATAGCAATCCTACAATTAACAATATATCATTTTTTATTCTTTGTTTTGATACCTTGGCACTGTTGTTGGAAAGCAACACTTGATGCAACAGAATATTTCCATTTCTCTTTACCATTATTCGAGTAGAGATTCTCAACTGGCAAACTCATAATTGTTAAACTTTGAGAATTCATCTTTAATGAACTTGCTCTCTTCCTTTCTCCGAAACTCAAAATTATCACATACTGTTGCATATACGCATAAAAGATGCAGAATACATTATTTATTTTGAATCCCGTTTTTATTTCATTTACTCGATGTACAGAGGAGAATAATTGTTTTAGACGTTGCGTCGCAAATAGTATTCTTTTTCCAACATGGTCGCAATGTATCTTATTTATAAGAGAGTATGTATGTATATATACATGTGTATATATATACGAAACATATATATACATATATATGTATATATATATCGAAGAGACGATTAAAGCCTACTAACATTGCAAAAAGAGAACAAAAGAGTCAATCAAAGCATTGTCCCAATTTCCAAGTTTCTGTTAATAATCAGCAGTTCTTTCTTCACTTAATCACACAGTCATAGTAGGATCAGGTTGCTTGTACGCTAGTACCATCTTAATTCAGACTTTGTATCCTAATGGATTTTTTTATTTTTTTGTTTTACAGATCACCATCTCCTGAACCCATATACAGTAGTGATGGTAAACGGTTGAATACAAGAGAATATCGTACTAGACGTAAATTGGAAGAAGAACGTCACAATCTTATTCAGAAGATTCTCAAAATTAATCCTGAGTTCAAACCTCCACCAGACTATAAGTAAGATAAACCTACATGCAAGAAAAGTATCGACGAAGAACATTCTCTTTCATGATAACATTGATGATCTTGTTATATGTTATATCTAGGCCTCCGATAATACGAGTACATGACAAAGTAATGATTCCCCAAGAGGAACATCCAGATATTAACTTTGTTGGTTTGCTTATTGGTCCACGTGGAAATACGTTAAAATGTAAGTAAATACTAAATACCGTGAATATATTGTTTATACTTATACGGATTAGGGTTGTAATTTTTATCCCAAATATATTGAAAACGAGGCTATTTATGGAGTCGTTTGTCGGGTCTTATAACACTACCTTACTATTTATGTGTTATTGTTATTAGACCTTCGAAACTTCGAAGTTCTCTTTGTTCCTTCGAAGCTTCGAAGAGTCGAAACTTCGGGAAAGTAACAGCCCTAATACGAATACCATGCCATGCGCGTTGCTATGTATTATTTATTACGACGCAGCAATGGAGAAGGAAACTGGAGCAAAAATTATCATTCGTGGTAAGGGCTCGGTGAAAGAGGGTAAAGTCGGAAGGAAAGATGGACAACCTTTGCCTGGTGAGGATGAACCACTACACGCGTATATTACAGCCAACAATCTCGACGCTGTCAAGAAAGCCGTTGAAAGAGTACGTTGTATTCTCGTTTCAGTGTACAGTTCACAGCATTTTGTAAATCAGCGCTTTTTCATTGGTTTCTTTTCTTAACTAGATTCATGAAATAATACGACAAGGCGTGGAAGTGCCAGAAGGACAAAATGATTTACGCCGCAACCAGCTGAGAGAGTTGGCTTTATTGAATGGAACGTTGCGTGAAAATGACGGACCACGTTGTACCAATTGTGGCGCATCAGATCACAAATCATGGCTGGTTAGTATACTGTCTAGTTTCTTCATAGTTTGCTGAACAGTATCTCGGAAAGACATGTGTACCTTATTTTTATTTTGATTGCTACAGTGTCCAGACAAGCCAAATGTGACAAACAACATAGTGTGCTCGAGCTGTGGAGGAGCAGGTCATATTGCTCGCGACTGTCGGTCCAAAAGACCAGGTCAGGGTGGACCAGCTGCTGTGGGAATGGGAGGAATGGGACCTGGTGGCGACAAAGCAAAAATCGACGAGGAATACATGTCTCTTATGGCAGAATTGGGCGAGGGTCCACCGCCCGATAGATCGAAAAGCGGGCAACAACGACAACCAAACCCGAATCCTAATTATCCTGGTCTCTTTGACAGGTAAATTGTATTCTTCTAGGGCAGAGGTCGGCAAGCGCAGTGCGTGCTTGGTCAAGTAAAAAATGTTGAATGAAAGCATGTCTATACGTGCTTTAAATCTTACGAGTCTACTTTTCAAATTTATATTTTCGAAATTATCATGCAACGTAGTGGTATAGACCCTGCAGCAGTGGAGGCAAGCACTTGAACTAGTTCGAGAACTAGAGTCGTTACGGGGAATTAGACGCGCGGCTGGGAAAAGAAGGCGTAGAATCGGTCAAATTGCTCCTTGCCGATCTCTGTCCTGGGGTATAGTATCCTCGTGTTGTTAGTGTTCCTATAATTGTCTAATGCTTCTCGTTTCAGACAACAAGCTCCTCGTGCTCTAATGGCGGCACCGGCTCATCCACCTCCTCAAATGATGCAAGGTGGACCAATGATGCCACCGCCAGGTATGGCTCCCCCACCGTGGAGTCAAGGTGAAGTAAACAACATGAACGGCATGAACATGCAATGGCAACCGCCAGTTAGCATGCCTCCGCCACCCGGTGTGATGCAACCGCCTCCACCACCGCCGGGCTCCACGTCTCAACCAAATATCCCGCCGTTGATGCCTTGGATGGCTGGGAATAATCAGCCACCGCCGCCTGGACAAATGCCACCAACACAGATCCCACCTCCTGGAATGGGTATTCCACCGTGGCAACAGGGTCAACAAGGACCGATGCGTCCACCGCCGCCTGGAACTGCTCCACCGCCAGGATTTCCAGGATGGCAACCGCAGCAAATGGGAGGATGGCCACCGGCGGCACCTGTTCCACCTCCGCCGCAACAACAAACACCTGCTCCGCCTGGCATCGATCTCAACACCTTGCCCACGCTATTGGCGCAACCACCGCCACCACCACCGCCAACTAGTTAGTGTAAAACAATCATCCGCTCACCCAATTAAATCTTCTTCATCCGTACAATAGAGAAATATTATCGATCGTGTCAGTAAAATAATAGATTGCCACATCGGACTGAAAGCAGTGAACTATTATAATTTTTGATGCGATTCAAGATTTTAAATAGAGTTTTCCTCTCGTCCTGATAACGGCTTCGTCTTTTATAAATACAGCGTCAACTATGAATCGTGACCACTTGAGATTACTCTGTTATTAGCAATTTGCTTCTTCAAATTGCAAATGCAATATTTTTGCAATTTTTGTTGTTATGATACTTACGAAATAAAAAAATTTATAAATCGATTTGGAATAAATTGAAGGTGACCTTGAAAAATCATGGGAAAAAGTGAAAGCTCTCTTGAAACTATGTTATACCTGATGGAAACATTTTCGATCGGACTGTTAATAGCAGTAATCTCTACTGGTCACGATTAGTGGTTCACCCTTTACAAGCGAGAAATGATACAGGCATACAATCTATTTCACGATGCATATTGATCTGGACCATACGGCTTAAGGTTCGCAACGCGTTGTCGAGATGTATCAACAATATGTTGTTCTCTGCAAGGAAACAGAGATCCATCATTTCGGTTACAATTGTTTTCGAACTTGTCGTACGTTGTAAATCTAAAGCTTTCTTATAAATGTATATGTAATTCATATAAGCGAAACCCATTTTTATAATGCCTCTCGAACCACGATCATTTTTACTTGCATACCGTTCCGAACTCTCTACGCTCTATATCGTACATTACGACTAAAATATAATTTACACTGCGTTGTAATGTGCGAGTAGTATGCAAGAAATTGTGTATACCTACTTCGGTGCATTTCTTGCTGTGCACAAGTGTCATTGTAATGAATTTTTTGCTTCAGTGTATTACTCTTCGTTATTCAACGAGAAAACTGAGAGATTCGACGAGTCTCTGTATCTGAGCACGTACGACTAAAATTTGTAGATTTGTTGTAAGCAATACAATGAGCTTTTGATTATTTGTAATTATTTGAATTGATCGTTGAAACATTGGATAACATAATGAATCGTTTCAACAAAATTTTTTTCCTTGCGTGAGGGATCAGTTGTCAATTTTAACTATTACTACTTAGGTTATTTATGTTAGAATAACTTGTGGAAATGTTTCGAAATCGATACGCAACGCGTTAAGGATTCCACCGAATCATATACTGAAACATAAACATGATATCGCAAACGTCCAAGCGCAATAACTTTTCTTATCACCAGTTCATTAGCGACCACGAAGCGATTCACTAATACCATACGTATATTATAAAGAATCCACTCAATGTATATGGAATATCGTTAGTATTGCGTGTTACGTTTAGGATACGAGAAGATAGTTTGTGAAACTTTATGATAGCTTAATGTGTATGTTAATTACACAATAAAGGTATATACAAAATACAAATACAAAGCATTTCTTCGAAAATATTCTTCCTTTACAGACGAAAACGTGTAAAGTTTTATTGCATACCACGTAATAAAGTAAAGTTACATGATGAAGTACATTCGTCTTAATGCGGTGCATGGGGTATATGTATATGGAGAAATTTCTCTGTGAATGCGTATGTATATATGCATGTATAAGTAATAAAATAATAAAAATCTTAACGGTCTTATTTAAAGTATAACTTTGTAATTACAGATAGAAAGAAAGTGTTACATATAGAAATAGAAACTGCAAGCAACAGCTCTGTTTTTTTCTCATTAAAACAACGTTACTCTTATACTTAATCCTAAAAATCTGGAAATAGTGGTGACACACTGATCATTAATTTTCATGCTGACCCTAAAGTATAGAATACTTTACTTGAATTATTGAATTATCCTACAGAAGAAATAATTAATTCTGCAACATCCGGATCTGAACATAGAACTGTCAGTTGCATTGTCACTTGAGTGCCGGATAATGCTAATCTCGCGCGAGCAAGAATTTCTGTTTCGCCTCTGAAGTAGCCGCCTAATAATAGATTATGCGAGGTAGCACCTGCCTGAACTCGATTCGTTCGGTCTACATCCTCTAGTCCTAAAAATTCTGTAAGGATCTGAATGGCTCCTTGTAAGCTCATTACAGATCTACCTAAAGCGAACGTCTCCTCTAACGGGGTGTATCCCTTTGCGGTGGCTGCAGCCCATGCAGCATTGAAATCTATACTCCTATTTCCAAGTCCTCGAACTTGATCAGCAAGATTCACTTCCACGATGTCCAACTAGATAACAAATGCAAATATACTCGAATATTGACGGTTTCTTTTATATTTCCATAATAAGAAAAAGAAAAGAACGACATACCATATATTCGTCTTTGTAATCTGGTTCAAGACCTCTGTCAGGGTCGCGGTCGCAAACCGTGAACCGCAGAGTTGCGGGAATGGTGGTAACGCTAGCGTGAAGATCCTCTGGATATTTTAATACTGTGTAACTTTCTCCTGGTTGATAATATTCTAAAACTGGACACGGAATTTCGCAAACGACCGTGTAACTAAAATTATGATATTACATTTTATATGATTTTGTTGAAAATCGAATATTTTGTAATTGAAGTAGAATATATCGGAATGTAATTACCCTGTGTCTAGATCAAGAACTACCGTTACATCCAACAGAGCCTGATTGTAAATCGTGTTCATACAGCTGAATTCTAAAACAAGCACATCCGAGAACGTATGTTTGATACACTTCACGTTGTATTCTGTCTCAGATTCTGTTAGATCGAAGGGAAGCGAGGTGCTGACTAGTATCGAATTACGAATCTCCATAGCCAACTGCGGTATCTGTAGCATCCGATTCATGGCGTATTCTTCTCTCTTCAAACGATTTACTTGTTGTCTCTCGACTGCGTAGTCTTCCATTGGCGGTGGTTCTTCAGCTGTTTGTACTGGAGGAATCTGCGAACAAACAATTTTCAGATTTGATCAGCTACAACTAGACATAATTCATAATCATTTTTAAGACGGTAGACTTGTTTCCAGAAGTGCAAGGATACGGAACACGCGTTCTCATTTCTCGGTAATACAAAGACGGGATTTTTCAGCAGTCAAAAGCGTTAAAAGATCGTACATGAAAAAAATATTTTTTGACTACTGAAAAACCCCATTTTTGTACTATCGAGAAATGAGAACGCACATCCCGCACCCTTGCGATCCTGGAAAAACGAGTCTACTTCCTTAACGTAGGGCAAATGAAACACTTATGAGATTACCAGAGAAATATCGAACGGTTCGTCCATAGGTGTGTGAATGTAATTTTTCAAGGCTCTCTCTAAACTAGGCACGGATAAAAGGGGCGGTTGTACCAGGGGAAGAATAGTTGGATCGCTTTGCTGTTGGAGTATAGCACAATAATAAGCTGCACGATCGCGGACTTCGTCGTCAGAGTCCAACTGACAACGTGATAGCAAGACTAACACGTTAGGCAACAATGGAGGACACGCAGCAGCGAAACGCGCCAACGCAGTAACTGCAGCTGCTCGTACGCTAGCACTTTCCAGGATCACGCGATTATAAATGAAACGGATGTATCTGGATGGCTGTTTAGAAGTTGGCCCTTCTTGCCCGAGTAAATGCAAAATGCGAACGGCGAGGGAAATATGTTCGCAGTCTTCGATGAATTCACAGAGATGTGCCAGGCCTGCTTCCTTTGCTTCAGCGTTTCCTTCCATAACAGCAATTATTGTGTCCGCGATCGCTGCCTTGTATTCAAGGCCTCCTTCGTCTCTCAGCATAGCAGATAGGAAATTCATCAAAACCACGTGCTTGCGAGGAAACTTTTGACACAAAGCCCTGGAAAAAAATTAAAGAGATCGAATTAAGAATAAAACGTCAACGGGAAGAGAATGTATTCATTGACTATTACCTTATGGCTTGAACAACAACGACCTTAAATTCATCTGAGATTTCGGACACAAATGTTGCAATTTGTTTCATTAATCGATCTACCGAGCTTTCTGCACCAGTTTTTAGAAGAGTAGTGATTGCCAGCGTGGCGATCGACCTGTTTGAATCAGTAATCAAATTTTCTAAATCCAAGTTGCAAGCGGTGACTGCCGCTGGATGGGTCATGGCAACTTTATTCAATGTCCTAACTGCGGCAAATCTCAAAGCTGGCTTAGCTGATCCGCAAAATAATTGGAGAACACTAATAGCAGGGCCTATCTCCCTAGCGCCGCTTCTGCCAAGGTTCACCAATGCGTGCGCTGCTTCGTACACCACCATCTCCGATTTTTGACGCAGACAATACTCGATAAATGCTATTAATTCTTCGCTTCCATCAACTTCGTCTAGCAATTTACATGCCATTCGAATCAACATACAAGCAGCATAGGGACTCTTCGGAAAGGTTTTCATGAGTTTTGCAACTAACTTAATGACAGCATGTTTGTCTGATTTTCGAGCTTGATACAAAACACCCAGAGCATGGTACTGAACCATTACATTGTTCGAGTATAATGCTTCCTGGGCCTCGTTTGCCCATCTGCGCGCAACATCCCCAGATATATTGGTCAAGTGTAACGAGGAAACCAAAGCGGCACTAGAAACTGCAGGAGAACGGTCTACTATAGCTTGTTTCATGTAACGTTCGATAGCTGCCAGCATTCCAGCATCGGTAATCGTACATAATGCTCTTATAGCTGCAGCTCTGTACAAATCTTCTTTTCCGGTCATATCTTTTGTAAGACTGGAGGTTACTATAATCACATCCTCCGCCAAAGAACTTAGTTCTTTGATACCTAAATATACCAAACGTCTTAGCACGACATCCTTGGATTGAAACAATTTGGTCATGGCGAAGAACGCTTCTGTGGCCTCTAATGTTCCCAATTGTTCTCCTTGATTTAACAAGTATAATATTTTTGTCAGGATGTGCGCGCATTTTATTGGATTAACTGGTGTATTATTGAAGGTACGTGCTTCCTGGAGCACGGTAGTCTTTTCCAAATTTTGGAAAGGATTCCCCCCACCTAGTAAGAAAAGAAATCACATTAGAGATGTCATAATTGAGCCGACTATTTACATGTCACTCGCACAAATCGGCATGCGTAAATGTGTCAATTAAATGTAGAATCATTGAATAATACAAAAGGAAAGATTTCAGTGAAGAAATACTACTGTCTTTTCACGTATATGGAAAAGTTTCTTCAACCTGTTCGATACGAACTATCACGAGAATACAAGCGACTCGTTTAATTTCGCTTAAAAATTATGGCTTATGTTGATACGAAAAAGAAAGTATATTTACTGATAATTACCATCTTCCTCCTCCTTTTTATCGCGTTTAAACGTATTCATTCCGCAAACCGATCACTGAAAAACTGGAAAATAAGGTACACGTCACCTGAACCTCAACACTTTTACATCAGAGCCATTGCATTGCATGTGAACACCGCTGTGTCCACAGTGGTGAGATGCTGCAACTAAAAAGCCAGCGTGTGAATTTAGAATGACGTCGATAATACAGCGACCACATGTGACAGCATTCTCCCCAATTCTCCCTTCTTCAAAAAGATCACGTCTGACCGTCGTCTGCGTCACCAAATAAGTGTGGGAAATGTTCTCAAAGAAATTGTTTAACTATAGAATAATATTTATCTTTACACTTACAACTAACAATAACTTATTATTGTTATTGGGTTATTTTCAATAGCTCAATGTAATTTCCTTGAAAGTTTATTTAGATCTGATCTATACAAAAGAAATTCAACGATGAACAAACGAATGAATATATACAATGTGTCCAGTAAAATATAATATACATTCATAAAATAGTCATATACATATATGTATACATATATGACATTTTGACATAAAGCGGTCCTTAGGAAAAAAAGAAGAGGGGCATATGTTGCTGTTTTGGACGCATATGCGCGAGAAATCTTGCACAATATCTCTCTCGTCCCACGTCCAGGGTAGTGTCACTCAATGTATTTTTCTCACTGATATATTTTCTGTTAGCACGAAATCGAACGCCATCTGAATTTGGTGTTACACAACTAACGGGTCAAAACGCGAGAATTTGAAATCCATACTACCCATTCCTTGCTAATTTATAATTTTTATTTAAAAATAAAAAAATTAAAACATTTTATTACATTTTAAATACGTTCTATTCAATATTGAATTTTTTTACATTTATAATTACATATTACTACTATTACATTACTACTATTTACAATGTTTCCTATATTTACTATTTCTAATCGCGATGCACTGTTTAATAAGTGAACATGAAGTGCCACACATTAAATCATTAAGATATTTACAAAAATTGCGAATTGCATACAGAACTAAATAATCTAAAAGGAAATCAATAACCAAATTTTTGTGGTCGCACGTAAAACTGAAAACTACATACTTTCTTATAAAATGTTTAATTGTACTTTTTACATTACTTTGTACATTACACCTATATAAAACCAAGCGCGCTATATTGTAACTTCTACATAAACACCATAAAAAGTAATCATTAAGAATAATATTTCTTTTTCTACTTATCACTGGTTTTAATATATGTAATGTACAATTTGTACAATCAAACTTTGATATTAATTTTTGCAATACAAATCGACAGTATTGTTATAAATGATTAGAATATAATTTATATGTCTTGGAAACTGCTTTTAGTAATGTAAATAAAATGTTCTGGTAGCGCATTTCGATCAGGAAAATTTCATAGTAGCTAGACTGTGCTGATCTCCTGAAAAGAGCGAATTAATTCGTGAAAAGGAGCGCATAGTTTACCCGTAGTTCAAATTTTCCGCCGAACAGTTGCGCCGCGAACGGCGAACTTCCGAACTACAATCAGACCTCCGTACAGCGCCATTCTGTGTAGCGGCGAAACGCTCAAACTGTTAGCCAAATGTTATCGACTGTCGATAACCAAGATGGCCGGCTAACAGTTTGAGCGTTCCGCCACTACACGGAATGGCGCTGTACGGAGGCTGAATTGTAGTTCGGAAGATCGCCGTTCGCGGCGCAACTGTTCGAATATTTACAATTGTAGGTAATTTTAAAAAATACGGAAGTACAATAATTTTATTCATTAACAACGTGACCTTTTTATCTTTGTGTGCAGCACTTCCTTCTCCGAAAATCTCGTCGAATTCCTTGATAATCATTGCAGTCCCACTGCTTCTGCTGTCCATGCAGAATTCTCCTGTAACATCAGTTTCATCTGAAATGAGAAATACATTCTTTACTTCAAATTAATTATAATAAACAGTGGACTGTAATCGTAATGCTAATACTTACTGTGGCGTGTCATAATATTTATAGTTGCTGCCATCGAGTGGCTAAGGACTTGGGCGGCGTACGATGCTTTGAGAATTACTCTTGCACAGTAGTGACATCTTTATTTTGTGTTCCTGTACTAAATTCGTGTTAACAGTTCTCCTATTAGAGTGAAACTACCCTGGTATATATGGTCTAAGATCGAGACGCAACCACTGATACATCAGTGAACGCAACACATTAATATAGTTTTGATTGGCTGAAGAATTCGGCCGTTACGGTAGCCACGAGACGTGCATCTCGTCCGGCTATTGGTCACGAGCATCGACTACGGAATTATTGAAACACCTACCGACTTTCGAAAAGTTGTATAGCTCGCGCATTGTCGCGCTGATTGAATTCGCGGTGGTGACCCGGGTGACCGCGCGTTCCGCCGCAGAAATCATAATCGGCCCGTGATAAAGTGATACACACCAGACACCGGCGAAGAGTATTCGCAGTGTTCCGGCGTTACGCCAACTAGCGATACACGTCCCGGTATTTAATTCGCAATCATAACAATGGAGTCGAAAGGTTGTCGGACGCTCGAGAAACGTGATGTAACGTTGTACGTGTAACGTGTTCTCGAGCGTATTGACACCGGCATTGAAACAGGTACCGAGTGTCCGTGGTTCGCTCGTCATGTACATGACCGAACAACTGTCATCGGAAATCGCTTGACAGCTGTTCAACGTTTGACCGTAATGCGCGCTGACTTATTTTTCTCGAGGTTCGGAAACGCAGCCGTACGCAGCGATCGTGCGAGCTCGTGATCGTGATCGCAAGTGATCTACGATGAAACTGGTGTGTGGTCGCGACGCGTCGCAACGTGCTTCTGCCGCAGCATAATCGTGCGATTTGAATGTTTCCCTCGATTATCATTGTACTGGAGGAACAGTTCGCGGTGTAATGGCAGCTCACAAGACGGGCGGGCAGAGTGCCCGGAAGAAAGTTCAGGTATATGCTCCGAATACATTGCTTCCTCCAGCGAAATTTATTTCCAACGTTTTCCTTCCTTCCTCTTTTGTTTCCTTCTTTCCTTGCGTTTGTTGTTATTTCGTGCACGATCACCCGTACGAAATATTTCCGACTCTATACCCGAGAAAGTTCTGTCATTTTTACCTAACTAAAATCAATATAAAATCAACTGTACCACTCTAAGGTGTTGGTTCTAATGTTTTTCTACTTGTTCGTGTGATAAAGGTGTCCATGGTTATAAGGGACGAAGTGGAAAAGAGACACAGAGCTGGAGTCAACTCCTTACAATACGATCCAGCTTTGCATAGGCTTTATTCTGCGGGTAGAGATAGTATTATAAGAATATGGAATTGTAAGAATATGAAGGACCCTTATATTCAGTCGATGGAGCATCACACGGATTGGGTCAACGATATAGTATTATGTTGCGGTGGTAAGAATTGTACGTATCGTTCTGTTATATCAAAGTAAAGCGATTTACTATTTACCTTTCCGTTCGACTAGGAAACTAGGAACGAATAAAAATTAAGCAAATTTCGTTTCTTTACAGTGATATCAGCCAGCTCTGATACAACGGTAAAAGTATGGAACGCGCATAAAGGTTTCTGCATGTCCACGTTAAGAACACACAAGGACTATGTGAAAGCTTTAGCTTATGCTAAAGACAGAGAGCAAGTAGCTAGCGCAGGCTTAGATAAATTGATCTTCCTGTGGGATGTTAATACGTTAACTGCTCTTACAGCTAGCAACAACACAGTAACAAGTAAAGATACGATTATTAAACGATTGTTTCTCGCCATGGTTGTACTATTTCTTACTTTGTAATGTTGTTTACAGCGTCATCCCTTAGCGGAAACAAAGATTCGATATATAGTCTTGCCATGAATCAGACAGGAACGGTTATAGTAAGCGGAAGCACAGAAAAAGTTTTGAGAGTGTGGGATCCAAGACATTGTAATAAATTAATGAAACTCCGTGGACACACGGATAATATTAAAGCTTTAGTATTAAATAGAGACGGAAGCGAGTGTTTGTCTGCTAGTTCCGATGGAACTATTAAACTTTGGTCATTGGGACAGCAGAGATGTATTCAAACGTTTAGAGTACACACGGAAGGCGTTTGGGCTCTATTGGTGATTTTTATTTCTTGCCGATTTAGTAATAAATTTCATGTACTAAAGGGGTAGACTCGTTTCTAGAATTGTAAGCACTAGATGATAGATCAATCTAGGTCGCAAACGGCCTACAAAAGTTCTATTTTTACGTTTACGAGGCGTAATTCGCATTATTCGGCAGCATATAGCTTAACAGCTTTATGAAGATAGCTACATGCGCAGCTTTATACTTCCAAATTATGCAAATTACGCCTTGTAAACGTAAAAATAAGACTTTCGAGGGCGATTGCTCTCTAAAAACATCCATCTTTGCATTATCGAGAAATGAGAAAGCACATCCCGGAATTGCAATCCTGGAAACGAGAGTCTACCCCATTAACATGGACTTGAAACTAATTGTAAAATGCTTTCAGGCAACGGATACCTTCAGCCATGTGATATCAGGGGGTAGAGATAAACGAGTTGTAATGACTGAATTGAGTTATCCCGAAAGGTATACCGTTATATGCGAAGAACAAGCACCTATACTAAAAATGGTTATGATGCCTGACCAGTCTAGTATTTGGGTGGCAACCAGCGAATCTACTATAAATAATTGGGTAATAATCTTTTGCACTCTGTATCTATTGTAATATAAAATTTGTAATTGCGATGCAAGTAACTAAACGTCGCGACACTTTGTGTAATAGACTATAAGTCAAAAAGATTGGCAAGACTCGGGAATTGGTGATTACTGTGACTCTGCTACCGGAGTGACATCAAATGTTTTACGAAACACGGAACCTGCGCAAAGAATATTGGGTGGACCCGCGATAAGGCTGTGTCACGTTTTAAACGATCGGAGACACGTTTTGACGAAAGACACGGAAGAAAACGTAGCCTTGTACGATGTATTAAAGGCTTACAAAGTCGAAGATTTGGGGAAAGTAGACTTTGAACAGGAAATTAAAAAGAGAAATAAAATGGTATACGTTCCAAACTGGTTCAACGTCGATCTCAAAACAGGGGTAAGTATTTCTCTTATTTACTGGAACAGTTTTCAATCGAGACAACTGTAAACACGCAGTTGGTATTCTTATAGATGTTGACCATTCATTTGGGCCAAGATGAAAATGACTGTTTTTCTGCATGGGTCTCCGCGAAAGAAACTGGCCTCGCTGAAAACGATGCTGTCGACCAAAAAGGTGAGTAACGTTCATACTTTTAGAAACGTTATCTTTTGTACTCTTTCCGTACAGAAGAGTATTGCATTTTAGTGAACTACGGGAACCTTTTGCTGCAAGCTTTACTCGAGCATTGGTGGAGACCATTGCACGCCGATGACGAGAATGAAGGTAGTAGTAACGATGGTAATGGTCCTATACATACAAGGGGAGGAAATCCATACTTTTCAGTACCTAGTCACACACCTCTTATATTTAGGTATACTTTAATCAACAAAATATCATCTGATTAATTCAAACATAATTGTTACCGTTATAAATATAAATTTTGTTCCATTGTAGCGAAGTGGGAGGAAAAACTTTGTACAGGTTATTAGTTAGAGATGCTGCAGGGGAAACGGAAGGAGGATTACTAAACGAAACTGTACCAGCATGGGTAGTCAATATTGTTGTGGATAAGAATCTTCCGCAATTTATTAAAATACCTTTTTACCTTCTTCCGCATGCCACATCTGGTGTAAAAAGTTTGAAGAAGTATGCAACCAATTGTGTTTACGTAATTTATATCGAAAACACGTGTATCGTTTAGTTTATCGTATTCACAGACCTGTGTTTTTTATTCTTCAAGGGATCGTTTAATCGCGAATGATTTTATACAAATTCGTAAGGTGGCAGAGCATGTTTGCGACAAGGTGCTTGGCGCGGGAAGCGATTCTGGATCAGTAGCAGGCACCGGAAATACAGTTTCCGGGGGTTCTCCGGCAGGAGATAGAACAAATACAGACTCGAATGCTGATAATTCTTCGCTGGCCGAAGAGAAGGTTGAAATTCTATGTAATGATCAGGTTTTGGACCTTTCTATGGATTTAAGAACGGTAAGCAATTAAAACGATGGTTTACCACTAGGGTTGTTACTTTTCTTCAAAATCTTCGACTTCCAAAGAAAAGTAACAGCCCTATTTACCACTTTTGCAATAATCAATTTCTTCAATGTAATTTTCGGTTGGTTTATTTGGCAGGTAAGGCATTTAATTTGGAAGAGTTCGGCAGATTTAACGTTTCATTACCGGCCTGTTAAATAGTTAGGACTGAGTACATCGGAACAGGAATCTCTAAGGTGTGCCTGGTTTTTCACTATGGTAAGGTAAGTAGGCGTTTGTCACTACAATAGTTAGTTGGGTGACGCGACAATTATTTTCTACAGAGACAATCGAATTCTAGAGTAACTGAAGAGATGCGGAGTAATTGTAGAGTCTGGCACTTTACATTACCACCTCTTCATGGGATGTTCAATCGACTGTTAACGGATGGTTTGTTGAACATTACATCGGACGATGAGTAAAAGCCAGGCAACATGCAGAGTACTTGAAACTGAATGCGCCCAGAGGCAATAATGTGTGGAAGTATTAGCATGAATTGCTCATGTTTGTATATTTATATCCTGAGGCCAAACTCATCCCTGAAATTCGGTGGAACGCTGATTTCAGTTAGGTCTGCTTTTAGAGATATACATATGATATGTTTTTTGTACCTGGGTGTATAGTATTACATGCTTATATCGTCAGCCATTTATTGTCTTCCCATTTCAAAAGTATTGGCGAGAAAGGTTAAGCACAAAATGCGGAACAGATCCTATATTATGGCCCAGGAAGTTCTTCAGTTAATTTTGTTTTGTCTAAGCGTCATCGTATTCACGCAAATGCTTCTGAAATTTTTTTTCTGTGTTACTACCACGTAGACGTATCTCATACTTTATAAACAACGGTACATTTAATTTTTTTGATTAAAATAAAACGAGAAGGTAGTGAAATTCGTTATGTATTTATTAAAACATACAAACAAAATTAAACAGATGTTTGTCAATAGCACTCCACACGCCTGCCTTGTTATGGTGAAGGAAAAAGCAAACTATTATGGGAAGAAGAAAATGTCAATTTACTATTAATCAAATTACATTTGAACAGCCAAATTAACAGTTCAACATTTCCTGTCAATAACATAGGAAAGAAACAATATATACCTGTCTTCGTTACGATACGGTCAAATTCTGTCTTTAGTGGAACTTCCATTAATTAAATTTGTATTTACAAAATATATAACGATGTTTCATAAGAGAAGAAAAGTATAAATATGATATAGTTGTCCGATAAACAGATATAAACTACATTGACAGAATTTGACCTTAGGAGACAATCTCTAGACAGATAAAAAGAAAGGAAAGAGAATGAGTATCTAGTTGATCCTATGTTAAAAACAAAAAAATATTCACTCTACTAGAATCCCACAAATTGTATATACGAATGCAAGTGTAAGTAATGTTCCCTAATTACGGTGGTGGGCTGTATAAATAAAATTGTATCGAAAACTAGAGCTTTTACACCAATTTTACGAAATTGGGTTAAACGCTTAACTTTTCTATTTAAACAAGAGAACGACCGAGAGAAAGAGAGAGAGAGAGAGCGTGTGTGTGTGTGTGTGTATGACAGAGAGAGAAAGAAAGAATATAGAAGAAGAAGAATATACTGTTCTTTATTGATACGGCCCTAAATGTTATAATTTTTGTGTTATCGAAATGACATAGAAGCAAATTTTTTAATAAATCTAGAGATTATTCCATTGTTACATTATGATATGCCGCGTACCGCAAGTTTAACCTTTTGCTCAGCCTTTGTTATACATAGGTGTTCCATAATGTAAAGAAATGGTTTATACTGCCGCTTATTGTTCTTCTTCAGTCAGAGAGTTACAGATTTTTGTTAGACATCTCCGATTTAGTTCTTCTCTCGAGCCAATAACAACGTCGATTATATGAACATGTGGCTACCAAAAAGAACCTTGTACATTTTATAGTTAAGTTTGATTCATATCTTTATGTTTGTAAATTAAGCATTACATGTATATTTTTTACGTTTCATTAGTTCATTTCAACTGAAATATGTATTTTCGTAAAAAAAGCAAACAAAAAAATAGAAGACAAATGACCCTCGTTATCGCGACAGGAAATCAACATGTGCCTGATCATAGATTATAAGTTGTAGAGGGCATTTCAATTAATGAGCTGATGCGTACCGGTCCTTATTGAAATAATATCAATTGTAAGTTATACCGTTGCGATGCATAATCATAGAAAATATTTTGCAAAGAGTGTCCAACATTTTTAATTGTACATTTATAATGTTCATTCGTAGATGTTAATCGTGTTTTATTTTTTAAAATGCCAGACGCAACGCACGATCCTCAACGCGAATTAAATTTTTTTTTAAATATTAACGATCGAACAAGAAATTATCCTATTATTTTTATTTGTAGAATCGAGTAAAATCATTCTGTTCGATTACATGGAAACAAGTGACGTCCTTCTATTGGATTTTCAAAAACAAATTTCTGTTTATTACTTTACAATACTTTACGTGATTCAATAGAAGAGACTCGTGAAGATTTTTATTCTAAGTATCGTTTAGTTGTTTCACACGTAGGTAATATTATGTTAGTTTTAGATAAAAGTCATGCATTTCATACAGTATTCATAAAAATTATAACTGAGCCTTCCTCATTAAAGAAATAACATTGTTCGCTAATGGAAGTATTAATGTATAACGTTTAAAGGAAAGAATGAAGAGAAAAAAAAATACGACACTTACTACTACTCTTTTGAGATGTGAATACAACTTGAAATCAAAACTAATTATACACTTCTCACATCTTTTTAGTGACTGACAGTGAACACGTTTTCAAAACGAAAAGATTGTCGGTCTTTGCATAAAGAAAAAGAAAAACAATTGCAGAATGGTGCCAAATTTTATACTGAAGGAAATTCTTGCAGTGCACCAATTCCTTTTAAAGCAAGACTAAGAAGAATCTGTTTCTGCGAACATGCTCTTAATAATAACTTACTAAATATAGTAGTTATAATATACTTATATTATCTAAGGCCACGTATTAGTAGCAATTCAGATTTACAACGATTATTTTTTCCCTGCTTTTTAGAGGGAGATAAGTATTTTAGAAAATATCGTCTCTCATCTAGAAAGATCTGGATTCGATATAAATAATTTCGAATTTGTAAACCATAATTTATAAGGTATATATTATCATCTCACAGTAGACGAAATTTTCTATGACTTTTTAACATCTCTGATCACTCTATGAGACGATATCCATCGAAAATTTCAAACACCCTTTACTTTCATCTACTTGTCATTGCAGCATCCAAGAAAAGAGTGTTACCAAATTTATTTTGTCGGTAATTTTAATACAAAAGAGTTGGTATGTTACATGTATCGTTCACGAATAATATACCATCATTATTTCTTTGTAATTACCATCTGCTTTCTATTTTGAAACTGCTGTATCGTGGAACTACTCCAGATCATGTACACTGTACACCATTGTGGAATTATTAATATTTAATTAAACATTTAATTTAATACAGAATATTCATCTATTCGACTCTTATAGTTCTTGTTTATATCCTTAATTTTTCTTTCCCAGAATATATTCCACAGCTTCCACAAAGGAAGTGCACACTTTTGTCGGTGGTGGTGTAATTGTATTTTCATCCCCTTTTCTGTATTTTCCTGTCTGCACCAGAAGGCCGTTGATGCCAATAGCTTGCGCCCCGGCCACATCATCGTTAACGTCCTAAATTAATAAACAATACCACAATCAGATACACATCTGAAACATGTTCTATAATTCAATCTATCTAATGTGGTGTTGTCAATTTTCACCGATATATAAAAGTTGTTTCGCAAATTTTGTTAGAAAAACAAGTTAGATAAATATAAACAAGTTGAATTTCCGTGATGTCTTGGAATCGTTAAATAACAAATAAAAATTCTGTATATTCGTACATCGCCGATCATAACAGCTTCTTCGGGGGGTACACCTGCTAGAGCTTCTTTAAAAAATGTCGCGGTCGGTTTGCCGACAACTTTCGCTTTCACGTTGGCGGAATATTCCAAACCGGAAATAAATGCGCCCGGCCCCAGGGCTAAACCATCCGGTCGTTTATAATATCGGCCTTTATGAATTGCTATGAGTGAAGCACCATCTAACAACAATCTAATTTTATAAATTACTTTCATAATATTATTGTGACGAAACAGTCAGTGAAACGTTCTGTAGTGTTTCTACGATCAGGTCATATATACCTAAAAGCTTCGTTTAACGCATCGTAATGGAATTTGTTCGGTGCTAATCCAACTACCACCGCATTAGCTTTCTGATCTTTGTCTATCAAGTCCTCAAAATCTTCCATGGCCGCGGGATCGATCAACAACATTGGATTCCACTTTCTCCCAATGATTAAACTCCTTGCGGCAGCTAACGAGCTAAAGATCTCCTCTTTTCGAATATCAAAGCCGAGACTGGTTAGTCGTTTATGCAGACAGTTCCCGGACTCTTTTGTTGTATTTGTAACGAATTTCAATGGTACATTAGCACTTCGAAGCCTGTTTTGAAAATTCATAGCGTAATTGATAGGAAGATCATAAGAAATTGATTGAGCTACAGAACGTATAGCACCTAATATTGAATAATTAGAATTTCAAGCTCCAACTCTTATAATTCTTAACATAAAAATAATTCTTAAATTTATTCTATAAATATTAATATAAAAACGATAAATTAATCACAATATTATAGATAACATTAAAGATAAAATAGGTATAAATAAATAATAATTTAAATTAATTTTATCTAAAACAAATATTTCCTTATTTAATAATTTAATTACATCCCTAAAAGGTTGTAATAACCCTAAAAATGCTACCTTATTAGGACCTTTACGAATATATCTTAAAACTTTACGTTCAAACAAAGTTAAAAAAGCTATTCTAATTAATATTATAATAAGTAAGATAATTAAATAAATTAAATTTAATATTATATTAAATTTTAATATACAAATTATTATATATATATCTAAATTCTAAATTTAATGCACTAATTCTGCCAAAATAATATATATATATATACAAAATAATTTAATTATTAAAAATAATTGGTCCTTTCGTACAAAAATATTTCAATTTTTAAAAGATAGATAAATTTTTTATCGACCTATGCTATTATCCTATTATCCTTTTTAAACTTTTTGTTATTAGAATACGGCCAAGTAATATCCAATCTTTGTACATATGCTATTCTACTGAAATACAGTCGGCGACAATAAAAAGTAATTTACTAAATAATTCTTCTAACTTTACGGAGAAATTGAAGTTGTTTGGTCCGTTCATAAAAAATGATCTATACGTTTAGAAATACGTATCTCGCGCCAATAAATGGAGTCGGCGCAATGCAAGCAACGCCATATTCGCTCGCACACATATTTACATGTAAACAGAGGATGTAAAATATTTTCGTAAAATACATAAAGAAGAACCACCTGGATAAAGCTTCCACAGCACCAGGAATCACCGCGTTATCAACATGCAGCGTTCCACTAAGGTCTATCAACACCATTCGTATTTGTTTCGCCATGTTGCCAAAACTGTTTGATAACCTGTTCTCCTTTTACTTTAGTACAGTGTCAAATCTGTGGCTTCCGTAGCGCAACACACGCATGTATTCAGTGCATCTACGTACATTAAACTGATCGACAAAACTCACACAACATCTGTGGGCTGCGTGAACGTTAGTCAAAGAACAGTAACGCGTGCGATCGCACGTGGTTTGCTATGGCGCTTTCCATAAAGCAGGAAGGTTTGAAACAAGTTCCATGGTTTTCACTGTAAGTGCATGTAAATCATAAAAATATTCTAAAGAAATCTTGTATCACTCTAGGCACGCAGAGTATTGCCATTTTAACACTAAACCTACCCGGTCAAAATGACCGGTTCTAGCATTTTTATTTTACAATTAGAAAAATAATGAAACTGATTTCATAAGAAACAATTGTATAGATATCTTTAGTGGTGCGCGTATTACAATAGAAGCCGCACAAAGTCTAAATAAAATCAATCTTGTCACTTTTATAAGGGAATACGTACCAGTTACTTTTAAGGCTCTGTAGTTTTGGTGTTAATTGATGTATTTGGGCATTGCCATTTTAATTGTTATCGTTAATTATAGCCGAAATGTTGAATAGATACGTTCAATCAATACGAATAAATGAATTAAAAATTTCACTTTCCGTTATCTTGATATTTTTAGAACTGAATGGCACCAAGTGTACCAGCAAGTATACTCAAATAAAAAGACTGAGCAAACCAAGGCATACGAAACTCTGCTCACATGGAAAGCAAGGTAACACAATAGCAGACATGTTTCATTAGCACTAGGCTTACGGAGTTCTAGAAATAACTATTTCACATTATTTTATAAACATAAGAAAAATGTATCTATCCAAATTTTTTATCATGTTTCCAATAGTATATATGACAAGAAATATATTTGCTAAATAATTCTTCAAACAGTGGCGGTTCTAGTCAAGTGTAGTTCCTAAACGGTAAAGATTATGAGGCCCTCAAACTCAAGTTAGAAATAGAAGTTGCAAGAAAACTCTCCTAAGCTTATTAACAGAAAAGAAAAGTAATGGAAAATTTCATACTATTAAATAAATTTATTTAAAAGTATATAGATTTCTTTAAAATTTAGTGCCCTATGGTACTTCAGGGAAGCATCTTTATAATCTTCATAATCACAAACTAAGAATAGTAGAACCCGTAAAGCTACCATTAATAGAAAATAGATCTTTATGCAAAATAAAAATTTCCTAGCTGAATTACACCAAGTTCAAGTGAAATAAAAAATTATGTTCTTTTCTAACATATTTATTACATTGAAAGTAATGTAACAATATGTTTAAATTCTTCTAATGTGTTTACTATTTTAAATTACACTTATTCGTATTTAGTATTTATGTAAATGTATAAAATTCGCTGTCTATTCATTAAAATATTTTCAAGTAGCAACAATATTAATAGAATGGTTTCCAGGATGCCAAAATTGCCAGTAGGTGTGGACTGCACCCTCTCCATTATGCGAGTCTGCCTTAGAGATCTGGAATGGACTCCCAAGATACATAACGGAGAATTGGCGATCAGTTATGAAAATGACTTATGTTTGATGTATTCAACCACCATAATGAGATTCTTAAATCATATCTCTAACATAGGGCATACGAAGCAAACATCCTTGTTTCAGATCGCGAAACAGCTCAATATCCCAGAATGGATTGTGAACTTAAGACACGATGCTGCTCATGGACACGAATTGCCATCCATCGGTGTATTGAGAATAGCTATAAATATATTATTAACATGGCTACATGTAAGTCTACCTTTACATATTTTCTATATTCTTTCAAATGTATAGAATTATACTATTAGATCGACATTATATTTGAAGGAAGAATATTGGGCAGCCGAAGCCAAAGGATTGGAAGAATGCATTGTCACAGACGAGTCTGTAAAAGAAGTTCAAGAAACTCAGGAAATCCAAGAATTCAGTGATTTGATTGAACTTTGGACTGCAGTTAGTTTATACATTCATGCCGGATACAATTTAGTAGAAGATATTCCAGATTTGGAATTGGTGTACGTATAGCACATGCTCATAAAGGATTCATAACATTCTACAACTAATAACAAATCAATTGTACTAATAGGGAAACGTTACAAGACCTGTATTCCTATGCCATCTTTCTGTCTGAACAAAATGATGAAAATGCAGAAAATCATAATGATGCCTATGCAAGAGTAGCTACCAACGATATTAGGAAAGATAAAAAATATACATTACAGACTGCAAGAGTGGTTCTTCTATCTGAAATTTCTAGGTACCTTGCTAGAAAATCTGTGCCTAGTAACAAGGAAGTAGTTTGCGATGAACTCTTCCAATCAGAAGCCTTCTTACCAAATAAAGAGGTTCTATCTATCTTTGTACAAGGAAGTACTGAAAATCAATTAAAAAAGGATACTTTGCCATTGGATATGATGGATTTCTGGAGAGATATTATATTACTATTATACGAGAACAGAGTGCTGGAAACTTTGATCATGAAATTACTTCGATTAGCCAACAACCAAGAAATAGATAGATATAAAAGATCATTAGCCTCTCTGTGGATAAGTTCTATAGCCTACGGTTTTGTAAAACTAGATATTGCTCATTGTGTAGCGCGGACTTTGGAGTACGAGCTCGAATTGTCGGAAAAAAGATTACTACCGAAAGCTTTTCAAATGAAGGTGAAAGAAAGAATGGATAAAGTTTTTCCACACTTGAAACATGTTCTATGGTTCAATCTATCTGATGTGGTTTTGCCAATTTTCACCGATATAAACGTTGTTTCACAAATTTTGTTACATGCGAATGAATTCTCAATTAAATACATAGTGCCTATTTTGGAACTAGTAAATCCAAAGATAGATACTACAAAGAAACAGTTGTTACTGAATTTAATAGAAGTTTATGCTGGTAAACAAACAATCGACAATGAAAGTTACAACAAGTATTATAAAATCTTCACCGTGGAAGATGTTCAGAATTTAGATAATCATTGTGTACCAAAGGTAACTGAAGAAAATAAAACTGGACATGGAGTGTCCCATTGTTTGACGGATGAACGAGTGCGAAACACTGAATGGAAATTAGTACTTGGTAGGTGTATAATGTCTTTTTATTAAATCACCAAGTTTACGAATATGATAACGATTAAAAAATTTTGTTTAGATAATTACGAATGGGCGGAATGTCCGATTGGTTTACTCCCATGGCAAATCGATTCTATGGAAATCCTGAAACCATTGAAGACTGTTGCACACCGACACATTTCTACGTTGGAGTCCGAAATTACTCCCGGCGTTCTAGATAGTAAAGATCTAAAAATGCAAAGTCAGATTAACTGGGACAACGTTTTAAGAAAAAGGAAACGTGTAAAACGGAAGCGTGAACAAAGGAGCACAGATATTATAGTTAATAGAGCGCTGGAAACCGCTAAGAAACAAAAATAATACAACAAGCTTTATCACATTTTAAATATCATACCTTCAGCTGGTACTATTTGTTGGAATTATAAGAACAGGAAGAATAATTCAACAATTTATTTTTATAATGTAATAAATTATATAATTCTATAAAAATTTCTAGTATCAAAGTTTGATTAACTGCGCATGAAATGTAGCATGAGCTTACTAAACATACGCCTCTCAACATTATGTACGTCTAGTACGTCTAGTTCACAAATATCTACAACACAATAGAATTTATATACTACATTACATGATTAGTATTCCGTTAATACCCACACTTTAAAAAATATCTTTCCATATTGTGTATATTATACAAATGTACAGAAGTCACAAAATCAAGTTCTTACAAAATATACATATATTCACACATAGATGTACTACAAAACAAGAATTCTGCATTATCACGAAGTATGAAGTCCTAACATCTATAGTACCCTCGTATTATAAAATAATCATTTGGCATAACAATAAGTAGACTTGCAATATCAACCAGTTAGATTCGTACAAGTTGTGACTCACCAAATACAAAGGTTCCTTTAGTTTTCCCATGTACATGTTTGATATTGTACATAGTCAAACTAAAATCTTAATAGGTCTTTCTTGTTTAATAACATAAAATTAAAATATATAATTTCTTTTAGTGTTGATATTGGCTTTTGCAAGCACCATTTCGAGATGTTTATTAGTTTCTAAACCAAAGCGGTCTATTGGTATTCGAGACATGTTTGCTATTCTAAAAACAAAAAAGAAAACAGAAAATTAAATGATATGTTATATGCATAAAGTGCGTGTGTTACCATAAGTTCATCATATTCATTACCTATCACCAGATATTTGACATAAGAACTTCCAATAAGACGGACGTAAATTTTGTGGTTCAACAATCGCTACATGGAAGAGTACTGCTGTACTAAAAGAGTAGAGAAGAATCACAAACCACTTCACCTCAGGTACTATTTCTTTTTTCACAAGATCATTCCAGAGTAACTAAAACAAAATCAACGTTATAGAATAAAGTAAAACAACAAATGCTCTAACGAATGGTATTTGTTTATCCAACACAACTACCTGTAGTGTTTTCCACATAAAGTATAATGCTATAGTGTTACCACCATAAGACATAAATGTTAGGCCACTTATAAATCCAGCTGGAAATGCATAATAGGCGGAATCTTTCTGGAAAAGTCTCCTCAATGAACAAGACATCAGCTGAAATAAAAACTTCATTAATATTGAATTTATTCTATTTACCAATGAGTTGAAAAAAAGAACCTAACTGGATTATTTATCACAAAAAATTAGAAGTTGAATTCAGAAAAAACAAGAACATTAAATCCAGTTTTAAATTTATTGTTACGGTATATATAGGATGTGTCAATACGATCTATTATTTAAAAGAATTTGTTTATTGTATCCCTACTAGCGAAAACGCCTTTTTGAGATTTAAAATAAAATAAAACCTATAGGAGACAAGTAAATTTCGATAATAGTTCTTATTGACTCACCCCATATAGTTTAGAAAGGTTTACGGTTGGAAGTAAGGGGAACTTATTACCACCACCATCACCATAGACGGCACGGCAAGCCGACGGTCGTTCCCCTCCGAAACTACGGTGCACTCAAGTGCATTTTCGGTACACTAGCACCGGGCTTAGTGCACGCGTACTTTAGCTTTTTTTTTACAAAATCGTCCAGAAAAAAATTTGACGATACTGAGAAAAGGTTAATAATCAATTGTTTATCACAGCTAATGCAAAATAAATTACAAAATGCCTTCAAATTAACACTAAACCTACTATCACCAGTCAAAATGGCTGGTTCCAGATTTTTTATTTTACGATTATTAATATAATTTCATTATTTTATATTATAATTATTTATAATTCATATTAAAAATAATTTCATCAGAAATGATTGTATAAATATCTTTAGTGGAGCACACATTACACTAGGAGCTGCACAAAATCTAAACGAAATCAATCTTGTCATTTTTATAAGGGAACATGTACCAGTTACATTTAAGGCTTGGTAGGTTTAGTGTGAATAATAAAATTTTAAGTTGTCACTAAGTGTCCGGTAGCTGTTACCTTTACCCTATAAGAAATATTTGTATACCTTGTAGAGTCCTGAAAAACCTCCTAAGAACACAGCCAAGTTCAGGTTGCTTCTTTTAAACACTATAGATTTGATCGACTGTGGTTTTGTAAGTAACTTGTGAAATTGGAAGACTAAATTGAGTCCTAACTGAGCACTAAGACCATAACTAAAGCATTTCACACCACCCTGTGAATGAAAATAATTACTGTTAATATTTCCGACAAATTTCAAGTACCATTAATTTCGTGTTTAACGTATATGTATGTACTATATATAATAAATACCGTTAACACATAGTGAAGGCAACTATGAGGATGCAGACAAGACACGTGTTTCCCTAGATTTTTCAAACTTTCGATAATCTTCTTGTATACTACGAACGATTTCAGAAATATATTCTTATCGAGAGATCTTTTCGTTGTATCATACTTTCTCTTAGAATCTTTTTCATCACATTCATCGGTAGAACATTCTAATGTGGAAGATTGTAAGGTGTTTTTTTTAATGTAATCAATACCTTCGTATTTTCCAATAATAATTCTGACAAAGATTTGAAATGATTTTTAAACTATTACAAAATTATGTGAGCAGTAAAAAATTTCAGTAAGTACCTAATTAGTTTGTACACAGAATCGTGTTGACTCTGTTTGGAACGGAAATAGTAAAGTAACAATGCCACGCTGATAGCAAAAATGTATGTATCTCCTCTTGGAATAGACGAATAATATCCCCTGGCTTGACCCATTCTGAACAAAGTTTCTGTAGCCTAAAAAGAATAAATGTGCAATGTAATTTTTTAATTCAGTTCAACTACCGACTGTATTTCTGATAGTTGTCACAATACAGAATAGGAATTCTTTAGGAATTACCGAGAAGCTCTGCACATTATATTATAATATTAAATCTAGTTTACTTACAATGTTGGATACATATAAACATAGCATAGTACGTCGAGATGGTCTTTCTATAAAAATAGCTGATAGACTGGATAGAAAAGATGGCAGAAAGGATACTGTCAAAAAATTGAAGTCCCCAAGCAGTTTTCTGAAATGCAGAAGAGTTGCTATAATATTGTCCAATGATCCTTTATTAAGTAAGACCCAATTTAGATTTCATTGTACACAACTAGATAACGAATTTTATGCATTTATGACAAAACTGAGTAGGTGTTCTTTAAAACAGTGATCACATTAGAAGAATTTAAAAATGCTGTTATATTATTTTCAATCTATTAACACTAATCCAACCAAGTCCAAAGCATACACATAAAAGTGAAACACTGTATAGAAGCGAGAGGATTGCATTTACTTTAACTTTATACAGTTTCCATTATAATACAATTTAATCATTTCCTATAAAAGCGTTTTTATGATTTCAATAACTATGGCATAGAGAAAGAAATAAATTTCTATTTCACTCTGGTTTGTTGCAAATCTGGTAAAGAGTGTTTATTTTGCATAAATATCTGTTGTCTATACGTAACGAATAATTCCTTCGTACCTCAGTAAGCAAATGAACATAGAATAAGAAAAGGCGCTCCACGAAAGAAATGCTGTGGATTGTAGAATACCGGCAAATGTTTTTCTGACGTCTACCTTAGTCGGAAGTTTCCCTCTCAACAATAGCGTAACCTAGAAAGAAAGAGTAAATCAACTATGAAATAAGAACATTCGATAAGCAGAACGCGTCGTCTACAAGAAAAAAGAGTGATACGCATATTCGGTTTGAAAGCTAATGAATATTAATGATATTCGATTACATCGATGACAAAACAAAAGGACGAAACAGTGTGTTGCGCTTCGCGCTGGTCGTGCATGAGACTTTTCAGACGGGAATGAAAAAACGCAGTCAAAGAAACAAAGGAAAGCGTTGAAAAACGTACTAAATAAACGGTGGAGTATATCTTGAGGCTTTCTTGAAGCGCGTGCAAACCGAGGCCGGCTGTCGTGCTGACACACGAGTCGGTCCACGGGTGACAGTAGTCCCTGCATGACGCGTTCAAAAAGAACTTGCTGTGCTGAGCGGGCATTTTTCGTTAAACAACCAACGACGAATGACTTTCACACTTTCTATCGAATCGCAGAACGTGAGTCAATCCGTCGCGCGGCGCACCAAAGGAAAATCCTTCGATGACAGTTTCCCGATTACGGGCTGCTGATCCGATTGTATATCAGTTTTCCCATCGTCGATGACATTTTTCAAGTCTCCATCCGGTGTTCACTTTACTTTTATATTACGCAACGCGAACCCAGCTGGTTGATCAAATGGATTCCGGTTTGCGTTTATCAACGGACAACGGTCAAAATCGGATTAGATAACAGTGTTTTCGACGTTGAACGTTACACTTCGATTTCTCAAGCGGCGATCACTTTGTCTAACTCTCTTGTCACTGTATCGTTCGTCGACGCGACCGAACCAGTGCGAACTCGCCGACCGCTCGACACCGACTGACTGAAATACCGCCGCGCCAATCGCAATTGTTTTGTAACTTATGTATATATTCGCAGTCGCCGATGCGCGACACATGAATCGCACGATTCTGTATACTTATTCAAAAAACGAGACTGTTGATTGTTAAACGACCTTAAACCTTTCGCACCTCGCTGATCAACGATGGATTAAAAGAGTATCGACTCATCGCGATTGATTGCGCAAGCCGCGTCGACGGTTCTGGAAATAATAATGATTAATTCAATATAGTAATGTGGACTGTGGTAGTCTGTAAGAATTATTCGCAACTTATGAGGAGCAGGAATTTTAGTAAATGTCTAATATAGCATTTATGGTTGGCATTTTGTTGCCTCCTGGAAGTTAGCCCCCCACTTGTTGCATTAAACAATTTCAACAATTGTGCTAGGTTTGTGCTATATTGTGCCCGAATATTATCACTATAATATGAAAAGTAAGATGTGCTAAGTTGTGCTAAGATTGTGCTCAAGTATTACTTAAAAAAATTATAAATAAAAAAGTTGTAGTAACAAAACGTTTTCGACATCTAATTAACGTTTAAGTAAGAAATTATTATCCAAACAGCATTTAATCATATATTTGAGTTGTGATAGGCTAGCGCAACTCAGATATGCGATATGATCCTTGTCGGATGACCAGAAAGTCGGAAAATGATATACAGTCTTAGGGCCGCGTACAAGAGTAAAGTGCCCTTTATATCGTTGTGCTGGGGAATTTAAAAGTTGTGATGACTTGTGCTAGGCTA
This sequence comes from Lasioglossum vierecki, assembly GCA_028455595.1. NCBI lineage: Eukaryota > Metazoa > Arthropoda > Insecta > Hymenoptera > Halictidae > Lasioglossum > Lasioglossum vierecki. The sequence goes on along the minus strand of CM052340.1, from coordinate 6,447,111 downwards.
GCACAACTCAGACATATGATTATATGCTGTTTGGATAACTATTTCTTACTTAAACGTTAATTAGATGTCGGAAACGTTTTTTCTACTATAACTTTTTTATTTATAATTTTTTTTAAGTAATACTTGAGCACAATCTTAGCACAATTGAGAAAATTGAAAAAAAAATGAAAAGTGGGGGGCTACTCAAAAAATCGTTTTTCTCAATTTTACATCTTACTTTTCATATTATAGTGATAATATTCGGGCATAATATAGCACAAACCTAGCACGATTCAGCACAATTGTCGAAATTGTTTAATTTAACAAGTGTGGGGCTAACTTCTAGGAGGAAGTCTTCTTGGAATATTGGTTGGCCAACTGGCAGAAATGTATCCTGTTTATGCAGGTGGGCCAACGAACAGGGTCAACGAAGGTTCAACGTCACGATGATATGAACAGCCAACTGGGCCCGCTGACATATTATTCTGATTTTCTCTTTTACGGTTATTTTTACAGTTTATCATAAATAATATACATATCAAAAATGTATTTTCACGGTAAAAATTGGGAAAAAAGAGAAACTTTAGTTTTCCACAATAGACTTGAACCCGGATCGTCTGCATACTATGTAAGCTGGTGCCTTACCGCCAGTGCGGCCAGATTGGGCCAGATCGAGAAAATCGAGGGGAATACAGGTAACCCCTCTCCACGCGACTAGTCTATGGTCTTAGTGGGGGACGCTGGCTAGAGTGTGCTTATGGTGGTGGAATAGGATAGTGGAAGGAGAAAAGGAGGAGAGTCTTGCAGTCCGTTCGGATTGCAACCTGGCTGTACTGCTTACCGCCGAACAGAGTTGTGCTAATTCAATTACATTGTAATTCAATTACGTAGTTGAATTACATTGTATTTCAATTAATAGTAATTCAATTACGTCGTAAATGAATTACTATATAATTCAAATACAACGTAATTCAATTATTAAGTATTTAAATCAGATTTGTAATTGAATTACAGTATAATTGAAATACAATACAATACATGAAAACAATGTATTTTATAATTGTACTCCATTGCAATTACGAATTACATTGTAATTTAACTGACTGAAGTTCTGAATTATAAATTACAGCATAATTGAATTACAATTTAATTCAATTACAATGTATTTTATAATTGTACTCCATTGCAATTACGAATTACATTGTAATTTAATCGACTGAAGATCTGAATTATAAATTACAACATAATCGAATTACAATTTAATTCAATTACCTTGTAATTATAATTCTGGAGTAATTCAATTGTAATTCTGCACAACTCTGCCGCCGAACCTACAGGGACATATCTTGCATGTATGTGTTATGATTAAGCTACTATTTACGTCAGGAAATTTAAATGAAAATATCTAAAAAACGAAGGTCCAGTATGAAGAAACCCAAAAGGGTTTTCTTCCCCTTGGAAAATGGAAAAATTAAAGAAATAAATAATTTTCAAGGTGGCACACAATAAACCTTTAGTGGGGCAACCATTGTGCTAAAGTACATATAATTGCGAATATACATATATGTATCTGTATAGGCATTTGGTTAAATTGCATTATTTCCTGAGGCTTTCGAATTTGTTTTCATGACTTTTATCCTGGTAAATACGTAAATCCTATACTCTGAAGCACAATTCATGCATAAACTAAAATTTCTTGAAATCGTTACGTGCGGCGTTTTTCCATACAACCACAACTATATCCATAAATAAATAATAAAACAAAAAAATCAATTTGGAATATAATAATTAACAAGTATTTAGTTGTAGCTACATTTCTAATAACCTCTGTCAGACGTGCGATATTTATACTGTCATTGATTGTTCCAATATTTTCACTGTTTCGTACTTGATCCAATATTTGCTTGTCATAAATACATAAAATTCGCTGCCCAGTGATAAGTCATTCGGTCTCAATTGATTATGGTTGGCTTAGATGTGTATCGAATATATATCTGTTTGCTTTGTTCCGCGTTAAAATGGCAAATATATCTTGCACAATACATAGCGATGCTATGTCCCAAGCTTGATTCGCTTTCGCGAAAATCTAGATCTAGAATCTAGACCGACAACATAGTCGTCGAGCAAGGGATCGCAATATTGCAAGCGGGAAAGAGAAACCCCAATATCACCGTAGGCGGACCCAGGGCCGTTCCCCTTACCTCATGTTACCCCTCGCACATCTAGAGTGGAATCCGAGTGCACGCGTACTCGCGGCGAAAAACGAACGGGAGACGTTTCATACGAATAAATAGACTCACAAAACGAAAACATAAATAAGAAATACAAATACTGAAAGTCATACGCGCAGACGAGGTTTCTCGCCGTTTTCTCTTGTATTCTTTTTGCATTCTTCCCGGTACCGAATAAGCTCTTCCTCGATAATGAAGCCCTAAGAAAATGTAGTCGGTGACGACCCCATCTGAATAAAACAAGGAGCACGAGTATTTTGAATATTCACGATCGGAGGTAATCGAATTGTAATTTGAATTACATTATGATTCGAACGTATTGCGATTTGCGATGGTTCAGTTCCGAAAGAAATTACATGTTACGATGGTTCTCTGGTTCAGCGACCTATGTTCAGTAAGTTCGCAGTAACGGTATGTTGAAAGTGCACTTAGAAAATTATGGTTATATAGGTAATGTACGTGTACATCATAAAGGGTGAGTCAAAACCATATTATCGAAAATAACTCGTTTCTTACTTGTCTCATCGAGTACCGTTTTAAATGGACAGTATTTTATGTTTTTCATAATGTTCTTATATATTCATTGCATAATGTTCGTGCAAGCAGGTTTCAGTATTTTCACAGTACGTTCCAAAGATCAAGCGATCGGTAACTAGCTACATTTCTCGCTCGGTTAGTCACAGAATATTGTCGAGGAATGTGGAACATATTAATTTTATGTTTTACTTATACGATTACAAAAAATTGTTAGAACTTTCGGAACGTAAAGTGGTTTTGACGCGATAAAAGAGATAATTATGTATAATTATATTCTAACTACATATCTTTTTAGAATTGTACATTTCATATACAGGGTGGTCCACCTAAACGTAGCCACATAAATAACTTCTCTATGTGTGATGACATAACAAATGCTTGTAATGCAATGTAAATGGTATCACAAGGTGTGAATGCTTTGTAAATTTCATTTTTCTCTCAAGGGCATTTATTTCGGAGTTTTCAAGGTCGTCGAAATTTTTTCTATTGTAAGTGTATATTTTTTTCCTTGCACATTCTAGTTGACATTAATAAATTTTGTGATATCAGCGCACGGTTCGATCATTTATAAACTAACAGCAAGTTTGCAAATTAATATAACTCGACGTTTCGATCCCTATGTGGATCATCTTCTAGAGATACATTTTTGCGTCTGAAAGATAATACGTTTTCAGTGAATTTCGAAAACCTATATTGCAACATAGCTGTGTAGAAATTGACAAAGAAAAAAACAGAATTTTTTAAAGGATCTTTTAAATTTTCAATAAAGGCCCACATAAAAAAGTTGTAAAATGCCACTTTTAGTATTTTTTCAACAATTGCAATTTTTGACAACATTTTTTTCACATCCCGTATCAAACTAATTGCTTTGGCTTCCTAAACAAGTTCAAATCGTACAGTACAATATTTAAAAATCCGAAACGCAATCCTTAAAGCATTAGTTTCTATACATATACGTATAACTAATATTTTCGCTCATTCTGCCATATTTTATACATTTATAAATGTTCGGACGTTTTATAAGCTTTTGTAATCTAAATATTTTAACACGAGTATATTAAGTATATTGAATATACAGGTTCATTATAACATATAACATATATTTTTGTTTATATTAATATTACTTGTAAATTATTGTTTTAGATATTTTTATTACTTCAATCATATTCTAAAGTCTGAACATTCAGACATTTAAAAGACGCCTCGAAAGTCGCTGGACGGTCGCACGGTATGTCTTAAATGCTGTATTTTTGGGACGTAAGATGTTTTCACAATTAAAACAGACGTAAAAACAACGTCTAAAAGACGACGTGCGCTATCTAGGATGGTACTTACCTGCTGTTACCTGCTGGTTCAATTGACGAAGATTCACAGTATTACTAGCGCCATCTTTGATAGAATTAAGCAACTCGTTCTCCAACGAACTGCACCGGTAATTCCACATCCCGGGTAATTCGATACTCGTAATACTTACAACAATTGCAGTCTTTATTATATTATTAACTTTATTCGGTTCGGCTAACTGCACTTTTAGTATTCGCTGGAAAATGTTCCACGACAACCGTGTGTGTGACGCGGTGAATCGATAAGCTACATTTTGCCACTCGATTGCATAATACCGCGAATTTCGATAGATTCGAGAAACAATATCAAACTTGAACAACGGAGATGGTGATTGTTCAAGAACGCTCGGTAATTCAGCATGTATTTAAACATACATACATTCGAACAACATAATTTACGATATCTTAACGAATACTTTAAACAATCTGTCAAACGGACGCGCTAGAATTAATATTTTGTTTTTATTTGCCTCATTAGCATTTGCGCTACGTGCTGCGTGGAACGCGCAGCAAGAGTCATTCATTTTTATACGCGTCGTTTTGTGGACCACGCGTTGGAGCGTAAAACCGACGCGACGTGATCAGTTGCACGTATTGGTACGAGGCCGATCGATTTCGCTTTTATAATAGACAGAAACGAATGTGAAACAAACTCTAAATTATTCTTATTTAAAATTTGTAGCGACAGATTACATCAATCTCATGATTCTCGACTCCGGAAACATTCCTGCTGAATAACATTGGAAAAGGACAGTCAGAATGGAAATTAGAATTGAGGAGATTTATTCGTTTTCCTTAGGGTTCGGAAAAATGTGAGTAATAGTTTTTATCCGAGAATTACGACACTTCAACATTCCTGCCGAATGATTTTCGCTTTTATAATAGACAGAAACGAATGTAAAACAAACTCTAAATTATTCTTATTTAAAATTTGTAGCGACAGATTACATCAATCTTATCATTCTCGACTCCGGAAACATTCCTGCTGAATAACATTGGAAAAGGACAGTCAGAATGGAAATTAGAATTGAGGAGATTTATTCGTTTTCCTTAGGGTTTGGAAAAATGTGAGTAATAGTTTTTATCCGAGAATTACGAAACTGAGGGAAATTGTACAATGTGTGTAAATAGATGGTTATCTAGGACAGTAACCTGTCCTGTCTCCTACCTGATCATCGGGCGTCGCGTCGATCGTTCGAGGTCCTATGTCCTCTATAGTATACCGTACCCGATACCCTGTACTCAGCGAAAAGACTCAGTATCAGATAAGGGGGTGACACAATTGTGTTTGGATTGCGATTGGCCGGCGCCGAATAGGTAGTTTTCCGTGTGTCTTTAATGAACGGTAATTTGTCAGTCGCATTTCAGTTCGAGACGACGCGACGCAAGGCGTCGGTATATAAGCCTCGCCCGAAAAAACGTTGACTACTAATCGGTGTACAGGATCCGGAGCGAAACAGTGGCTGCAGCTAGGCGCCGCGTGATATCAGAGTTGCATCAGACACCTGACAGAGACCGGATACGAATATTCTCCCGTGGCTGGTGCAATATGTAAATTGGGTGAGTTCCTATATGTATGGGAATCTATGTTTTTATCTTAGGGTAATTAACACTTTACCTTACCGAAAGTCAATTAATAGGAGTTTCAATAATTGTGCTGTACCAAATTAAAGCATAGAAATTTTCTTTTGCATTGAAATCTTAAATGAAACTATTAGATGACGTTTTCTTTTTTTTTATATAGAAAATCTCATATGAGATTTATTTCAACATAATTACAAAAACGAAATACACCACATATAAAACAGAATATAAAAATTACAAAATAGAATATGGTTATTAGAGATACACAAATATTGTAGTACAGACATATGATTAGTTGGAACAGTATAGACAAAACTTATACTTTAAGACCACAGCTCTTAAAAAATGATAACTTGTAGTGACAAACTTTGATATTTGTTTTAGCTATTAATATTAAGACATCCATTGGAAGCTGGAGGTTTCTTGAAGTGACTTGTTAGTTGAAAATGAAAATTACTGTTGTTATTGAAGGTTCCATTAAAAAGTGCATTCATGCAATTATGAAGAAATTGGTTCAGTGAAATATAAAACAGTAAAGGATTAGAAAAATTTAAGAACATCGTAATGTTGTTTGTAATGTATCAAAGTCATTAAGGGATGAAATTAAATTTTATTTTGATCCCTGCTTTCCACAATCAATGCAGAACATTTTTATTTTGTATAAACATCCGCAGTCTAGTAATTAACCATGCACGTTTATTCAGCTTTCTCTTTTGCCCGTTCACGCAAGTTTATTTCTTCGACGCTATTACGGTTGCAAAACGTTATCGTCCTTTTTTTCGGGCAAATTCACCAAGTTCGAAATAAGAGAGAACGATCTTCTCAACGTTCTTCTTTATTGGTGTGAATAACAATTAGCAGTAACTATGTTTCGCGTGTAGCTTTTAATCGATTGCAAACGATTAGGATGAACAGCGAGATAAAAAAATAATTTAACGATACCAAATTTAATTTGATTGCAGATCGATTGTACAAATTCGGATCAACCACCATTATCTAATCTAATTTTTGTTTTATTATACACTCCGCGCGCTGTTCGCGTTATTCGGCAATGGTGTTCAATGTATAACTATAACTGCAACACGGCATTCGTAAACAGACTTCAAGTTTTCATTTTCTATATTTTCTCATTGATTGTGTTTAGACACCCTTCGAAAAAATACAGTGTGCGAAACTACACGTTTTCCGATCATTGATCAAATACAATTGATCTAATTTCTCTTCCGATTCTGTCCGACAGGTTGTATGCTGTAGGGTGTACATTGCGAATTGCGATTTTAACTACGACTGTTCCATCGATCGTTTACGGGCGCTTATTGAATCTCGTGCAAGACGAAAGGATAAACACCAAACGAGCAAGATGACCACGAGCCTGAAGACAATGGAATTTCTGAAATTAAGCAGACGCGTCCGGCGACGGCTGAACGCTCGGAACGGTGAGTAATCGAACAACAAATATTGTCACCATTCAATCCCGATCGCGATGTTATCGAGTGACTCGCGATAACAAACCGAAACGTGATTCCGTTTAATCCACTTCGTAGACAATTCGCACGTGACGCCGTCTACGTTTTGTAATCCTCGCGTTCGTTTATATTGCTAAATGCATAATATCAATTATGCTACAGTATTAGACCAAAATATATAAAAAAAGACTTAAAAAAAACCACGGTTATATTAAAATGCACTAAACAGGGATAATATTTTTTTAGATAATAGTGACTATAAATAAAAACGTGGAGCGCTAAACTATATTAAGTCTCGTTGTATACCACTTAAGAACTTTGTTTATGAATATCTCAAAATCTATTGAGTGTTAGAGCATCTATAATGGTATATATTCGTAAATGGGAGATCGAGATCTATAAGTATACAGAGTCTCACTAACTCAGTGTGACAACGTCCTTGCACTCTTCTTGTTAGCATCAACGTGTTCCAAGTCAAGGGGCTGATGCCGATGTGACCCTTATGCTTGGATGGATTTATGGTGAGGTCTTGACCTACGTAGGTCTTGACAGGGGTGCACGTGACTAACCAGAAACTGTTGTCGGGCGATGGTGGTTGAATCACCCTGGGTCATTCAGCTATTGTGGAACACATGCCGGGGCATGAAACCCAAGATTGCGTTGCGAGCCGTGTAAAATTTCATACATGCAGCAAATTCAAACGTTTCTAAAAACTTTTCAAAAACTTTCTCATTAATGACGCTACCATAGATTTAAAAGATCGAAGTTTCCTCTTTACAACAGCACCTTAAAAATTGATACACGATTATTCTTTCCTGTTTTACGGAGTGAAAAGGCAAAAACGAAGAACAAACGTCGATTGTGTAAAGAATCGTGTTCTGGAATGTTAGAATTGAATAACGATTCGCAAATACCAATTTCAATAGACATGCAGTTTAAGTGCAGCTATCTTACTATTCGAAATGTTTCTATTGGGTATACTTAAAAACCGGAAATTTTTTAGAAAAAAATTTGAACGTTTATTAAAGAAAATATTGTATAATTCTGTTATTCAAAGTATTGTCCATCGGAAGTTACAACATTTTTCCATCTTTCTGGCAATTTGTGGATGCTGAATGAATGCTGTTTCTTTCGGCAATTTTCAAAATTTTCAAAATATGAATATGACGAAAAAAATATGATGCGCACACGCGAATCAAACACTGTTGACTGATTTTGCAGGATATGAATAGTGCTTCAAAATTACGTGTATGCCAATGATTTGCTACAGCTTATACACAAGTGTTAGCATCTAGTGTCAAATTCCGGTTTTTAACCGACTTCGAAAAAGAAGGAGGTTACTCAATTCGACCTTTATGTGCCTTATTTTTCTGTGTATGTTCACCGATTACGCCGAGATGGATGGACCAATCGGTACGAAACCTTTTGCATCTTGTAGAGTATGTCCCCGGGGTGCTCCCGATATAAATTTTTTTCGTTCAAAACGGCTTTTTAAGTTATATACCTAATACTAAAATAGAATAAGAAAAAGAAAGAATCGTTGTCTCGTTCGGTCGAGACGCGCCGCTTTGGCAAGGCTGTGTATCCGTGGCGTCCGTGACATTCGTGACATCCGTGCATCCATCGATATCGCGACGCGCCATCGTAATCGAGCAGTATGTCAGACCTGTGAACCGGCCGAACTGTGAACGCTATTACTAATTGTAAGATGACGAGTGGCGCGATCGGTCGCGGTCGTCTCGCCGCTTTTGGACGCGATACGAAACATAGCACGACGCGATCACGCCGCTTGGCATTGTTCCGAGACGAAGCGGAGGAAGCGTGATCAGGCGCCGCTGGTGTTTCGGCAGTTTCCGCTGCGAGCGAATTTCGCGGTCTCAAATGACCCGAGCAATGGCCTGGGATAAATACACCCTTCTGACCCGTGTCCATCTCCGTGTACGAATACGTCAATTACATTACATAATGATCGCGCGATTCGATATCATCCACCTCACTCAAACATCGTTCAACGATGTTTTCCTCCAAGCCAGGCTACCAAGAATTACGATCGCATTCCTTTCAAAACAACGACGTTCGAACAATTGGCAACCGGAAAACCGGCGAGAAATCGTAAACGAAACAGCTCGTTTGTTGTTTTGCGAGCGTGTATCCGTGTCCTTGCAAGCTCGCAATGATGACGCGTAGGGCGTACGGACGGGCGCGAGCGAACACCTTATCTCCTGCACGATTACATAAAATGAAAACAGAAAAAAACGAGGAAGAAATACGAAAAGAGAAAAACACGAGCGGAATAATCCGGGGCGCGCGCGCTCGCCCAGAGAAGCTGAACGGGGCTAATTGTATGAGAATATCGTGATCGAACCACCGGCCACTGCCGGTCACCGAGTTCCCCTTTGCACTGTGCAGATTAGAAACTCATTCGGCTCAGATTAGAAACACACTTAGTCTTCAGCTTCGCCGTTTCTGCGTCCGTCGCAGCTTTTCCGTCGAAGAGGTACGATCCGTAGCGAATCAAGAATCGTTGCTCGTATAGCTTAACTCGTTGCGCCATATCGTAAGTAGCCAGTGCAGTCGAGTACGATGCAATCGTCGTGGATCCTCGTGACAATCGTACGATACCAATAATCCCGTACGAAGTCATCGTTTAACAACTCCCGGCGAGGAGACTTCTATTCGAGCAGCTCGGTGACCGTTGCAATAAGGATTGCTCTTTTCGTCAATTGAGTGTAAGGAACACTGTGTCCAGCTTCAACTGTACGAGCATATGAATATTTTCCATCCAGTGAATTCCTCGATAAATTTTCCCGATGACCAACGGTCTAACGCGGCTGATGTTTTTCTGCACAGTGAGCGACCAGCTTCTCGCGGACGGCCAGGAGAAAAGGAAGAGGGTATCGTTGAACATTGATACGAAGATGCTGAAGATCGGCTTCCTTGGAGGCGGCAAGATGGCACAAGCGCTTGCCAAGGGTTTCATTCGCACTGGTAAAAACAATAATAGAACCTATTTACTCTCAATTAACGACGGAACGATCGTTTGTTCGTACAAATACGTCCTCGATTATTTATCGCATCTTTGGAACTTTACGAATCCGGAATGTTCCCTAGTAGCACAAAATATTGTATACACATTCATATAATATTAAAAAGAGATTCAACCGCTTCTTAATATTCAAATATACATACAATATTTATTTTATATTAAGTAACAAATATTTCTTTTTAAATATGCAGGAAATATCTATTTCATATTACGAGAAAAATATACTAGGGTTTCTATCAATTTTGTCTGCGCGTCTTTTGCCCGAGCCCTGAGCTATCTTCTACTTTTCCACTCGATCACTGGCACTTCGTCCGCGTACAGATATCACACCAACAAATTCCGTCTTTTCGTGCAATATCGAATCCATCGCGGACAAAGGAGAAAATGTAATTTTTCAGAAGGAATACAAGGCTGTGAGGAACAGCGGCTTGAGAAGCAGCAATTAGACCAATCGTTGAATGGTCGCATTCTCCGTTTGCGATAGCCTCGTGTGGTAAACAAGTTCGCGTTTATTATTATATTACGCGTGCATCTGCGCACCGGGTGAATCGTGTCAATCTCTGAACGGATGCGTATACATATATCGAACCGATCCCTGTTGAATTGTAGTTAACAGCAAACACGGTATTTTTCGCAGGGCTGAGCAAGAGCGACATGATACTGGCTAGCTGCCTACCAAACGATGTGGCCAGTATAGAGGCGTTCAAGGTAAGTCGGTTTCGCAATCGTCGAAAGAATAAAAATTATTCCAACCTTCCCCTTTGATTGGCTAGGACTCATTTGTCATTGTTGCATTCCTCGGACACGCAAGACAAACACGATAAAAGATAACCAACGAACGGTCGGCGTTATCGGTATGCGTCGGCTACCGTTTACCACGAACAAAAAAACATCAAAACAACAAATGTTTTTTTGTTTGCTTGGTAAACACCGGCATGTAGGTAGTTGCTCAATCATTTAAGCGTGTCGCGTAGACGGTGCAGCGCGGCGCACAGTGGGCCGGATCGAAAAATTTAGGAACGTTGGTGCATAACTTTTGAACCGTTTGAGATATTGAAATGAGGTTTCAACTAAAAAATATTATAAAATAATCTTTTTCGAATAATACGTGTTAGAATATATTTTTCGTTTAATTTGTTAGTTAGTTATTTTTATAAATTTGTATGTAGTTGTTGAATTAATTGCGTTCCTTAAAAAAAGAAATAATTTTTTACAATCTTAAGAGTTCTTAAGACATTGTCCGCTTTAAACAATTATATATTGTTGTTAGTCGGACGATGTCGGAAATGATTCTTGTACGGTTATTTAAAGGAAGTTTTACCGAAAATATTCCTTTTCCTTAGAGCCTAGAAAGTTTTGGGAAAAAGATATCCTTTAACAAATATGCAACATTTTTTTAATCTGTCATGTATATAGTTCAGCATTATTTTTTAAATAAATTATTATTAGTTATTACTAAAAAAATATATGATTTCTTATTGGGAAGAGATGCTCCATATCATACAAAAAAAACTGAGAGAAAATATGGTACGAAACGATGAGGACATCGCAAAGAACTTGAGCAATTCTGCCTGGTGAAATATGCTACTTTCAAAACGCTCAACTTTAAATGATCATTGTAACTAAAATATTTATTCAATTTCATTAGTTTGCAATCTCGAAAAGTGACTTTTTGGTCGAATGTCCCTAAATTTTTCGATCCGGCCCACTGTGCGGCATGGCGTTTTTGATTTCGAATTGGTCGCCTATTAAGATGTAATCGACTAGTCAACGAGATGCGTACGATTCAACAGATCATTAATCGAAGATAGTCACGATCCGTGATTTCCGTGATATTCTATCTGATTACCAAATCGATTCCGAAAGCTGTTTTTCTGTATTGCTCGTGCCGACAAACCCGATCACAGATTATGTTTTCGTGATTATTATCGCATCTAGAAAACTTTCCATTCCGTTTCAGGTATTTTTCCTTATCTTTGCTCAACGACGATGAGAGTTGTCTATGAGTTGTGCTTACCCGCCGCGCTAGACCACTCCGCATCGCATCATGCTCTGCGCGTCTTGTTTTCACTTTATCTCGAACTTTTACGTTTTACCAATCCAACGATATCGATCGACGAATGCATACCGACTAGCGAGGAGAATCGCGTTCCTCGAGCATGTTACACCTTGGTCATTGACAAGAGGCTCCTAGAACCAACATAAGTTCCACAAACTGTAAAGAATTTAATTTAATAAACATTTTGTTTTAAGCAAACGCAATTACAATGAAAGAATTTTCTTGAAAATGATCTAAATCGAGATCGAAACGTCGAAAGTTTTCTATGTAATTTTGCAAAATAGCTTAATTAACGTCGTGAACGATCGTATCAGCGCGCCAATAACATTCAAAGATTTATCTACTGAAAATAAATCTCTCAAAGGTCGGTTGAAAAGTCACCGTACAATTCGGAAAAAAACTCTTCTCGCGAATTAGATAGCCTTGATTTGACTTTCATAGATCAAAATGATTGATGACCATGTCTCTCGCGATCACGTTGAAATAAGCTTTCCTTGTCAGTACGATAATTAATGTAAAGAGCTTATTTAATCGAGAGGCCGACTACAACAAAGAAAAGAACAATAACAAGGAAAGTTACGCACAGTTTGTTCGAGGAATTAGTGATATTTTATAGACAACCTGATAAAAACCGAATAAACCTGTTTAATTATGTCGTTCTCTTTAGATCCATCTAATTGCAACGTCTTTTTAGGAAATCGGTTCGGAGACCGTATTCAAAAATGGACCGGTAGTCGATCACGGAGACCTTTTGATCCTATCGGTGAAACCGCAAGTGGTACCGATGGTTCTCCCGGATTTGAAAAACTACAACAAACTGTTGCTGTCCATCGCCATGGGTGTTCCAATAGCGACGTTGGAAAAGGTATGCCGTAGCAATTTTTTTTCATATTAAGTAACGAATATTTCTTTTTAAATATGCAGGAAATATCTATTTCATGTTACGAGAAAAATATTTTTATCTAAATATTATACGGATCTTTATTACATATTAGAAGTAGAATATTTTTTCCTAATGTACAGATAATATGTTTTTCTTATTATAAAATAAATCTTTATGTAATATCACAAATTATATAAAATTATATAATATAGTATAAAAATTTCTTAATTGTAATAAGGTCCTTCCGAAGATAAAATGGAATATTCTCTCAAGCAGTGCACACAAAGAAATAGATATTCATAGTTTATAATTTTTGTTGTAACTTTTTCTTACATTTGAAAATTTTATTGAATTTATATTTTTCAAATATTGTATTCACATTTACTTTATATATTTTAAATATCTAGTTTATATTCTCTGAATATTTAGCTGATATTTTTTAAACATTCAATTTATATTTCTTGTACATGTATACAATATTCAGATCCAATATTTTTCTCATATGAAAAAATGTGGCTTAAAAAATATTTTTCCAATCTTTGTGCTACTAGGGAAGTAGTCGTTCACAACGGAACACGATCTAAGAATTTCTTCGCCGGTTATTTACATTTCCTTAACAGAACACCATTCGAATATAAACAACCCGCGTAACAACGAGATATTTAATGCGTATTAATACTTGTATTAATTGCAGGCTTTACCCGAAGGGACCCCGGTGATAAGGGTAATGCCCAACACACCTGCTCTCGTTGGTTGCGGAGCTACTGTATACGCGCGTGGGAAACATGCTGGCGACAAAGAAGCTGAAATAGCGGAAAAATTGTTCTCCTCTGTGGGTATCTGCGAAGAAGTAACCGAGAACTTGATTGACCCAGTCACCGCTTTAGCAGGTTCTGGGCCCGCTTATGTACGTACATACAATAATATAATTGATCAGAGTTGGCAATAGTCTCATCAAACGAACAAAGTGAAAAATGTAGTGGTGTTTACCTATTCGTTAGGTGTACATGATGATAGAAGCCATGGCCGACGGTGGAGTGAAAATGGGACTGACGAGGCCCATCGCTTACAAGTTGGCCGCGCAGACTGTCCTCGGTGCCGGTGTAATGGTTCGAGAAACTAACATTCATCCGGGACAACTTAAAGACGACGTAGCCTCCCCTGCTGGTTAGCAAACAAATTTAATACCGCGTTTTAAGAAACTCAGAATTAGTAGAAATCCTATGAAATTCAATTAATACTTACTTTCGCATATTACCTTTTATTACTTTTTTTTTTGGAGGAACTGACCGAAGTCGTAAAACTCCACGCCCAGGACACCCGAATTCTCGGGGTCCTTTTTGCCCCACCTTTGGGCTACCCCAACCCTCCCGACCCGCTCTCCACATACTGAGAGGGCGGAATTAGCCAACTGCCACACCTGTTCTTTGCTTTTACTTTCGCATATTACCATACAGTTATTACACGACTGTATTTCTTGTCTATTTCGAACTATGTACAACTAATCTGTAACTAATTGTCTGCAATTAGGATCCACCATAACGGGCATCCACTATCTCGAGGAACACGGTTTGAGATCGGCTGTGATCGGCGCGGTGGAAGCCGCGACGAAACGGTGCAAAGAAGTCAGCTCGGTTTTAGAGAAGAGCTAGAATCGACCGATCGAAACTTGAAACAAAGAATTGACAATGAAGGAAGTATGCAGCAACGAGAACGAACTCGATGAATAGTACGCGTAGTTCTATATACGTAGGAGATAAGATGCAAGGATAAAGTACGATCTATTTTTTAAGAATCTTTTGTATATTTTGTAAATAACCTCACCGAATTTATTGTTTATTACTCGTTCGAAGCATCGTGATTAAAAACATAGATCTGTTACTTTTTGACGATAATATACGTTTAGAACCAATGTTACGGTATACATTGTATAAGCATGTTATATGTAAATATTTTTTATATTTTGTAATAACATCTGTATACATATACTTTTGCGTTTGCTCGTATTGAAACGAAGCAATCCCTCTGTACCAAAGGTTTTTTCGCTGTAAATTTTATCGATTTGTTATCGATCCGAAACACATTATGAAAAATATATATATATATATTTTATCTTACACGTATCGTCCTTGGATTTTTCCTTGAACCTAATACGAAATTTCGCGTTGAATGTATTATTTTCTCGTCGTATTCGAAATGTTTCGTTTGCAAAATCCCGAATATTATTTTCTCTAAAGATAATAGAAATATTTATTCGCGGCGCGGCTCGATCATTGCTACAATGGAAAATAAAAGGAAAGAGGTGTTTCGTCCTGGTATATCGTCCTTTCGTTCGTTCCTTTTCTTTTCCATTGTAGCAATGATCGAGCCGCACCGCGAATAAATATTTCTATTATCTTTAGATATATAACGATCGAAAACCAAAAACAATTATTTTCTCTGCTCGAATCTAAGATAGCCGGATTCATAAATTGCTTGATCGAGTACGTATACCTATTGTCGATGCATCTTTCGACCGTTGTACGTTTATCAATGCATCAACAAAAGTGTTAGATGCGTAATCCAAGTTAAGAAACATAACACAAATATTGCTATCAATTTCACTTGTGTGTGTGTGTGCCTCCATTATCCCTATATTTACAGTAAGATGGTTCGGATGATAAAGACCGTCCTTGATTTTCATCTGCGCGTTATTCATCCAACCAAGATCCTGTTTCTTCTCTTATCATTCGTCTATCCTGATTAGGCAAATTTATGACTGTCGCATATTGTAATTACGCTATCAATAGTTTGTTATCACTGTTTTTTTGTTTATGCACATCGAAAACTTTGATCACATATCGGTACGAATTGTGAGAGTGATTGCGCATGCGCGGACCCGTACCATTGACCACGTGATAGACGCTAGTTCGAAAAACCGTAATTTAAAAATATCCAATAAGTAATTACGTATTCTTTGTTAAATAAATATATTATATTCTACTCTTTATAACACGAATTGCGTTCTTACTAACAACGAATTATGCGAATCCTTCGTTTAGTGTTGGCAAATGCAGCGAAGAACATTGATCCAGCATGCGAATTTCTATATTTAACCCTTGTCTCAATTATCTTTTAGATTGTGTCACATTCGTTTGACTTGAAATTAAGCTATGTAAGTATCTATATCATGTGTGTACATTGCTATAAGCATATGCATAATGTTTACTATGTGGCGCCAAGCTAGTAAACACATTCATGAATGAAATGCATGCAATGAGAAGGGGTTGGAATTAAATTTTCACAGTATACGGATCCTTAACACTAAACATACCGAGCACTGAAAGCGATTCAAATATTTTAGCTGATAAAATTGACAAGGCTCTATTCATTTAGATTTCGTGCAATTTTATTGCAATATGTGCTTGGATAAAGAAATTTATCGAATCATTTTCCATGTAAGCAACGTTATAGTTTCAATAATTATAAAATTAAAAATCTAAGACCGGTCATTTGACCGGCCGTGGTACGTTTAGTGTTAAATTCGGAAGATGGATCAGTAGGAAGGGAAACAAGCGGGAAATAATAAGAAATGGGCCAGAATCCAGAATCCAACACGGACATGGATCAGCAAAAGTCTCTTCAGATTCCAGAAATCCTGCAGGTTGTTGCAAGTGCCTAGAATCACCTAGAATACGGGAAGTCGTTCACCCCAATGGCTCTAGATTCTAGTCTTGACTGCACAATGTAACTGACAAAAAAAAGTTGTTCAGCAAATTTTCAATGAGAGAATTTACCAATAACCACCGACGAGATACTGTTAAAGACTGCCAGCCCCCGTGCTATCTCGCGAGACAAAAAAGTGGGCGCAATTGGCGGGGTGGTAACGGTGGAAATTACAGCGATCTGAAATACCACATGGCTAAAATAAAAGTTGCTCCACCGATGAGAATAGTATCAAAATATTGCGTCTGAAATATGGCGGAGAATGTATCATTTAATAATAATCTCCTCAGTGGTCTTTTGCACCGACGAAATGCCGTCGGAGTCATTCTGGTTTTTTGGCTGAAGCTAGAATATATCCTAGAGGGCGTAAGAGAACACCGAAATTTTCGTGGGACACGTAGTCCCGTAAGGCTGGCAGTCTTTAACAGTATCTCGTCGGTGCAATAACAAATTAACCGACTTTTAGAAACACCGACATTACCACAAAATCGAATATGGTAATTGATCGATTCTTATAAATAACTCGTCTACGATCTCGTAGCTGGCGCCACCATTGCCACATATCGGAATTTCGTTGAAAGAGTATGTGCAAAGATGGCAGAGTGATGTCGGCACAATGACACACGTTCATGGCAAAGGAAAATTACATCCGTACTTACATGACTTACGCGATCTGTACGTATAGGATGCAGAGTAAATGAAACAATGGATCTATTCGTCCGATCAGGATCTACCTAAGCGTCTAATCGTCTAATCGAAAGGAAGTAAAATAAAATGATCGTGCGAGGTTGGTGGCAGCTTATTGCGTTTTGTCTTGTATATGATTATATAACAGATTGTTGACAGTGTCGTATTTTTTGACCTATGTAGGAGAAAAACAGTTTGTCGACAATGTATGTATACATGCGTAGATAAATATGTACGTTGCGTACGATTAACCGGACTTTCGAGGTCGTCGAGTTTGACTGGTATCGGCGCGCGCAGACGTCGCGTGATTTATTTCGTGGGTGTACACCGTGTTTCCTTTCCTTGCGGCGCAACAATGTAAATAGGTATATGCATATACATATGTGCTACATGTAGAAACATATAGTCGCATTCTCCCAAAACACAACAGGTATCGTATTCACATCGAATAATACGACTCGATCGACAGAAGGCAGATTTGACATCAAGATGTGTGGATGGTTGTTCGGTAGATGATCACTTTTTCGGAGATATTGTACACGCCCGTCGGTGCAGTTTTGCGAAGAGAAATCGCAACAATGAAGATAACTATGCGAGTATCGTGCGATGAATTCTCGAGAGGTGATCGGGTAATCGGGAAATCGTGAAATCGGTGCGAGCATAGCTTCGTACGCATACCAATGATACAATACGATCAAAGAGAATAGGCGATTCTCTGGCTTTGTTAGACTCGCGGTTAACCCGAACGCGTATGAAAGGAGTTAACATGGTTGTACATGTATGCAGTTGTTTTCATTCCGACAATTGTGAAGAAAACGACGGCGTGGCAGTTAGCAAAGCAAAGAGAAGGATCAAGCCGTGACAACGACAAGGAAGACGAGATAAGTCAACCTCGTAAACATTGTGGATGGTCAGAGTACGGTCGAGTCTTGCCAACTATCGTTGAAAGCTAAACGCGTCGACTACATCTGGATCCGCCCTTTGCGTCCGAGGTTAGGTAGCCAAACATTGGGAAGTCTCTAGGACCCAGAGAAAAGAAAAGCTCACCGGACACGTGTGTTGCACTTCGATGCACGACGTAAAGTGGGGTATTTGGCCAGAAAATATGGAAAAAATATTGTAGCGTTATTTATAGGCTCAAAGTTATAATACTATATATCGTTGGATTCGTCTTGAGATCAGCTACAATATTATGAAAACCAAAATATATTTTTCAGAATTTTTAATTGTCAATAAATAGGGAAATTCGGCCAAAAACTGGTTTTTCGATTTTTCTCAATAACTACCCTTACAGATGAGAAAGGGGCTGAAACTTGGCAGAGTTGCCTTTCTGCAACACCTGTAATGTACAAAATACCATTGACCACATCTTAACAAATTGCCCCAATACGATACAAAGAGAACTCAACATAAGCTACAAAACTCACTAACGATCTTACGAGATATGGAATCCTGCAATAATGTCCTAATTTTTTTAAAAGACATTAAAGTATACCAATTGCTCTAAATACGGCTGATATTATTATATTTATTATATCACTAATAATCTACAAGGTGCATGTGATCTAAAACGCCAAAAAAAATATAGAAAAAACAATATTGCAGCCTTATTCCTCAGACCTTTAACTACAACGTACAACAAAATTTTATGCCATACGCAAAAATTTTGAAATTTACTTTTTTCCACTTTTTTCGGGCCAAATACCCCACAGTGCGACGCTACGAGAAAGTTACGTATGTATAAAGGCAGGTCTCCCGCTGTTAAGCAGCAAATAGCCAACGTACAACGGAAACCTTCGAACGAACCCGAAGAGCCGTCGAACGTAAAGAGATTTTCCACAACCAGGCAAAGGTTAAAAAAATGGTTAATTTTTATTTGTTTATAATTATTTTTTTAAGAAAAAATACTATAAGTAAGTTAGTAGGTACATTTTAAACACATTAAGCAGAAAAGATAATTTTGGCCTCACAGTATTAGATGGTTCATGAAATATTTCGGAATCACGGAGTTCGCAGTCCTGCGCTGAACCACTGCGCGCCCACGAATTCATCTTGTCGGTGCAGGAAACGTGCGGATTTGCGTGCGCGATTAGAGCACACGATCAATTTAAAGAATGCTGACAATGTTTTCATCATGACCCTAAAACTCTAAACCATAGTTTTTATACGTTTAGCGCATTTCTAAATGACACGTCGCAATCTTTACAACGCTTACTTTGCTTTGACGCGCGAGATGATTTAACTGTCGGACGATTCGATAACGATCCGGCAGATCAACTCGAGTATTATTTAAATCCAGCCGCGCAATCCTGACCGCGCGGTCAACTCGTGTACGGTGTACGGCGTAAATTCATCGAAATAAAATGAGAAAACTACGAGTTGGCACGTTTGTCTTTCGCTAGCACGTATCTAATGCACATAAATTGTCATGTCGCGTACACAACATTACATATTACTCACGTCGATAACGAGGTGTTACCCCACGCGCAGCTGCGCCATTACCTATATACCTTGGAATCGTTCTATCTATGCCTACGCCTCTACATGCTCGACGGTATTTTCAAACGAGTCGACTTGAAATTTCAATTTGTCGCGCCACGACGAGCAGCGATATCATTCGCTTGGCACCTCTTACTCGTCTAACCTCGTTTAAATTCTGCGCTTTTGCGCCATTTTGCAGGCCGAAAGTTTTCTCGCGTTGTCTTTGTTTATACCGACACATTGCGAACAATGCATAACTCCAAGTGGCGTCGCAGTGTTTTCTCATTTCTTACGAAACTACCATAGTAGCATAAAATATTGTATATACATTCATATAATATTAAAAAGAAATTCAATCTCTTCTTAATATTTAAATATACATACAATATTTATTTTATATTAAGTAACAAATATTTCTTTTTAAATATGCAAGAAATATCTATTTCATATTACGAGAAAAATATTTTTTTCTAAATAATATATGGATCTTTATTACATATTAGAAGTAGAATATTTTTTCCTAATGTACAGATAATATTTTTTTCTTATTATCAAATAAATCTTTATGTAATATCACAAATTATAAAAAATTATATAATATAATATAAAAACTTCTTGACTGTAATAAGGTCATTCCGAAGATAAAATGGAACATTCCCTCAAGCAGTGCACACAAAGAAATAGATATTCATAGTTTCTAATTTTTGTTATAACTTTTTCTTACAGTTGAAAATTTTATTGAATTTATATTTTTTAAATATCTAGTTTATATTCTCTGAATATGTAGCTTATATTTTTGAAAGATTCAATTTATATTTCTTGTACATGTATACAATATGTAGATCCAATATTTTTCTCATATGAAAAAAATGTGGCTTAAAAATTTTTTTTCCAATATTTGAACAAAATATTTATCTAATATTTTTTTCTACTAGGGTATCGGCAAAAATAGAAGATAATTTGTTGTTTTGTTTCAGAAGTTCGTAACAGGGGGAACGGTAAGGTGTCGTTCTCGTTCGCAAAATGGGTCCAAATCGCTTGTTATACCTGCATCTGGCACGAATCCCGTGCACGACGTATCGTTATAAATATCTTTCGCATTAGCTCGCATTCCCGCTGAACGCGGATCGCGCTCGAAAGCTATTCCATAATTTGTGTCGCGGCTCGGCTTGATCCGTCTTCATTTAATTTCCTCGTCGATAATAGGGAGTTATATTCTCGTCGATGGAATATTGCTGTTCATGAATCACCTGCGACGCGCGACGGTTGCAACGACTGCGCGCTGGTCGCGTCTCCGCTCAAATGAGAATCCTTACAACTTATGGCTTATTTCTACAGTAGCTTATGGCAACTGCGACAGAATCGCGACGGAGTTCCTATCGAATTTTCAACTTGTACGGTCAAGTTCAAATACATGCATGTATATGTATTATACGATCGATACATTCGAACGCTTTCCTCACCTACATTCAGACTACCAAATCGACAGTTTCACCGTGACATATTAGTCCGAACACTTTCTACTTGGTGACGAACGAATAACGGTGTCTCGACTGCATGGAGCACACACGCAGCCCCGACTTATTTACGACTTTATCGATAAGAAATGGGATCGGTGTTGGCGAGATGTAAAGTCGTATACCGAGCTCGCAAATTCAGACCTGTCATCAATTTGTAACGGCGATCAAGTTTTCGCAATGCGATGCATACTAGAGCTCGGACTTTTACTCGGGTATCTCATAAGACATAAATCATAAATGATTTTGTGCAATTTAAAACAATAATGAAATTAAAAGAACGTTGATATATTAATTTAAATTTATTAAAATCGTTTAAGAGAATAAGTAATCGTAATACATCGTCTGCTTTTTCCTATTGATGCAAACGATTTTTATTTTGCATAAAGATCCACAGTGTATTCATGAGATGCCCGAGTACTCGGGTAATTTTTGTTTACCCTAATACCCGGGTAATGCTGTTTACCTGAGTACCCGAGTAATTTTTGTTTATCCGGGTATCTCACAGGTAACTCAGGTACCCGGGTATCTCATAAGTCACAGTTCTAATTCAGACCTGTCATCAATTTGCAACGGCGATCAAGTTTTCGCAATGCGATGCATACGCGTATATATTACGCATGCATACATAGTATATGTATAATATTATTTAATAGGTTCTGCGATGAGAAAGCCGAACGTCTTCCTCGAGAAGGCGTAATAGGAGGATTTAGAGGTTTTCCCTACTGCGACGAAAACTACTACATATGTTGCGTCTATATTTGTGTTATTCGCGATATTTACCCGTTCAAGTGTTTCTCTGTGTAGGTTTCGATTAAAGCACTCCATACAACAACAACGATCAAGATTACGATAAAAATAACTGCTGTTATTGTCGCGCGGAGATCTTGCCATGAGTAACGATGAAACTTGTCCGCGGTTTCAAAACCGTGAAATATATATACATATACATACTACACCGTAAGTACACATATGTACCCATGCATTCATTAAACGTATGCTTAATCTTATCGAGCAAGAATAAATATGTACACATGTCCAATTGGAATGCCACGTGGTAAACAAGTTTGTTCGGAACTGCGCGGAAACGATTCGTATCGAAAGAGTTTATTCTGATTTTGGAGCGGTGACAAGATTGAGATTAGCAAGACGCCATTTTGTCTGGGACTGGTGCAAAGCCTGGGGTGCAAGTTCGAACCTCTGGAAGGGATGTGTCTGTCATTGGCCGTCTCATCGGTCATTGTGCTGCGTAGGAGTGATTTACGACAGGCCATACTTATTGAGTGAGTTGGATGGCAGGACATCGTGTGCTTTCCAGATGTGCAGTAATAACATAATTGCTGGTCCTTGACTTCCTCAATTCAGTGCGTTAAAACATTAAAGTAGAAACTCTAAAAAAATAGTAGGTTCCGGTGTCCCTGTCATAAACGTACCCCAACTAAAACTCTTCCTGCGACGAATGTAACGAAACATGATGAAAACCGTTGAGATTCCTAAACCAGGTGCCGTTCTTCCTATGTATTGTTACTATTATAATTATAATTATTACACGTGCAACACGTGTTCGCGTTTACATGCGTAGTCAACGACCGGCAGGCGCCGCGTATCAAAACAAACACAAATTTTTATCGGTTTAGTTTCATCGTTGCTTACGAGAGAGCCTTATCGCAATGGATATTGAACGTAAATACACGAAAGTATTACAACTGTTTTTCTCGGTTCACGTTACCGATCGTTACCGCTGATTCGCGGGCTAATAAAAAGCACGCGCGATCAGACCGTTTCGTAACCTCCCGCAATGTTTTAGCACCTCTTGAGATGGAGACTCAAGTTTACGATAACAACACGAAGCGACAAATTAGTAGAGCTGTGACTTATGAGATACCCGGGTACCCGGGTATCTCATGAATACACTGTGGATCTTTATGCAAAATAAAAATCGTTTGCATCAATAGGAAAAATTAATATATCAACGTTCTTTTAATTTCATTATTGTTTTAAATTGCACAAAATCATTTATGTCTTATGAGTTACCCGGATACTCGGCTATCTTATGGGTACTCGGGTAAAAGTCCAAGCTCTACAAATTAGAAGACACAACATTCCACCCTTGTCCATCCTTGTGCACCCTTTCGTGCTCGGGTCAAGCAAGTTCATTGGCTCTTTTTCGTCTGGTCGCTTTGTCTGCTCAAAAACGGTCGTCGACTATAACTCGCTCGTCACAACGACAGTCACCGGAGGCAGCAGCACGATTCTACGCGCGACGAATGCTTCGTTCTCCGTTACGTGTTACGACTTACGCCGGCAGTTCTCCGTTCCTATCTTCGCTTCGCTTAGAATAGTTGGGTTTCCCGATAGACACGAGAATTGCCTGCGCGCTTACGTGGCTCGATCGCGGTCGACTCGATCTTTCGCATCGATTTATGGTATCGATGCATGCCCCGACAAGTTCTACTCATTCATACTGTTTGGCAATGTAGCCTCTTCGATTTACAGCGGAATGAATTAATTCAGCAGTTGCATAAAATTAAACTTCAGTTGCCCTTCTTGGAAATGTTGCTTGTCCGACCAAATATTGGGGCCTGTCTTATAATCTGTAAGTTTTTGAAAAAATGTAAACTTAGAATTTGATTTTGTGTTGTACAGACTGCATAGGTGTGAATGCGTAAAATATGTACTGTGTTATCATATTATCTGGGTTATCATATTTTCATTATAATGTTCTTGTACTTTAAATATCCCAATATTGTAATTATCGATTTGTATTCTTCATCATGTTGAAGTAAGTCTCGTATGAGATTTTCTATAAAAAAAGTTCTACTCATCTCTTTCATAAACATCCCCCGTGTCGACCGATAGCTGAATGACCCAGTGCACTCCATTCGCCATCACTCGACGACAGTTCTGTTTAATCTGAAGCATCCCTATTCAAAACCTCACGTAGTCCGAGATCTTGTAATGAATCCTATGAATCCTAAAAAATCTCAACAATCAGCCCGTGATTTTACTCAACATGCGTTGACACTAACATTGTGAGTACACGTGTTCGAGTGGCATCCTGTCGGATATTCATTGCGTAAAATCGCAAACGCATTGACGCCAGTGATCGTACTCTGTTTACAGATCGGTTTTTCTATGTCTGATGTTTCACTTGTTCAATCATGGTCACCACTCGATGCGAGACAAGCACCTACGAAGATCGCGCCTCTCGCAGCCGGTTCAACGAGAAAACTTATAAATAGCCAGCGTTGCGTTAATCGTTCATCCGATATGAAATCATCGTGCATCATCTTGGCGTTTCTACGAAAACATTAGGTGTTTGGGGCGACGCCGGGCCGCGCGAACAATGTTTATAATTTCCGATGTAAGACAAAGCTTATCAAGCCATGTCGCATACTTAATATATCATAACGGCAAGTATGTGTGACATTCGAATGTTTTAGTGTGTACGAGCGTATCCCGATATCGAACTAGAAACGTGACGGCACGTGCTTTGAAATACTCACGGTATACATTGACGCAGTCGCGAAAGAGAGACAGCAAGTCTTACAATTAGATAAGAAACCGTCACGTTGCCTCTCGTTGATCAACAAAACGTTCGAACAGTGTTTGCGCTTTGTTACCGATTTTCGCGATCAGAATGAATAGCGAGGTGGAGCGGCCGAGTTGAACGAGGTCGTTGACCGACGACGTGCACCGAACTCTCCAGAATTTGTCCCCCGCGAGCTTATTTCTGGATGACGTTAAGAGTATTTCCCCGGGCGAGAAATGGGTGCGCGTGCAAACGCGAGTAAATTGTGAGTAAACGCGAGCAAGTCAAGGCCACTGCGTCGAACTTTTAAGGGTGTGGTTATGTTGTATACCAACGATAAGATTCTCTCTAGCGTTATTAATCACTCATGTAATCTAAACGTTTCAGTTCGTCTCTCTATCTTCAATTCGATATTTTATCTACTATTACTCGTCCTTGAACTTCATCCTCCCATGATTCATCCCTTACTGACCATTAGATCTAAAACAACCCCATTTTACAGAACCAAAAACCTATATCTTCTGCTGATTTCTTCTCGCGAGCAATCTTTTCCCAGTCTCATTTCGCTTCTGATCAGTTTGTATCGAGTCTTGTCCAGACTACTAACAAGGAGAGTGCAAGGACGTTGTCACACCGATTTAGTTGAGACACTGTATACTTATAGATCTTGATCTCCCATTTACGAATATATACCATTATAGACGCTACACTCAATAGTTTTTGAGATATTCATAAACAAAGTTCTTAAGTGGTATACCACGAGACTTCCACCCGGTGGGCTAGGGTTCGATTCTCGTTTGGTGAAAATTTTTTTTTCATATTTATTTATATTATTTACTCGCTGTGTAACATTGACTTGTCTATATGAGATTGCACATTTATTACAAGTTGAAGAACGAAAGGATTAATAAATTATAAATAAATTAGCCGGAATTAATTCGTTATATACCTCTAAAATAAATATTCGTTGTATACCTCCTCTACAATAGCAGATGTAAGAACTTTGTTCACTTATTCTTACTCTCCTTGTAAGATCTTTTTGTATAACGTCTGTAGTTTAAGTATCCGGAATACAACAGTTATAGTGCACATGATTTTCGATAACATGCGACGAATACCTACCGATGCAAAACGCATTCGGTTATTTAGACTATTCGACTGCATACATAGAGGTTATGTCGGCCTAGAAACGTGCCTATTTGGAATGAGCTGAAACGAGTGAGAGGACCGGTACGTGTCGTGTGCGCTCAAGAGTCATTCCTACATACTATTTTTCGACTGGGAAAATCGTCAGCGTGACGGCCGGACGGAGGTGTTTCTCGCGGTAAAGAATGAAGCACAACAAAGGTGGCAGATGTCAGCTTCGTAATTGCAGGACATTTATGAGCGCAGTCGTTTTAAATAGAACCAGACTACGATGGAATATCGAGACAAGAAACAATGACACAAACAGTTCATCGCTTTCAGATGATCCGAAGAGAAAAAATTCTTTCTAATCGAAAGAAAAACGTGCGCGGCTCAAGGCTTCCCGCTGGAATTCATGCTTGATAAAAGAAACGACTGCTGAGACTGATTGTGAGCAACACACAGAAGACGATAGATGAAAAACGGAAGACCGAAGACCTTCGGCAAGGAGAAACTTTTGCGCGTCGTACTATTTGATCTTGAACCGTGGAGCCACGTGCAACGTAAATTCGTACGCTACGCGTCTTCGTGTGCGTCACCACGTCTACATATGCACGTATTTACACGTGGTACGACGTTCTCATCCGTTTTGTTTTTTAAAATTAGATATCGCCCTGTGAATGCAGAATATCAGCTACAACAGCGACCAAAAGGAAACGTTAACGACCGAATAAGAATCGAAGGAAACGGTCTACCAAGCCGAATAAATGCGTATTTTACACCTTCGTGAGTTCTCGAAGTGTCGAACGATGGTTTTTTTATCTATAAACCGACTATAAATATTCTATATTCACGAACCTAGCCCGATGAGATCATCGTTCAACTTCCAGTTAAACATAGATAATTCTTATCTTTCGAAATTTGAATTATTCGAAAGGAAGTTATTATTTTTGTCTCTACTACGCGTGATCCTCAGACATAGACATAGACAGACTGTTATTCGCATCAACTCGTTTCGACTTTGCGATAAGCGACGTGTGTTTTTAACAATTTATACAACAGAAAGAGAGAGAGCGAGAGAGATCAGGTTGGCCGATAAACGCGATTACATGAGTCACCGACAACTGGTGACCGATAATAACTCATTAAAATTAATGAAGATACTTTTGGCAGTCTCGCGTTCCAAAGCTGATGCAATTAACCGTCATGTTTAGAATCTCTGTTTTCTGTTTTCATGAACGCTCATCGACGTAATTCCAACAAGAGGCACCATGTTTTTTACATCAGCTTTTTCCGACAAGTTGGTCGACGAGAAGGGATCCCGAAGAGGAAAGCGATAGAAACACTCGAGGGTGTCGTAAATTAGGTTGTTTACGATGCCCTCGAGTGCTTAGTCGAATGATTGTTTACGAATCTTTCAATGTCCCGCGTTAATATAATTACATGAATAATTAGGGATAGCAAGAGGCTTCCAGAGGAGGTATTGTTGAGGAGGTCTTTCTTGACCTGAGTTTTATTACACTTCGAACGTTGCTATTCCCTTACCTCCTGTCTTTACTATTTGTTTTTCAGTGTCATATTGTGTTATGTGCGATTTAATTCACAACTGATGTATATTAATTCCACGAGCGTAGTGGAGATTCAATAAACACTTATAGAACATAAGATACAGATTTCATCTCCCAACAGGTATGTTTTGAAACTGGAAGAAAGTTACTTAAACCGTTGAGTATCGGGAGTCTATATGGTACGAGAGAACGCTGTCCTTTAAATATTCGGTTTAGCCAAAAAACGGATAGCTACTTTTATTCGCCGGAATATGTGTACATCTAGTATCCGTTCAATCAACTTTGAGCCAGCATCGTCGACTTCTTTTCTAAGAAAAAGATTTGAGGGCAAGGTTCCTTCGAAGAGAGAATTTGTAACGGTGAGACAACGTGTTCCGCAAAATCGATCGCTGCGAACGTCGTACCCTTAATCCGTAACGTTGTCACAGCTAACGCGTGCTCAATTATCGCACCGTTGCGATGATGCAACAACCACGATAACGTTACCATACACCCAGCAGATTTGTCTCCGTGTCTACCGCTGCACAAGAAAGTTGACCCTATTCGTTGCAGTCTTGGCAAAATTCGAATTGCGACTACCTATGGCGAAAAGGTAAATCAAACGTGAACCTCGTTACCATTCATCCAAAGAAACGGATCAAAGCATGCTTATGGGTGTAATATGCACGTGCAAAGTACCCGGTACACAGGTACAGATAACGTTGGATTAAACGGTACTCGGTGAAAACAGGGACGCGTCTCGTGACACATATATGTAGGTAAACAATCGACCGGGTTGCGTTACGTAATAACAATACGGTTAATAAACTTACGACGCAATAATGTAGCGATTATGCGGGCAACAAGTTCACGCGATGTTGAACGGTTGAAAACAAACCTCGATGGCCGACACGAGTCTGCGCACAACTCGTGTGAAGGAATTACGCGTACGACTGTGTACAACAAGGTGCGCAAGCGTGTTACAACCACAGCTACGGATGCTGAATCGACACATATTCCCCCGTCCTTATTTTCTTTCTCCGTGCCTCTCTTTTTGTTGTTGCGTTATCCGTTGCCTATTTGTCTGTCGATTCATATCGCATATTCGTCCGCAATTAAACTTTACCCGAGCAAGGATAAAAAAATGCTGTAACACAATGTTTGCTGATAATCGAGCAATCGATTTCTTTTCGAAACAAGTAAAAAATAACAATAAGGAAGCAAACGATAGAGACGATAAGTACAAGATTGGATAATGCTAGATATATTTGGTCTCGAGTAGAATAGCATTTGAAAACACTGTGCGTCGGTGTGTACACGCCACATACACACCGACTCAATTTCCAGCTCGATCCGTCTACTGCGTTTTACCTTCTACGTTCTACGTTCTGCGTCGCGTGATGTTATACGTGGCTCGTGGCCCATAAGCACTGTGCGCGCGCACATTTACTCCCGAAAGAACGCACGGCGTCGAACGGCGCCACGATTACCGGCGTCACTTCCCGTACATTTATCTGGCTTTGTCCTCGTCGATTAGGGTATAAATGTTGCCAGATGTAAACATCTCCGGTAACCGATTCGTAGAACGTGCATGCAAAAGCGCGATCGCCTATATTTCCAAGTGGACCTCGATAAAATATCTAATGGCAAAGATGGCGCTTTTACCGGTGAGTTAATCTCGAGCACGCCGGAACGATCAGTGGCTCTCACGCGTTTTTTTTACAACAATACTAGAGAAGCCGGGTCATCGCTAAACAAACTTCTAGGAACGGTAGAGACGATAGAGGACAGAGACTGTAGGTCGACAACGTAGGATACGAATACATTGGAGCGGCGACACTAGCCAAGAGAACGAAGCGTCGAAATAGAATGCATACAATTATAGTGGATCATCAAAAAGCGCCGCTCCGACCAACGCTTTTTTCGCTAATATCGCAGCTCTGTTGTCCTATACCCTTATCGACTCGTGTATCAAAATTGCGTATTCATAGATATACGTCGAGCGAGATGTAAAATACGACGGAGGAGATCGAAGGAGTATCGATTCGTTGATAGTCTAGTTCGTAAGACCGAAAAAGCTTGCGTCATACTATCCAATAATCAGATGAACACTGGTCGGAGATGAGAATCTCTGGTCAGAGGGCTACGTGACACAAGGCGCGAATCTCGCAGAGCGTTTTCAGAGGGCGTCGACGAAGTCAGCCGATCCTACGTGGAAGCGACTGAACGGAACGGAACGGAACGGGTGGGGATGGGTGGGGAGCGAGGCTAAGGTAAGGTACGGCTCGACGAGAAGAAGGGGAAGGGGATCGGGAACGACGAAACCGAACAAGAGAGAGAGAGAGGAAGGGAGGGGAAAATAGAGAGAGAAAGAGAGAAGTGAGCTCACACCGGGGACGAGGACAAGCGCACAAGCACAAGCACAAGGTACAATCGGACAGGGGAATCGTTGATGCGACGACGAACGACGCAACGCGCAACGCGCAGAGACCGGTGGGGATGTTAGTAAGCGGAGCGACCATCTTGCGAGATTCAGTCGGAAACCAGCTGCCGAGCACTGAGGGAAGGTAAACGAAGAGAACCGATGCGTTAGTCGAAGGATTTTTAATGCGCTTCCGAGCCCGGATTTCGCTACCCGCGAGTACGACGGAGCACCGAGCACCGCGAGATTTTCGTGAACGGAGAAACCTTGGTTTATCCGGCGAAAATCCTCCGAGCAGAAGAGAAAAGGCATCGAGGGAGGTGCGGACGTAGGCGAGGTTTGTTGGCAGTCGTCGAGTCGGGGAATAGACTTATTTCCCATTAGCGACTTGCTTTTTGGAGGAACGCAATCGGATCGAAGGTAGTCGAAAGAGAAATTTACAATAGTATCGGTTGATATCGAACGTGGTTGGGAGTAGAAGAGCGTACAAGACGGCGCGAGAAGATACCTGGGACGACCAAGAGAAGAAACCAACCGAAAGAAGAAAAGTGTAGTGTCAAAGTCTGTGATAGTATTTATTCGAAACATACAAGCTACAACGCGTATCATCGACTACACAATAGCGCGGTTTCTGTCGTTCGGAGAAACCGTCAGAGCCAAAAGGGCACAGGAGAGTAGATAGCCTTTATATATTTATTTATATCTGTGATACCGACACTGATATACATCGATCTATCCCGGGAGTACACATCGGTAGAGGGAGAAAGACGAATCGAGGAGAATAGAGTGGAATAGAGTCGAAGAAAATAAGGAGGAAAGAAGAAAATACTCTTCTACACCGATATACCTACATATATCTGTGGAACGACATTGTGCGTGTACAAAGCAATCGCCGAGTGCCTGCCTGGAACGAAGATTTATATCAGTATCTCTTAGTGTATATAGATGTTTTTGTATATACGACTGACTCTTTTTTACAATTATTGATACCGAGTTAAGGGAAGAACGTTCGTTGTTCGCGGAGAAAAGGGAACAGAAGAAGAATTTGGATTTCTGCGACGGTTATACCGTGTTCGAGGCAAAAATGGTGGAGAAAATCTTGGAAGAGAGGGAGGATGGATGTCTGGATGCTGGTAGAGGTAAGACGATGTCTTGTAATTTTTGTTAGACGTGGATGATTCTCGAGTTACCGTTTATTCTCGTCGAACACGCGAAATCTTCGAAACGAATTATTAGCGTTTGGATTATCGTGTCGATTTTAACCTCTCTTTTGCTTCCTTTTTTTCGGCAATGTAGTTTTGTTATTCGCATCGATCGTATTCTGCTCGCGTTTTATACGTATGTATACATGTACACATATATGTACATGAAACGCGTCGGTAGCCGCAAAATCTGTCGGACTCCATTTAAAAAGGTAACAAAATGTTCACCTCGACGGCAGAGAACGAACGGAGAACCGAATCGAACAGAACGCTCGAAGTAGCTCGACGAAAGAACTTTCTCGAAGCCGGCAGACGGCTGATCGTTGTGTCGTGTCGTGCAGTGCCTTGCTTTGCCATAGCTCTTGCTCTTATGTACATGTATGCACGCTTCGAATATAGCACGTACAGACGCAACGTACGTATCATTGTTTCACGGCGCTCGAGAATTTTCTCCGGGTCGTTAGTTGCGAATCAGCAATATATTTTCCTATGTACCTTTTACAGAGAATAAGTCCGCGAGAAGTTTACGGTTGTCGAGTTCTTGGCATCAACTGGGCGTGCTTCGCTATTCGTTGTATACATACACGAACGTCTTCGTTCTTGGAACGGTAACGCACGCTAATAATTAATCGCGTTAAGCCATGCCCCCGAATGACGAATCCAAGAAGACGCTAAAAATAGCCAGAATATCATTTGGAATAATTTTTACATAACTATGTTCGTACATCTAAAAAATTGATAGAAATTGAAATTTTTGAAGCACAAGTAATAGTAATATGCATGAAACGCGATTGTCGTAGCATGAAAATTTGATTTTGTCGATTAGCCGCGTGGTATGTATGCATCTACGTGCGTTTCCGGCGAATCTACAGTGAACTCGCATGATCGCGTTGCAGTTGCAGGGATACAACTAAATATGTACACCGTAGGTGCATCGGTGGATTGTTTTGTAACGTTCGCTGGGCTGATCGAGAACGCGACGTAACACGCGATGTTGGGCTACGCGTCGCCTCGTTAACTTATTTTCGAGGGTCGAACTGGGTTAGTCGTATCGTTCCGAGTTCGACGCGTATCGCGAAGGGCGCCGCTAAGGGCAACCCAGCACAAAGAACGAACGTTCCGTGGCGGGAGGAGAAAGGGGCGCGAGGAGAACGCGTTGATCGCGACAGCGAGAAGGGGGATCGAGGACGGGAGAGCGGCAGGAGGAGGCAGAAGGGTCCTTGCGCGCCACAGATTCGTTGCCCCCTCCATTAAAGGGAAGGGTTCGTTTTCAAGGACAAAGGGATTCGCGCGGCGCACGTAGTACCTACCTGCCGGCTTTTAAACCGTAGCGTAGCCGCGAAGTTATGTAAGCGAAAGCTTTTCCAACATCGGCTGCATCGAAGGAATGTAAACGAAAAATCGATTCTCCGGAAACTAGAATCCAAAACGTATTCGTCATCGGCCAAAGTGTTATACGATCGGACAGGTTTCATCGGTACACTAGGTACAAGCTTCGCAATTAGTTGTATAAACGAGTCGTTGCTCCCCGCGTAAATGCTAACGACCTACGCGAACAAAACGAGAAACTGATTTCTCAACGCAAATCGTATATCGTGTTGAGAAGGTAACATGCGGATGAGCTTGGTGTACATAGGTACAAAATGTGTTCCTCGAAACCGATCATTCGTAGTTATCTGTAGTTTCTGTTTCCCGAAGGAACATATTTCGGAAGCACAGCCGATGATTAACGAAAGAAAAAAATAAAACGGGATGAGTGAACAAGGTGTTTGCCCATCATTCGATACCCAGCAAGAAGGTATGCGTTTCGAACGTTCTACACTCTATTTACACTGAAGTTTTTCGATCGACGACGCCTCCGCCACGACGGTTCGGCGGATGCAGCGACATTATCGTACACTCGTATCTCGCGTAAGATGGCGGCGTTACTTTTCTGTGCCAGTCATTGAACTCTGGATCGCGCACCGCCCGTGCTCGTACCCGTGCCCATGCCTGTGCCCCGTGCCCATGCCCGTTGCCATCCGTATACACCGTATAGCGAAACAAAATTCTATTCGCTCACTCCGAAAACTTTTCGGCAATCCGACCCGACATCACGCTCTTACCGTCCTCATAAATAACTGCGTGTAAAAAGCGTGTAGTTTTCTCTCGATTCTTTCGATTTTTGTAATTTTCGAAGAAACTCGGACTCTCGATGAATCAGCCAGAAATGAAGAAATCAATTAACCGGAAAGATATCGCGAAGTCGAAATAATATATTCAATGAAGTACAAATTTAATTGATTTTTGTGCATACAAATGTAGATGAATAATTGCATGACTCATGTATATGACTGTCGCTACAGTCGACGCGGTGAACGACCAATCGGATTTAATTCGAGAACAGGACACTTGTAACACCTCGTTGAGACACGACGGAAACCGCGGATTTTATTTGCATTAGCGTTTTCGTATTCGTTCAAATTTGCAAATCTAATAAATAAATAATAAGACGGATCTGAGTGTAGAAATCGGTAATTTGTTTACGCGCTCTACGAGTAATACCGACAATCTTATGGAACTGTATCGAGCAGAACATGATCGCGGTTATAATTGCATCGAATCGATGTTCGAAGTTCGAAAAAATTGCATGATTCACGCGCATAATGCTCATCGGTTATCCATGACAGACATGATAAACATTATAGAATGCGATAAGCACAAAACGAACGAAACGACCAACAACTAATTCTCGCGTCTTGGCTGAATCGAGCCGAACGAGACATCGCCGATAAACGCGTACGAAAATAAATGTCGACGCGGTTCAAACGATAACGAAAACCTCGTTGCGTTACTTGTAATTGTGCGATCGGAGCGATCTGGACCATTTGGATCAGTGACTCTCCGAAGGTTTCTATAGTATAAATACAGATTACTAACCAATATATCTAGTTCGTATCGTAGGAACATCAAAATAAATGATTATGTATTTAGAGACGCGAAAAGAGTTATGACTGACAAAACTGTGTATGTTTCAGAGGATACGAGTTGCATCAGTCGAGACACCGTGAACAATTCAGGGGAATCGATGAGCGCGGTGCAGGCTCGCCAGGAAGAAGCTAGGCGTAAAAGGCGCAAGAAGAAGCGTTCCGGATCCTCGTTGATGTCTTCTTGCTTCCAAGGTAAAGATCGATGGGAGAAGAAGTTAACGACGAGCAGACGACTGTCCGCGAAATCAACCATTATTTTGACTTGTAAAGTTTGTCGTTGTGGTTTCGCTAAAGGACGATACGAATTCCGTGGACGTACGCTGAATCGGTATACAGCAGCGTTGCGTATGGTCAGCGCAGTGTGTTCTCGTGCTAGCGTGTTCTATGTGTCATTCGTACTTCGGTGACTTGCATTACGCTCAACCATCTGACCTTGTACAAGTTCAGAACGTTCGAGAAACTCCGACGCGAACCGTTGCGAATCGATCGCGGGCGCAAGCTTGACTTCTGGTCGCGGTGCAATGGCCGACGACGAATTCGTGGACGCGGACGTGATCGCAAATACGAATGAACGTATCTAGAGAAGAAAGCGAGCCAACCGATTCGAGAGAAGAATGCCATATTCTCTCGGTGTCTCTTTCGATTCTACGGTCGAACAACCGAATTCCACGGAAGTGAGAGAGAAACGATTTCGTCGTTGAAACACCGAATAACGATCCGACCGGTTTCTACGCGTTTACCGGTAACCAGCGACCGGTAAACCACCGCGCCGATCGAGTTCACTGGCTTGCAGCGGTTACGTCATCCTGCTACGATCGATTCGTAAAGCAGTGTCGCGTTCGAGAAGCTTCCACCTCACGTGTACTCTCGCGGTGAATAGAGCGAATCGCCTCGAACGCAAGCGTCCGCAACTCTATATGTATGTACTTACGTATATCTTGATAACTGGGCCATGGGATAAATCCCCGACAACGGACGTGCCGAAGATTATCTGCCCATCTTTTCGGCTCATTACCGTAGTCGCGTTAACGTAAATATCGACATCTTTCACACCCATAGCTCCGATCATTTACACATAATATAAAAAGTAAAATTGCATAAAAACGTTAAGCGAAATGTACCATCAGTTTCGTTTTAATGTACAGCACGGAGATTTGTAAATGCCGTCAGCAGTAAAATCTTGAATTGAAAACAATTAAATGTCTCTCGCGAACGATATTCGTCCGACGCATTCTTGCGTCATCCGTGACCCATCACAATTGGATACTGTTTCAATCCGACACGATATTGAGTCATCCGAGTTGACAAAGTGTCGACGAATGTTTTTTACTTGTTTGTTATCTATGTATAGACCGATCATCGAGGGGCTCGCCAGCCTACCCTTTTAACATCGGTAAACAATCGCTCCCGCGTTTGAACGATTCGAATAACGCGAATACTTCGAGTCACGTTGTCTTCTGGCAGTCTGTCCCGAGTTGTTTTCCTTGAGTTGAATATTTGAAGGCGACGCGAAACAGAATTTGAAATTTGAATTGTACTTGCAAGTTGTATCCGCGCATCGCGCGTTAACGTTTCCCGGTGTCTAATTTCGCGGGCATAGAGATTTTTCGTCGTTCATTATATAATCGCGATGTAAGGTTCGTTTCGACGTTGCGCCTTGAATTTTCATTTATCGAGTGAAACGTTGTGCATTGTAGAAACAATATTTGAATGTTGAATGTAAAACGTTCTCGCTGCAAGCGGCGAGTGATACCATTTTGCGACGTCGTCATAGTTCCCGAATTAATCTCGAGTCAATTTTAAGATCCGTGGCATCTAGGAGTACGGAAGGTAGGACCAACCGCGAAGATAACTACGACTGTATACTATATACCGCTACCACCACCACCATCATTACCATTTACCACGAAGACGCCGAAGACAGTACGGTTGCGGCGATGGTGGCAACGATAGTGGCAACGATGGCGGAGAAGAAGTTCGCTCGTATTTGTCCGGTTTCAGTTAGTGACTGTGCGAGCTATGTTAGCTGTGTTGGCCGCCGGTGTTGCCAAGCAGAAGCGTATATATGTTGGTGTTGTCGCGAGGCGAGAGGGAAAATAGTCCTTTGGAGGAGGGCGATTCGTTAGATGGGGAGCAGAGACCGGGACACGGGCAAGGGAACAGACGGGAACGCGAAAAGAGAGTTAGGTTGACAGCAACGGCGCAATAGTTGCATCGCTCAGCGAACCACACGCGGACAGAATATGTGGGACGGAAGTCGATGTGTTAGAAGGAGTAGGGACCAGCCAACGGAGCGGCGAAGAAACATCAAGACGCGAATAGAGAAGAGAGAAGGAAGGGAAATAGAGAGAAAGAGAGAATAGCATGTACTTCGACCGACGATAGTTTCCACGACGGGTTACCTCTGTGTGACCTTAACATTGACTGCGTTACAAGTTACAAGTTACGCTTACAACCAAACAAAATCCGGGATGATCAACGTTTTCGTTTACCACATTAGACACCACACTGCTTCCAGTCGAGAAACACGTCGAACCAAAACAAAAGCCAAAATCACAATGGTTTTCCTACTGTCTTGTTACGCGCACATGCGCGACAACGGATTTAACCCTTAAACGATCAATGTCTGCGCCGAGGAAATCTCCGCTTGCAATTGTTAAATACGTATATTTGGCACGATTGTGTACGAAAGAAAGATTACTGTGGCTGCGTAAAACGTAACGAGAATAGTTTCGGAATCTGCAGGTTTCTATAACATTTTCGACCACGGTTCTTTCTTTCTTTCAGAACTGTACAAATTGACCGGCGAGGTTCTCGGGGAGGGCGCTTACGCCTCGGTTCAGACATGCAGATCTCTCTACACGGATCTGGAGTATGCTGTGAAAATAATCGACAAGATACCTGGTCACGCGCGAACGCGCGTGTTCAAAGAGGTTGAAACGTTCCACCATTGCCAGGGACATCCGAATATTATTCAAATGATTGAATTCTTCGAGGACGAAGAGAAGTTTTATCTTGTATTCGAGAAGGTCAATGGAGGTCAATTGTTGAGTCGTATCCAAGAAAGGATTCATTTCAGTGAGTGGGAAGCCAGTCAGATAATCAAGGAGATAGCCAGCGCTTTGAATTTCCTTCACAAGAAAGGTAAGATCTTTTCACTTGTTCTCATTTTGTGTTTCCGAGGTAAAAGAAATCATTTGAACTGTGATTCGTTCTTTTACAGGAATCGCTCACAGGGACTTAAAACCCGAGAACATACTGTGCGTGTATCCTGATAAACTGACACCGATCAAAGTGTGCGACTTTGACCTTGGTTCTGGCATCAAATTCAACAACTCACTGTCAAGTCCTGTGGCGACGCCGCAGCTATTGACGCCGGTAGGAAGCGCCGATTTCATGGCCCCGGAGGTCGTTGAGGCTTTCATCGGAGAAGCGAATTATTACGATAAACGTTGCGATCTTTGGAGCCTCGGCGTGATCATGTACATCCTTTTGTGTGGCTATCCGCCGTTCTACGGGAACTGCGGTACCGACTGCGGCTGGGAGAGGGGAGAGAATTGTCAGGCTTGCCAAGAGCTGTTGTTCACCAGTATTCAAGAGGGCAGGTACGAGTTTCCGGACAGCGAATGGCGATGCATTTCCGAGGACGCGAAAGATCTGATCAGAGGCCTATTGGTCAAGGAAGCCCATCAGAGGCTGAGCGCCGAATCCATTCTGAATCATCCGTGGATCAATCCTGGCCCTAGTTCGGTTGACAACACCGAAAAATCTCTTACGACTCCTCATAACATCAGGTTCGTTGTGTCTCTTAATCTGTCTTGCCCTATTCACACACGCGCTATTCTCGATACACATATTTAAATACATGTAATCCTCCGATCTTAGGAGGAATAATTCTGCGAGGGAACTCTCGACGTTTGCCGAATCGGCAATGGCTGTGAATCGCGTGGTACTTCAACACTTCTCCGTGAATCTGGAGGAACTAACGGAGAACAGAGAGCCGAGATTATCGACTTCCTCCACCGACGAAGATAATCATCCGTATGGGCACATGTCCGATTCGAGCAGTGAGCTGTCAGAGCACAGTAAGCTTTGCGCGATCCATTCTTCCGGCGAGTTCGAGGCAAACGCGCGTCAAGATTGCTGCTCGATTCGTTCGAGCATTGATCTTTCCGACCCGAAGACCATCGGCAAGAATCGTTTGATCGGGAAGGATTCGTCGCTGCATCAACTGTTCGGTTTGTCGCCGCCCAGCGAGAGCCGGCTGATGCAGCGTCGTCTCAAGGCCCGTTCCGACCTGCTTGTACGCGAAACCAACAAAGCGCCGGTGATCGCGTCTCCTAGTGGCTGAGCACGACCGATCGCCTTTCCACCTTTGTGCGGTAACATCTCCTTTCTTGGTAGCGTTATACGTTCGTATTTACACGTCTGCGTATAGGGACACGCGAGAGCGTGCAGCAGCGATCTTATCTATCGACGGTTTACCACGGATAGGCGACACGATTCGAGCGACTACAGCGCGTCCACGATCAGGCTGGTTTAACCACTTGTGAGAACACCGACTACGATCCGCAACTCCAACTATCCACCCGCGGTAACGGTACGTCGACGCGACCAACAATCACGATCACTATCACTATGACAACAATAATACTAATCATGATATATGCGGCCCGGTACGCGACGCCGCTACGTGTCTAACACGCGGTGTTTGGTTTGTTCGTTAACGTTAGCGCGCTCCAGTCACTTCCATCTCTATCGTTTATCCGTTGTTTCACGGTGAATCGTTCAACCTTCGCGCAATACTTCGCGAATCGCAGTTTAGAGTCCACGCAGATCCATCGCATCTCTGCATACGCAAACGTGTTTACAGCCAATTTTTTAGCATCAAGATTCCGAAATTTGTTTCGTTAACGCGTGTTTGGTAAATCCAACAATTTTTGACGAGAGTTGACGAAAACTACAAGAACAAATTTAATGATAGAATCGATAGAAAGTGTAACCCGTGCATTGGGCGCTTCCAATGTACCCCTTTTCGTATACATAGATTACTTTTGTGTACGGTCGCTGTCATTCCTGTGGACCTGCATATGCACGCGACAACGTATGTATATGCTCGTTGGTTGGCATCGATTCATCGATACACATCGGGTAGTGCGCTTACATCGGCGATCGTGAGAGAAGAGAGACGTCTCGCGGTATTCTATTTGATTCAGTAAAACTGTTTCTTTCTTTTCCTTTTGGCTTTTTATTCGCATTACCTCGTGGTTTTCAGATGATTTCGAGAGAATGCGTCAATTGGAGTTTCTCTCACCGCTCGGTCGCATCTGAAAGCGCGCGGTCGAGCGGCGACGCATATTCTCGAACCAGAAATAGGGATTAACGGCGACAAATAAGACAAACGCGTTCTTTGGTGCATGTTACGAATAGTTTGCTCAGTAGGAATCTAAGGATGTAGTAGACAGTAAGTTCAGAAAACGTCGCAAATATCATGTCCAAGAAAGGAACGAACGAGTTTTGCATCGAGAGAGAAGTAATAGGGGTGATAATTACGGCCATTTCTTTTGTAAATGTCTTTTAAGTATCTTTGTAGAAAGTTTAGTACGTAAGAAAGATAAAAGATTAGTTTAAAGAAATAACGAAAAGCAAAAAAAAATGAAGAAAAAAAGTAATTACAGAAAAAGTGTACCTGCGTCGTAAGGGTGTGGATGTGAGCGTAGGCGAACGAAGTCAGGAAGTAAAACGAATAGACGAAGGAGGAAAGAGAGAGAAGGAAGGAAGAAATGTTTTGAAAGAAAAGAGAATGCAAAGTTAGCGGAAAGTATTCTCGGCAAATATATAATAGATTATACGAAATTATCAATTAATTACCGTTGTGTATTTTTCTAGAGTTTTATCGATGAAACGTCGTTTTATCGTATACCCGCTCACAGACGCAACCTCGTTGCTCGAGTGCCTCCGTGCGTCACACGTATACAAGTATACACGTTACATTTCAACCAACATTGATCATCTCTTGATCATTTGTTCCAATTAAACCACTCGTTCTTCTACTGTATTTCCGTGGTACGCGATTTCGGTTTTCGATATATATATATATATTCACAAAATTGATTGGTTTCGAGTTTCGCGTATTGTTGGTCCGCGCTGTGAGACGGGCTTTTTTTACTCAGGGGAGGTGTAACGAACAGCGCGTAAATTCGATTTGCTAATCGGAGATTTATCGCGTTCGAGGAAACCTACGAAGGTTACGGATAGAATTTAGGATACCGCAGGTGTACACGCTCCGAGTCGAAGCTGGCAGAAAGACAGAAAGAGGTCGTTGCTCGTTATCCGTTGTTCTTCCTTCTTTCGAGGTAGCCCTGAAAAACGTTTTCTCGGTGACGATCGTCCATGCCGCGCGTTACAATTTTCCTCTTACAAGGAACATCCTAGATGTTACCATTGTACGGTAGAATCGATCGCTCGACTCGTCCGAGCCTTCGAATTTCTCCCAGTCATTGAAACCAACCGCTTCTTTCGAGATTGTAACGCTCGTGAACGAAAGTAGAGAACCGAGACATGTTTACGATGCAAGGTCCAAAAAGAAAAAAAAACAAAACTGTATCGACGTCACTTATCGTACGTGGTTGTTCGTGGAATTGAACACGAAAACTGAATGAACGCGTCGCGTGATGTTTATTGGTCTCGTTTTTGTAAGACCAAAGATGATACAACGACAGCGGACAAGATTTTGTGACTGTCCTTCGGCTGGCTAAACAATCGCTTTTCCGACAGGTTGTAGCAACAAGGCTGTCGACGTTAAATCGAACGTACTATGTATTGTTTAAGTTTTCAACGCGATCGATCGTTTACCAATTTCTTTGGTTTGTTTGCTTTCTTCTCCGACATAAGTAGAACTTTTTTCGGACGAGAGTACGATCGATCGATTCTTCGCGTGTTTCTCGAAAGAGAAACATTCAGTCGCCGAGACTCGAAACGGTAGTTTCAAAGTAAAAATTGGCGTACTACGTTCTTGCAAAATTTTCTCCGTACGTGGACTGTTTCGACCGAGTCGAAAAGGTCCGGAACCATACTAGATTAACGGGAGAAAGAATTCGTAAACCGAAAGATGA
This sequence comes from Lasioglossum vierecki, assembly GCA_028455595.1. Taxonomy (NCBI): domain Eukaryota; kingdom Metazoa; phylum Arthropoda; class Insecta; order Hymenoptera; family Halictidae; genus Lasioglossum; species Lasioglossum vierecki. The sequence goes on along the minus strand of CM052340.1, from coordinate 6,405,681 downwards.
ACGCTAGTAAAAGAAGTTGAGTAATTCATTGAAAAGAAGCCAGAACACAGTCGGGAAATCTACGGCCATAACTCATAATTCATAAACGCCTCGAGGTTGGATGTTCCAGAACCACCTTACCATTTTACCAGAAACATCAGGAATTTCTATATTCTATGCGAATCATTCCGCGGTAGTGCCCTCCACCGGCCAGTGTATGTGGATTATCAACAGCCTGAATTTCTTGGCTCTCCTGTATCGGGAAAGGTACCTCTCGAATCGTCTGTTAAGCTTTCGTCGCGTTTCCAGTCTTCTGACAACACTGACGAACAAATCTGCCCGTGCTTAGTCTGTCGAGCAGAATCTCTTTCTACAGGCGGGTGATTACCTGCAGATTTAGTCAGCAGCTCGAATTTCTTGGTTCAATTGCCTATACAACAGTGATGTCGCATAGCATACAGGACTGATGAGTCCAACGTAATATCAAGTGCGTCCGTGACTCTAATTAAGGGTGATCTTAAAGTAGCAGCGGGACGACATAGTCTGAGAATGCCACCCTAATATTTTCATCCAAACATTCGTACTCTATCAAATTCGGTTTTATGGTTATTTTGGATGGTTTTGACGTTTTCTTTTCTAAAAAAGTGATTAAACCTTAATAAACAATCTTTGAATTGTCGCTTTTCTCCATTCGTCGGTGATTTCAGGGTGGCGTTTTCGTTGAGGGTGATCGGGGACAATTGTCAGCCCGATGTACCGTGTCGTCCCACAAGTGTCAGCGTTCGCGCCCTACTGTCGTAGGTAACCGCTTGAGCGAATCTACGCCCACTCAATCTTGTTGATTCTCGCAAAAATGGAATTATATCGTCACGCGTCCCATATTGCGCCAAGGAGACAATTTTCCTTACCGGCGCTTCCTGTCGTTCTGCCCACGCATATTCGACACCCGTGGACTATGTTGCTGTTTCTTTTCTCGATTACGCGCGTCGTTAAATGTGTATTAGGACGCGAACCAGGAACAAATTGAACAGCACACGGATAGATAGAGTAGAAAAACGAACAAAAAACAGAATTAAGAACGGCGGCCTGTGGGGGGAGGGGGGTTGTTTGCATGTTATTAATATAGAAATGAGCTGTGCGTGTGTATGTGCGTATGCGAGTCTGAGAGTTTACTAGCGTGCGAGTTTACTAGTATGCGAGAAAAGCGAGACAGAGAGACTGACAATGAGAGAAAGAAGCGAGAAAGAGCGATGAACGAGTTCGCGCAACGAGTTCTCGATTGAGAATACCAATATTAGCGTTTAAGCGAAGAAATAAACATCTTTCTAATAGATTCGTAAGGTTTCGTACAAAGAAACCGCTGTGCTATATACCGACGAATCTTTTCTCTTGAAAATGAAGAAGAGTTTGCGCACGGTACGATCCGATATGCGAGGAAAGCGTACAAATTTATTTTTATTGGGTCGTACGAGACAATTAACAACGATTCGAGATATATTTTCTTTCAAACTTCAAATTCTCTCAGTTACAATTTCAGAAGTTCGAAGTACACTGGTTCTATCGATGTCGATGTGATCGTTCATCGTTCGAACGCGGACGTTAATTAACCGATTGTATGCACACAATCTTGAAAGAACACTTTTCTTCGTTTCTTTTCCTTCGAGAAGACAAAAAGTAAATGGCACAAACCGCTCGAAAAAAATGTAGATCATGCGTGTACCACGTTATTTTTTATGGAAATTCAATCAATTGTTATCATTTGATCTTTATCGCGTTGTACCGTATCTTCGGGTGATCTCCGTCGAGCTGTGTATCCGATCAACCGACGAATTAATTGCCAAAAAGAACGATGCTCGTCCTTTTTCCTTGAAAAAGCTGCGAAATCTTGTAAAATTCTCTTTTAAGAAGAGAGTGAGAGAGCGAGCGAGCGAGCAAGTAAATGAAGAACGACCGAGAAGTGTAGAGAGAGAGTGAGAGAGAGCGAGAGAAAGAAAGAATGAAAGAGTGCGTGCATTTCGAATGGGTGGTGTGCGTCATCGATCCAGTTACATACATATTTCCGCGTAGAAATGTCGAAATATCTGTGCCTCTTGCAAGGTATGTTTGGATGCGACTAAGAATCGGTGAAAGATGTACGAAATGGGAGACCATTAGAAAGTGCGATACGATCGAGAACATCCAGCGGGCCATCATTGTTATCGTGCTACAGATCCGGCGAGTCTTACGAGAACTGTGTAAGCTTCCTAATAAAATAGCATTTAATTGAGACGTTTTGAAGCAATAAATCTGCGAGTGCCGTTTCTATCCTATCATCAAAAACTACATTTATCTTTTCAACACTCAAGTCTTTCGTGCAAACTCGAATACTTTGACGAAGACACACGTGACAAATTAAACTGTAAGATGAACGATTCGGAAAGGGGAGAGGACAACATCAGCGGGTGTTGTCTCTTCGAGAAATGTCCTTTGCACTGGTAGATATTTATTTCTGGCACGGTCGGAAAATATTGATCAAATATGTCCTAGGTATCGCCGTGTTGACGCTTGTTTCGGTCGACTCGTGTGACGTGTTTTCCCCACAACAAAACCGTCTCGGAAACGGTACGACTCCGGAGAAACACGACAGAATACCTGTCTGTTTGTGCATCGGTTTCTGGCCGAAGAGATCCCATGGATCACACCAGTTCTCGCGATTCCGACTCGCCGACGATCAAGAGAATACCGGAAAAACCACCGTTCAAACTTTGCTTCTCCAAGGATCAGCTTCTCGGTAAATCGAGCGTACGCACGCTCAGAATGAATTGTACGCACACAAGTTTTTGTTTCATTTCTTTCGCAAATCGAGAAAGGGAGACGTTCCATTTTCCATTGTTCGTAACCCGTTAAACGTTGCAGGTGATTCGATCGCACCGAAATTCTACTCGAAGGAATGTGAGAACGCAAACGATCTGGACGAGAGCGACTCTATCGCCGAAATTACATCTGCCGAGAGAAAGCCCTCCACGGATACTAATTGTTACCCTTATCGACTTACTCTTACCAGTCACACGTAATCCTATTTTCACATTACATCTTCGCGTATGCATACGCGTAATTATCATAGGCGTGCTATTAGATTGCGGTACAATTTCGTTAGCACATTAACAGAGCTGTGACACCCACGCAACCAAACGAGCAAGCGTAGATACATTTCTTTTTGTTTCAAACATGTTGAGCGATCGAGAACTCCTCTTTGTTTCGCGCAGGTACGGATGGTGGCACGAGCAGGGAATACAACCAAAGGATTCTCGGTTCAACTTTCACAAAAAAACGTCGGATCTTGTGCATTTTCAAATGAAAGTGTACGCTGAAGATCGAAGGCTCGGCATTGCGAAACATTAACGCGAGAAAACGTGAATTACCGGACGAACACAGTCCATTGGAAGCACTGCGTTGAGATCAGTCTTTTTCGATACGAATAAAAGTACAATATGAAATAGCAAAGTTTCAGTTTGTGCGTTTATTTTGTACGTTGGAATATAATTTTTCTTTATTTCAGCTTCGGTACAGCCTCTTGGCATAATACAATATCGTGCCCTAATTGCTCCTTTAGTATCGTTTTTGTTTCAAACTGTTTCTTATAACTTAGGTATGAAGAATTTGACCAGAAGTATGCATAATTTTAACTGGCAATTTAGGAATTGCGTTTTTTCCTTAAATGCAATTTACAAAAAAAAAAACGGTTCAAAACATCCTATAATTTTGGCTGTTCCATATCAACAAGATGTTGTAGTGTAATGCTATATAATTTTTTTCTGCGATAAATTGCAAGACTCGACGTTATTTAATTTTTGTTAGAGAAATGCATTCGTAATCGCGATTTGGTTGAAGTAAATAATTATGCATTATAGTAGATATAATTAAAAACCATATAATTAAAAAATATTTACAACAAAAGTTGTACAGTATACAGTTGACAACAAATTGCAATAACAACTAATCATAAAAAACTCTTTATTAAAAAAAAAATTAGAATAAATTTTTTTACTAATGGTACCTTATATTTACGGTGCATTGATCGATGCATTTTTGTAATCCCTTTAAAAAATTATTAAGGTACTTCGGTAAAAAATTGATTAGTTTAGAAGTTACGATTTTTGTCTCGAATGTCCATTTACATACCACACTGTGCGACGGGCCGAGGGCTGCTTGCGCTGAAGGAACGTTACGAGCGCACACGGTCATAATCGAGCATTTTTGCTATCTGGATATTTTCTTTAAATTGAAGTAAAATTTTATTTTGGTTTTGTTAATGTACAGCTACTGGGAAACATGTAGGCGTACAATAGATATAAAATTTCTCCTTTTTCAGGCAATTAAGAATGACAAAAAAAGTTTGAATCATTGAAATCGTAAACTAAATCGTAAGACAATGGATTAGCACTAAACCAACCAAACCTTAAAAGTGGCTGCGGTACATGTTCCCTTTTGAAAATGGCAAGATTGGTTTTATTTAGCCATTGTGCAGCTGCTATTGTAATGTGTGCTCTACTAAAGATATCTGTACAATCATTTCTTATGAAATTTTTTATTATATCAATAATCGTAAAAAAAAATTGTGAAACAGGTGATGCTAGGTCACAGCTCTTTTTATTGTGTTCGGAGCGAAATAGCAGATGCGCGCGCGCACTTATTCAATCGCTTAGTTTCCCGCCATTTAGAAAGCTTCGAAACGCCAGCCAATCTGATTGGAGGCTGAGGGAATGCTCAAATCGAAGCATGCAGTTCGAGCGATAGGAAGTCGCCACTAGCGATTGTTTTCCAAGCGTGCAACCATTGACGATTGAAAAAAGGGCATCGCGACGGATTCCGCCAAAAATGAATTCCGGCGTGGTGGAGCGCACGAGGCTCGCTGAGGATAGCCCGGAAAATTCCGAAGAATTTTCACCGCCCGAAAGGTAAATTCGTTTGGCTGGTTTTCCTCGTTTCCGAAAGAATCTCGCAACTCATGATAATTACCAGGCGCGGGACTCTTACCTGTTGCACAACCCGAATGCAGGTGTATAGTCTCGCGCGTACAGGTAAGGTTAAGAACCTTTACCACTCAGTCAATGTTGCTTGCGTTTACTCTGAATTTTTACTCGAACGCATTCGACGAAAAATGCTGTGCATCCTTTCGTCGAGTCTCGCCGGTTTTCTGTTTCTTGCGGCAAAACATACACTGAGTCGAGTGACATTACAATGCCCAGAGGAGCCGCGTTACAAGTAGAATTTTTTGTAGAACTTGCTTCGACCCCTAGAAACATTTGTTGTTTATTAGAAACGAGAACCTTCCGTGTCCTTTTATTGCCGATAGCTTTCATGTTTTGATGATACTTTATTTTGAATCACTTTCTCCAGTCTCTGTATAACCGTATTTGTGTCTGACTCGCCTGTGCATGCACATTGTTTATCGATTTCTACGCTTTTAAGATAGAAAGTTTCTTTCTGCACGCTGTACGGTCGCGATGGAAGGATTTGCCCCAAAACATTGCCCCATTTGGTTGTTTTATTGCATCTAATAATATACGTGTATATAGAGTATGTTAGACAATTGTGCATCGTAACTAATCTTCTTTGTTGCCTATGTGTATGTTCTAGCAAGCGATTACGTTTGGAAGACGATAGTACCAGTGATTTCAATGGTGTTCTAAATGACCAATCTACAAGCAACGAGATATGGCCATATTCTGGCGATAGGTCGTTGGTGGAACCAGAAATCTTAGAGGATATGGGTGTTAGCATGTTGTTAGATGACGTACCTGGCGAGAGTATAAATATGTCTCAGTCGTTGATGCATTCTGTTCCATCCACTGGTTCGCTAGCCAATATACATTTTGAGACAGTTAATAGTTATGGAATGGAACAAAATGTGTATAGAGACTCCAATTTAAATGCTGGCATGGCAAACAGGTCTGCGACTTTTGTATTTTATTTTACCATACAACCAAGTCTTATAATGTATTATTATAAAACTTCCAAATGCATTTTCAGACTAGAACAAGAATTGTACGAATTGGAAAAACCAGCTGCTTACTCGACTGTGGGAAATGAATCTGGTTACTCTTCTAGAATAGAAATAGACAATTCCATAGACACAAAAGAAAATTCTTGCAGAAACGATTTAAACGCATCTCCTCAAAAAAGTGATACTCAACGATTCTTCCCCTTGAGAAGAAAAAAGAGGGTCCTTACTGGTGGAGAAGATAAATTTAACAAATTGTCAGATGAAATGATTTTGATGATTCTAAAATGGCTTCCTAAAAAATGTTTGGTACTGTTTTTACTTTCACTAGACTTTCGGTACAGGGTTCTTCGAGCCATGTCGGTTATGGTATAATACTGTATAGAATTACAATTGTTCATAGTGTTCAATTGTTTCAGGTACGCTCTATGTTGGTGTGTAAACGGTGGTGTCAAATAGCTCGAGATGAAGCATTGTGGAGTAGATTGGATTTAGGTGGTAAGGTGCTGAGCAAAGGTACATTAGGACACATATTACCCCGAGGCGTTCAAATACTTCGGCTTGCTCAAGCAGAAATCGCGGATCCGGTGTTCCTCGAGAACAGCGAGCTCCTCTTCGACGGATATATTAGTAAATTACAATATTTGGACCTCTCGATCGCTGTAATTTCCGCACATGGACTGGCTATGCTTTTATGCAAGTGTATACATTTGAAGAAATTATCACTAGAAAAATGTACATTAAACAAATGGTGTTGCAAAGCTGTTAGTCAAAATGGTGATCTAGAAGTATTGAATTTAACGATGTGCGATGGTATGGACATCGAATGTATCAGCGATCTAATGAAACTTAAACGGTAAGGAAATCAATTTTGTCGACGCGTCGCCGATCGATTTTTCAGTCCGTTTAATCTTTTTATGGACAATTTTCAGTTTGAGTGCTGTTAATATGGGCTGGTGCGGCTTAGATATGGAATCGATCAAGTTACTTTGTAGATCGCTACCTCCGTCTGTTACGCGTTTAAATATATCAGGATGCAGGAAAACAATGACCGACGATTGTAAATAGAATTTTTTATAAAACCGTATTCCGAATATTCTTGATATTTCACCTGACGGCTGTAATTTCTAATTACATTGTTCGTTTATTTCAGGTGTCAGAGACTTAGTGAGAACCTGTCCAGATTTGGTGGAATTAGATCTGAGTGATTGTACATTGCTTACAATGAATACCGTTCGTTACTTATTACAATTAACCAAAATAGAACATTTATCGTTGAGTCGGTGCTACAGCATACCGCCTTCTACCTACCAACAGTTATTGTATATGCCTTCTTTGTTGTATTTGGATGTTTTTGGTTTAATGTCGGATACAACACGGAAAAGTTTACAAGCTTGCTGTGGCGAAACCCAGCTGAACAAGTTCCGATATAGTTCCGTAGCGAGACCGACTGTCGGCGTCCGTAGATCGAGTATATGGGGACTGCGTGTTAGAGATTGAAACGCTACGCACATCTACAGTCTACGGCAACATTTTGTTCGTAAATGCAACACATTGACGAAGAACAAGTGAAAACCAAAGTGAAATTGGGAGAATGTATGTAATATTGTGCTTTCGCAAAGTGTCTTATTTCATATCAAGAGACTGATTTTACAATACTACTGAAATGAATTTATTAGACATCAACGAGTCCTTCGTAGAATATTTTTTAGTCTTACCTTTTTTAAGTCGAAGACATACTTCGTCGTCGATCGCATTCATCGGTCATGATAATTGCGCTGTAGAGACAAGTATGCTCAAGTGATAGAACCTCTACACCTAATACTATAACTTCAATTCCAATCGAATATAGTCGTTCTATGTTCCATATATTACGATTCCGTTTGTACAGTTCGGTGAAGGTTTAAGTTTAGGCGTACGCCGAAAACTTGTCGCGCTTTTTCATTAGAAACCACTTGAAAAGAAAGAACAATTTACACTATGTAGTATGTCCGGCCAAATATAAAATGTACTTTACATTTGTGGATCTTTTCTTATCAAACTGTTAGCCAAATTGTTACAGTAAATCAAAGCGTTTAATAAATAACAGTAACAAAAATTGTACATTTATTAAACCTTTCGAGAATACAATAAAAAGGGTTTGAAATATCGTTATAGAAACACTGGGATATACGTAATGACCATTCAGAAACAAACCTGTAGGAGTAGAGCTATGCAAAACCAAAGTATTACCAAAGTATATAGAGCTGTGAATAATTATAAACTTACACTTATTTCCAGTGTTTTCATTATTATTTCCAAGAATTCACTATGTAAGTTTTACTACATTTATGATGAGGTAGTACGATCTTTTTTATGTAAACAGTTTCTTGCTAATCTCTTCGTGCAATATAATGGCTGAATGTTTCAGAACTTGGAGACTTTAGCTGTGAATATTTATAAACTCAGTCGCTATCCACACCTCACTCAGAACGTTTCTGCAGTTTTGTCAGATCTACTTAGTGAGATAGTAATATAATAGTAATACGTAATAAATACTAAATGAAAGATATTAAAATTAATAATGAGTCTATACTTATTCACAGTTTAAACCACAATTTTACGAACAAATGCCATTTCTTCCAGATTTGTGAGGAACAAACCTTTTTCTATCTGTTTGCTCACTTTTCTTTTTGTATCGGAATATAAATTTGCATAAACGGTTTCGTCAGGTTTTGTTTCAGTACTATGAAAAACATAAAAATATGGTTGAGTTTATAATTATTCACAGCACTGTATTACAAATCACAACTCGTTTTCCGATACTTTGCTATACCAAATCTATGAACGTTGTTACTACGAATGTAGTAGGTAGTACGAGGAACAATTAATCGCACTGCAATTTACTTACGCTGAAACATCGAAGCTTGTCTTGAAAATCTAATCCCGAATTCTTTGTGCTTTTATCCTCTTTTTCCATCAGACTGTGACCGATCGTAACCGAAGATCGAATATGTATGCATATACATTAGAGAAAAAGAGAGAGAGTAAGAACGAAAGTTTAATTAGGCTAGAAATTCACATTTCTAATAAATGCATTATTCCTTTACAGTATTTGTACACTAACGGTTTGCTTAGAAAACGAGAACTGTACAATTAAATTCGTTTCCTCAACAACGTGATTTGTACCTTTTTCATTTCCACTTAGTACTAATTAATTCCTTAATAAAATATGGCCTGCTTGTGTTCGAATGGAGGCAGCTGTACGGTTTATCTATTAAGCTGTTGCAATCGAATGTTCGGGTGCTACGGGTTCGATCACGGGTTTCGGCTTTACCGGTTGCGTTGGTTCTTTTTCATTGGCATAGATGGACTTCGATTCTTGTCTTTCTTGTTCGCTCTGCCATTGAACCTGTGAGAAAGGGAACGAGTTTAATCGTGCGAATTTAACTAAAATCGAAATGCAGTCAAGATGTTACATCATAAACCTATGTATTCTACTGTATTGTATCCGAACGAAACACTTAATACCTTTTGTTTGTGTTGCTTGATGGCTTCTGAACATCTGTCTAGAACCATTTGTTCGGTGAGAACTCCGTCCTCGGAGGCGTACGCTGCCGCTTGCCAAGCGACTCCCAATTTTGCCATTTCCCTTCCAGACATTCCTGCGGTCATCTCGGCCAATCTGCTACAAAGCGCGCTGTAATCGAACTGCGCGACTTTTAGTCGTTTGTTGCCCTCGATCGCCGGTTGAAGAACAAATTTGTCAAAGTAGAGACGAACAAGACGTTCGCGTTCATCCCGTCCCGGCAAACGGAATTCTACCATCTCGTCTAATCTGTCGTTAACGGCCCAATCAAATTGTTCCGGAGTATTCGAAGCGAGAACCAACATGAATTTGTTGCTTTGTTCACCGGTCCTGTACAGAAAAGCGTTCAACATTGCTCTCAAATCTTCGGAAATATACTCGCTAGAACGTTTCCTCAAGAATGCGTCAGCCTCGTCGATGAACAGAAGCAAACCTCTTCTGGAGGTTGTCGCCCAATCGAAAACCTTGTGAATCGCGGTGACACCGTCTCTACCCAATGGTGCCAGGTCTCCGCCGGTTACGATCGCGTAGTCCATGCCAGAATGTTCCGCCAACTTCTTCGCGAACATGGTCTTACCGGTTCCAGGTGGGCCGTGCATCAATATATTTCGATACATTCCACGATTCTGCTTGGTGTTTTTCGTAGCAATCGCAATATCACGCAATCTTTCCTCTAGTTTCGGTGCTAGAACGACGCCGGATAACGCGTCCGTCTGCTTACTTTTTAATCTTTTCGCTGCTTCGACAGGATGTCGTAACGTGTCTAGTACTGTGAATCTTGAAGTCTCTCGGACCAGGGATGGTTTTCCCAAGCGAGACTCGATATATTTTGCTGCTATACCCGTCGAACCTTTGGCAGTGTACACGCCGAACGCTAGCAACGATAGTCCGCCAGCTGCGGCGATGATTTTGTCCCAATCCTGTAAGAGAGCCGTCGCTCCAGAGCCCAGTACCGAGCCTGCGGTTCTGAAACATACGACACGCACGTTTTAATGTTTTCCATCGTTTTGCAATGTAATCGGATATCTTGTTCACTTACTTTATGGACTCCAAGACTGTGATTCTCTTTTCCGACGCTTTCAGTCTGATCTGTTCCAGATTCAAGTCTTGATTTTCTCTGTCGATTTTTGCTTTGGCTTTCAGTTCCGCTTCTAATTTTCTCATTTCGTTCTGGTGCCTCAAACTCATTTCGTGCTCGATGGTAGCTTTTCTCATCGCTTCCTGCTTGGCAACCGACTCCTCCTGCCTCTTTAGATTCTCGTCGTTCATTCTTTGCTGTTGGATCAGTTGATCGTCGTATCGTTTCCTCGCCAATTGATCTTGATACTGAGCCCTCATCTGATGCTGCTTAGTTTCCTCTTGCATAGTTTTCCTCCTCTCTTCTCCTTCGATGCGCTTGTGATCCCCTTTCATCTGTTCTATGGAAGCTTCATATTTTTTTAGCTCCGTTTGCATTTCAACCTGTTTGGTTGTCTCTTGTAGTTTGGATAGTTCCAATGCATCCTTGGCATGACCTTAAAGAAGAACATTTTTAGAAGATTCTTTACGGAATCACGTACTCTCCATGCTTCACATAAAATCCTTAGCCAATAATTCCTGCTACGAGACTTCTTGCGAGGCACAAAGAGTACGCACATACTACACTGTATACAGAGATGCTACTATGTTACAAATAAGAACAAAATTTGGTTCGACCTCGAACATTATTCTACCACAATGGCAAATTTTCGAAAAGAAGAAACATTTTAAGTGCAACGCGAATCGAAGAATCGCGCCACTGAAAAACCACGAGGACGAACATTCTAACCCGTCGAATAATTTTCTACTTACGTAACCTTGTACGAGAGATTCGATCGAAGTGAAAAGTTGAAGAAATCAGTTGTACATACTGGATCTTTCGAGTTCCTTGGCAGCCGCGGCTGCTCTTTCCAACGCACTCGAATCGAAACGGTAAGCATCCATTTGAGACTTTGTGATTTGTGGACGGGTGCCATCGCCATCGCCAGCAGGATTAGTCGATGCCGGCGGTACTTGTACAAATTGTGAAAAGTCTTGAGGTTGCGTGTTACGATATCCAAAAAGCCACGACATAGCGCTAGTCTTATCTGAAAAGAATGCTAATGATCGAAGAAACGAATGTCTTTCCTCCTTTTTATAAGCAGTCACCACGAGGAACTCTCACGTGCATTGGTAGCATGAACATGAACACCGAAACGAGTGAACACCCGACTACATTTCTTTCCTCGCGCCGTCGCATCCTCCTATGAATGGATACCGAAACGAACTTGCGCGAATGCTTGAACGATTTCTCTTCGATCCCCACTGATCCCCACTGCCACTGGATTACGATATTTAAAACGGTAACGAATTATATTTCGTTCATTTGATATTTGCGTTCAATCAAAAATCCTGATTGAATACGCTTATGTATACGCTTTGTTGTACTGCGGATCTTTTATGCATTTACGAAGAAATTGATTGGACGAAATATATAAAATATAAACAATTTTGTAATGTTGCTTGATTACATGTTAAATCTGCTTCCCACGATCAATGCAAAACATTTTTATTTTACTTAAAGATCCGCAATCTAATAATATACAATTTCTCTCGAGTTTTAAGTTTAGTTTTAGTTTTAGTTTAAGTTTATAGAATTTAAAAATGGGTATAGGTTCTGTTCCATGCTAAAAGCGGGTACCAGACAGAGTTGTGCAGAATTACAATTGAATTACTCCAGAATTATAATTACAAAGTAATTGAATTAAATTGTAATTCAATTATGTTGTAATTTATAATTCAGATCTTTAGTCAATTAAATTACAATGTAATTTAGTTTATATTGATTTATTAAATGAAGTAGATATAGGTAGTAAATAAAGAGAAATCGAGTTGTTACATTTCTAAATATCAATTGTATTGAGAATCGCAATTATAATTGCAAATTATAATTTATTCAGACCGAGGTAAAACGCCAGAGAAAAAATATTTCAAATACTATTTCAAATAATCGTTCTACAATTGAAATATAAAATATACTATTTTAAAAACTTTTTCTAACAAATACAATATTTTATTTCATGGATGATTTCGAATAAGATAGACTATTTTACTATTTACTATTTGGAATGGTATTTTACCCAGCTTTATTAATATTTATTGGCAACGATTGACGACTAATTCCATGAATCCTTTCGAATCGAGCTGTTGTTTGTCGCCCAGCGCATGGAAAGGAGGTGGTTTCATCTGATTTCATCACATCCGGTAAGTAAGTACGTTTCCAACGATCTAGTTACTTTTCTGTACATGTGTATATGATATACGCCGTGGAGAATTTCATGGCCGTATCGGTCGCGTTGCATCAGCGAGTGCAATGTTCATCTATTTTCGGGCATTTCGCAGATGCGAATATCGTCCTACCGACCAGTGATTTTTCGTCGGTAAAATGGCCGAGCCGGAGCCGAGAAATAAAGAGAATTGTACCGGAGGAACGAAGGATACGATGGTGAAGCAAGAAAAGCGTGAGAACACGTTGACGAATGGCGGGAAGGGATCGGGCGATGACGCGGACAGCCTCGAGGAATTGCCTCTTGATATAGGAGAGCACTACCTCGTCCGTAGATCAGACGATTCCTGGCGTAAATATATTATTATTACGTGATATTAATTATCTCACCACTGCTGATACGACCGGAAACTTGCGGTGTTATCGTGAATTATTCGGCTAGATTTTCGCGTCGTGCGTCTCTGTTTGTATTACCGGCTTTGCTCCGATAAACCGCACTTGTTTTCAAAACATTATGATGTCACTCGCGATCCGAGTCAGTATCACTTCAGAAATTAACCAGACATTGTTAATCAGGCCTCTTTAACCACATCTGCACGTTCATCGTCATTTTTCACCCCGTGTTATTCGTTCTTGGATTTTATCAAATATCGCACGGAGGATCGGGCATACACAAATGCGTAATAAGTGAAAATTCATTTATATTCGGTGTTTCGTAAGACACAAGTAACCAGAAAATAAAAACGGAATGATCGCGTGTTCGTGTTTTGAATTATATAGAAAAAATTTTCCGTTATTTTCATTAAGATTCATTGTACATTGTCTTTGTATATTATTCTATAGAAATTGCTGCTAAATCCTAAGTAAAATTAAAATTTTGCTTGTTTTTCAGATCCTGCAGAGATAATACAGACCCGTTACAATGAAGGTGAAAGCCATTATGAATATTATGTACATTACGAGGGACACAACAGAAGATTGGATGAATGGGTGCAGAGGGACAGAATCATGTCCAGCAGGTTTGACATGAGCGACAGAAGCTGGAAAAGCGGAGAGAGAAATTCCACTACCGATCTATTGGCAGATTCGTCGGATCGTAAAATCACAAGAAACCAGAAGAGAAGGCACGATGAAATCAATCACATTCAGAAGGTATTTATTCCTTTGCTATAATAATATTTTTATAACAATGTAGTCTTATTTTATTAACAAAATATTGTTATTATTACTTCCTGTTTTAGACGTATGCAGAAATGGATCCGACAACGGCAGCTTTAGAGAAGGAGCACGAAGCAATTACAAAAGTGAAATACATTGACAAAATACAAATTGGTAAGGATCAATCTACTTTCCCCTTCTGCGATTACACTTATTGTGTGAAAAGGGTCTTATTATTTTCAAAAGTTCATTTGCAGGAAAGTATGAGATTGATACGTGGTACTTTAGTCCGTATCCAGAGGAGTATGGCAAGCAGCCGAAGCTGTGGATTTGCGAGTATTGTTTAAAGTATATGCGTTTGGAAAAAACGTACAGGTATCATATGGTAAGAGCATAATTCTTAAAACATTTAGGCTTGCTACACACATTCGAATTGCGACCTGAAATACTATAGATTTAATTAGACTTAAGTAAACGTAAATTTAATTACACGTTCGTTATTCTGTCGCACGTTAGAAAAACGAATGTATGTGCCAAGCCTTAATGATTCATTAAATATGATTGAATACACAAATCCAAACTTTCTTTTATTTTAGAGTGAATGTACCCACAGACAACCAGTTGGAAAGGAAATCTATAGAAAAGGAACACTAAGCATTTGGGAAGTCGACGGCAGAGAACATAAAATTTATTGTCAAAACCTGTGCCTGTTGGCAAAGCTGTTCTTAGACCATAAGACTCTGTATTTCGATGTAGAACCGTTTCTTTTCTATATTCTCTGCGAGGTTGACAAGCATGGGGCTCACTTGGTTGGTTACTTCTCAAAGGTACAAATTAGTTTATATCCATTTCTGTATTTTATACTCAACTTTCATTTCACATCTGATTGTCTTCGATTTGCTTCTAGGAGAAAGAATCGCCCGATGGAAATAACGTTGCATGCATTCTTACCCTACCGCCGTTCCAGAGGCAAGGATATGGAAAACTACTAATTGCTTTTAGCTACGAGCTGAGCAGATTAGAACAAACCGTTGGAAGTCCCGAGAAACCCTTAAGTGATTTAGGGAAGCTGTCTTACAGAAGCTATTGGAGTTGGATTCTCTTGGAGATTCTCAGAGACTTCCGCGGCACTCTCAGCATTAAAGATTTAAGGTTTTATTTCCAAGTTAATGTGATATACAGTAATGCTTGGTTAAATTTTGCATGGTATGCCTACACATAAGTAAAAAAATACCTATCAAATGGTATGCTGAAGACCACTTTATCCGGCTGTACCCTTTAACCCAGCGCGACTGTATTTGTACAATATCAGAATATAGTAAGCACGCTAGGCCTACTTCATTTTTATCAATTTACAGCCAGATGACGAGTATTTCGCAAACGGACATTATATCAACATTACAAAGCATGAATATGGTGAAGTATTGGAAGGGACAGCATGTGATCTGTGTAACGCCGAAGTTAGTTGAGGAACACATTAAAAGTAGTCAGTACAAGAGACCAAGGTTGACAGTGGACAGCAGCGCACTTCGATGGGGTGCACCACCTAGGAAGAACGTGAAGCCCGGCAAGAAGTAGCGGAAAGTGAATGGAAATTCGATGGTCTTCGTCACGATTTGAACGATTTACGTTTAACAAACACCTGACACGAATTTGTACACGATAGTTTGCAAGGATGTTCTCGGGTTTGTTAAACATCATCTCCTCGATGCATTATCACTGAGCATGCATTGCACGTGCGGATCTTGGTGTCTACTTGGAAAGACAACACCAGGCGATCACGTCGAACTCGTATCGTCCTCGGGAGCGTAAAGACGACGCTGCTTTTTCTTTTAGCAGCATATTATGAGAGAAATATGAAACGACACCGTGAAATACCATGTATTTGTTTTGACCATGAAAGGAATCACCTTTAATTAATATTTCAGAGAAATACAGACGCATTGTATTACACGTGAGAATCAACATCAATGATACCACGCAGTATTAGCGCATATTAACGATTTTCTTCTGTAAACTCGTTAATAATAAACCGCATATATTCACGAACACTGGTTTCTTGCAGACGAATCCCGAGTAAATATGATTACAGTAAATCCTCGTTTACTATTCGGGGTCTCCTGCGCGAATACTGTTCAGTGCCTATCTACTCCACTGCCGGCCAACGCCGCGCCGCAGGGCGGCAATGATCGATTTCGGCTCTGGTATATCAGTGTGAACACCACTACATTGATACCATGCCTCGATGTTCAAAGTTCTTAATTTCCATTATTTTTTATGGAACTTTTATTGGCTTACCATATAATTTCAATTATATTTAGTGATTTAATCGACGGTGAAAGTTTCGGTCGTAAGGAAGGATAGTGTAAGAAAAGAAAGAGACGCGGACAATCGCGAAATTCTCTATGTTCGGCTTTCCATTGAAGTCTCGGCGCGGTAGACGCAGTCATAAAAATATAGTGTCCCTGTGCGAACACTCTCTGTGCAGAACACGGCTGTTGGAGAGTAAACAAGGATTTACTGTATTTCTGTTATATGCCGAAAGTTCAGAATTTATTAATTGATAGCTGCTTCTGTGTTTTATACTCAATTTTATACTCGACAAAGTAAATTCGTCTCGCTCGTGTTACCGGATATTATCAGAATCGTTGTTAAACCCTAGTTCGAGATTACAATTTTGCCACAGAGGATTTATGTAGTTCCTTCGCCAATTGTACTGCATACTTAGCAGTTCCAGGAGCGGTGCACACTCCGTACCCACCGTGTCCGTAATTGTGTACTACCTGTGAACAAAAATTTGATTAACGGAAACGAAATCTCACGATGAACTCAATGAAAACTTAAAACGAACGATTGCTCTGGAGAGTCCATTTGTAACGTGTTGAGCTTCTACTCGGACGTTATTCTCCCTGTGTGGTCTTAAACCAACTTCCTCGCGCAAGACAGTGGCCTTTTTTAGAGCTGGAATAAGTTTGTTGCATCGTTCACGGATAGCTTTAGACTCGTAAGAACATAGTTTTGTGTTCTCGGAATCGTAGCTTCTTGAACCACCAAGGGTAACGGCATTAATGCCTGGTATAATGTAAGTGTCCAATTCTCCATAGAAGAACGTTTTCATCCATGGTGCCTTTACCTAAGAGATGTTTAGAATATCACACATTGTTACTTTTCTGTCCCTTTATGACTCACGCGTCAGAGATACGTTTTACAGTAACAATAGTCAATCCAGTTTATGCCTGTATGTATTACTACGCCGACGTAGAATAAACATCCCCATACTCTTGAGTCTTAATGGGAAAAAAGTAAATTTGTTGAAATGATCGTACCTTAATCACCTGACCACGCATAGAAACAACTCGTCTATCGTTGCACAATGCTTTTGCACCGAAACCAGTACAATTCATAATTAGATTCCATTCTGGAATAAGTTCTTCGAAGGAATCCAGTTTCTTCACTGTCAATTTAGCTCCACCTTCTTGTAATCTGAAAGAATAAGGAATGTGATATATGCAATTGTTATTTAACAGAAAAATACGTTTACCTTTTGCGAGCCCACGGCAAGTATAGATTGCAATCGGTAAGAAGAGTTGTTAAGAACGATCCGTACTTCCAACGTCCCCCGACCAATCGAAATTCTTCTTCCGAGACGTTTCTGTATATTGGCGCTAACTTTTCTAGCCATTGCGACTATTTTCAACGAAAAATTAATTAATTCTCTCAAATGATACAGTTGTAATTGCATAGGATTTTAAATATTGCAATTACCTTAACGGTTTCTGGCGAAGAATTGGCGAACATGTAACCGGAAATGCTAATTACTCCGGCCTTTGCGGCTTCATGCGATTTCCGTAAGTCATCGTAATATTCATACGAATTTTTTATCCATTCTCTAAGAGGGGATTTTAATTGACATTACTTTTTAATGAAACAAAAATTAAAAATCTGTTGTTTCCAATAGTAGGCCGTAAGAATAATTTCAATTTGGTATAAGAGAAAACTCCATCTTTGAAAGTTTTTAATAAGAAATTAATATTTACCTTGTTATTTGTTCAGTTGGTCCAGAATAGGATGATCCCACACGAAATATTCCAGCAGCTACATGGCTGACGGTATGTTCGAAGTCGGACGCGAAAACAGTAATTTCAGCATTACGTAACTCACGTTGAAGTTGTAAAGCTGTTGTTAAACCAACAACTCCACCTCCAACAATGGCTACCTTCATCTTGAGTTTTCGGAGATTCTATATACACTTTTGGTATCCGTTTATATCGATCGCAGTTGCTAGAACAAAATTGTATTTGTATCCGTTGTTTCGATATGCTCAGCAAAAAGATAACGTATGCTTTGTATCTAAAAACTAAATTCTCCTTAACAAACAAAATTGTAAGAGATATTGTAAGCAACAAAATTTCTACCGCGCCAGGATAAACTATAGATGAAATTTAAAAGAACAACTAAAATCCTTTTCGTCGTAATTGTACCTCTTTTAAAACTTCGACCGTTCCTCTCGGAAACAAATATACTTGCTTATAGATTGCTTTGTATTGGCGAGTTCTTATCTTTTATTCCGAAGAGAGATATATAGCTTTCTTCTATATATAGTTATTAATATCGAGAGGTATCGCGATAGAGTCGGACGTGCTACATACATGATCTTCTTTGGAATAAAAACATGACACTTATTAAAAGAATTATTATTTATTTTTAATACAAATCGACACCTTTCAAAAAGTCGTGAGAATTCATAGATAATTAACGGGCAGTTAAACGTCTTTCTGATTGAAGGCGCAGAAATGTATCATCTTGCATGAAGCAGAAAGACATTCACGTAGTAAAACGGAAAGATTGCGCTAAACAATGATCGGCCGAGAATATGTACAATAAGAAATATAAGAATTCCAAACAACTAGACTGACCGCTCAGCTTTAATATTTTACCTTATTTGTAGATTAATACGAAATTTTGTACTAATCTATCGATCCACGTATGTACAGACTGATTTGTGGACTTTCAATTAAATGGAAAAAGGAAAAGATTCGATGAACATGCCGATACAGATAAAAGAGAAACACTTTGATTAAGACCCAACTCTGAACTGCGTTTAACTTGAAGACAGTTCACGGTAAAATGATATAAGTAAAATATACAATTGATATATACTCCTCTAGCGTGTACGAGACATCTTGAACGATGTAATTGCTATTATTAACAATCGGTCTTAAAGGTCCGAGTTCCTCGTCGTAAATTACATCTTGTGTCTCGCTTACAATTTCCATTGTACACGGTTCTCTCGCGCTCTCTCCTTTTCTGACTCTCTTTATTTTCTTGTTTAATTTCTTCGTATCGAAAATATATGAAACGTAACGTGAATTCGCCGAGACTTGGACGCAATGGACAATTTAGTTGCGCGCGAGCTCTTCGCCCCTCGATGGTAACGAACGCGAAGAGTAAAGCTATTTACAAGAAGCGAGAATTATGAGAATCTTTATCGCTAATAATACATCGTTTCCCTTAAGTCTCGTGATGGGAACCAATCGTCTTATGACGCCTTTCTATCAAGGCCACCGCAATGATTCGAAGCCTTCGAAATGATTTCTATTGCCCCGATTCTCTTAATACCTTCTAATCCCTAGCGCGGAAAATCTTTCGAGGACAGTTACAGTAACGACAAAAATTCTCGACAGGCTACGTCCCCTTTCTCCCAACAGAGAAACGAATTTGTATTGTTCGCTTAATAAGTTTAATCTATATCCATCTGGTGATATGGCCATTTATAGTCATGAAACTTAACCCGCAGCTAGTGTAGTGTTCATCAGTCTAATTTCCGCCTGTAAACCATACTTAAAAACTTTGTTAGTTACAACGATTTTCACGATTGAAAATGCTAAAAATTTGTTCGCGCGCTATATACTAAAACAGTGTTCCTCGGTAGTATTGTTTTAATATTACACTAGCTGAGGGTTAGCACCAGAGGACAGTTGTAAAAAAACATCTAAGACTACCGCTGTCCATCCGCAGGACTTTTTGAACGATTGTATCACCCTTTATACTCTCTATATTGCATTTATATAGGATTCAACGCCTCTCAATAATCCGTGATGTCGTCAAGATTCAATTCCCAGCTGTTCAAAGCTATAGAAACAGCCAGTATCCCTTGCGACTACACAAATTAGTGAGACACCTGACGTGTCTAATGAAGACAAAGTAGGAGACTTAACGTATTAGTGAAGTAGGCAACGGTCCCCTAAACGTTCATCGAACAGTACTGCCCTATGCTTTGCTACAAGGTTGTATCGTATAATTCAGAGGCGGTGGGGGAATTAGAAGAGGCAAGGGCGTTGGTGGTGGAGGAGCTTGAACAGCGTTGATAACCGTAGACGACGTAGATTGAGCTTCGCTGGGTCGAGTGATGGAATTGTAAGCTGAAAGATAACTTGGCCATAGATGTGGAGGTGGTGGAGATCCTGGCGGTGGTGGTGGCGGAGATCGATCGTCCAACTCGTCCGAATCGTCCATCATCATCGCTGTTAAGGGAGTGACGCGTGGCTTCTTCAGTTTGATGATCTTCACCTAGTATATTCATCAATTCCATTAGCAAACCGTGTCACCAGAAAATTATATAGGGTGAGTCACTTAATTGTATCGTTTGAATTCATTCATAACCGTTACATAACAAAAAGTTTCAGAGAAGAGTTCCTTTATATCAAATAAGACGCGCAACGTGATTTTGCATTATCGAGAAATGAGAAGTTACTCTTAAGTAACCCACCCAGTATACGACAGAGACAAACCTTCACTTTCTTCTTAGCCTTAGGCGGTCGACTCCTCTTTTCTTGCTTCCTACTCTTCCTGGAGCTGGACCTTCGAACTTCACGGACCCCATCCCGGGTGATCACAGCTGTAGGAGGTGGAGGAGAAGGCATGTCTCCTTCACCTCCACTAGGACTTGTACCCTCTCCAGGTTTGATACCGTCCGCGAATTGAACGGACTTCTTACTTCTTTTCCTTATGCTTAACTTTAACGATTTCGACTTGAGTTTGATTTGAACCTTCGACTTGCCCGATTTATTCTCTCCCATCTCCTCTTTATTGAATTCGTTGATTTTGTCTATGTCCAACCATTCTTTCTCTCCATTGTCATCGCTCTCATTTTCAGGGGTGGATAAGTCATCCAGGTTACCATTAGGCACCAGAGATCTTCTAAAATGTAAATACGCAACGATAGAATGAAAAATAGATTTTACTACAAGTTTTGCACCTGAAATTAATCCTTTTGTAAAAGGGTTACCTCGGAATGCAGAAGCTGTACAAGGAAACGATTCTTACCTGAAGCCTGGAGCAACTAAAATTCCTTTAAGAGGAGGCGGAGGCAAATCTGGCCAATCTTTCGATTCCGTCTCAAGGTTAACATTGCTCATTTCAGAAGTCGCTGCTACAGCAGCATCGTCCATTTCAGTGCGTCGATTGCTTATCCTCGAGGACAACTTTTCATCATCTTCCTCATCCTCTTCCTCGTCTTCCTCTGGTTCCTCTTCATCTTCCTCGTCGTCCTCCACTTCAGGTTCTTCTTCTTCTTCCTCCTCTTCATCGTCGTCGACAGGTACGTCTTCCTCCTCCATTGAAGCAGGTAGCGCAGCAACCGACACGCCTTCTTCCTTTTCCGAAGTCACTGAAACAGGTTGCTCTTCCGTTTCGGTTTGCTCATCGGTCTCTCGAAGAGCTTTTAACACTGCTGGATCCATACTAGAGGGATTCGTTTGACCACTGTCGGCCTGCCGCATGGTGGTCTTCTCTAACATCCGAAGGGCGCGACGGTTGATTCTCTCTATCCGTCTTCGCTCCTTCTCCTTCCTCCTCATCTCTCTCAATCGTTTACGTTCCTCCCTTTCCTTGCGTCGAGTCTCTAATATGACCTCGTAATTGTACACTGGCTGAACTGGCGTTTCTAAAATTGGGAAATTAGACCATCAGTTGCTGGAACGAAACGTACATCGTGATTAGATCGTACAATTTAATGTTGTATTACTTACTTGGCGTTGGCACTTCCGTTCTGGGGAACACCGCTTGCGTCACAGGAAGAGGAACAGGTCCGGGGACTGGTACAGGAACTGCAAGTGGTATTGCAACCGGGGACAGTGTAGGTACAGGTGTGGATGCGCTTATAGTGGGTACAGGCACAGGCATGGGCACAGGAACTGGAACAGGTACGGATATGGAGGCTGAAGGTACTGGAGAAGGCTGTGGAACTGTCGCAGAGTACATTATCCCTGCCGGTTGCTCCACTGACGAGGGCTGCCCGCCACTCCAGTCTAACGACGTGGGTACTACTTGGAGAACATTACCTACGCGCACTACCTGACTGGAACCTCTCACTATTGGAGCCGTTGACGAACTTGTGGGTTCCCTGTGCGCTGTCGGGACCCCATTGAAGTCTGCTGGCACAACTTGCAACACGTTGCCCACCTGCGTAGTTCATTACAAATTATAGACAAATTGTTTCAGTTATCACTAAACTGCGGACCTTTCTGCATTTATGAGAAATATCTATATGAAATGTACTGTTGTATCGTTTTCAATTCATGAATGAACAGACACATTTCTTCCTTTAATGATTTTAATAAGCTGAGACTAACACGTGACAATTATAACACTCATAATATATTAAATCCGTAGTTCAGATATCGCAATGAATGCTTAGACTGAAATGACGTACTTGTAACACGGTAGGCTGTTGACGGTAGAGCAGTTGTTGTTGCTGCTGAGGCGAGGATGAATAGCAGACGTTAGAATTGAAGTTATCGGGATAATCCGAGGCTACTCCTGCAACACTGTCCTGTTGCTTTTTGATTCCCAATTCAAGTTCCAGCCTACAATACAAGCCATTAATGTAGAAAACGTGCCGAGATCGAAGTATGTCCAGCGTTTATTCTCATAGCGATCGCATTCCTCTAACTACATACTACTTGTTATAGTGCTCTTTTTAAATCGGTGGCTCTCTTGTCTTTGGCTCGCGTCATTACTGGGATAAAGTATTCAGTAAAACCCATATTCAAAATTGGAAGTTACTATGAAACTCCAGAAAGTCAAGGTGTACCCCCCAACATTTATTCAGATGACAAGAGAGCTCGGTATGAAAGTACTACATTGTCTCAGCATTGGTATCAGTGGGCACGCAGGTTTTGGAGAAGCAGTGGAAAGGAAGGGTTTCCAAGGATCAAGCTGGTGAACACGATTCAATGGTGTAGGGAGTTACCTATCGTCGAGGGACAAACGTTTCGGCGAGCTCGTGGCTGAGTCGTCAATGCACGGAGGATAAGTCAAGTTGTTCTCGCTATAATAGTATTCGTTTCCAATTTCGTTCTCGTTGGGATATTGGAAACCAGCTGCGACCGTCTCCATATTGTCGGCCATGTGCATTTCCGAGTCTAACACCGCTGAGTCCCTGGCCAGTCCAGAAACTGACTGAACGATCGTTTCAATGCGTCTACCCCTTTCGCCGCAGCTATCTAGCTTTCTATTATCGTGTTCATCCTTCCTTTCCCTCGAGCTCTCGCCGGCTCTGCCTCTTCCAACAGAGGGTGATCTGGATTGACAGTAAGGCTACTTACTGACTGCCCAACGCGGATAATAAACCAACAATCACATTCAAATATTTACCTGGACGAGCGCAATCGTTCTGGTATCCTCAAACCATGATCCGGACTCCTCAGTCTAGAACCAGAAGTGGATCTGGTCCGTGATCGCGAGCCTGATCGGGATCTCGATCGGGACCTAGATCGCAGCGACCTTGATCTCGAAGTTGACCGTGAACGCGACCGTGTTCTCGACCTAGATCTTGACCTAGACCATGATCTGGACCGTGATCTTGATCCACGTCTGAAACGATCGTGAGATACTCTCGGCGAGGAACGTCTTGGCCGTGGCGAAGTACGACCTCTCAACGGCGCCGGCTTTTCCGGTCTCCTAGAGTGACCATGTCTGTCTAGGTCCATTGATTCTCTGTCTTTCTCCCATTGTCTCTCTCTTCTCGAGCCAGATATGCTTCGCCTGTCAAGAAGTTGCAAGCTTTATACTGTAAGCATTATAACTAGACTGCTGATCTTTATGGAATTTTCGAATGATGTAGATAAATTTTAAGAAAGTAGGACCTAATAAAATCCTATTGTCATTGATAGTAACATTTGTAGATTCAAAGTAAATAAAAATCATACTAAATTTTGTCGAATTTAATTCTCCAGCATTTTTTAAAAATTTTTATAAGCTATAAATGTGTAAGGATCCGTAGTCTAATTGGAACTGTTTTCAATCCCTGATTACAACAGCTTCAGCTTACCTTTGTGGGAATTTAGATGTAGATCGAATAGGACCTTCCATGATGTCCCTTTCAATACTGTCATCTCTGTAATAACCCTTCTCCTCATAGTCAAGATCCAAATCCTGACCATTGGGATAAGACTCCAATGACTCGTTTCTATCTCGTGGGATGTTTTCGGATTCGTAGGGCCAGTAGGATCTGTCCGTTTCGTCCCCTCGAAATCTACCTTCTCTATGTCTATCAGCATCTGCGTTCCTCTCCCTTAGAACCTCCATTGGATCATATGGCCTTCCATCCTTTTCTCTGTCTCTTTCCGTGGAATCGTACTTTCTTCTATTCCAATCATCACGGTCTTTAGAGGAACCATACTTCTTGAAGTGGTCTAGAAATACATCAAATTAGCAAGCTATTACACCAAGGATGTTATGCATTTATAACAAAAATGAGTAGCTGCAATTCAAAACAATAAAAAGATTAAAAGACTTTTACATCTGTCGATGTATTATTTGCAACCTTTTAAAAATATTAAAAACGATTTTCATGAAATGAGTGGCATTAAATATCAATTTCTTCATTTTGAAGTGAACTGAATTATAGTATAAGGTGCAAACTTTATTGTCGAGTAACTAATAATAGTCATGAATGACTCTGATCGTTTATAAAAATGAAATAAGCAAAACTTGTATGAAACAAAGTTAGAAGATCTTGGTAATTGATGCAATTATTATTTTGCATAAAAACCCATTATAAACATCATACAAACCTTTGTTATACGAGGCAGTGTTAGATCTGGGAGGAGTCCTAGTAGACCTCTCCCTCCTATCGTCTGCTTTCGACCTAGATCTTTCTTCATCAAGCCTGCTATTCCTCTTATCTCTGCTCGAAAACGATCCGTCTTTCCTTTTTGGACTCTTGCTTCTGCTTCTACTCCAGCTACGACTATGACTCTCGCTGCGACTTCTCTCTCTTTCCCAGGACGTACGCGGACTAACGCTTCTTCGTCTTCTGCGACTATTCGACGGACTGGATCTCCTCTTCTCAGAGTAATCCTGCTTCGAGCTTCTACCATCTCTCCTTTCGCTCCTCTCTCTATCATCAAACTTCTTATCTCTTTTTTCTTTACCACGATCACTAACTCGTTTCTCACTTTCCTTTTTACTCGGACTTCTCTTTCGTTGCTCCCTGTTGGGCGATCTGATCTGATTCTCGATATCACTAACGTCTTTGACGCTGAATCTAGATTTCTTAAGCTCTTCCTCTTTGCTACCTTCTTTCTCGCTGGACTTGAACTCTTCTACACGATTGAAATCGACCTTCACGGCTCCCGGTGACTCTGACGCGGGCATAATCAATGTTTTCGCTGTTGCAGATAAATCTTTGGAGTCCACTTTAACATCAGCGTCGGTAGTCTGCTCGGCAGACACGATATCCCTGACCATTGTTTTGTCTACCGTGGCCGGTTTCTCACATTCAATTTTAAAATCGTTAGCAGAGTCCTCGCAAGGCACACTCTGCATGTCGTTCCTCACGGCGTGAGACTCCCTGAGCTTTTTTTGAATTGTTAGAAGGGCGGCAGCATGTTGCATAGGGTCGTCTGAGATCAATTTCGTCTTCACACGTTCGTTGTTCCGACGTATAAGCAGCTGTTTGGGAATCAACTTCAAAGCTGCTTTTCCCTCCGTTGATTCCTCACTTTTGGAGCTATTGGACACCGCCGCCTCAGTAGTTTTAGCATTCAGTTTACTGCGACATTCGTCGGATTCGTATCCAGCGAATATATCCATCAGTAATGGTTTGTAGTTGCTGGTATCGGGACATGGTTCGTTGATGGGAAAATCAGCGAGAGAAGGCTCCGATTCTTTCGTTAGAAACATTTTTTGGGCCAACTGATCGTCCGCCTGTATCCCTAGAATTTCTTCGAATTCTTCCTTCATCATAGAAGACTTTGAATACTTTCCTTCACGATACTTGATCTGAAGAGGTATATTCGAAATGGATTCTTCGTCAGATACGATAGCGCTCTCTTTCTTCAACTTGTCTTGACTCAGGTTTTCCTTGAGAATCAAACTTGAATTGTCGTTTCCAAACTGTTCCACATCCTGAAATGTCTATATTATTAACACAGTCACCAAAGATTTATACCAAAGTACAAAATACCAGTATTACCCTAGTTTCAACATGTTTTTGAAGTAGAGACTTGAAAATCAGAATCAGTGGATTCTGTAGTGAATTACCAAAGTCATACCAAAACCGATATCTTTACAATACAATTTATCTGATGATATACTCAATGATATTTTAATATTTAAGACTAATAAAAATCATTTACATACATATAGGTGATATATATTTTTAATTATATCCAAAGAAACGTATCCTAATTAGCTACTATTTCTGTTTGAATACCGAAATAATACCCGCATTTATTTCGGTATCGGTAATAATTCGTTTCGGTATAACTTTGTTGACCTAACACCAATATGAAAATCATTCCGGCATGTAAGTGCCTGATAGTAACAACAGATCTACAAATTATAGTCAGCAATATAAATACCTCAGACTTCTGAGACGGTGCCGGAGAGCTAGGGCTGTACAATTCTACATTTGTGGTAGGTAACTTTACGTCTATTTCGAACATGTCTTTTAGTTGCTCGGCAGTATGTGGCTCCTTCATGCTCGTCGGAGGTATTTGCTCTTTGTTAAACAATATGTCTTTCTGAGAGCTGCTTTCTGCGCTTTTCAAACGCGACTTGTCTCTCGTGGGCTCCCCTGAGGTCCACGATGTTTCCAACAGGTCATCCTGAGATTTCCTCGAGAAAAGATCAATAAAATCCGCACCCTTCGACACAGATTTTCTTAGCTGTTGATCAATATCTTCGTCTTTTATTTTGGTTTTAGGTAAAATGGTGTCAGTACGCTCTAACTTATCACTTTTACGGTCGAATTTATTTAGCTTCGTCCATTCTGCACACTCCTCTTCCCACATGACCGGAGCTTTGAGTTCTATCTTCTCCTCGACTTGCGACGCTATGTCCCAGCGGCTCTTTTTGTTCTTTTTCGCAGCAATTGTATCCTGCTTCGCGCATGTATCGACGTCGCTGACAGCTACATTTATTTCATTGTGAATGCTATCAATTGCGGCGATATTTTTTTCTATGCTATCCTTGCGTTCCCCTTTCTCACACAAATAGGTCTCTTCCTCTATGTCCCATTCATCCCTCTTCCGCTTGTGTTTCTGTTCCATGAGCATCATAGCTTCCCGTTCGCCTTCCTCCTGCTCCTCTTCCCAGATTCTCATCGCTGAGAGCCTGTCCTGCCTCTTTTTGCTTTCCCTAGATGTTTCTTTATCTATGGCGATGTACGTGTCCGTCTTTTTATCATAGCGAACCTCTTTCTCCACTTTCTTCGAACTGCGAGGGGGCTTCTTCTTGTTAACCAGTAAATCCGGCACAGCCTCCAAACTGTCGACTTCCCACTCGTCCGCCAACAGCTGCCTCTTGTTCACCTCTCTCTCGAGTTGGGTCAGAGACAGTACATTCAGCGTATCGAATTCAGTCTCTCCCCATTTTTCCTTTTTCTGCTTCTCCAGCTTCTCCCAATCGGCTAAAAATTCATTGCTGCCTTTGCTCTCTTTGTCCTTCTTCTTTTTCTTCTTTACATCGATCTCCTCCTCAATGGTCGTACCAGGTTGTATAATATCTTTAACAATACCCGAACACTTCTCCTTCAGATGTTCATCCTTCTTGCTTCTCTCATCCTTCTTAACCCGCTCGTCCTTCTTGTCTGCCTTTCGAAAATCGTCCTCGACAGTCTCTATCTTGTCTATGCCACTCTTCGACATTCTTTCCCCTTTCTGCTGCGCCATAATCACGGAATCCACTTCCCATTCCTCCAAGTATCTCTCTTCGGGTTTATTCCTCTTCTCCTCGTTCTTATGAGCTTTGTTACCACTGTCGGATATAACATTTCGCATCAATTCTTGCTCCTTGCTCCAAAGATCGTGCTTCTCTACGGACCTCTTTCTAGACTCAGCTTTCCTCTCTTCCTTGATCTTCTTCATCGGCGAGGAGGGCTGCAATGGCGACTTTTGTATCGTATCACCGTTCTCATTTTCCTTCTCGACGTGTTCCCGCTTTTCTTTGGCTTTCTTGCTTGCCGCTTTCTTTTTCTTCCGGTTGTTGGACGAGTCACTGTTGCTGGAATCGACACTGACTTTTCTTCTTCGCTTCTTCTTCGTCTTGGCTATCCGCTTCGCCTTCTTCTTTCTCTTCTCTGCCTTACGTTTTTTCTTCCTTCTCTTCTTCCGTTTGTCATCCGAACTGGAAGAATCGCTGCTACTGCTGCTGCTCTCACTGCTGTTGGAGTCCGAGGCGCTAGAGTAATCGTCGGACAACCTCCGTTTTTTTCTTCTCTTTTTCACTTCCTCCTCCGAGTCCGACGAGCTGGTTGTGCTGGACGAATCGCTGCTAGATGTCACCTTCTTCCGGCGTTTCTTCTTCCGGACCTCTCTTGAATCCGAGTTCTCGTCGCTCAAACGTTCTACTTTGATTCGAACGTTCTCCCAATCGCTGGGAATTGATCTGGAATCATCGGATTCGCTCTTTTCTCCCATTGCTTCGCTTTGCTGTACCTGGATGCGAGAACCGGACGAAGACACATGCTCTTCTTCAACTACCGGCACTTCAACGTTCTGACAGGTCTCCTTACTGCTGAGCGTGTCTTCGTTGCTCGTGTCAACTTTTCCCGATTTCTCACCACGTTCTGCGAACGCAAAGTTATTGTCTTCCGATAAATTAGTTTCTATGTTAAAATCGTGGTAGCTCAATGGCGAAGTGGACTTTGTTGGAACCGTTTTCGGAGAGAATTCCTTCGACGTTGGGATATCGGTGCAAACCATCTTCATAAATTGCTCGTATTCCGACGCTAACTTTTCGTCGCCCGTAGACTGTAGCAGTGGGGACGTTGATTGTCTATTGTCATTGTCAACAATCTTGCCGATGCATAATTCAGTGTCTTCGTTGACGTTGGTCTTATCGTTTTTGGTGTTCTCCTCTATTACGCTCGATCGCGATGAAAATGTCTCTTGATCTGAAATCAATGTTACAGATGAAGGGCGTACTCTTATTTCCGGGGATGTTTTTTCGCGAATATTTAGGAATTTTTTCAGAAAAACTATTGAACCTTGTACATTAGGTTGCACGCATGTTTATTAGTGTCTGAAGTACACGTGTGTGATTTTTGTCAAGTAAAAATAATGAATGTTACATGAATTATATATCTTTTTACAGAGTATGTTCTCAGAAACATGTGTCGCCATGTTTCCAGTATTTCTACTGATCGGAAACAAAATGAAGTTGTTTATTAATCAGTATGAATGTAGTTACGGGCTGAACTAAAAAGAAATTAAAAATCTCGATTATTTACAAAATAGAGGCATTTAGATGTCCAATTGCCGATTTTTTTAAATATCTTTCAGCCTTTAACACGACAGATAAAATTGACAGATTTAACAAAATTTCGTGTGATAACAAGTGTAGGAATTAGATATACGTTGGTGTTGCTGCCGATCGATCGTCGGCGACCAGCTAAGACGATCTGGCAAACGTCTCACTGATCGTCGTTATGTGACGACGATCGATTTGTTGTTTACGACCGACGTTCGTTTGCAGTTAACATTTGTATTCAGATTGTAACAAACCGTTGAACATTAAACATCTGTTTTGAATAAATACTCTTTCACAAGCTACATGCTGAAAATCCTTTCAAAATTTCATATCAATTGGTCAACTAGAACTTGAAATATCGTGGCAACTGTTTCGAAGAAAGAGGTTCTGAGAGAAACGAGTTGAAAGATTGAACTGTCAATATCTCGCAATGCGAGTCGCATCATTGAAACGTTTATAATTATGATAATTTTACAAAAGCAGACAAATCCTTTTGCACAGATATTCTACAACATTTATACTTAAACGAATGCTTGACTCTTCATCTACCTCGCTCCATGTCGACTGATTTTGCTTCTTCTTCTTCTCTTTCTTCTTCTCGTTCTACCTCATTGGATAACCTGTCCTCGTCCTCGCTGTCCCACTTCGATCTAGGCAATTGCACGTTGACTGGGAACTGCCACTTCACCTTCTCGCTGGTCTTACATATGCCCGCTTTTGGATACCAGTTGCGAACACGCGCAGGCTTCTCAGCGACTTCTGCATTGTCTCTGGAATTGTTAGGATCTGAATGGGTAAAGGAAAGTTAACGAGATGAAGAACATTTTGATGTACCGTGCAATATCCAGCTGACATATCTCCCGCATTTTTTCGCGTCGATCACCGGCTACGATCTGGAGGACCTGTTCGTGACTCAAGAAGAGCGAGGTGCGAGGATTCTCCGAATAAAACACTTGAGGTCTTCCTCTTTTGGTTACTTTGATTGATTCAGGCGGGTATTCTTTTGGTCCATCCAGTCCCTCAGCGGTAAAAGCATACCGTTTTAACCGGCAGTCATTTAACAGCAACATTTGGTCAAAGTAACGTATGTAATCCTCGGCTGTTCTGTAATTGATATTTATTCCATAGACAATTTGGAGTTTGACGAGTAAACAGCGGATTTTATGAATGTGTAATTTAGAACAGTGAAAACATTAGAATGATTTCAAAATACCGTTACATTATTTTCAACCTAAAGAAAAGGCCCACTTATCTAATGAAAAGATGTGTCCGAATGAATATCAAACCTGTTCTTCGTTAATCGGTCCGAGTAATCGCGCCTTCTTATGTCTACGATGTCATCCATCGTTATACCACACTTCTTCAGCTCCAACCATGAAGATAAATTCATGATATCTTTCTCTTTTCCTTTGTCCTTGTCTCTTTCTTTCTCCTTCTTATCTTTGATTTCTGAACTTTTCTCTCGAGAGAGGCTTCTCTTTTCTCTAACACTTTCCCGTTTTTCTTTCGCACCTTTCTTTTCCCTCACATCCTCCCACCTGTCTTTGTCGTCATCTTTTCTGTCTCTCTCATCCTCTCTTCTATCCCGGCTTTCTTCGTATCTGCTTACATCGTCTCCTTTATTTTTATCGTCCTTTTTATCTTTCTCTTTCCTACGCTGATCTCTGTCCTTGTAATATCGTTGTCTACCGCTATTATAATCTTTTGATTCTCTATTTCTGCTGTCCCTTCGTTCTTCTCTACCATATCGTCTCCTTGAGAAAAATAAAAAATAGAAAAATTATCAATTCACAAAATAAATCAACTGCAACGAATGCTGTCGATTTTCATACCTTTCAGAATATTTGTTCTCCATCAATGATTTCGAACTGCTTTTACGAGATAAATTATCATCCTGTTTATTTCTATCTCTTATGCTCTTTACATTTTCTAATAAATTCTGTCCATTTCTATTTACAAAATTCTCTTCCTCTAAACTAGCTGTAAAGCAAAATGATTATTGCCTATACTAAGACAGAACTTCAAACTGTGTGTAATTATGTACCTGCAGCCATAGCTTCTGCTAATAACATTTTACTTTTAGATTCTTCTCTCCTGATTTCTTCGATAGCCAATATCTTTTCCTCTGTACATAGAATAATATCAATGAATTTTTAAGGAACATACACAATACTTCTCAATGAATCGTATTACCTCCACAACTAACAATAAATATAGTGTAAAGCTATTGATCTACAAATGTAAAAGAATGTACTCGGTGAAATTTGTTAAACTGTACCTGTTTTCTTCTTAGATTTACCACTGCCTGAATGTCGACTATGGAGCTGTTGTACAGAATCGGAGTCAATGCTCAAACTTGTGCTCGAATCATTTTGCAAAGATTTCTCGTTGCCTGATTTAATCTTAGTTGCTTTAGTAGAGTGTGCCTGAAGTAATGCAGATTTATTCGGAACCTTTGGTAGGACATTGAACTTATTGACGAATGCCATCAATCTTTTCTTGGCTTGTACTTTCCCTAGTACAGGCTTAAGCAGTCTGGGACTTTCCAACCTGGGCATATCTCCATCGCTGATCTGGCCTTTTGTGCTTTCTGGTGTTTCAGGCATTTGTATATCGAGCAACGATATCGGAATGTCTGGAGTCGGTTCCTCCGGAGCATAGACATCTTCTGGCTGTGACATTGTGTCGACAGCCTTCTTTTCCGACTCTTCTACATAGAAAAACACAACGCAATCAGGATTCCGATACATTAATACATCGACAGTGCTAGACAAGGCAGAGAAAAACTTTACCTTGAAGAGAATCGACCATGTCTGTCTCTGTCATTGACAAATTCTTATTTTATCATGCATACAGTGTTCGTGTCAAGTAACTATTATATACGTACAGAAGTTTTATTTCTCATGCTCGATAAACATTGGACTCTACAAAATAGAAGGTGTATCATTTGCCATTTTATAATGTTTCGAAAGCAACCTTTATACTATCTAGAAAACTGATGTTATCTTTATGTCTCATGTACAAAATGTGTCACGGAAAAAGAACAACTCACTTTCATAAATAATGTGAATGCACCTCAGATGCAACACTCAATGTTCACATATTTACACACGCGAGCTGACGCGCGCGCGCGCGCGCGCAAACACACACGCCACACATACACTCACGTACGATATTAGGACAGTTACACGGTCTACGCGATCATTGATTAGAACAATTTCAGCAACGAGTAACCGAATGTAGATATGGATTTCGCTATCGATTTGTTTGGTAAACGAAAGATTAGAACATGAAATGAATCCGATTATCAGAATATGTTCACTCCAGAAAAGATCAATTCATACAAGAATTGAAAAATTCTCAATTTTCTCGTATACCCTATATAATCAAGGGAAAGACGTTCGTTGTTGATAGAATTTCGTTAAACTGTCAATACTCGACAAAATCGAAAGGAACAGATAATATTACGAAGAATCGAAAGAGGCAGTGAAACATTATACTGTGTTTTGGAGACTTACTACGTATCGAGCGCTAAGTGACTGATGAGTACATGTTGCCCGTGATAAGAACAACGATATATCTCGCGTGTCACGTTCAGAATCCTTTAGCCACGCGAATGTTTTCAATTCCACTTCTGTGTTCCTGTACACGATCAAGTCAAACGGAACCACTACGTGAAAAGCGTCAGACATTTTAGTCAAACCGCAGGCCGGCAACTATAGACGCTGCTGCATCCGGCTCGAACATGGTTACCAATAGATGAAAGGTAAACTTCACAGATCGTACTTCTTATCACCAGGGCAGTGTCACTCAACGTATTTTTCTGTTAGCACGAAATCGAACGATATCTGAATTGTGTGTTGCCATTGGTTGCCATGTGTTGCACACTAACGGGTCAAATCGCGGGTATTTGAAATCCATACTACCCATTCCTTGCTAATTTATAATTTTTATTTAAAAATAAAAAAATTAAAACATTTTATTACATTTTAAATACGTTCTATTCAATATTGCATTTTTTACATTCATAATTACATGCTACTATTTACAATGTTTCCTATACTTACTATTTCTAATCGCGATGAAGTTGGTAAAAGTATTCCGTGCTTGCCACACATTAAATTATTACGATATCTACAAAAATTGCGAATTGCATACATAGAACTAAATAATCTAAAAGGAAATCAATAACTAAATTTTTGTGGTTGCACGTAAAACTGAAAACTACATATTCATTTCGATCAGGAAAATTTCATAGTAGCTAAACTGTGCTGATCTCCTCAAAAGAGCGAATTAATTCGTGCAAAGGAGCGCATAGTTTTCCCGTAGTTCAAATTTCAATTTAAACGAACCGCCGAACAGTTGCGCCGCGAACGGCGATCTTCCGAACTACATTCAGCCTCCGTACAGCGCCATTCCGTGTAGTGGCGGAACGCTCAAACTGTTTGCCGAAATGTTATCGACTGTCGATAACCAAGATGGCCGGCTAACAGTTTGAGCGTTTTGCCACTACACAGAATGGCGCTGTACGGAGGCTGAATGTAGTTCGGAAGATCGCCGTTCGCGGCGCAACTGTTCGAATATTTACAATTGCAGATAATTTTAAAAAATACGAAAGTACAATAATTTTATTTATTAACAACATGATCTTTTTATCTTTGTGTGTAGCACTTCCTTTTTCGAAAATCTTGTCGAATTCCTGGATAATCATTGCAGTCCCACTGCTTTTGCTGTCCATGCAGAATTCTCCTGTAACATCAGTTTCATCTGAAAAGAAATACATTCTTTACTTCAAGTTCAATTTTTAATTATAATAAACAGTGGACTGTAATCGTAATGCTAATAATTACTATGGCGTGCCATAATATATATAGCTGCAGCTATCGAGTGGCTAAGGACTTGGGCGGCGTACGATACTTTGAGAATTACTCTTGCACAGTATTATCTTTGTCACTCCTGCGAGCGAATTTTATGAATTAAAACATTTATTATGGAATGTACATTTTAATTATTTTGAGCCAGTTAATTGAGACCCTACTGTATGTATAGGTGACATTAAATTGTTATCATGTTGCTTGTACCAAATATTAATATTATTTTTATATTTTACTGTGGCGGCTGCCTCCTTTGCTCGCCATCAGATGGACAAATAGTCAAACACTT
Source organism: Lasioglossum vierecki (assembly GCA_028455595.1). Classification (NCBI taxonomy): domain Eukaryota; kingdom Metazoa; phylum Arthropoda; class Insecta; order Hymenoptera; family Halictidae; genus Lasioglossum; species Lasioglossum vierecki. The sequence continues at coordinate 6,370,788 of CM052340.1, read as the reverse complement.
TTCTCGCTTCTACCTGATTTGTCAGAGATTTCTATATATACCGTTCTCAATCGCTGGCTTCTCAATCTGATGTGCTACTGTTTATGGCTGGTCCCGCTAGATAGCATTACACAACCCTGTAACGGTCCTAAGTAACGGTCTAAAATAATAATAATATAGAAGTCCGTTCATAGAATCTTATTTAAAAGTTTCTTGGACCTGTAATGTCTACGTTTTAAGGGTATTTATAATCTGTGCAAAAAATGCTACTAATCTTGGCAAGAAATGGACGTGTAGCGGCTATCTCTGCTTCCCCCCATTTCTCATCCTTTAAACAGTAATTATTTTTTTAATTTAATTCATAAATACGTAACATGGAAAATATCATTCGTATCTATGGTTACGAACTGTATATATATTGTGACTTTTGCGATTTTGGCCTCAATGAAGCAAAATTCTTAATAAAATGAGATAACTTGAGCACTCCGCATGCTGAATTTAAAAAATAGGTATTATTTGATTCTAAAAAATGTGTCAGAACTACAGCAAAAATCAGAGATTAAATTACGGGTCTGAATGAAATGTGAAAATATAACTGCCTCAGACCTCAGGGTGCTCTTCTACTCTATCATCATAATATGTAGTACGTTACTGTTTTTGTCGCGCGTGCGCGAAAAATCTTAGCTCGCACGTGCTTGCACCATCCTGCATCTGTGATGAGATTGTTGGCGCTTTTCACGCGCATGCGCGAGTTTCGTTAGGTACGTGTCTACATCTACGTCCGAAAGTGGAAAACTATTGAGGAGAAAAAGTAGTGGGTGACTATTATGGGTGACCAAGGTACCTGATCTTCGTACTTGACTGAGGCCGTCTGAGGCTAAATAGAATTGTCGCGCATGCGTGTGAAAAGCCCCAAGAATCCCATCACTGTCCTGCACCAACATCTCTTCTCTGATAAATACGAAGAAGCACGGAGAGAATAGCTCCAAAGAAAGTTCTTGTTGAAGTTGAAAGAAATGAAACCAAATTCATCGTCCCGATACGACGTTACTGAGAAGATGCTACGAAGACAAGAATGGAAGCGAGAACAAGAACGACAACGGCAGCATGAAAAGTTAAGACAAAGGAAGATTTACGAGTATGAAATTCAACGTGCCCGTAAAAAGGGTTTGTCGCCGCCGAAACCACCAAATTGCGATAAGAGAGGAAGTGAATCTCCAAGAAGTCGACCTAGAAGACCTTGTACTTCTAGTTCAACAAATACCTCAATTCTCTCTGGAAGGAGAATAAAACTTAATGAAAATCTATTGTAAGAAAAAGAATGCAAAACTATTTTTTTTTTCACAATAACACAATAATACATGAGTCTAACATTTACTCTATGCTTTACTTTTCTATATAAGATTAACATGTTGACATTAAAAATTAGTTTGTTGTATTGCAGATTAGAATCAGCAGATGGAAAAGTGCCATTATTTAAAGAAACTGAAGGCACAAAGATCAGCGCAGCTGAGCTACGCAGGATTAAAGTAGATATTCACAGAAATATTCCTGGAAAATCAACTGACTCAGATCTTCAGCGAGATATTATCAATCCTGAAGATGTAGTAGTCAAAAGAAGAGCGGGTAAATTATTGTTTACACACTACAACTTTTTAACAATTTTATTAGTTATTCAATGATTCAATGAAGATTTCAAATGGAAAATAACATTGTCGCTGAAGATAAATATTTCTAGAGTCCACCTACAAGTCATAATTCTCACGTAAAAATTAAATTTATTGTTATTCTTATATCAGTATCTAATTTTTAATTTCTTTAGATTATTTCTTGCAATATTTTGTTGAGCTATAGATAAATATTTTAACATGATTAGCATCACTCGAAGATGGAAGAATTTTGTCCAGCAACTTTTACAACTACGAAGATTATGGATTTCAATATACCAATGTGTCATCCATGATATTCTAGGATTTATACAAGGATGTTTTTAATTTACAAAGTTAATAACAGTTTTAATTTATCCAGGATATAGCAAATTTGGAATACAACGTTGGATCACAGTCGTGATCAAGTAATGTGCAATATGTAAGCACAATATTTTTTATTTAGAGTGTTTAATGCTTTGCTTCGCATATCCTTTGCTTGCCTTTGTATGTACTTTTTTAATTATGGTCTTGCACAAAGAATTATGCTACAGCTGTATTAACAACACAGGTTTTGTTGATAAAAGCTAATTTTCCAAAGAATAGTATAGATCATATAAGTCTATACATACGAGTTTCGTGTCCCCTCTTGATGTGTTGGTGTGGGAATGTATGCATGACATTTAGTATATAGCGCTTTTGACTTTTTAAAAATAACTCATTTGCTACTATGGCAACAACTTGAAGATATACTATGAAGACTCTTCTTTAACCAATGAGGCAGAAGTAAATATCTATTTTTTGCACAAAGATTTTCTTACACTTTTGTATATATAATATTTCAGTCGTAGTCTTTTCAATCTTTTCATTTATTGAAACAAAAACTTGTATATAAATTGGTGGTTTCATCAATACGGAAGATTTGTTAATCATCCTGGAAGACATAAGTCATCTTGGAAGGTGTTACTCCAAAATGTTTTAGAGACAATTTGTTCCATTTTGCAAAATTTTATTAGAAAAAAAATTTTATTATATTCTAATTTTTTTTATTGGGTAAATGTCTTAAAATTTACAAATTTTAAGAAATAGTTTTACTTTATGGCTCGTTTGCAAAGTAAAAAAGATGTGTATAAAAAAAGTATGGTTTGTATAAACAAAATATTGAAGAGGAATTAATTAATATTGTGAATATTCAAATGTGAGTTATCTTTTACACTTTCCATAGCTGCTAGTAGTGCTTAACTGCTTATTTCGTATCTGTTGAAATTGTGTTTTTCATTAAAAATTTGTCATTATAGGGGAAGGATCGAAACCAATATTTGAGAGGGAAGAAATCAAAGGAGTAATCACTCAAACAGACGAAGTTGAAGAACATAGTACTGTTGTAACTGTAAATAATGATACTTCAGGTATGATTATTGAAAAATTCAAAATGATATATATTGTACAATGGAAATTGCAGTCCTATAAAAATGAAATACAATATATATCATTTTTAATTTTTAGAAGGCAGGTCGAAAGTGTTTAAAAAACGCTCGATATCTGTGAGTCCAATTAGAAACCGAAGTCACAGTCCTCGACGTACATTGTCTCATCATTCTAGGTTTGTGCCTGTATTGGCAATTTTTTTTTTTGTAAGAGAACAAAGCTGTTACGATTAGTGTCAGTTAACTGTTATTAGACATTTTATTTAGTTATAAGATAAGATAAGGTTTGACAATTTTAATATGAATATTAAAATATTTTATAAATGAATATTGTTTAGGGATGAGAGATCTTATCGAAACTGTCGTGATAGGGGAGAACGAGACAGATCTAGGGAACAAAGAGTTTCACCACCACATTATATTAAACACATTCCTTGTCCTATTTATTATAGCGTATGTATATTAGTGATGATAAACATTTTCCAATTTATTAGACATAGTACTAATTTATTATATTTCAGCATTTTCCACCAAGACCAATAATGATGACACCTTTCATGCCAATTCATGGGCAAGTTCCACTAGGAAATAATAGGTATTCTCCTATGGTTGGACCATCACGGCCCGATTTCTCACAGAGATTTATGTATCCAGGCATACACAGATTATAAATACCCTTAAAACATGGTCATTACAGGTCCAAGATTATACTTTATCTTCCATATAAAACAAATTTCATGGAATTTATGCTTGTAACGACAAATCTTTTAACCTTTTAGTATATTTAAATCTTTTAACTTGTTTACTTAAATTGTTTACTAAAAAGTGCAGAAAAGTGATGATAATTACTGTACAATAGTTTTTTATTGATTGATAATTACGAATGAATAAATGTAATGATTTTTAAAAAGTTTGGTGTAATTATTTAACTCCTGTACGAAAGTGTGTGTATATTAATAGTATTCCAGCAAAAATTAATCTCTATTTTTAAATTTTACATATAGACTCAGGATCCTTAGGAAAAATAAAATTGATCTACATGAATTCTAAGAAACAGCAGTTACATAAATACATAGATTCCCTTAATAATTTTAGTAAATTAATGAACCACAATATATTTGTCTCAAATTGCTCAAATGTATTTAGTGTTCTGTATATATTTTACCTATCCATTTTTAAATGCATCAAAATCCTTTGTAAATAAGCATTTATTCATTGAACCGTAAATTCTAAGAAATTCGAAATATGTACATACATGAAAATCATAATTTCAGATCAAAAGGGAAGGGAGAGCCTCCGAGGCGTGTCTAATGAGCGTCTAAAATAGGGGAAAAAATCGAGACAACCACCCTTAGTATAAGGACAAACAACTGTTTCCCGCAAACGCTGTTTTGCTGATGAAAACAGTGTTTTTTTTCACTTGTTTTTCTAGTAATATTCTGTTTGTACCTTACCCCCGTAACAATTGGTAACAATGGTTTCCCAGTAGTCAAAAACACTAGATAAAAGATTGATCTAGGCCGCTATCGCTATCACGTGGCACTGCGCGGCACAGCCTAAGTAGTGGAACAATGGAAAGCGCGGTAATATTTAAAATGCAATATATAAAGAACGGTATAAATGTTCACAATTTTATTAACTGAGTATCACTATAGAAAAAACAAAAATTCCGAATAAATATGTTAGCGGTATAATGAAGTTGGTGGAAAGATGGCAAGAGGTCATCGATAAAGATGGTCAATGTATAATTGATTAAAATTCATCCTGTGTATCAAAAAATTGTTTTATTCCACTCTTAAAAATCGAACGAACTTATTTGCCAATCCAATACATCATTGTATAAAATGTATAGTATAGCTTTATAAGGTATTAGAAAATATAATTTTCGAATGGTGCAGAACTATATGAAATTAAATCTACTATCTTTGAAATGAAGTGCTTGTATAGTATTACAGACAAACTGTAATATAAGTGAAATTCATCTGCGATTTAAATGTATATTTGTCACACGAAATACACATACTAAGTATCTTCCTGTTCTAACATTTATTTTAATTTTACAGTTTCCTATAATCGCTATAATTTCAATAATTGCAATGATTGATTTCCTTTTTTTAACCATTAGTTCATTTTGAACTGATGTACCAAAAAACGGGGTCTATTTCAAATGTTTATGCCTGTTGAATGGGAACCCATTTACGTTAGACAATTAATGCAAAAATTAATCTAATTCTGTTTCCGAAGGATCGCCGCCCATTGCTTTCCAAAAAGCAGTGACTAACTGTTCTGCTGCTATTCGCCTCTGACTTGTTGGCAATGACGCTGCATGCTCTTTCATAGCCATCAATTGACTAAACAATTCACCGAAATCTGCGCTTTCTTCTCCCATAATTCCATCTAAAAGAAAAACTGATTATCAGCTTGACTAAAATCATTTTAATGGATCTATTTTCCACTAACCTAACATGTTCTCCATTGGTAATCTTTCTGTCGAATCTTGTGGCAGTTTAATATTCTCGAGCTCTACGTTTACTTCGTCCATGTCGAAGTTTGTTTCTTGGGTGCAGGATGGTTTAGCTGAAAATGAAAGTCAAGTTAAGTTAAAAAGTAATACGCATTTAAATTACAATCAACGATGAAAGATATAGAAAACCTTTGAGTGTCATGCTAGGCCACATATGAGCATGCAAAGCTTCAATTATTCTCTCAATGCCATGTTTATTGTGATCTAGATCAGCTTCTGCGGTATCTACATCTGGTGTGTTTAATTCAATCAATTCATACTTCTTCTTTAGGCACCATTTTGTCACTGTAATACGTATAATTCGTTGTTAGTCTTTTCTAACATAACAGCGCTTGTATTACATGTAAAATATTACGTATTTCACCTTTGTTTCTTACATGGTCGTCTGTTATAAAATTACAAATAAACAGCAGTACTCCTGCCTCTGCTAAAGAATTGATTAAGGGCAACCATTGTTTGAAATTCTCATCCGCATCTTCCTAAGGAAATCAATGTTGAATATCATTCATTCCTTTGAAAGCTTCGTTTTTTAAATGAAAATTCTTACTGCCTGTGGATCGTGGTACAAAACAAGGGCTTGTACGCCGTCGACATTAAGATCCGGAGTTGGACATTCTGTTACAGCGATTAGCACTGATGTATCGTAATATTTGTTGTCAATGTGCCAGAAATAGTAATCTAGTTCCTCTTGATCACACATTTTCTTGCCACCTATTTCTACAAAACGAACAATTAAAGAGATATGAAATAGATTAAAACAACACATAACGAGTACAGTGATCAAGACAAGTATGATCTATGTAAAATCAAAACAAAACAGTGAAGTTTAAACTTACTCGTAGCTATATCATGAGCAACACCTTTTCCCTTCGCCGTACTCACAATTAGTAATCGTTCTTTACTCCAACTCATTATTCCAAAGAAATTTATTTACAATTGCAGAAGCGAAATAGTCTATAAATTCTATCGAATGGTTTAATAGCAGTAATTGTTTACTGTTTATCGTGTTAGGTTATATTTACATCAAACAGTCGCTGCAAACACGTACTATATATATACTATGTGGAGATGAATCAGTTTTATTCAATGCGTAGCGATATTTATTATTCCTTGTACGCGATAAAGCAAAAATTATACCATTTTTAAAATGGTCGTGATTTTCTATTTCATAACTCTCTGTAATGGACGATCTATAGAGACTAACTTTTTTATTGCCTTGGCTATTAAAACAACTAGACTAGGGTAAATTTGATCAATTTATTTCCAACAAATTCGTTGTGTTTAATTATATAATTACATGAAAAATATATGTATACTTGACGATTAAACCATAGATCGTTCCAAATTAATCAGGAAAAATAAAATGAGAACAGTATATAAAGGTGTACACACAAGCCCATTATGCATACATACATATGTATATACACACATATATATACACCAAAAATGTTTTGTGTAAACATATATTGATTATTAGATCATAGTAATACATGAACTCACAAGTACATATGGAATCGTAAAATATGAAAACGCGGTACGGGAGAGTACATTTTCTCCTTTTTACTTGTAGAATTCGTGTTCGGATTCGCTTTTTTTAATATTGTTTTTGTAACCTTTCTCAAAATCTTTCGCTAAAACTATGTAACGGTTTTCGCGAACCGCGTGCATTCCTGCTTCTTGACAAATCGCGTTTATATCGGCACCGGAGATTCTGTCCGGTCTTGCGACATAATCCTCCAGATCCACTTCCTCGCTCAAATTCATTTTCGTGGTGATCGTTGAGAAGATCAGACGCTTTTGACGACGATCGGGCACAGGAAACTCAATCTTCCTGTCTAATCTGCCTGGACGCAGCAAAGCAGGATCCAATGTATCCGCTCTGCAAAATCGAAAGATGAATTGTTAATATTAAGCTTTTACACGATATATTTGTTCGAATATTCACTACCAGGAGTAGTAAAAAATAAAAAGGCATCTTTGCAGACTAAACATTCAAGCTTCACCTGTTTGTAGCCATTATAACTTTGACATTAGTCGTCTGATCAAAACCATCCATCTGATTAAGTAACTCCAAGAGGATACGTTGTACTTCGCGATCAGCTCCTGTCTGAGCATCGAATCTTTTCGTGGCTATAGCATCGATTTCATCGATGAAAATGATAGCTGGTGAATTTTCCTTGGCTAAACGGAAGACGTCTCTGACCATCCTAGGCCCTTCGCCCAAGTACTTCTGTACAAACTCGGATCCTACTACGCGTATAAATGCAGCTAGATAGAAAAATTGATCAAATTAATGTTTGTATTATGATTTACATATACATGAAAGATGTATAGAATAATGATCATAATTTCCACCTGTAGTGTGCCTAGCCACAGCCTTCGCAAGCATAGTCTTACCACACCCTGGTGGACCATACATGAGTACACCTCTGGGTGGGTCAATTCCAATTTGTTTGTATAGTTCGAAGTGAGTAAGAGGTAGTTCTACTGCTTCCCTGATCTCTTGCTTCTGCATATCCATACCTCCAATATCACTGTATTGTATATCAGGCTTTTCGTCTGTACAGAAAAATGGTGCAATTAAAACATTTAATCAGACTA